>OW240919.1:96858311-97232804 GCA_933207985.1 Pelobates cultripes | reverse complement strand
CACCTAAAACTGTAAACTAATGCATTGTAAAAGAGTACAACCATTCTGTATCTTGCTTCAAAGAGGAAGAAAGAGAGAAGCTAACAACAAAAATAGAGCTGTAGGCTTGCTAGAAACCCCATTGCCTAATAGAAGTCAGTAACAGTTTGCTTCCATGCAACACAAAAGAGAAAAGGGGGACTGCACTCCAAAAGGTAAACTTTCTTTGAAATAAAGACTTCCAAGAAACACGGTGCTCCAAACTAAGTAGTTATTAATAGAGGGAGTCCAGCCCACACAGGAATGATCAAAATATTGCCATGGTGTAAGACAAGCATGTCAAACTCGCGGCCCACAATGAATTTTTTTGGGGCCCGGCGAGCCACGAGTTTGCTATGCTTACTAAAGCAGAGTAGGTACCTGCTTGCCCGACATTGCAGGTGCCTACTCTGCCAAATTTACCCGACCGGGGAGGAGAGGTCCCTCGTGGCAGCGAGAAAGCTCAGTCTTCCTGCTTCTCACTGCTCCCTTGTGCGCGCCCTCTGTAGTGATGCCGGGTGCCAGAATATGACGCCATTCCGGCATCACTAAACGAAGACTGAATTCCCGAGAGAAGATCAGGGAGAGGCCCAACACCAGCTCCCAAAGGTAGGGAGCAATAAATAAAATTATGTGTATGCAAGAATGTGTAAATGTGTGTGTCTGTCAGTGTGGGTGTGTGTCTCTATCAGTGTGTTTTGGTCAGTGTTGCGATGGCCGTGGCTGGACAGTGGAGGACCTGGAGGTGCAAGGGGGCACACAACACCACGTCACATTCTGACGTGACGTCAACATGCTCGACCTTCACAGGTTTTCAAGGAGTAGCAGGAGGATCCGTTTGGCACAGGATGCGGACAGCGCCATTGGGGGTTTACCAGAGGCTGGACTCTGGAGTCACATACTGGCAGCGGCAATGTGAGTGGAGCCTGCTTGTTGGCTAATATTGTTTTTTTGTTGTTTATTTATTTATTTATTTTAAACAAGGGCTGGGGTTTAGTAGAGGGGGTTGCTGGGATTTAGTATAGAGAGGGGGACTGGGATTTAGTACAGAGGGGGGACTGGGATTTAGTACAGAGGGTACGACGACTGAGATTTAGTACAGAGGGATGGGGACTGGGATTTAGTACAGAGGGATGAGTTGTTTTTTTATATACTGCACTTTTCAAAACAAACCTACATTTCTATGAAAATTTTATGTTTTGGTTTTTTTTTTGGTGCCCACATAAACTTAAACCTTGTTCTGGGGGTGGACATGCTTGGTGTAAGATGTTTCATTAAAGGGACTCTCCAGTGCCAGGAAAACAATCTGTTTTCCTGGCACTGCAGGTCCCCTCTCCCTCCCACCTCCCATCCCCTGTTGCTGAAGGGGTGAAAACCCCTCAGTGACTTACCTGAGACCCCCACCGATGTCAGCCGGCGGGGGAGACTGATCCCGCCCGCCGGCTGAGGAGACCTAATGCGCATGCGCGGCAGTGCCACGCATGCGCATTAGAGCTCTCCATAGGAAAGAATTGAAAATGCTTTTCAATGCTTTCTTATGGGGAATTGAGCAACGCTGGAGGTCCTCACATAGCGTGAGGACGTCCAGCGACTCTCTAGCACAGAAAACCTGGGCTATGAAGCAGGAAGTGCCCTCTAGTGGCTGTCTAGTAGACAGCCACTAGAAGAGGAGTTAACCCTGCAAGGTAATTATTGCAGTTTATGAAAACTGCAATAATTACGGGGTTAAGGGTAGTGGGAGTTGGCACCCAGACCACTCCAATGGGCAGAAGTGGTCTGGGTGCCTGGAGTATCCCTTTAAGGGTCCACCTAACAAAGAATACCGAGTGCCTGGACTCAGTCTATTATTGCTTCCACATGCAAGATTGCCTAGAGCAATATATCAGTTTTATTCAGTGATGAATAAAAAAATAAAAAATTAAACCACCTGTGCGAATTAGTTGAAACAGTTAGAAGTTTGGATTAATTTGAACAAGAAAATATAATTGATGTGCTATAAGCTTCTATGCTCATTAGTGCATACCTCCCAACAAAATTGGTCCCTTTTTAGTCTAGTGTTCTACTTCTGGAAACAAGTTTGGGAGGTCCATATTGTAATTTTCCCATTTAAGAGAATGAATGTCCAGTGACTGAGTGGCAGATATCAGCCATGTCCTGGATGTGGAAGGAGAATAAGATCTAGGGCAGGGATAGATAACCACATTTGGTTATAGGAAGGTTAGGCAACCTTTTAGGAAATTTAACAGTTGTTTTATTATATTTGTAATGCATATTTAAGATTGTCTGGGTGATTCTCTGGGTGCCTGAGGAGTCCCTGTAAGCTTATGCCCTTCTAATTAACTAATTTGTCAAAAGCACACAAGTAAATGCCAAAACACAAATTACACTATATTCTACCTGGGGAAAAAAACATTCTCCAACAGACATGCCTTCTAGGAAAAGAGCCCTTGTAAGGCGCCTTGACACAGCACAATTAACATAACTGTAATTTTTGTAAGAGGATTCTACATTCCATTGTCTGGAAACATGTACACGTAGAGCAAATAATTGGATGTTACAAAAAATGTTCCAAAGAAGAGAAATGCACATCAAAACTTCAAATATAGAAGAGATCCCCATCCCCTTTTATAGACAATTCAAAATATAATGCAACATCCATTCTTTTTGATGCATTATATAGATAATTTTAAAAACATGCAATATCAATTTACTACATTACTACCCAAATCGAGCATAAACTTAATTATTTTCATGTATTTTGCAGAATGAAATAAAGTAGATAAAGCCTCACTCATTTATACTGTAGTTGTGATTAGCTTGTAGAGGAACACAATTCTCTGCCAAAAGCCTCAAGTTACTGATAAAATGCCTGCAAGTGTGCTGAAAATGTAAGTTTACCTGCTGCTTTCAAACAGTTAAGGAAGTTTTAATGGGCCATAAGGGCTCCCATACATCCTGATTTCAGCAGGTCAGTCACAATTTTTGGGTCCTTTCCCACTGTCCTGACTTAGTTACCTGCTGTCCAGCTTTTGGGGACAAAATTAGGCAAGTTGTATTTTTGAGGATTAATTTTATTATTGAACAACAACCATGTTCTCAATGAACCCAAAAAACTCATTAATATCAAAGCTGAATATTTTTGGAAGTAGTTTTTAGTTTGTTTTTAGTTTTAGCTATGTTAGGGGATATCTGTGTGTGCAGGTGACTATTACTGTGCATAATTATTAGGCAACTTAACAAAAAACAAATATATACCCATTTCAATTATTTATTATTACCAGTGAAACCAATATAACATCTCAACATTCACAAATATACATTTTTGACATTCAAAAACAAAACAAAAACAAATCAGTGACCAATATAGCCACCTTTCTTTGCAAGGACACTCAAAAGCCTGCCATCCATGGATTCTGTCAGTGTTTTGATCTGTTCACCATCAACATTGCGTGCAGCAGCAACCACAGCCTCCCAGACACTGTTCAGAGAGGTGTACTGTTTTCCCTCCTTGTAAATCTCACATTTGATGATGGACCACAGGTTCTCAATGGGGTTCAGATCAGGTGAACAAGGAGGCCATGTCATCAGATTTTCTTCTTTTATACCCTTTCTTGCCAGCCACGCTGTGGAGTACTTGGACGCGTGTGATGGAGCATTGTCCTGCATGAAAATCATGTTTTTCTTGAAGGATGCAGACTTCTTCCTGTACCACTGCTTGAAGAAGGTGTCTTCCAGGAACTGGCAGTAGGACTGGGAGTTGAGCTTGACTCCATCCTCAACCCGAAAAGGCCCCACAAGCTCATCTTTGATGATACCAGCCCAAACCAGTACTCCACCTCCACCTTGCTGGCATCTGAGTCGGACTGGAGCTCTCTGCCCTTTACCAATCCAGCCACGGGCCCATCCATCTGGCCCATCAAGACTCACTCTCATTTCATCAGTCCATAAAACCTTAGAAAAATCAGTCTTGAGATATTTCTTGGCCCAGTCTTGACGTTTCAGCTTGTGTGTCTTGTTCAGTGGTGGTCGTCTTTCAGCCTTTCTTACCTTGGCCATGTCTCTGAGTATTGCACACCTTGTGCTTTTGGGCACTCCAGTGATGTTGCAGCTCTGAAATATGGCCAAACTGGTGGCAAGTGGCATCGTGGCAGCTGCACGCTTGACTTTTCTCAGTTCATGGGCAGTTATTTTGCGCCTTGGTTTTTCCACACGCTTCTTGCGACCCTGTTGACTATTTTGAATGAAACGCTTGATTGTTCGATGATCACGCTTCAGAAGCTTTGCAATTTTAAGAGTGCTGCATCCCTCTGCAAGATATCTCACTATTTTGACTTTTCTGAGCCTGTCAAGTCCTTCTTTTGACCCATTTTGCCAAAGGAAAGGAAGTTGCCTAATAATTATGCACACCTGATATAGGGTGTTGATGTCATTAGACCACACCCCTTCTCATTACAGAGATGCACATCACCTAATATGCTTAATTGGTAGTAGGCTTTCGAGCCTATACAGCTTGGAGTAAGACAACATGCATAAAGAGGATGATGTGGTCAAAATACTCATTTGCCTAATAATTCTGCACTCCCTGTAAATATAACGTGAGTGCATCACACATCACACAATATTCTGGGCACTAGGACCCTGCAAGGAGCACTGAAACAGTGCTCCCAGTAGGCAGTCCTTAAATGATTGGCAGTCAGCCTGGCATGCATTCACGTGAGGCTGAACTGCCAGTTATTTTGGGCAGAGCCAGTGACACAATTGCATTACTGGCCCACCTTGTTTATTCTCCTCCCACTGGTATGTAACAGTGAAATGGTAAAGATTGCTATAGCAATTTTAAATACTTTTATTTTGGAAATATAGGATTTAACTGTATTTAATGCACGTGGACAATATGCTTAAATGCAGACATTATTTTACAATTTGTTGCCATTTTCAATAAACTGTACAGCTAAGAATGCCTTACAACTACCTATAAAGCAATGTATTTGACTATTATTTATCTATTTTTGCCCATACCTCCCAAATGGCTCTATTTAGGAGGGACAGGTCATAAATCCCTCTGTCCCTCTCTCCTATGAGCTCCATATTGGTGTTGTGTCTGCGTGTATTAGAGAGCTTCATGGCAATGATACTCACAGTACTGTGTCATTAATCTGTGATAAATGTGTCTGTGTATATATTTTTTCAAAAGTAGTGCATATCTGTCTGCTTACCTGCATCTTAGCTTTAACATATTTGGACATATGGGTGTCATCCACAGCATTTGACAGTCATCATGGTGCCATCTATTTATATCACTGCGTGCCCTGCCCAAGTGGCAGATCGCATTTTAATACAGAGACTTGCGTTGTTGTGTTTGCACAAGGCTCCTCACATAGATGCACAAGCTACATGTTGTTACAGAATACCAGGTTTGCCTTGACTGCAACACCTACGGGGGGTGTTTTACATGAGCCAGACCAATGGCCTGACCCTGCCTCATGAAAATTCATGAGCACCCCTGGATCAGTACACATTTGATTGGATGCCTTTGTTCCTGAATCCAAGGGCTCATCTGTATCCTTTGCGCTACTCCTACATCTGTATCCTTTGCGCTACTCTTACATCCCTTGTTCCTGATTTACCTCTTGGATTCCTGAACTCTAGCTCTTCTGTTGGCCTACGCTTCTTCATATGAGCCTCTGATATTTGGATCTGTTCTTAGACTAAGACTGATTGCTTTTGTACCTGGTTTTTGATTATTCTTTCCCATAAAGCATCCATCCACTTCCTTGGTTCATAGGTTTCCTGCTCCACAACTCTAAGTTCCATTCTCACCAGGTCTGACAATATTACTTGGCATATATTGCCACTTTTAATGTAAAGGTTGTATCAGTATTCTTCTGCCAAATTTGTGATGATAATACAGAAGCAGTTCTTAGTTTGAACCCATCTTAGTTTGGAGACTTATGATTTGAATTTTGATGCTGGTACTAGGCTCAAAACATGTCTGTATGACTATTTTTATGCAACTCTAAAATACAAGAATCACCTGTTAACACTATATGAATAACAGTTATATACAGTATACTTAAGTTTATCATGTTACTGCATAGCCCCCATTATTTCCCTTGCAGTTAATGGAACACTCAACACCACTTATACTATGTGAGCTTTTGTCTGTACTATCTTTTCAACACCAGGATTTGTATGTATGTCATGTTGTATTTTTGGACAGCCCACAGTAGCTCCTGTATGATGCTTAAAAATGTCTTATTTAAAAACAGGAACAATGACCACCACAGACAGATCGTGCCGATATGGAAGACTGTTACATTTTGTGACTGCCTAAAGGCACAATGCATTGTGCTATGTGAAAATAAGTAGTATCTGGACACCACCTGCTGTTATGCATGTACGTGAGCAGACAATTAAAGTAGACTATTAATGCTGACCATTTTCTTGAAATGCACTCCATACTCGTAGCAGTACAAATGATCAGTTTCAGCTGCCACAGAATATGTCCTGCTGTTCCTAACTTAATGACCCATCATTTCAATCCCCTCTTCAAGGAAATATGACTGCAGTGTAAGTCTTGTTTGGTAGTGCAGTTTTTTTAGAGCATTATCTAGATTTTTAGCTTTTGAACTATATTAATTGTTCCTATTGACTCTCATTTGAAACATTTAGTATGCAAGTAAGTAACTAATACATTTATCATGCTTTATTACTCTATATTGTTTGCTTCTGGGCAACAATTTTAAAAATACATGGTCTACTTCTGAGGTGTAGCTAGGTTAAATATAAATTAGCACCCCTCCCCCTGAACTATAGATTATTTTGTTATTGTTGTGGTCTGTGACGGAGCTCCTGTACTCCGACCGAGTACCTCCACCCAATCCGCTTCCTAGCCGAATATATGCAAATGAATAAGCCTTGCTATTCAGGTAGTGCATATAGCTGCTGCTACCAACAGAGGGAGTTATACAGGCTCCATAGCAAAATCCACTTAGTTGGTAACACACATCAGCAGGACAGGAGAGCACACAAAAGCATTCACAGTATACACACACATTATAAACACCTATAATGGGCAGAGGATGACTTGGACATAGGAGCAATTTAGGAAGCTTTGTAAAGTGTCATTCTGTTTCCAGTGATGGTGACTACTGTCACATTGTCTATCATCAATGCATCCAATACCCTTTTATTAGGGAAACTACAAACACACACACCTGCTCACATTCATATTCAGACACACCTAGTCATATTCATATTTAGTCTCACACACACTTTCATGTACACACATATATTCAATCAAACTCACACATATGCTCACATTCATACAAACACACATCTGATTTTTATTCATATGACTGATGAAAAGTGGTTTACTTGGATCAGCCTGTGCACTAATTGCACAGCTCCCTGCAGCTCTGTACTAATGCCGTAGCTGGGGTAATGTTATATACAGATTCCTAGCATTACTGCAGGGCGGCGTGGCAGCTGTGCAGTGAGAATACAGCTCTCCTACCACCCCTGATGCCTGAATCTGCAGTGTATAGTAAAGAGAAAAAGGTAATTGGGGGCACACACAAGGTAACTACAGAAATTCCATATTTGCTTGTGATAGGTTTGAGATTTGAGATAGGTGATTTTAAGTAGCCTTCTAAAAGTTAAAACTGTATTTTTTTGTGTGTGTACTGTTCCTTAATCTGTATATTGTATCACTTGTGGTACCTATGGCAGCACCATTGCTGAGAAATGTATGTTTCTGGTATGCAACCAAATCCTTTTTCTTTTTACTATGTAACTTTGGAGTTCAGACCAGATTTCTTTTGGGTTGAACACCCCGCCCCGCGACCCAGCTTCAGAAGCCTGTTTGGAGATGATCACAGGAAAGTAAAATTTTATTAAGACACGGAGGCTCCTATTATGCTGCACTCTTTCTTTATTTACCTCAGCAGCAAAGAAAAATAACATTAAATCAGTATAAAAGAAACCAGTAAATAACATGAGGTATATCTTCCTAGCAACAGGAACAGCCAATCAGCATCCTCTTTATAGCATAATAGGCAGTGTCCAGTATACTACTTCCTCTTTCTTTGCTGCTCCCTCAGTTAAGTGACACTGGGTCCCATGGTTCTTAACTGTGGGATCTTTTACTTTACTTTATTCATATCATTACTGTGATTAATATAGTTATTATAGTTATTACATTTTAATTATAATATTTTCATGTTTATACATATATTTAGTTACTTCATTTTAACGTAATTTGATTTATTTACTTCATTTGCGTCTGTTATATGCTTTATTATATATCCTTTGATAATGTATTTCCCCTCTGACCTCCCTGGCCCCAAGAATACCATCAGTTGGGGCTCAGGGACGTCTTTGAGGATCTTTATCTCCTGAATAGTGCCATTGTGCTGTTTTTTCCCTTAATTTATCTGTTTGGCTGCTGCTCTGCCACCAACTGCCAGAAATCCAAGTTGGGGTTTAGTTGTAGTGGCAGCCGGGCAGCTCCTTTGTTTTTATATTACAATTGCTATTTTTTTTCACTATTGTGAGTACTTTCATTTCTTTATCCTGTTTAGTTATTTATTTATTTTTTACTTGAGGGTTACTCAACCCTTTACTTTTGGTATTATTTTGCTTTATTCATCCCCTTAGGTTTGTTTGTATATTTATGATGCAGTCTGACATGATCTTTCTGTGCCTTCTGGGTCTACAGCAAACATGCAGATTAATGTAGAAGCCTCTCCAGGTATCTCTGGAGATGAGGCTGAATTTCTGCATTACTGATCCTGCTGACATGCAGGCTTTAATTGACACTTCCATGGCAAAAGCAATGACAAGGCCCTGGTGTCAGGCCACAAGGCCTCATATAAGGCTAAACACTCCTCCAAAACAATAGAGATGGACAGTACCATACCTGTCATGGATGGCGCGATTAATCTACCACCGCGCAAAAGAGCTACTAGTCGGGCAAAATCGACTAGACTTTGGAAAAGGGCAAAAGCCCAATTAAACTCTGAATCCAAGTTCAGTGATATTGAGGAGAAGTTCCCCGAGTTCTATATGGAGGTGTACCTGTACTCACACCTGCGCTGCTTCAGCCTGGCCGCAAGGCCTTATATAAGGCTAAACACTCCTCCAAAACAATAGAGATGGACAGTACCAAACCTGTCACGGATGGCGTGATTAATTTACCACCGCGCAAAAGAGCTACTAGTCGGGCAAAATCGACTAGACTTTGAAAAAGGGCAAAAGCCCAATTGAACTCTAAATCTGAGCTCAGGGATATTGAGGAGGAGTTTCCCTGAGTACTATATGGAGGTGTATCTGTACTCACACCTGCTCTGCTTCAGCCTGGCCGCAAGGCCTCATATAAGGCTAAACACTCCTCCAAAACAATAGAGATGGACAGTTCCATACCTGTCACGGATGGCGCGATTAATTTACCACCGCGCAAAAGAGCTACTAGTCGGGCAAAATCGACTAGACTGGAAAAGGGCAAAAGCCCAACTGAACTCTGAATCTGAGCTCAGTGATATTGAGGAGGAGTTCCCTGGGTCCTATATGAAGGATTCAGAGGATATTTCTGATCCTGATTATGAAATTACTGATGAAGAGGATGCTAATCCCGTTTGGGATACACGTCCTGTTAAACCTACCAAGATTTAGATAGATTATGCAGACTCAGGGACACCGATAGGATCTTGGACACTCAATGTGAACGCCTATTCGAACCTGACGACCTATGTCACCGAGTGGTCTCCTCAGACCATGTAGCCAAGTATATTGGCATCCAGAGTACGCAAGCCTTTTGAGAAGGCAAAGTGAAATAAATTGCGGGCTGAATGGCCACGCCGAACAGTCCCTGATGACTCATGTTAAACGCTATCAGTCAATCCTAAAAGCATTCAATTCCTGAGTAAGACAGGATGGAAGCCATCTAAAGGCTTAGATTTTCATTGCAAAACTGTCAGGATAAAATCCTGGGCATCTTGGACTCAGCAGCCAAGATCTTTGAAGCAGTGGAGGATGATCTAGAATTAGATTGCGCCATCTTAAGTGGTTAGATCCAGAGAGTGATTTAAGTTGGCAACGCCTAAAATGCGGTTGTCACAGAACGCCACAAATTGATCTTGCTCAAGATTGAGCCCAAACGAGCCAGATAACACAGGCAAAAGGTTTTCTCTTTGGGGACAACTTTGTAAAAGAATTGGGCTCCTTTGTCCTGCTAAACAAACAGAAGTTCTTTTAGACAGAACCAAGGCTCTTATACTTGCCGAGCCGATTTCTTTGAACAATGTACTATACCAACCTCCTTCTCACAAAGTGGCCGACCCTGGATTGTTAGTGGCCTAAGAGGTGCTCCTAAGACGTCTTCACAATTTCTATTCTTTCTTACTGATAGTGGGGGGCAGGTTCACACATTTTTCCCATGTATGATCCCTCATTTCATCAGATGCTTAGGTTCTTCACACTGTGAAAGGGTATTGCATAGACTTCCTTTCTCTACTTGTTCAATGTTCCCCATCAAGGGAAATTGTTTTTTCCCAATGAGACACAGACCTTGTCTCTGTGGACAATCAATTGTAGAGATTCTGGCGCATACCCTGGGTTACGTGAGCAACCTTTTCTTGTTTCCCAAAAAAGGCAAAGGTATCCCTCCAGTAATAAATTTGAGACTGCTCAATAGTTATGAGCATATCAGCACTTCCAAGATGGAAGGAGAGCATTGTTTAAGGGATCTTCTCTAACCAGCAGATTGGATGGCCAAATTGGATCTGCAGGATGCATATCTCACAGTGCCTATCCCAGTACAACATCAAGATCGAGAACTTCCTGCAATTTACATGGTAGGGCAGTAAATAGAGGTTCAGGTGCCTCCCATTCGGACTGTCTTCGGCTCCATGGTGCTTCACCAAGCTCACATCTTATAATATATTTAGATGGCATTTTCATTCTGGCTCAGTCTATTCAATTAATCCGGACATACCTTGCATGGACTTTGACTCTGTTAGAGAACCTAGGCTTCCTGACCAATTGGGAGAAATCCATTATCGTTCCCACGCAACAAATACAATTTCTGGGTTATATTGGATTATTGTAGATTCTACCCTTCAAACTCTACACCCTCCGGTGGCAAAATTAGCCAATATAAAGAAGGAGATAGGTGAACACTAGCAGCCTCTCAACTCTCTCTCAAACAACTGTTGAGAATGTTAGGCCTTCTAGCGGCATCTATACAGGCCATTTCTACAGGTCTTCTTGGCTATCGAGCCCTACAACGATTACAAACTTCATCTCAAGGGCAGCACATCATACACAGATATGGTAACTCTGGACTCAGAAGCAGAGAATGAACGCCAATGGTGGCTTCTTCACATGGAAGCTTGGAATAAGCACACCATATTTTGTACAGCTCCAGATTTGATAATCAAATCCGACGCAAGTTTGCACGGTTGGGGTGCTCAATGCAGAACTATTTCCACCAAGGGCAGATAATCAAACCTGGAATCAACACTCCACATCAATTGTTTGGAACACCCGGTTCCTTTGCAGTCCATAGTTTCTCCCCAACTCAAGCCCAATGCGCTATCCTTCTGAAGATGGACAACGTGTCAGCAGTCCGCTACATCAATCACTTGGAGGCACAAAATACAAAATTCTTACCTACATGCCTCGTGATTGCTGGCAATTTTGCCTGAGACACGGCATTTCAGTCACGGCAGAATATATTCAAGGTCTCTCCAACACTACGACGGACTGGTATTCACGCCAACTCAGAGATTCCAGCGACTGGCACTTGGATTCCATGGTCTTCCAAGACATCTGGAACCTATGGGGTCTATTGGAAATAGATCTTTTCGCTTCTCGTTTGAATGCTCAACTTCCCCGTTTTTTCAGTTGGAGACCAGATCCGATAGCATTGGCTATGAATGTTTTCTCCAAGGAATTATGATTTTTTGCCTTTCCATCTACATCGCCAGTCCGGCACCTGTTGATCGTGGCTCCTCTATCGCCATCCCAACCATAGTTCTCTTTTCTTCAGGAGATGGTTATCGACCTTCCATCTCTCGAGTGCCTTCTTCAGGATCCAGATGGTGTACCTCATCCACTTGTTCTCCAAGGTCTCTTGCATCTCATAGTGTAGTCTATTTCAGGGAACCTTGGTCGGTCAAGGGAGTTTCGCAATCAACTCCCCAACTTATCAAGGGAGCACCCAACACGAGACAGGCTTATAAATCTGCTTGGAGCAGATGGCATAGTTGGTGCATGAAAATAAATTTAAATCCCATATCGGCTCCTTTTATGTCTGTCCTCCATTTTTCTGACTTCTATGATGAAGGTAAAGCCTATCGCACTGTGGACCTTAACGATCGTCCATTTCTGCTGGCAATCAAAGTTTTGATTGGACGCCTGTCAGTTGACATCCTGTCATATATTGACTTTTCTGAGGAATATGGTTTGCTCATTCACCCTTACCACAATACTCTGTCTTGTGGGACGTCTCTATTGTCTTGAATTTTTTATTTATTTTTCTTGCAAGAGGTTTTTCTGACGTACGAGCTCGTGAGGTGGTTGCTCGTTCCTTTACTCCAGAAGGTGTCCTCTTTGACATTTCACAGAGGACAAAAACCTCCTCTAAAATCTATCTTACCCAGTTTTCCCTGATAGATCTCTCCTTTGCCCTGTTGCATACTAATGGGTGTGTGAACATCGTTCTACTACGTTACAGAATCCTTTGAAACAGGAAAAAAAGTCGCATCTTCCGGTGTCTACTCTAGCCTGGTGGGTCAAATACGTTATGTCTCTAGCAGGTATTGATACCTATGTGTCAGTGCCTCATTCGGTTCGTAGGGCAATGGCTTCTAAGGCTTCCTCGATTGGTTGTCGCTTGGAGGATATTATGAGAGCGGCTGGTCTTCAGAGTCTACATTCCATGATTTCTACTTTAGACCTATTCAACACTTCACAGGAGACAATTTCACAGCTTTGAACTAGCATAATAGGAGCCTCCGTGTCTTAATAAAATTTACAGATTTTACTATTAACATGACGTAAAGTCATGATTTTATTAATGACACGGAGGCGAGTATTATCCCTCCCTCCCATCCCTGGAGATTTGGTCTTCTCTGGGTAAGTTGACTTCACGGTAAGTCTTTTTTGATTACTGGGTTTTATCCTTGTTAATGACTGTCAAGAGCTTAAGGTTTGACTAAACTGAATTTCATGATATGTGTATATATATATCTGATATTTCATGTAATGCGAATTTATGCATAAATCCAGTTTTATACTTGGATATTACCATATTCTCTTTTCTCTTCCGGCTTGACTTCTAGATCCAGTTTAAGGCTCGTTTACCCTCTAATTGGAGCCCACTTTTTATTTGGATTTGTTGTCCTTGTTCGGGATCGCAAGAAAGAGGAAGTAGTATACTGGACACTGCCTATTATGCTATAAAGAGGATGCTGATTGGCTGTTGCTGTTGCTAGGAAGATATACCTCATGTTATTTACTGGTTTCTTTTATACTGATTTAATGTTATTTTTCTTTGCTGCTGAGGTAAATAAAGAAAGAGTGCAGCATAATACTCGCCTCCGTGTCATTAATAAAATCATGACTTTACGTCATGTTAATAGTAAAATCTGTAAATTTTAAGGTGTTTTGGATAGTAATGTCCCTTTAATTATATTTTCTGTTTGGTACAGAGTAAATATATGATATTGTAAGTATTTACATCAAAGCACTATCATGTTAATTGTTAAGTTTTGACAAGAATTAGAATTGTATTCTTTTCCAACAAATTACAATAAAAGTAATAAAAATACAAGAAAGAGACACACAGGTCCTCAGTTGTGACTGGGACAAGTAAAAATAAAAAGGCAGTTTTGTTAGCCATGCAGGGCTAAAACAAAGTGCATAACCAGGAATGTGGACACACAGGATATCAATGCCATTTAAACAAGATATAAAATAAAACACATGTTAAATTAGTTAGACCAGTGGTTCCCAAACTTTTTAGGTTCAAGGCTCCTTTAATATTTCAATATTTTCCAAGGCGCTCCAAGTCCAAACTTATAGGTTGTATATCAGTATAACGCTGTGGCATTTACAGGCGCTTTAATGTAATGTATAGTGCTGATGTTTGATGGGGTGCTTGCATATAGTTTTAGTGTTTTAACCCCTTAAGGACTGGACTATTTTTGCGATGTTGTACATTTGCGACGAGGCATATTTTTACACTTTTGTGGTGTTTGTGTTTGGCTGTAATTTTCCGCTTTCTCATTTACTGTTCCCATACAAATTATATATTGTTTTTTTCAGGACAAAAGGGGCTTTCTTTACATACCATTATTTATATAATCTCATGTATTTTAATTTTAAAAAAAATACAAAAATCTGATGAAAAATTGAAAAAAATACATGTTTTTTGACTTTTACTTGAAAAATCTTTTACTCATCTACAAAAGCGAATGAAAAAAACTGCTAAATAGATTCAAAATTTTGTCCTGAGTTTAAAAATACCTAGTGTTTACGTGCTTTTTTGCTTTTTTTTGCATGTTATAGGGCTATAGGTACAAGTAGGATATTGCGGTTTCAAAACATACATTTTTAAAATTTATCAATAGTGACATTGTAACACTATTATCTGTCATAAATCTCTGAATAACACCCCACATGTACATATTTTTTTTAAAGTAGACAACCCAGGGTAGAACGTTACAGGGTAAAATACAGTGCTAGCAAATTAAATTCTCTGGAATTTCGGCCTGGGTTGGCAGGCAGGTCCCTCAAATTGCAATCAATAAAATTACTGAATTATGTAAAAATATTACATAAATACGCACGTAGAATTTAAATATATATGCATATTTATATATTTGAAGTCTACGTGTATATTTATATAATTATTTATGTAATTTTGTATATGGACGTATGTATATTTCTTATTATTTTTATTTATTTTTATATACATAGATATATATACAAATTCATTCTAAGTGTATTTTGCTATAAATATATATATATATTAATTTTAAAATACAGTTAGAATAAAATTTCATATAGCTATATAATTTTTTTAAATTTTTTATTATTATTTAAAAAAATTTTTATTTAATTTAAATTACTTATTATTTATATTTTATAATAATATATATATACAATATATATAGTTATTATATATATTATATATATACGTGTGTAATTTAATTATAAGTGTATTTTATATTAATATAAGTACATATTAATATAAAAATACACTTAGTATGGCATTATATATATATATGATATATAGACATATATTATATAGATATAATATATGTCTTTATATCATATATACACATATATAATTTTTATTTTATTAACACTAACTTTATTTTTTTTTTACTGATTTTACACTAGCAGGGAGACTGCCTGTCAGCACAGGCAGTCCCCCTGCAGGCAGACACATGGACACCTATTGTGACCATGTGATCGCTGTGTTAAGCGATCACATGGCCACAGGGGTCCTAATCTGCCGTGGGGAGACTGTCTGGGCTGCAGGCAGTCTCCCCACAACCGGAGCCACGCTGAACGCCGCCGGGGGAACGACGGCGATCAGGTAAGTAGCTCTGACCGTTAGGACGGTTCAGGACCGTCATCGGTCCTCAAGGCAAAAATGCCGATGACGGTCCTGAACCGTCCTCGGTCCTTAAGGGGTTAATACAGGGCAGTGTTTGTATGTAATGGTTGGGTTTGATTGCAGGAGTGTGTTAGAATGTTCACTTTTAAGTGTGGATGTACATTTGTGTGAAGAGGTGTGTTTGTATATCCTTTTGGAGATTGAATGCAGGTGTGTTTATGTATGTTATATTTGTGTTAGATTGCAGAAATGTGTTTGTATGTTGTGCTGGTGTTTGACTGCTTGGATTTATGCACATACATGCATACACAGATATACATACACACACATTAACACACAGATACATGTAAATACACCAACACAGAAACACACACTGACATAAAACACACACCCTGAAACACAGATGCACATGTTGACACACACCTGTACACAGAAGCACACACATATACACACACACACACTTACACAGAAGCACACTGACATATATATACACACACACACACACACACACAATGTTTTTTTGTTTTGTTTTTACATCTCCAGTCAGCCTCCTGTTAGTTTACCTTATGTGTCCAGGAGGGTGGCTTAGAGTCCTTGTCCTGCTGGCTGGTGTGAGTGAGGGGTCTGGAGCTCCTGGAGAGCTCCTCTCCCCTCATGCTTAATCTGCCTCCCTCTCGCGCTGTCTCCCTACATGAAGTTAGGAGGAAGTGACAGGCTGTCACTTCCTCCCAGCCGGCCGACATTACAGGGGCCCGGACCGCGGCACCCTACCGGGCCCCTGTTCCCGGTGCTAAAATCACAGCAGCACACAGTTTGGGGACCGCTGATTTACACCATATGGGAATATAGAACATCCTGGGTCCCCGAATGAGCGGAAGTGAAATATCAATGTACATGCATCACTCAATTAAAAATCATCTCACGTCACAAAGCTGAGGGATAAAAGTCATCCTCAGTTCCCTCTTGCAAAGGTGCATTTAGTGAAAAGCAGGACATTTAGGAATCCAACATTAAGCAATGTAGTAATATATATAAAGCTTCGAAGAGCTATGCCCTCAAAGCATCAGGGACGCACTCCCGACCAGTGGTCAGAGTTTGTAGGGGCATGTGGGGGATGTCTTTTTTCCAGTATTGGGGTATAACTTGTTTCTATGGTGTTCAGTATACGGGTGGTCAGAGATTTCTTGTATCTAGCGGTTGCTGTAGTGGTGTGGTATGGTGAAAAAGGAATGAGGCAGGTCAGAAAACAGGAGGCTGGTCAGAAAACAACTTCAAAACATTACAAATTGCTGTTCAGAAAGATTTTATCTTGAGGCATTCCCACCAAATATAGAAATGTGCCTAAAGTGGCGTGACAATTCCAACAATTGCAAACAAGGCTTGAGTTGATAATGTGGAGAAATTGGGGTGTTCATAATGACAAAACTTTATATGCTGTTTCCTGTGTTTAACTAGCCAATGTGCAATGGTAAACCAAATCACAAATTTTATCCCACTGCTGATCAGTAAGTGCCTCCCCTATTGCGGTTTCTCATTTGCCCTGAAATGAAGGGGACAGAAGGCTTCTATTTCGTTGGAGCATGGTGTATAATAGGGATCATCAAGTAGTAGGAGACAGTGTAAAGTAAGCAGTCTGGATTTGAATAGCATGCATTTG
Organism: Pelobates cultripes; assembly: GCA_933207985.1. Lineage (NCBI taxonomy): Eukaryota > Metazoa > Chordata > Amphibia > Anura > Pelobatidae > Pelobates > Pelobates cultripes. The sequence goes on along the minus strand of OW240919.1, from coordinate 97,215,501 downwards.
AAAGAGATATAAAATGTGTGGTAGGAGGTTCATTTTGACCACTGCGATACACCACAACGAGGATATATGTGGTAGCGTCCATTCCTTCAGATCTTTCCTGAAAGATCCAGGAAGGGGGTAAATATTGTTTGGTAGAGCTGGGAAAGGTCTTTAGAGGACCAAATTCCTAAGTTTTTGATTGCCCTTTCCGACCATTGAAACTGGAAGCACCCATGCAATATAGCAGCCCTCCTAGCTGGCAAAGTGATGTTCAAGAAGGTAGATTTAGTGTATTGTGTTGTGTTTTTTATTACATTAATGTTGCATTATATATTCACAATACTCTTACAACATCTTACATAGAGACACTGAACTTTCCTCATAGAGATGCATTGATTTAATACATCTCTATGAGGAGATGCTGATTGGCCAGGGCTGTGTTTGGCTCTGCCCCTGATCTGCCTCCTTGACAGTCTCAGACAATCCTATGGGAAATTATTGTGATTGGCTCAGAACAACACTTCTGATGATGTCAGACAAGCAAGATTTTACTATATTTAGGGGTACGAGGTTGTGTTTTTAACACTATAGGGTCAGGAATACATGTTTATATTCCTGATCCTATAGTGTTCCTTTAAATGTAAAACATAAATAAAACAAAAGTTATTAGAATGATACAGATAATTTTTTTTTTACTCATGAAGGCTCAGAGAAGCTAATACAAGGTTTCAAGAATTACTTTGGATACTAATGTTATTACCAGATTGTAAATAAATCATTTTATTGACATGGAAGGGTAAAAAGGCTGAGCTAACCCCTCTGGGAATCAAACATGTAGGTTCAAGATTGAGTTATCTCAACAAATTATTCGATGTACAACCACATCTAAACACACATGCTCAAGAATATTGAGAAACAAATGAGGAATGTACAAAATTATATTTTTTATGCAATAAATATATGAGCCTCAAAATGTACCTTTAAATCTAATCTAGCCTGTTAAAAAATTCCCAAGCATGTACACTAATCATTTTTTTGTTTATAGAGAGCTGAATCTCAACTTTTCTATGGGGAACTAACCCTTGCAGAGGAAACAGTTAACAGGAAACATATGGAAAAGATCTGCAATAACTGGATGTTGGCTCCAATTCTACATGCCACGTATCACACACCCATCTCTCTACTGATTTACAAGGGGACGCTGTATATTTACCTTGTGTGACCACTGCCTCCTCCACAAAGATGTAGCAAAAAGATGAAAAAAAACCACAAAATTATAATGGAAAAAAAGTGTTCAAAGATACAGACGCCAATTAAAGGAACAGTGTAAGCACCACAACAACTTGTGGTCAATGAAAAGGTTAAAATTATTATTATTATTATTAACACAGAGGGAACCTATTCTGTAAAGTTTAACAAATACATAGTGGGGATATATAACAGCAAGTAATTAACAGACAAGCTTAAGGAGCTCTTTTTCTGTTTCCCTCAATTCTGTTGCTAATAACTGCAGCAACTGGTAAAAGAACATCTACTAGACACCTTTTCAATGTCATGGCAGGCGAAGCAGTTGTAACCTAATGTCCTGAATAACTTGTATGGGTTCTCTTAGATCAAGCATATCCAACTCGCGGCCCACAAGGACCATTTTTGCAGCCCCGCGAGCCGCAAGTGCATGCTCAGTGTTATAGCAGAGTAGGCACTTGCTTTCCCCATATTGCAGGTGCCTACACTGCTAACACTTACCCGGCCGAGGAGGAGGGTCGCGCGCACCGACTTAAGTGAAGCCGGGCGCTGGAATATGTCGTCATATTCCGGCACCCGGCATCATGAAACCGCGCGTGGGAGCAGTGAGGAGCAGGAAGGACCACAGGGAGATGCCCCACATCGGCTCCAAAAGGTAAGGAGCAATAATGAAAAGTGTGTGTGTGTAAGTGTGTGAGTTTGTCTGTGTCAGTGTGTGTGTGTGTCTGTCAGTCAGTGAGTATGCATGTGTCAGTCAGCAAGTATGTGTATATCTGTCAGCAAGTATGTGTGTGTCTGTCAGTGAGTATGTGTGTGTGTGTGTGAGAGTATGTGTGTGTCTGCCAGTGTGTCAGTGTGTCTGTCTGTCATTTAGTGTGTGTATGTCAGTGAGTGTGTGTCTGTCAGTGTGTCTGTATGTGTGTGTATGTGTCTGTCAGTATGTGTGTGTGTCTGTCAGTGAGTGTGTGTGTGTGTGTGTGTGTGTGTGTGCGGCCAACATAAACTTAAACCTTGTTTATGTGGCCCATGCCACACTTTGAGTTTGACATGCTTGTCTTAGATTGAAGATCATTTGTGTCTCCTGTAGTTACATACATTTGCAGTCACAATCGCTTTTAATAACAAAGAGTAGTTGCGTTCATGTCTTTTAATGAATGGAAGTACTCAGAAGTGATATACTGCATATCCCAATCAAGAAGGGCTGAATAATTAGGGTCACATTGCATCCTTACAGGACCTTCCCTTCAATAGGCAGCAAATTAGATAAGCTAATTGGTAAGTTGATTTTTTTTTTTCTTGAATGGAGTTACAGGGACATTTAGGGTAGTGCTCCACCAGAGAAATGCTGCAAGGTTATTTAGAAATAAAAGCTGTTTTGCACATTCTTAGTGGGTGGAAGAATCTTTGGCAAATATACAGATTTAAGAGCAAACTTATTTTGATTAGAAAAAAAAAAGTCTGACACCTCTTTAACAGAGATTTTGTATGACTGGAGAGCAGCCAACAAACACTGCTACAAGGTTGCTTTTGGGCAAGTCAGAGTCTATGGTCATTTGTGGACAAGCTGGGAATTCAAGGAACCTTGGTCTTGAAACTGTGGATTTTATGAGTTTTATATTATCTCCAAATTTAGTTTATCTGCCCCTCTGTATCATTTTCAATGATATAAGTTTTATAAATGTATTCAGCTTGCTTCTAAACTGAAATTGTACAAGATCCTAGAATATCATTAAAAAAAAATCAGAACTTCCCTATTTAAAAGGACACTATAGTCACCAGAACAACTACAGCTTATTGAATTTGTTCTGGTGAGTAGAATCATTACCTTCAGGCTTTTTGCTGTAAACACTGTCTTTTCAGAGAAAATGCAGTGTTTACATTACAGCCTAGTGATAAATTCACTGGCCACTCCTCAGATGGCTGTTAGAGATCCTTCCTGGGTCATGGCTGCCGAAAATGCATCGAAACATTCAGCATCTCCTCCCTCTGCATGCAGACACTGAACTTTCCTCATAGAAATTCATTGATTCAATTCATCTCTATAAGGAGATGCTGATTGGCCAGGGCTGTGTTTGAATCGTGCTGGCTCTGCCCGAGATCTGCCACCTTGTAAGTCTCAGCCAATCCTATGGAGAAGCACTGTGATTGAATCAGGCCACCACTTCTGATGATGTCAGCAGACAGCTTGCTATTCTGAGGCAAACAGCATGCACAGCTACAGCTTCAGGCGTGAATACAAGTAAGATTTTGCTATATTTAAGGAGGCATGAGGGGCCCAGGGGGGCTAGATGGTGGTTTTAACAATATAGGATCAGGAATACAGGTTTGTGTTCCTGACCCTATAGTGTTCCTTTAAGGATCTGCACATCAGATAGGTCAGGGGTAGGCAACCTTCAGCACGTCAATGATAGCCAAAGACAGAGAGTACTGTAAATTGTTATTTCTTATCCAGATGAAAATACAGCACATTAAAATCATTGAGAAACTAACAGAATACTTACAGGACTGTAATAAGCTAATCAAAAATATATATGGCCCATGAATGTTGCACAATGAAGAACCAAGTCTTCTATCCTCCAAGTCTTGAAAATTTTGTTCAAGTCTCTAGTACTTGATTGCAGTGGTTGCCAAACCCTTCTCTTCCCATCATCTTTCACACCCCTTTTCCAATCATTATGAAGTTTGAACAGTAGGCTGTCAAGAGGATATAGAACATAAGTTTTTGCTTATAAGTAGGTACCCTCTCAGGTAGCTTCACCAAAATATACGTAATTGGTGTGAATGGCAGGGAGCATGATGAGCTGGTGGATAGATTGCCAAAAATGGGTGTGCCACATTGCCACCAGATATATAGCATAGTGCCTTCTTTGCGGTTGCACCTCCAGCATAAAGAGGATGAGTGGGGGATGATAATTTGGTGTATTGTTGTCGGTACCATGTACCATTTATACGGTACCTTTTTCTGCTGAGTAGCAGCTTTTATAAGTTTCCTGGGGATAGTTATTTTATTCCATTGTGTTTGAGGGATGGTACAATTTAGGTCAGTTGCCTTGCTGGTGTCAAGCTATAAAAACTGTGTACTTCTCAGTAAGAGTCTGTTATACCTGGATATCGGCTTACATGTAGAGGACGTTGTCCTTTTACAACAAATCTGTTCCCAAGCAGAAGCAGTCAGTTCATGAGTTAAACCAGTTAACAAAGCACCTTATGGGCGAGTGTGTCATTAAAAGGAATGTAATTGTATATATGAGAATTGTGATGCTCGGGTTAGGTCATAAGTGGACAATAGAATTGTGAAGTCTGTCAATTTATTCTGGATGAAAAGGTGATACAGGTGAGTAGACCAGTTAGATTCCCAAAGTTTTGTATGAAAGGTTGGTATGCAATATAAGAGGGTCATAAATCGGAGTTGCTAAAGATAATAAGGTTGAGTTGCTCAATTTAGTTCTGTTCACATCCCACACTTGTATAGTTAATCTCACTTGTGCAGGTGCCAGTGGAATAGGTGGTCTGAATTGCTTTGGCAGCAACAATAAACTAGGTAATTCAAAAGGTTTCTTCAAAGCTTTCTCTCTAGGGAGACTCACTGTGCAGAGTGATTGTGAGAAAAATGTGGCAGGGCCAAAACCAGGACACCACCAAGACAGAAGGCTTTCAAATCTGGATATGCCAAATCTCCCAGGTGTGTTGGGGCTTGTAGAAGTTTTGTCGCCACTTTGGGTCCAATTTCTGCCCACACAAACTTAAGGAGGTCTTTGTGGATAGATATGAAATAAGAAAGTGGTATACATATTGGGAGAGTATGAAATAGGTACTGGAGTCTCGGTAAAATAGACATTTTTATTGCCACAATTTGTTCCGTCCATGTAAAAAAAATTAAAAACCCACTTGCAGAGGAGACATTTGCAGCCATTCCCAACTTTAATGTTATTTGCGGAGAAAATATATATATTTTTAATTATTAAAGGATGTAATCATAATTATATTTAAAAAATAAAAGAAAAAAATAGAAGAATCCCCAGAATCCTACCCAAATATCTAAAAACACACACACTGCATCCCCTACACAAATGCACACTGCATCAACTACACAAACACATAAATATCCTTTAAAATATAAAAAAAAAAAAGGACTGGTATGTATATTTTATGCATTTACTACACAATAACATATATATTTATTTTTTCATATAGAAATTGTTTATGTTTTCAAAATGGCAAAATTACAGAACATCAGTACAAGTTATCGGCATTGGCCCTAAAAAAGCAATATCGGATGATCCCTAGTTTTATTGTTGTGGCTGATCAGCGTAGAAATACACAAAACGCAAGACGTAAATGAATCCTGTGAAACTAAAGGTTGATGTGCTGTAGGCTAATGTGTGAAAAGATTAATTTGCAAAAAAATAAAACACACAGATGTGATAAAAGCTAAATACAGCAGGAGAATTTCAGTACGAACATTTGCGAATAAAAAGCAAACACACAGAAGAGAGTGTTCAGGATTAAATAGTTTTAATGTTTTACAACAGGTGAGACAAGAAACAAAATAACAAATTGGCCATCATAATGCAGTACATATATATATATATATATATATATATATATATATATATACACATACACATATATATATACATACACACACACACACACACACACACACATATATATATACACACACACACACACACACATATATTGTGATAAGGTGAATGGTCTGTGAGGGAGTTTATATTTCATCTGCATTGTTCAGAGAGGCATATGATCTTTAACCCCTTCAGTACCGAGGACGGTTCAGGACCGTCATCAGCATTTTTCCATTGCCGACCGGTGACGGTCCTGAACTGTCCTAACGGTCCAATGTACTTACCCGATCGCCGTCGCTCCCCCGGCGGCGATTGGTGTTGCTCCCGTTGTGGGGAGACTGCCTGCAGCCCAGACAGTCTCCCCGTGGCGAATTACGACCCCTGGGGCCATGTGATCACTCAACAGAGCGATCACATGGTCACAATAGGTGTCCAAGTGTCTGCCTGTGCTGACAGGCAGTCTCCCTGCTAGTGTAAAATAAAATAAATTAATATAGGTAATGTTACCAACTAGAATGGATGCTTGTCTGGATCTGGTTTTAACAAACAACGTTGATCGTTTGACCAACATTCAAGTAGGTGAGCACTTGGGAAATAGTGATCACAATATAGTGTCCTTTGAAATAAACTAAAAAAAACAAAAGCACATGGGGAATACTAAAACATATAATTTTAAAAAGGCCAATTTCAATAAGTTAAGGGAAGCTTTACAATATATTGACTGGCATAAACTCTTTAGTGAAAAGAACACTGAGGATAAATGGATCATCTTCCAACAAATATTACAAAGGTACATTTCTCAGTATGTACCGTTGGGAAATAAATATAAAAGAAACAAATTAAAACCAATGTGGCTTAGTAGAGAAGTAAAACAAGAGATTACAACTAAGAGAAGGGCATTTAAAGCATTTAAATCGGACAAATCAGATGCATCTTATAAAAGATATAAGGATGCAAATAATGCGTGCAAAAAGGCAATTAGACTTGCTAAACTTCAAAATGAAATAATGATAGCTGAAGAGAGCAAAACCAACCCCAAAGCATTTTTAAGTACATAAATTCAAAAAAACAAACAAAATGAAAGTCTAGGTAAAAACTGAAACGGGGGTGTTAATTAATGAAGACCAGGAAAAGGCAGGAATTTTAAATAACTATTTCTCCTCCGTATATATTAAGGAAGAACCCATGGCAATAGATGTGCAAATGATAGCTACTAAAAACTTGCAGAATAATTGCAATTGGTTAACTCAAGACAAGGTGCTGCAGCAACTAAAGAAAGTTAATATAAACAAAGCTCCAGGGCCTGACGGTATCCATCCACGTGTACTTAAGGAACTAAGTGCAGAAATAAGTGAACCTCTGTTTTTAATCTTTCAAGATTCTTTTCTTTCAGGAAGTATTCCGGAGGATTGGAGGAAGGCAGATGTGGTTCCTATATTCAAAAAGGGTTCAAAATCCTTGCCTGGAAATTATAGACCTGTGAGCTTAACTTCTGTGGCTGGTAAAATATTTGAAAGTTTATTAAGGGATAATATTCAAGAATTCCTTGAGAAGAACATGGTTATCAGCAAAAATCAGCATGGTTTTATGAAGCACAGGTCATATCAAACTAACTTGATTGCGTTCTACGAAGAAGTAAGTAGAAGTATAGATCAGGGTGTTGCCGTGGATGTGATCTATTTGGATTTTGCCAAGGCATTTGATACAGTTCCACACAATAGATTAGTGTTCAAACTCAAGGAAATCGGTCTAGATGAAAATGCTTGTTCTTGGGTAGAACATTGGCTTAAAAACAGAGTACAAAGAGTTGTCATTAATGGTAAATTTTAAAGCTGGACAGAGGTGGCAAGTGGTGTCCCTCAGGGTTCTGTTCTGGGACCCCTTCTATTTAACATGTTTATGAATGATCTTGAAGACAGCATTGAAAGTCATGTTTCAATGTTTGCAGATGACACAAAACTTTGTAAAATAATACAATGTGAGCAAGATATTACTTTGCTGCAGAGGGATTTAGATAGACTGGGGGACTGGGCACTTAAATGGCAGATGAAATTTAATGTTGAAAAATGCAAAGTTATGCAAAGTTAAAGAATACACAAGCAACGTATACCCTTAATGGAAGCGAATTAGGGATAACCACACACGAAAAGGATTTGGGAATTGTTATAGACAACAAACCATGCAACAATGTGCAATGTCAATCAGCAGTGGCCAAGGCCAGTAAGGTATTGTCATGCATGAAAAAGGGCATTCATTCTCGGGACAAGAATATAATTTTGCCTCTTTATAAATCACTGGTAAGACCCCACATTGAATATGCTGTGCAATTTTGGGCACCTGTTCTATTATGGCACTAGAAAAAGTGCAGAGGCAGGCAACAAAATTAATAAAAGGAATGGAACATATCGGCTATGAAGAAAGGTTAACAAATTTAAACCTATTTAGTTTAGAAAAATGTCGCCTGAGAGGGGATATGATAACATTATACAAATATATTCAGGGCCAATACAAACCATTGTGTGGAAATCTATTCACAAAACGGACTTTACATAGGACACGAGGCCATGCGTTTAGACTGGAAGAAAGAAGATTTCGTCTAAGGCAAAGGAAAGTTTTTTTACTGTAAGAACAATCAGGATGTGGAATTCTCTGCCTGAAGAAGTGGTTTTATCAGAGTCCATACAGATGTTCAAACGGCTACTAGATGCATACTTGCAAGAACAGAATATTCAAGGATATAATCTTTCAATGTAGGGTAATAACTGCTTGATCCAAGGATAAATCTGACTGCCATTCTGGGGTCAAGAAGGAATTTTTGGGTGATTTGTGCAAATTGCTCAGAATCAAGCAACTGAAAACCTCAGTATACCATCCGCAAACTGACAGATTGGTGGAGAGGTTTAATAAAACTCTAAAAGCTATGCTGCAGAAGGTGATAGACAAGGACGGAAAAAAATGGGATTATCTCATACCCTACCTGATGTTTTCTATTAGAGAAGTCCCGCAAGTTTCCACACGGTTTTCACCTTTCGAGTTAATGTATGGTAGGCATCCAAGAGGCATCCTGGATATTGCCAAGGAAACATGGGAACAAGAGCATGTAGCTCAAATGCAAGAGCGTATCGAAGCGGTAATTCCCATAGTTAAGGAAAACATGGAGAAAGCCCAGTCCGGCCATGCCTATCATATACATTTATTGAAGCCATGGATAGAACAAGAGGTCCTCGTCATGACCAAAGATAAACCTACTCAAGCCACTCGTGAGCAGGGTTCAGAAGTGCACATCACCGATACTCTTGCCCCCCATCAAAAACAGGAAGTCAGGGAGTTTGTATCTAAAAATAGGGATGTGTTTTCCCTAATACCAGGAAAAACACATGTAATCAAGCATGATATCATAACTGAACCTGGGAAGAAGATCAATCTGAAGCCCTACAGGATACCTGAGGCTAGACGTGAAGCAGTTAGTGCAGAAGTAAAAAAGATTATTGAGTTGGGGGTGATTGAAGTGTCACAGAGTGAGTGGAACAACCCAATAGTGTTAGTGGCTGCTTGGTTTTTCTGAGTCTCAGCATGCAGATTTATAGCTTCTGGCTTGAATACAGTAAGATTTTTACTACATTAATGGAGGCATGAGGGGCCCAGGGGGGCTAGATGGTCGTGTTAACACTATAGGGTTAGGAATACATGTAGTTGCACTGGTGACTATAGTGTCCCTTTAATATAGACGTATATTAATGTAGCGAGCCTTTGAACCAAGACTATATATACAAAAGATGTATATATCAATCAACGGAAAAAGACACAGAAAAACAAACTGAAATTATTACATAAGGGATCTCCTAGAAGCCAAGAGCTGAAGGAGAATGTAGGAGCAATTTAGATTAAGCTCGATGGGAGTGCATCTCTGGTCTGACATACAGGTCTGACATACCAATATTGTTTTGTTAGAGTTTAACCTCTGAGAGATAGGGAATCTGAAGTTAGTAAGTGCTCAGACGAGCTAGGTTTTTGTTTATAGGAAATTGTGTTACATTAGTGTTTTTTTTCATTTGCTGCTGTCTCTGTGGTGAAGCTCCCTTGCCAAGGCATAGGTTAACTTTGTCTGCCACATCTAATTTGGTGCATTCTGTATCTGTTTCTCTGAACACATGTTCCTCGTGTTATCTTATAATGCTAGGTTCTCTTTCCCATGAGCAGTTAGAAGTTTGCCTATTGTGGGTTTCATATTTGTTAGTGAGGTTGAGCTTGGGTGATGGTTATTTTCCTTCCTAGCCTAGTCGTGATATAGCTATTATACTATTATTCCTAGCTATTTCCCTGGTTATCTTTGAATATATATTTCTGTTTTTTAAAAAAGGCTTGACTACTATACAAGTGATCTTGTATATAATGTTTTTTCGCACCTTATTGATGTAATAGTGAGTTGGCTCTGCTTCTTTCTGACATGTCTTTGTTACTGCGCTAACATTAGGGATCGATCGATTATTGGTTTTGCCGATATTATCGGCCAATATTCTGGGTTTTTGTAATTATCTGTATTGGTCTATAATCATGTCGATAATGAGGTGGTCCAGCGTGCGCCAAGTCTGTCCTCTCTCCAAGTCTTGCGATTCACGAGGCCCTGACCCTTTCTTTAGTCCAATAAACATACTCACACAGTCAGTGAGGAGTAGAGGGGAGAGGAAGGGTTTGGCGGGCATATGGCACTATACAAAGGATAATAAAGCCCTGGGTATATATTGGCACTATATTATAAAGGATAATAAAGCCCTTGGTAATATATTGGCAATATAAAATGATAATAAAGCACTGGGTAATACACTAGCACTATACAAATGATAATAAATCCCTGGGTAATATTTTGTCCAATATACAAATGATAATAAAGCCCTAGTTAATATATTGGCCACTATACAATGATAATAAAGCCCAGGGTGATATGTTGGCACTTTACAAATGATAATAAAGCCCTGGGTGACATATTGGCACTATACAAATGATAATAAAGCCCTTGGTACTGGATATATGCTGCTCCTCAAGTAAAATGAGGAGTGGTCATACAGAGCTGAGGAGAGGGGGAGACATGTTTTTCTGCATTATGGGCAATGGGTTAACTTGGCACTGGCAGCACATAGTCCAAATTAAAGGGAAACTATAGTGCCAGGAAAGCAAACTCATTGTACTGGCACTATAGCTTCCCCCTCTGTCAAGGCCCCGTCCCCCCGTAGTAAATGTACAGAATATCGGTAAGTTATCGGCTAGCGGCCTGAAAGTTCACAGATTATCAGTATCGGCTCTAAAAATTCAGTATCGGTTGATCCCTAGATAACATATTGTTGCTTTTCTGGAATTGTCTCGATTTCAACGTAAAATTATGTGTTGTAACTTTGCCTCAATAAAAATACTGACAAAAAACAAGCCTCACTTGCAATCCATTATTGTAGTTGTGGACTGGTTCCTATTTTGCACTTTGAATAGTAAACATTAATTTTTAAACTGAATCCGCACTGGATTAAGGACTGTATGGTTTTGGAACTAAAAATTTGATGGCCCTAATGAGAGAAGTAGAACGGTCACAGTACCGGTTACTGATTACGTATGTAAAATATATCAATTTCGAACACTGATCCATGTGGACTCTGACAGTTTTAAAGATCTGGTTTTGAGACTATGCATACAACAAGAAACCCACTGTGTACAGTACCATCTGAAGAAATTAATATATAATATGATAATTGAAATATTTAACAAGTGGAATGTGATAATAAATGGAAAAACACCTTTATTAACATTGTGGCTGCTTTGGGCCTATTTCAAAGTACTAGCCCATAGCTGCTGCTCCAATAGCTCTTATGTTAACCACTTCCTGACAAAGGGTTAAACAAATCATGTTTTATGTTGACAGTCCTGGCACGTCAGTCATGAAGGGCTTAAAAGGGATACTCCAACCACCATGACCACTTCTACTTTTAGAAGTGGTCATAGTGGCAGAAATATATATGTGCAGCGTTTCTGCTTGAAACACTGCACATGCAAACACATTTGCACTTTTGTGCCAGTGGGTAGTGGCACACCACCTCGGCACATGTGACTTAGGCAACCTGAAAGTTTGTTCCACACTGCATAATATCAATCCCGTGCAAAAATTACATCTGCGATCAGCGCCTACTGTGTGCTGGAAACAGATGTAATGAGCTTCTTCCTAGAACAAACAACACCAACCTCCAATGGCACTGTCTTCTCATACTACCCTTGACCGTTTCTCAATTTCTTCTGATTTCAATCTTTGCAGATCCACAAACTCCAAGAAAACTTTATTGTTCAAGTGTTAAAATCTTTACTATGTTAAGACCAAATTGCTCTTCCTCTACTACTGATTCTGCTCACTTGCCTATGTGCCCTCAGCTACTACCTTTACTTGACTTCCCAGTCAAACAAAAGTACCTACATATTAACAAACGTATACAATTGTATATGTTCTCTCTGTCCCTAATAAGAAATCAAAACTCCTTTTGCAAGTACAGAGTCAAGCATAGTAAGGGTCAAAAACACAGCCAACATCAGAATGCAATGCAGAACAAATAAAATTTGAGAGAGAGGTGGGGGGAAAATGGCAAATAAATAAGCAAATACATAGTAGGAAATTGTTGCAATATGGAAAGGAACTTGCCATACTTGTTTGTTCTAATAACATATCATTTATATGCACCGTGTGTGTTCTGGAACCTCTATCCCAACATCTGCTGAGGACAAAAAACTTCACATTTGAACAGTTTAGAGGACAGACTTACTTAGGAACCAACCTGTGTTATGAAAACAGACAGTCCGTCTCTCTGGTCTTCTCTGCTTCTGTTCATGAAATGAAGCAGGGAAGGCTAAGGAGACCAACTATCCGACCCAAGGTGCATGTGTATGTGGCTGAAGGATCCTGTCATATACTAAAGGTAGGGGATGCGTTTTTCACACTTTATAGAAATACTTTGGTTGAAAACAAATGTACTTCCTTAGAAAACATAATGAATAGATTGCTATAGTAAAAAAAATTTTTAAGTTACAATTGTCCTTTGATATCAATATGATATAATTATGCCAAGGGCTGGACACAAGGACTCTCAGTATGTCTCAAACAGTTTACAAATGGCGTGACACAGACTTGAGGGATGGCACCATAACCATTACAAGTGCCCCTTTAATAAGAGGGCTTAACCATGTCAAAATTAATAAAGTTTTGGTTCATTTAAAAACGCAAGAATCTAATTTATGAAGAAAAGAAGATATTTTCATTTTTTCTACGTATCAAATAAAGTTGTCCTGACCCCATCTTATCCAAGTGAACATTTTCATTGTGAACTTCAAATAAAGGTTGGATGCCAGCGGTTTATTAACAAGCATATTTTCGTTTTTCTTCAACATGCTGAAAATAGGGTACAACTTTGCAGATAACCTGAAACTGGCAGGGATGTCGAAGAAGTAGGTCTCCAGAACTACAATTCCATTGATAATTTGCCAGCCTTATAGCTGATCAACCAATGTGATTTGTAGTACTGCAACAGATGAAGATTTACGCTTTAGTCACCCCTGGTTTAAAGATTTGATCTATCAAGGCAGAAAACTAAATTAGGAGAAACAGAGGAAAAACTCACTAGCAAAGTACCATATTTTATACGATTTGCAGAATTTACCTTGAGAGAATTAGACAAAAACCAGAGCCATAAACCATGAGTCCTCAAATTTTTATTCTTATAGCCGGGAATTTATAATGAGCACTGTGTTTCTCAAGTTTCCACCAGTGTCTTAAGATCAAAAATGTAAAAATCATGGTTTTCATTGCTAGTCAGTCACAACATACATTCTGCATTCAGATTGCTAATGAGTACTTTAAAAAGGTATATGCTTGCCAAATCTTGCCCATCTATCTTCAGAGAATATGCTTTAATCTATAACAAATGGCCATCATTTCACTGACAAACATGTCCAGACAAGAATTCTGAATGTCAAATATATGGGCATTTAAAACTAATTAGAAACAATCCGTCATATTTATGGCTTTTGTAAAATGTATATGCTGGAACAGTTACAGTGAAGAAGTTGAAAGCAATCAACATATATTCTGCACACAAATCACATATTTTCCAATCCTAGATATAGTTAAACCTATTGTGCAACACAATCAAACCTCATTAAGAATCAATGTGGCTTAACTATAACAATGCTTAGAAGGCATTTAACTTATAAAGGAAAAGAATGAAGGCATAAAAGATACTCTGGCAAGTTAAATTGAAATGTATGTTAAGTTCATATTGTTCCATTAAGGTTTTTCTAATTTTTTTTTGCAGCAAGGAATTTCTTGCCACACCTCAAAACCAAAAATGAGAAGGGACTCAGATTAAACTCCCTGAACTTAGCCAAAATCACAAAGCATACACTTTTTTTTTTTTTTACTCTAGGATAAGATGCACAATGAAAGGACTCACATAATTTTAGTCTATGTTAAGCTTTCGTAAGGAGATTGTCTCACAGCTTTGACTCTTGACAGACCAGATTCTTGGCGGCACTTCTTGGTAAGATTTTTGGGAAGCTTTATTTAAACAAAAATAAATATTTACTTCTCCTGTCACTTAGAGAAACAATATAAAATTCAGGGATTGAGGTGTGATTTTTCTGAAATAGTAATTGTAATATTAAGAAGAGGGTATATTGGGGAAGTGTAGATTCATAGTGACATTTGCAATTTGCTGAAATTTAAGCAAAGGAAACAAAAAATAACAAAATAACATTGTGCATTTAAAATATATTCTCTTGGCATGCCAAATTTAACAGCTGCAGATTGAAACACACTCAAACTCTATTAGTGTATGCATGTGGGCCAAGAGGAGGCGTTCACAAGCATGTTTTGCATTAGAATAATTAGATTGCGTTGTGTATATGTGTTCCATAATTGATTTGCAATGCTTTTTGGGAAGCCTTTCTAAAAGGCTGTAGCAAGACAAAGTCACAAATCTCATTTGTATTATAGCACAAATGCAATTAATGTTCACTGATAGTGGCACTTGAGAAAAGGGGCTTGTGTCTCTAACTTTAAAAAGCCTTTATAATTTCAGTCAGTCACACTTAGAAAATCAAAATATCTACATGTAGAAAGTCAACAAACAGAACAGTCCTTTATATACTTAAAAAATGATGTTTTAGTGATAATAGTTGCAACAAGTGCTATGAGTACATTAACACAATATGAATACCTGTTATACAGTATCTAATTCCCTATGAAATCCATATTTATTACTTAGGTTTACAGTACATAAAAAAAAAAAAAAAAGCAAAACTAAAGAAGCTCTTTGGTGAAGTGACAGCTGTGGTTCTTAAATATGTTGTGCCTGGAAACCACTTAAAAACCACTTAAAAAGGGAGATGGCTTGGTGCATTTTGCAATTGCCACAATTAAAATACAAATTAAATTGTTTACATATCTGTAAAGATTATTGCTTTTTTTTTTGTCTTGTGTAAACGCTGACCTCTGTGGAAGTTATCCTTAGTACTAACTTGAGAAGTGTTTGGGATAGATGTCTCTGCAGAGAACAATTTGAGTTCTTCTAAATTACCCCAGTACACCCAGATTCCCTAAAATTTGCACTTTTTCAAATGATCATAATGCACTTTGTGTGCATGAAGTTGTTAGCACATGTATTGACACTATATTTGAATCCAATATTTTAAAAAAACACACATTTACCTCTATGCTATCATAAAGTATAGCAGTAAAATTTATAAATTGCCATTTATTTTTTTTTACTACAATTACCTAAATGTAGTGTTTTACCACATCTACAATGCAGTATGGGGGTGGGGGGAGGTAAAGTTACATGCGTTGTGATAAAGACCATCTTGGTGGATGGCAAAGAAAACTTACTCATTACATTTACTAGTGGTTTCATAAGTACAACATAAAGGATAAATCTTAATACCTGACAAATCCAGCCTCCTTCAAAAGCATTGAAATGCAAGACATTGTAGGGATTTTAATGGTTTTCAAACAATACATTTTCAGCAGTTATCTTCCTCAACATGAAACCTTAAAGTTCATCTGTCTTGGCTAATTTTGGTTCATGTTGTTTTAAAGAGAAAGCAATGTCCGGTATGCTATCAGAACTACTAGCAAATGTTTAGATGTATCTTAGCTACTGGTATAACAGTAAAGAGTACTACAGGGCACTGTGTTGTGTGTTTAAAAAGAGAACATCAGCATGGTGTATAGATGTTGAATTAAAACATCACCCATTTGTCATCAAACACCAATAATGACATTTTAAGATCACCATACAAATTTTAAAACAAGAAATTTTGGTAAAAAGATATACAACATATTTAAAAAAAAAAAAACAATTTGTGTATAATGTTTACAGATAATATCTTTTTGTTTTAGGTTTAGTCAGTAGGTGAGCAAAATGGGAATTCTGAACCAATACTTGGTTCTAATCTTACTGTGGGCGACCCAAGGATTGTCTCAGTACAATGAATATGACTATGATACAGACTATGGTCCTGAACGTGAAGATGAATTCCCTCCGCAGTTCCCGTTTCCACATCCTGTTGACTATGCTGTGCCACATTTCCCTTATACAAATGACTGTGCTAGAGAATGCTACTGTTCTCCAGCGTTCCCCTTAGTCATGCATTGTGATAATCGGAAACTCAAGGTTATTCCCCAGATCCCATCCCGCATTCAACAGCTCCATCTACAGTACAATGACATTGAAGCCGTGTCAGCAAAGTCATTCGTCAATGCTACAGGTCTGACAGAAATCAACCTGAGCCACAACAAAATTAAGTCAAACAAAATCGAGTTTGGTGCATTTGCAAAGTTGCCTCATCTTTCTCAACTTTTCTTACATCATAATGGTTTAGAAGAGATTCCTTCACCTCTGCCCAGCTCTACTGAGAGGCTCTTTCTTGGTTTCAACATGATTAACAAAGTAAGAGAGAATGACTTCCAAGGCTTAGTAAACCTAACCATGTTAGATCTTTGTAACAACCAAATTGATATTATCAAAGGGAAGACTCTGACCAAACTTAAGAACCTCATGCAGTTCAACATTTGCAACAACAAACTGCATTCGATGCCAGTAAAACTTCCAGCATCACTCATGTATCTGTCACTGGAAAATAATTCAATTTCTGAAATCCCTTCTGACTATTTCATACATCTTCCTAACCTTTTAGCTATTCGAATGTCACACAACAACTTGGAGAATGTCCCATTGAGAATGTTTAATCTTCCCCACCTTATGGAACTAAACTTGGGTCATAACAAACTACAGAATGTCTTCTATATTCCTAGATCACTGGAGCACTTATATCTTCAAGACAATGAGATTGAAAGTAAGTCACAAATGTATTTCCTTATTTATATTATTGGCCAAACATTCCATTATTACCCAGATAAAACTAAACTCCCCTCACCACCCCACTTATCTGAATAAAATGATCTGAACAACCTGCTTGCCTTAGCTTATGTAAAAAGTATCTATATTCTTACCAAAAATTACTTTCAGCAGATACATTCGAGAAAACAACCATTTCTTGCATACCTGAATAGTGTGTCCTTGGCATTATTATTACCTGTGTATTAATGCAGATATCATTCAAGCCAATAGTAACTTCAGTGACATGTATTTATATGAGCTTCAAATATGAGTGGGAGGTATATCTTTTAGAGTTGCTTCTTTTCAATTAAAATAAAAAGTGTTGTCTTTTTAACATGTATATGCTTTAATAAAAACATGGCTGTTAAACTGCACATGTCCTGAAAATATGGAAAGGCATGGAATCACATTATAGAGCACAGTGATCATATTTTAAACTGATGCATCACCAAGTAAATGGATGGAATCAGCAAAAACATTGTATTGGTAGTTGCGCACATTTTACACCAGTTTTTTAACAGATCAGGAAACTGTGATAAATTTTACTCATTGTATTCGTCAATTAACTGGCAATTTTATAGTTAATACTGGGTTCACCAAATCCAGGATACTAAGTGGCCATGGTGACAAAAGCAAATAATTAAACTCTAAGTGACATGTGGAACTGATAAGTATGTGCATAATAATTTACCAAACCTAACAGTGGAAACTCCTTTAAGATTTCTGTGCTTTTCCTCTTGTCATGTTGTACAGCTAAAGTTTCAATTGCCCAAACTCCCTAGAAATGCAGACTTGGAAGAAAAGAAAAAAAAGGAAGAGGCATATTCATAACCAAACTAATCTGCATCCTGTTCATGTTGCCCCTTTTATTATTGAGGTTTATTATATGTTAATATGCAATCATAAGTATATATTTAAAAACATATCATAGTTGATAATCTAACTTATTATTCATCTTTACTTAGTTATTTACAAAGTTATTGAAAGGAAAAGACTGCCTTTTTTTGGAAACCCACAGAAAGAAAATCCAATGAATTACTATAGTCGGTGTCAATTTGCTGTAGCAACAAGGCTTAAAAAGTCAGAAAAGTAAACTACTGTAGTAACCCAGTAATCAAAATATACAGAATAGCAGAAGGTAAAAAAATAAAAATAAAACAATAAAAATATTGTCTGGACAGCTCACTGAAACAGGTCTATAAACCAGGATTTGCAACTGATTTTAGAGTAATGTGTTCAAGAGTATCCCCAAATACTAAAACGAATATTTAAAGGGTTTCTCCAAGCACCATGACCACTTCATTGATTTGCTGCCGCAGGTGTAATTACACTTACAGCAGCATCATTTGGCAGCCAGGTATTCCCCCTGTCCTCCAGTGTTTTATAAATATGCTCTTTTCTTGTTTCGAGTAACCCTTTAAGAAAACAGTATATTTGGTATAGGAACAAAAAGTGAGCCATCTATTTCTCCCAAATGCTGACTCAAATACACAGAAAAAATAAAATTAAAAAAAATATACATCAGAGTTTTTGCTATGCAATTAATTTACAAATTTATTTCTGTTTCAGGTTTAAATATCACTTTTATGTGCCCAGGAATTGATCCAATAAACACAAACCGTCTGACCTACCTGCGTGTTGACCAAAACAAGTTAAAAGGACCTATAAGCACTTATGCCTTCCTTTGTTTTCCACACATACAAAGTATTTACTATGGTGAACAGAAGTATGATGGTAATGAAGAGCCACACCTACAGATACGAGTGATTCCCCCGTTCCCAATGGCAGAGAATGACGAGGATGATGATGATGACCGGGATGAAGGCCCACGATACCATGCAGGGTACCATCCGGAATATCGTGCACATGAACATGGAGAATCAGATGAGGACTTTGACGACTATTCATATTAACCATTATGTCAATTTGCTACTTTAAAAGCATAAACCCATCCCCACTAGATACCACACAGTCCCATTAGGTTTCAAACTGAATTTCTGTTTTCTCGTTAATACTTTAATAGTCATCAGAGGCTGGGACTTTCAAATTTGACAGCAGGGCATTGTGCAAGGACACATACAGAGACTAAAGCAATCCAACTAGGTGAAAAGGCTTCTCAACTTTTATTATGGATTTGACATAGTTAATAATATGTTTGTACTTCTCTAGGTAATCTTTTTTTTATCACTTATGATTCTACTGCAGAAATGTCAAGATTGTATGCATGAAACCACCTTTCTAATATCCCAGGCATCTATTATATATTTATTGATTCACAGTTTATCACAGGGACACCTATCAGTATTGTTCATACATATTTATATTCTAGTCTTACAAGTACACATTGGATTTAGGCACTTGTGCTGATACATGGGCACAAAGTTATGGTTCTTTTTTGTGCAAAAGTCATAGATTGCTTTGCTACATATTATTGAGGGGATATGTAAAAGTTGGGCAATTTTATCCTTTGTTCCAGAAGTGCAATATACACATATTTACAAATACTAACTTTAAATAAACAGTTGGACAGCTAGCATTGCATACAAAAGCAATTAAAGCTTCCAGGGATGGATTTTTTACTAGCCGTGTTCCACCACACCTTTTATTTAACTTTTAGGCTGTGATGGGTAGGAGGTAGGTACCAGAAACTTAAATCCAGCCCTGGTCAGGAGAAGAGGCATGGGATACTGAAGCATATAATGAGTCTCAGAATTGCATGTTGAACTTGCATAGGAAACGGTTTTCTATGTTTTCAGTTTCTGCAAGGGCAGCAACAAGATATGTGGACGTAAAACAATTATTCTGATATGGTTAATTGCAGAGTTATATACAACCACAACATTCACTTATATGGGTAAGAAAACAAATATTCTAAAATGTTTCACATAAAATATTATTTCTAAAATTGTTTAGGATAGTAGCACCTCCCACGGTCCCACACAATTGTTGCAAGCACACTTCCCACACATCTGTGAGCACCAAGTAAGTTCTCTTGATCACATGATCACTTAACTGAACCCACGTCAGACGGGGCTGGCAGGTAAAAGTTCTAGCAGGGTCTTTTAAACATAAATGTACGTAACAGAACAAAAACTATTTTTCTTTACCAAACCATGAAAAGAATTAGAAAATGGGTGTATACCACTCATTTCACACGTTTACACTTGTGCATAAGACAATACAGACTATTCAAGAAAGTGAGAGTGCTTCCATAAATGTGTTTATTAAAAAATGATTATAAGCATCACTAATATATAAAGATGAAAACAATTAGATCACATTAGACACATTAGATTAATGGGAAGATGTATTAAAGTGTTGTAATGGTGGCCATTGAAACAAGCATGGCCATTCCACTGGAGATTACTGAACTTTTGCAAAGCTGCTTGCTCCAGGTTTCAAATCATGATACTTTAAGGGTCTTTCAATACGACAATTCACCATGACGTCACAACAATAGACGTGCTTCCGGGTTGCAAAAGCCGAAGTGTTCTATACACTCTCTACATTAATACACAACATGCAATTCCCCATACAGCTTGCTGTCTTGATCCTTTCACTCCAGTTTGACAGCCCCAGGAGTTGGGACTTGTTATGTTATTAAAACAAAACCAAAAAAACAAAGTTTTAAATAGCATTCACCATAATAAGTGACTATCCCCTCTGTTCCCACTGCTCGGTGCTGCCTGGGTGACCCTCTGTCAGATGAATGAGTCCATCCCATGTACAGATACCTCTGACAGGTGAGGTGTAGTGAAGGAGTGAGAGTGACTCAGTGAGCTTTACTCAGCTAAAGGCTAGTGCGGGCTCAGCTAGTAGTAATCACCATTGGGTCCATACTTCTCTCTGCTCCTCCAGACCTGCTCAGCGGTCAGTCCACAGCTCTCATTCACTCCAAAGTGTTGGAGCACCTCGCTGTCCGACTTAGAGTGCGCACTGTCCATGGTGGCTGCTCCCAGCACCTGAGCCCGAACACTCGGTGGAACCCCAGCTAATCCAGCCCACAGTTGGAGGCGATTCGGAGAGAAGTGCACTCAGTATTTGGAGAGCAAGTCAGGAAGGGATGCAGGAGGAGGAGGTTCTGACAGGGGAGAAAGCTCTGCTCCAGAGTCCTGTGTGGGTCCCTCTGGCGCTACACCTTGTCTTCCTCTAGTAAAAGGTGAGCTCTTCCCCTGGACCCGCCTCTGCTCTCACTGGCACAGCCCTCCCCTCTCTGCTTTTCATGCCTGTGCCAAGCCACACTACTACTTCACCGGCAGCTGCACATAGTGTTACAATGTAAATTTACAGACCGCACTTGATAGCCCTGTTCACTTTGCACTGCTACCTATTGCCTTCCCATTGGCTGAAGAGGCTCCCAAATTGTGCCTGCCCACACCAGCCTTTCCTATTGGCCTCTGGTACCTTCACATTAGCATTTTTGAGATTTAGCCCCTGGTTATGGTACAGTTTTCTCTTCAGGTCAGTGGAAGCCGCTCGCGTTCTGCTACCCGGAAGTATCTTGGTGCCTATTGTTTACAAACATTCTGAAATGCCGTTTAAGCTGTAACTGAATTGAAATCCAATAGGGATTGACCGATTATCGCTCTGGCCGATATTCTATATTTTCAGCAATTTCGGTATCAGTCAAACAAGATACCGATATTGTCGATAATGCAGACCAGGGCCGCCATCAGGATCCTGGGGGGGCCCAGCACACTCTTACTTACCTTCCCAGCAGCTCCCTTCAGCTCCCGTCTTACTCTCTCGAGTCCCGCGGCCTACAGAGTGTTGCCGCAGGTTACCATGGCAACGCTCCGCGCGTCACACGGGTCGCGAGAGTTAGACAGGGGAGCTGAAGGGAAGGGAAGTAAGAGTGTGCTGGGCCCCCCAGGGAATGCCATATGGATTATTTCAGTATAAATTTTGTCATTCAGATTTTAATTTGCTACAATTCGGAGAATAGTGTTAGTGTGCTCTATATCTCCCCCTCTGACACCAAGGACATTTCAAAAAATTATTGAGCTGCATATTATATTAAACATGCACTCTACCAAAAAGATGAAAAAAGTAATTAAACAGTTTTGTAATTCACCTCATCTCTGAAGTATGATCTGCCTTTGAAGCACGATATCTATCCAATCCAATGCTTCTCACGGTGAAGCATTGTTAGCATTCAGCATACTCAAAATAATTGCTAAATTCCACCAATCCAATATTTCCCTAAGAGAAAATCGAAAAGAACTCAAGGAGGAAGTCGCTATCGGCTTGTTTTCCACTTGAGGCTCGTTTTCACTAAAATATGAACACTTACATTTCTCAAAAATGCCAATGGTTTTATATTGTCAAAGAAAATGAGCAACATTCAAATTAGTGGCTTTGGTGCTTTAAGTGTCCCTTTAAATATCCTGAAGAAAATGAATAACATACTTCTCAAATGTCCCCTTTGTTGGCCAAATTCCCTTGTCCATATTTATCAACCGTATGTCTCTTTTTGTTACAAGGTTGTAATTATAAGTGTAATGCAGAGATCCGAGACACTACTTGTTACTGAAGGAATATTCCTAGCACCAGAATCACTACAGTTTGTCGAAAATGTTATGGTGCCAGGAGTGCCAACCCAATGTACGTAATCGAACAGTTTGAGAATAGTTTTACCATTTACTTTGGGTCCGTCAGACACTCATGGACACCTCTTCTACCCCCAGAAGCGCATGAACTGAGCTAAGTTTGGCAGTGCAGGGAGGAACCATCTCTGCACTGCAAGTATTAGCTATGGGGAGGTAACAGAAGCTCTAAGAGAGGAGCAAGAGAAGTGCCCAGCAGACTACCAGTAAAATGCCTAACTGTTCTGATACAGTTTGACTACTTACAGTGTAAGGACGTGAGGGTAATCCTCCTTCCATAACTACTACACAATTATAGTGCTATAAAATAAGTGGCCTAACAAATAAAAAGCTGCAACAAGAAAAGGTGAACTTAAAAGAACAATACTCACAATAGTGTGTTATACATTGATCAGCCACTATTTTAAAACCACTTGCCTAATATGATGAAAGTTCCCTTAGAGCTGCCAAAACAGCTCTGATGCGTTTGAAGCATGAACTTCAGAAGACTTCTGAACGTGTCCTGTGGAATCTGGCAGACATGAGCAGTAAGTCCCTTAAGTCTTAAGTCCTGCATATTGCGAGGCGGTGCCTTTATGGATCGGATTTGTTGTTCCAGCATATCCCACAGATGTTCCATGCGTTTGAGATTTGGGTAATTTGGAGGCCGGGGCAACACCATGAACACTTTGTCATGTTCCTCAAACCATTCCTGAACAATTTTTGCAGTTTGGCAGGTTGCATTATCTTGCTGAAAAAGGCCACTGATATCAGGGAACAACACTGCCATGCAGCTGTGTATGTGGTCTGCAACCACATACTGCAACCTCTAGATAGGTGTTGCATGTCAATGTAACATCCACATTAATACCAGGACCCAAGGCTTCCTAGCAAAACAGTGCTCTGAGCATAACACTGCCTAAATAGACCTGCCTTCATCCCATAGCGCATACTGTTGACATCTCTTTTCCAGGTAAACAACTTACCCAGCCATCCACCGGATCTTAATTAATATGCGATTCATCAGACCAGGCAACCATCTTCCATTGCTCTGCTTTCTGTGGTGGACAGGGGTCATCATTGGTATTCTCATCGGTCTGCCGCCAGGCAGCAAACTGTGTGTTCTGACACCTTTCCATCATAGCCAGCATTATGTTTTTCAGCTATTTGAGCTACAATAGCTCTTCTGTGTGATCGGACCAGACGGCTAGCTCTTGCTCCCTATGTGCATCAATGAGTCTTTGGTGCCCATGACCCTATCATTAAGCTGTAGTTGTTCTGGTGACTATAGTGTCCCTTTAAAGTCACTAAAATCTCCATTTTTTCCTGCTTCCAACACATGAAATTCAACTAACTGTTCAGTTGCTGCTTAATATATCCCATCCATTGACAGATGCCATTGTAACAATACAATGCTCCAACCTCTCCTTCACCCTTCCTGTCCAATCATTCACCAAATCCTGCAGCTTCCATCTTAAAAACATAGCTCACATTCCACTCCTATTTATTACTGGAAGTGGCTAAGGTGCTGGTCTTTGATGCTATCATCTCCCTCCTTGACTACTGCAATCCACTTCTCAGTGGTCTTATGTGTTCCCAGCTTGCCCAGATACATTCTAATGGAAGAGAGACTCATCTTCCTGTCGGCCTGCATCTCCCATGCCTCCCCCCTCTGTCAGTGCTTACACTGGCTTGCCATAAGATTTAGTTATAGGATATGCATTGTGTGTATAAGCATCAAAGCTCTATCACTTTAATTGTTCAGTTTTTACGTATTTTTTTTAATTGTGTTTATCGCTATAAGTTTGCATTAAATATATTCACAATAATCGTAAAAAAAATTAAATACACTTTAGTTCATTTAGCACTAGATCTATTTAATTTGTCTCCCATGTTGTAATTAGTGTAGGACATATCAAAACTGGAGTACTGTGGCTTAGTAGTTAGCTTAACAAGATATGGACATATAGTGGAACTAAATTCTCATATTTGTTTGCTGAGCTAGGTAAACTTAAGATGCTTATAAAATTTTAAACTGTATTTTTGTTTGTGCATTGTTCTTTAATCTGTATTAAGTCAAAATGTTGGTCTCTACGCACCACCATTGCTGAGAAATGCATGTTCCGGGTGTGCCCAAAATTCCCTTTCCCCTCCCCCTTCATTTTTGTGACTCTACCTATGCCGCATTTCCATCACTTTTGTCACCCTGTCCATTTCCCCCTTTCTCCCACTTTTTACTCTGCCCTTGTGTCCTCTACCCTCTTATCTGCCACTCAAACCTTGGTTGTAGAAACATAGTCAAGCGGCATGGAAGTCAGAGTTCTAGGAGCATGCAGATACTGTGTGCAGGGGACAGGGAAATAACATAATGCAATCCCCCTCCTCTTTTAACAAACACAGCCCAGGCAGCTAATTGTCCTGGCTAAGCTAAGCCACTCTTTATTAAATAAAACAGTTGTCTGGCATTTTAGATTGAGATTTGCCAAGCAGTCCCCTTTCTCCACAAAATTCACCAAAGGCTGATATTGTGATGAATCACAAAGCTGTAGTTAAAATCTGCAGTTATATTTGTCCATGACCTAATTCAGGTATACAATAACAGACAGACATTTCTGAAACATTAACTTAGCTCCTTTGTCTTTTAAACTTTAGGTGGTATGGGATTTTAGTTAATTAGTCTTGTGTTCATTTGTAAATGTCAAACACAAACAACAATAATTATATCTTAACATATGAAGATGTTATAAATTAGAAGTTGTCTGTGTCTGAGATTACTGCTTTGATATATTTTGCAGTTTAACATAAAATCATCTTAAATACATATCTTGATGTTCTATAATCAAACTTTACATCAGAAGTATACACAAGCATAAACAGCTTCATCACACAACAGCTTCTAGCTAAATAAAATCATATGTAACAATACGGTTAAATACGGCATACTAACTTTAGTATTTTACTTTGTGAATGTTACCATAATGTCTTGCTTGTACTGGTTTTATCATTAATGTATTTTGCTTATATTTTTTCCCCAGGGCCTAGGCTTCCTCTGCTCAGCTCTCCTCCTCTTGCAACCAGGGCTGGTGCAAGGATTTTTGCCGCCATAGGCAAACAAAAATGTGCTGCCCCCCATATGTGCTACCCACCACGTGCCATCACAATACCCCACCCATATGATCTGCCACATGGGCCAACGCCTGTGCTGCAACACAGTGTCTTTTCTCTGAAAAAGCAGTGTGTTTACATTAAAAAGCCTGCAGGGGCTACAGACACCAGAACCACTACATTAAGCTGTAGTAGTTCTGGTAACTATAATTGCCCTTTAATGTGAGGTAAATTAGAGATTAGTGCCACTAATAATATACTGGATTGCCTACTTACTACCAGATGAGGACAATACGATGATGATTGGCTCAGGCTGCAGTCTGGCTCCACTGGTCTGGTGTAGAAGAGGATCTCTGAAGACTGTAACAGTGCTCACAAAAGTCTGTGTGTGAATAGGGATGTATATGTGTGTGTATGTGTGTATGTGTGTAGGGATGTATTGTGTGTTTCTGTGTATGTGTGTAATTTGAAAGAGGGGGTATGTGGGGTGGGGTAGGATAGGAAACAAAAGAACCAACGGTGTGTAAGCACTATAGGATAAGATGCAAACAGTATGGCAGCACTAAAACCCAGTGATACAGAAGATGTACACAGAATACAGACAAAATAGTTGCCAAAAAGGCGCGCTAAACTGGTCTGAAAATATGAAAGAGACAAATAATAGAATATCTGAACTAGACAAAATATATAAAAAGGGGGGTATGAGGGAAAAAAAACTCACATATACCAGAGCCCTATCACCCCTGGCTCTGGGTTTGCAAAGCTCCACTCTGAAATCATGTGGAGGCGGGCGAAACGCGTCACATACACGTCACTAGAGAGGCGAATCCGGAAGTTGATCACGTGATCGGAACGGACTAAAGTAAGAGTTTTTAATCATAGTTTTTTTAATAAACTGTGTTTGGTACTATTCAATTGGAGGTCCTGCCTCTCTCTATCCTATATTGCACAGCACCACCAGCTTCCAGTGAATATACTGAATATTCCAGTGAATATACTGCCTGGAGTTTTTATCAGTGTGGTGATTTTCCCTCTCCAGTGGAGCTTTGAAAACCCAGAGCCAGGGGTGATAGGGCTCTGGTATATGTGAGTTTTTTCCCTCCCCTCCTGTCAATTAGTGCTCTCCCCTCCCTTCCTGTCCCTCCGAGCTCACCCCTCCTGTCCCTCAGTGAACTCCCCTACCCCTCTGTCCCTTAGTGCTCTCTCTTCTCCCGTCTCTTAGACCTGTGCCCTCCATCCTTGGAGCTCTCCCCTGCCCATTGTCCCTTAGTGGTCTCTCCCCTTTCTTCCCTGTCCCTTAGTAGTCTACCCCCTCTTAGTGGTCTTCTCCACTCCTACCTCTTCCCCCCAGTGGTTCTCTCACTCCCCTTGGTGGTCTTCCCTCTCTACCCCCTTAGTGGTCCTCCCTCCCTCTCTCCCCCACCTTAGTGGTCCTCTTTTCCCCCTTTAGTGGCCCTCTCTCCCCCCTTAGTGGTCCTCCCTCTCCCACCCACCTTAGTGGTCCTCTTTTTCCTCCACGCCTTAGTGGCCTCTCCCCCACTTGGTGGTGGTCCTCCTCCCTCCCACTTAGTGGTCCTCCTCTCTCCCCAACCCCTTAGTGGTTCCCCTCGGCTGGTGCGCCCTAGGCGACTGTCTAAGTCACATATAGGACGTGCCAGCCCTGCCTGCGACGTCATGAAGGAGAGATGGCTTCCTCTGGCATGGGCCAATCCAATGCTTCTCATAGAGGAGTACTGGGAACCGGACGTGCAAGCATGGCGAGTGTCACACATGCATCCAAGCTTCCACTTGGAAAGCATTGATTCAATTATTTTCTTATAGGGAATAATGTACTGCAGCAATTTATCTTAATAAGGGGGTACAACAGAAAAGAAATAAGAAACAGACTATTTTAGCTGTTTAAAAGAAACAAGAGGTTATTGAGAACCCTGCTTGAGAGCTTACCACTACAGTGCATATATCTAAGACATTTCTAAACTAATTAAACATGATATTGTTTAAATTATTTTATAGGCAGCACCATTTGAAGAGGGTGGGGTGCTGCCTAAAAAAGCATATCTGTGTTATGATTGAGTCTCATCATCTAGGCTCTGAATATGGTAAGCGTAATGACCAATTTTTGTTTGCATGTAGCACTTTTCTCAGTATTATCTGCACGATTGTTTTATTTTTATTTTTATTTTTTTTCATGTTAAACCACATCAAGAGTTATAATATATTGAATTAGGGGTAAGCGTGTATTTTTCCAATGCTCCACTTTTAAAAATTTTAAGTAAAATACTTGTAAATTGTTTTCTATCTGTTGAGACACTGGTTGACTCACTGTTGAGAATCTAGACACATTCTACAGAAAATTAGAAGCAGTCTTCACTCAACAATTTCATGGCTGCTATATTATTATTATTATTACTGGTATTTATATAACGCCAGCATATTCCGTGGCGCTGATAATATTATCAAAGGGGGAGATTTAACAATAAATAAGACTATTACAAAAACTTACAGGAACAATAGGTTGAAGAGGGCCCTGCTCAAACGAGCTTACAGTCTATAGGAGGTGGGGTGTAAAACACAACAGGACAGGAGGTAGCAATCAAACAAGGTGGAGTAAAGCAGAGTTTGAGGAGAGAATAGAGTGCTGCCCTTTATGAGAGAGCAAGGGGCAGGTACGTGAGGTAGAGGTTACTCTGGGAGGTCATAAGCTTTCCTAAAGAGATGGGTTTTGAGGCACTTTTTAAATGATTCAAGACTAGGGGAGAGCTTGATGGTCGTAGGCAGCCTATTCCAAAGGAAAGGAGCCACCAGCGAGAAGTCCTGCAAGCGTGTGTTGGCCGTACGGGTGCAAGCAGCGGACAGGAGAAGGTCACGGGCAGAGCGGAGAGACCGAGAAGGGCCATACCTGCGGATCAGTGAAGAGATGTAGGAGGAGTTATAATGGGTCAGTGCTTTAGAGGTGTGGATTAGTACCTTGAATTGATTCCTATAGGATACAGGAAGCCAATGTAAGGACTGATAGAGGGGAGAGGTGTGAGAGGAGCAACAGGAGAGGAAAATCAGTCTAGCTGCAGCATTCATTACAGACTGCAGCGGGGCAATACAACTTGTGGGATGACCAATTAAGAGAGAGTTACAATGATCCAGGCGAGAGATTATTAGAGCATGGACAAGCTCCTTAGTAGCATCTTGCGTAAGAAAGGGGCGGATGAAGGCTATGTTTTTAAGGTGGAATCCACGGGATTTGGTAACAGACTAGATGTGAGGCCAGAATCAAGTATAACGCCAAGACAACGTGCTTACAAGGATGGACTGATGTCGGTACCACTAATTTGAATGGAGAGCGAAAGAGGAGGATCAGTATTAGGAGGAGGAAAGACACGGAGTTCAGTTTTAGAGAGATTACGTTTCAAAAAGCGGTAGGACATCCAATCAGAGATGAAGGAAAAGGCAAGCAGTGACACATTGCAGGATGGCAGGGGAGAGGTCAGGGGGAGGAGAGGCATATCTGAGTGTCATCAGCGTACAGGTGGTATTGGAATTCAAATGAGGTAATAAGTTTGCCAAGAGAGTCAGTATTAAGAGAAAATAGAAGAGGACCAGGTACAGAGCCTTGGGGAACTCCAACAGAGACAGGACGAAGGGAGGAGGTATAATCAAGAAAGGACACTGAAAGAGCGTTGGGAGAGATAAGAGGAAAACCAAGAGAGGACAGTGTCACAAAGACCGAGTGATTGAAGAGTTTGGAGAAGGAGAACATGGTCAGCAGTGTCAAAGCCAGACTGAAGAGGGTCAAGGAGAGAGTTGGAATTGAAGAAACAAGTCAGATGGGTAAAGACCAGTCTTTTCAGAAACTTTGAGGAAAAGGGGAGCAGGGATATGGGACCATAGTTAGAAGGGGAGGACGGGTCAAGAGATGTTTTTTTTAAGATGGGTACTACAGTAGCATGTTTAAGGGTAGCAGGGACAACACCAGAAGAGAGAGCAGTTGAAGATGTGTGTTAAGGAAGGCAGAAGACAAGAGGAGAGAGATCTGAGGTGAGACGGGACAGGATCAAGCAGGCAAGTGGTGGGGCGAGAGGAAAGGAGAAGCGCAGCCACCTCTTGTTCAGTAGCCTGGGAGAAAGTCTGAAGGGTAGGAAAGGCATGATTCAGGTGTGGTTGAGATGTAGAGGGGCAAGGTGGTGAGAATTATTTCCTTAGATGTACAATCTTGTCTGTAAAGTAGCATGCAAAGCTATCGGCTGTAATGTTAGTTTTGGGGGTGGCCACAGCAGGGCAAAGAAGGGAGTTAAAGATATTAAAAAGACTCCTGGGATTGCAGGAGCATGAGCTAATGAGGGAGGAAAAATATGACTGTTTGGCAAGGGAAAGGGCTGCGCTGTATGAACACAACATGAATTCGTAGTGGAGGAAGGCCGACTGGGTGTGTGACTTCCTCCAGCAGCGTTCAGCAGAACGGGAGAATCTCTGTAGGTAGCGTGTTGATTTAGTATGCCATGGTTGGGGGTGTGTTTGGAGCGGGGCTGCAGCGTCCAGGGCAGAGGTGAGGGTAGTGTTATATGAGGAGATAGCCAGTGAGGGACAGGAGAAAGTAGGGATGGATAGAAGTTGGGAATATAGATAACGCTATAGATAAACCTTTGCTATCTCTTTCAATGCAAAATCGAAGGGGTCCTGCTTGTACATGCCTAATTGCAGGCCTGTTGGTGATCATTTATAATATGCGTTAAGACAGATCTCATCCAAAAATGTCATGCAGTGTAAAACAATATATATCTATCTATATATAAATATATATAGAGAGAGAGAGAGAGCGCTCGCACAGGCGTCTGTCATTGTTGGTCCTTTTTTGATATGCTGCAGTGTATTGAACAATCTTCAGAAATAAGTGACAAAATCATAATTTATACCTTATATGAAAGTTAAGTAAAACACTGAATTAGACAGCTGTCATTCTACCACTAATAATACATGGCCTCCTCGCCACAATAATGTACTAACTTTATCACATCTAACTACTAAATGTATGCTTCAAGTTCAAGTACACAATTTTGTTTTCACATTTACTTTATCCTTTTATTAACCCTGATCTACCCAACAATCCTATACAGACTCCTTATGCACCACAGCTGCTTAAAACAGCTCTGTCACCTAAAACTTAAGTTTCTCCTATTGTTTCTTCTTTCCCTCTCTTAGAAACTTTTCCTAATTTCTAATCTCTCTCTCTTTAAAACATAAAACATCGGGACTACTTTGTCTTGTATATTTTCCTACGCTTGACAATTGTGACAAAAGGGTACAGTTTTAATGCACTCTCCAGTTCCTTTATATATACACACGCATACATACATGCATATACATGCAGAGCATTCAGGAGATATTCAGACTCATTCATATTTTTCCTTTTTTTTTTTTTATGTTGCAAACTCATGTTGTAATTTTTTTATTTTTCTTTACACCAATCTACACTGAATACATCATAACTACAAAGCAAAAAAAAAAAAAAAACGGATATTCGAAAACTTTGCAAATTTATTCAAAATAATCTGCTTTGACACTTGAAATTTAGCTTAGATGCAACCCATTTCACAGGCCATCTTTGAGATGTTTTACATTTTGTTTGGAGGCCAGTTGTGTCAAATTCAGCTGTCATTTGGAAATACACACACCTGTCTATATAAGGTCTCATGGCTGTAAATGCATATCAGAGCAAACACCAAGCCATAAGGGAATAGAAACTGTTTGCAGAGCTCTGAGGCCAAATTGTTAAAAGACACAGATTTGGGGAAGGATACAAAATTGTGGCTGCTTTGAAAGATTCCAAAGGACACTGGGTTCCAAAGTTCCTTAAAGGACCACTATAGTGCCAGGAAAACAAACTCGTTTTTCTGGCACTATGTAGTCCTTAGGTCCCCTTCAGCCACTTACCTTTCTCCAGCGCTGGGCTCGCTCGGCGCTGGTGACCTTTCCTCCTCCTGCCGATGTCAGTGCCGATTGCGCATGCGCAGCAAGTGCCGCGCGCGCATTCAAACCACCCATAGGAAAGCATTACCTAATGCTTTCCTATAGACGTGAATGTCTTCTCACTGTGATTTTCACAGTGAGAATCGCAGAAACGGACTCTAGTGGCTGTCAGTGAGACAGCCACTAGAGGCTGGATTAACCCTCAGTGTAAACATAGCAGTTTCTCTGATTTCAACTGCAGGGTTAAAACTAGAGGGACCTGGCACCCAGACCACTTCATTGAGCTGAAGAGGTCTGGGTGCCTATAGTGGTCCTTTAAGTGGAAGAAGTTTGGAACAACTAGGTCTCTTCCTAGAGAAGGCTGCCCGGCCAAACTGAGGAATAAGGAGAGAATCACCTTGATAAGAGAGGTGACCAATAATTATTGGAGAGCTCCAGAGATCAGATGTGAGAAACTTGCAAAAGGACAACCATCACTGCAACACTACACTAATCGGGCCTGTACTATAGACTGGCCAGACAAAAGCATATTCTAAGTACAAGACACATAAAAAATGCTTTGAATTTCCAAAAAACTAAAAACACACTGACTGTGAGAAAAATGATTCTCCGGTCTGATGAAACAAAGATTAAACTGTTTGGCCTCAATTCAAAGCTCATCACCTGCACAATACAATCCCAACGGAGAAGCATGATGGTGGTAGGGGAATCATTATTGTTTTTCTTTTTTTCCTAGCAGCAAGAACTGCCAGACTGGTCAGAGTTAAGGAAAGCTGATAGCAGCAAATAAAGTGATATACTTAATGAGTGCTCAGGACCTCCACTTGGACCAAAGTTTCACCTTCCAAAAAGAACAATGACCCTAAGCACACAACCAAGACAACACTAGAATGGCTTAGGGATGTCTCTTTGAGTGTCCTTGAGTGGCCCAGGCAGAGACTGAATTTGAACCCAATCGGACATCTCTGTAGAGACATGAAAACGTTGGTTGACTGACGGTTCCAACCGAACCAGACAGAGCTTGAGAGGATCTACATAGCTGAATAGCAGAAACTACCCAAACCCAGGTGTTCAAAGCTTGTTGCATCATACCCAAAGGTATGGCCTTGATGCTGTAATAACTGCAAAAGGTGCTATAACTGAAAAGGTACTGAGTTATGGGTCTGAGTAATTACGTCAATATGATATGAAAGGATAGTTGGTGGTGCTTCACATGGAACATCAACCCAGCCTTAATTTTGGTCATGTGTGTAAGCCCTGATTATCTAGTAGAGGGCACTCTAAACAGACTCCACAGAGGGGAGGGTGTAGCCTGTACTTCAGGCAGGTGCAACGCTCCCTTAGGTCTAGCAGCAGGACACAGAGTCAGTCACTAAACATTGGAACTGCAAGGGAGCAGACAGGATCTGCACCCACCTTAAGTATAGAGAACACTGCAATAAGGGAGGAATCAAAGTAGAAATCCAAAGTACTATTTAGTTATAAGGACCCACAGGAACTGTTACCTAGCAATCTGAGTTATGTCGATCGAGTTCCCAGATTACGTTACCGGTGCATGCGGGATCTCAATGAGCAACGTGCAGTCAGCAGCATCTGGAGTGAACGGCATTCATTGGTGGCTGTGTTGTTCACACTATACATATATTTTAGTGAGTGCC
This sequence comes from Pelobates cultripes, assembly GCA_933207985.1. Taxonomy (NCBI): domain Eukaryota; kingdom Metazoa; phylum Chordata; class Amphibia; order Anura; family Pelobatidae; genus Pelobates; species Pelobates cultripes. The sequence goes on along the minus strand of OW240919.1, from coordinate 97,181,956 downwards.
TTTGGTATCCTTTGTGGCATATACATTGATAAAAGGACATGGGTCCCAAAATGTTTGTGGTTTTTTATGCTCTGTAAATAAATTAGGGTTGCACCAGTGGGCCCTTATAACCAAGTATCGCTTTGTGGATTTCTACTTTGATTCAACATAACTCTGTCTGTTGTTAGAGCTAAAGCAGCCTGGTACACAAGGCCGCACCAGATGAAAGTGAAGATATTGTTCTAGTATCTTGGTTATACCACATTCCCACATCCTATTTTTGCAATAAGGGGGGTGCAGGACTAGACAGGGATATATTTTGCTCTTCCTGCCTGGCCATGATGTTGCAGGACATATCCCTGCTTCAGTACCAATATTCCAGGCTAATGGAATATTGGTGTTTTTTTTTTGTTTTTTTCTCGTAGCTACAAGTAAACCTGTAAATTTTATTACTACAATTTCAAATAGGTGAAAAAGAGGACAAAAAGTGCAAACTATAAGAAAAGACAGGGCTTATACGTGACACATTTCTAAATATATATGTTTGGGGCCATTCATATTTCTAATGCGAGAAAGCACAAAAAGTAGTCTAGATGGCCAGTCTTCAAGCTGTTAAAGCAGCATGGGAATGCTGGTTCTTCAAGAGCCAGGAATCTAGCTTGTGCTCTCTGTTTTTATACAGACAGCAATGTATCTGTAATTTTCCGAAATGACAAACTATGAGACAGCTGGATCTGACGAGCAGATGTTCAACATTTCAGCTGACAAAGAAAGCCTAATTTAAAAAACATGTGAAGTAAAACGCTCATAAATAGGTTATATCCCTGCAGTGTAATTTTTAAAGCCAACATTACACATAAATATGAGAGAAAGTGCAAATGCTATAATCTGCGTGTGTTCCATAATTTCTAAGTACATGAAATGAGAAAAAAATAAATCAGAAATCCTGATGAAAAAAACACTTGCAGCTGATGATCGCAACAACTGGAGTAATAATTAAAGTGGCATATTTTGCATAGACCAAAGGTGATATCCCTGATTGGGGCGCAGTTGTCCAGGGATGCACCTATAGGAAAATGTACACCACCACCTACTTTCTTTAGCTCCTAGTGTTTGGTCCACCAGGAACATGGTACATGTGTAAGAGCACATCACTGATGTGTATGGAGGACTCCACAAGATCATGGGATCCTCCAGAGGCCGCATGAAAAACAAGAAGAAGCATGCTTCTGTCAGAAATATGGTTGTTTAAAAGGGGAACTCCAAGCAGGGCCGGTGCAAGGATTTTAGGGTACACAGAGGAAGATGATTTTGGCGCCCCCCAATGGCATATTCACCTATGTGCCTCTTAACCCACCTTTTGTGTATTTTCCCTTTTTTTTAATTGTCTTACCCCGTTTAGGATATCTTATCCCCTATTATTTCACCATTGTGTGTCTTACACCTCCCTTGTATATCTCTTACAACACCCCTTTGTGTGTCTTACTCCCTCCAGCCACTTTGTGTGTCTCCTTCTCTACCAACCCCTTTGTCTTTTAGTCTTACCAGCCCCTTTGTGTGTTTCTCTTTCACCACCAGCCAGTCTATCTCCCTCAGCCCCTCTGTGTCTCTTCAACCCCCAGCCCCTTTGTATTTCCACCCCAGGCCCTTCTGTGTTGCTTTTATCCTCACCCCAGGCCCATCTGTGTGTCTTTCTCCCCTTGCATGTCCCTATGTGTCTCTTTCTCCCCACTCAGGCCCCCCTCTGTGCCACTCTCCCCTCCATGTCTCTTAGTGTTCCTCTCCCCTCCCTGTCCCTTAGTGCCCCCCCATTCCCCTTAATGTTCTTTCCACCCCCACCCCTCTTAGTTTTCCTCTCCCTTCTCTTTCAGTGGTCCCCCCTACCTCAGTGTTCCTTTTGCCTTCCCTCCCCCTTAGTGCCCCCCTTAATGTTCCTCTCTCTCCCCCCAGTGTTCATCTTCCCGCCCTCATTTTTTACTTTCCTCCCCCCTCCCATAGTGATCTTTCCTCCCCCATAGTGATCTTTTCTCCCCCTCCCCCATAGTGATCCTTTCTCCCCTTCCCCCATAGTGATCTTTTCTCCCTCTCCCCCATAGTGATCTTTCCTCCCCCTCTCCCATTGTGATCTTCCCCACCCCAATCTTAAAGTGTTCCTTCCCCTGTCCCTGACCTTTCTGGTAGCGTGGCTGAGCGGAGCAGACCGCGGTACTGGAGCCTCAGTTTCCTGTACCCAGCACTTCCTTTCAGTCCGGCCGTGTACAGGAAACAGAAGTTTGTGTACCGTGGTGCGCACTGCTCTGCTCGGCCACGCTACACTGAGTGACTAGCAGGAGGGAGCGCTGTTCACTGACATCCTGCCGCCTTGATGCCAAGCACCATAACCCCAGCCCACTGTAATATATATGATGCCAGCATGCACCTTCAGGCATAAGTGCCTTTATTCTACAACCACACTGAGCTAAATGCACTGCACTCAAACTAGGATGATCTTCCATTATAAACTATACTGTTTGTGCAACTTTTTGGAAATTAAAACTATTTAATTATTACGGTCAACCCCCTTCCCCAGGGGCGTACCTAGAGCATTTGGCACCCGGGGCGGATCCTGTGCTTGGCACCCCCCCCCCCAAAAAACCTGTAAAAAATGTTAAAGGTTTTATTTCTTTTATTTTTACAATTTGTAAATTTGCAAAACCGCTGTCAGCCCCTCCTACAAAACCCTTGTCCTGCCCTGCCCCTCCTACAAAACCTCTGTCCTGCCCCTTCTACAAATCCTGTACTGCCCCATCTACAAAACCCCCGCAACCCCCTTCCACAAATCCCCTGCTTATCCCCCCTTATAAAGACTCCTGTCCAATACAAAACCCCCCCCCTTCTACAAAATCCCTGCAGCCCCACACACACATTTACAGGCAGTCACACACTCAGTTACAGACACAGTCACACACTCAGTTACAGGCAGACAGTCACACACAGTCACAGGCAGACAGTCACACATACACATTTCCTCCGTGCGGCCAGTTTATCAGCTGTTTGCTTGAGTGAGCTGTACTGGCCGCACGGCACCCTAACTACCATGGGACACTGTGCGGCCACAGCTCACACAGCCCCCTCCAGCCAGGGCCGGTACAAGGATTTTTGCAGCCCAAGGCAAAAGTAAAGTTTGCCGCCCCCCATGTGACATCACAATGCCCCAGCCATATGATTTGCCATGTTAACTAACGCCAGTGCTGCAGTGCCGCCGTGTTTACATTAAAAGGCCTGCAGGGACAGGCTATAGACACCAGAACCACTACATTAAGCTGAAGTGGTTCTGGGACTATAGTGTTTCTTTAATGTGAGGTAAATTAGAGCTTAGTGCCACGAATAATATACTAGATTGCCTACTTACAACCAGATGAGGATGATGATGGGCTCTAGCTGCAGTCTGGCTCCACTGGTCTGGTGCAGAACAGGCTCTCTGGGGCGGTTTGTAACTGTGGTCACAAAAATCAATGTTCTGGGAGAACGGGAAGCAGCTCCATTTTTTGGGGGTCCTTTACACAGCTCAAGGTCTGGGTCCCAGGGTCCACCTTCATGTTCCACCAATGAGTTTGTTCACAGGGGGTGGAGTGTGTAGGGGATGTCCTGATATGTGTGTAAGGAATGCATTGTGTGAAATTGTGTTTGTATGTGTAAGGACTGCAAGGTGTGTTTCTGTGTATGTATGGGATGCATTGAATGTGTGTAAGGGGTGCATTGAGTGTGTGTAATGAATGCATTGTGTGTTTCTGTGTGTGTAAGGGATGCATTGTGTGTAACGGTTGCATTGCTTGTGTATGTGTGTCTGTGTGTGTAATGCATTGTGTGTTTTTCTGTGTGCAAGGGGTGCATTGTGTGTATGTGATGAATGTCAATCTCTCCTCCCGCTCCAATTTCCTTCTCCTCCTCCCAATTTCTCTTTCTCACCCCCCCCCTAATTTCTCTTTCCCCCCTCCTAATATCTCTTCCCCCCTCCTAATTTCAATTTCTCTCCCCCCCTCCTAATTTCAATTTCTCTCCCCCCTCCTAATATCTCTTCTCTCCCCTCCTAATTTCTCTCTCACCCCTCTCCTTTTCTCTCCCCTCCTTTCTCTCCCCCCTTTCTCTCCTCCTTTCTCTCACCCTCCTCCTTTCACCCTCTCCTCTTTTCACCCTCCTCTTTTCTCTCACCCTCTCCCACTCCCCTCTCTCCTCTCACCTCCCTCCTTTCTCACCCTCTTTCACTCCTCCCTCTTTCTTTCACCCTCTCCTCTCACCCTCCTTTCACCCTCCTCCTTTTCACCCTCCCTCCTTTCACCCTCCTCCTTTCACCTCCCTCTCCTTTTTCACCCTCCCTCCTTTTCTCACCCTCCCTCCTTTCTACCCCTCCTTTTCTCACTCCCCCCTCTCTTTCTCACCTCCCTCCTTTCACCCCCTTTTCTCCTCCTCTTTTCTCACCCCTCTCTCTACTCTCTTTCTCCTCCTTTTTCACCCTCCTTTTTCTACCCTCCTTCTTTCACCTCCCTTTCTCTCTCTTTTCACCTCTTTCTCCTTTTTCAACCTCTTCTCCTCTTTTTTCTACCCCTTTCTCCTTTTTCAATTTCTCTCCTCTTTTTTCACTTCCCTCTTTCACCCTCCTTTTTCTCACTCTCTTTTCTCACTCTTCCTTTCTCACCCCCCTCCCCACTACCTTTGCTGTAGCGTAGCCGAGCCCAGTATAGTCCGTGGGTACAGGGAGCATCTGTCTCCTGTACCCGGCCGGACTAAGAGGAAGTGCACACTGAGTGTGCACTTCCTGTTAGTCCGGCCGGGTACAGGAGACAGCTGCTCTCTGTACCCGTCAGACTATCAATGCTGCAGGGCTCGGCCACGCTACAGCAAAGGAAGCTGACAAGAGGGAGCGCTGAACGCTGAGCGCTTCCCTCCTGTCAGCCTCTCCACATGTTGCGCCCGGGCGGTGCGGTCCGCCCTCATGGACGCACCGCCCGGGCAATGCTGCAGCCGCCCGAGGCTCCCTACAGAGCGCTCGGGCGGTTGCAGCATGGGGGGGGGGGCGCGGCGGGGCTGGCCATGGCACCCCTCACCCTGGTGGCACCCGGGGCGGACCGCCCCCCCCCGCCCCCCCCCTTAGTACGCCACTGCTCTCACTGCATCCACTACACACACACATAATCTTGAAAACATAAAAAATTCATGGCATGTATATTTTGTGCATTTACCTTAATAAAATAAATAAATAAATAAATAAATTTTAAAAAATAAATAAATAATAAACATGATAAGTTAACAGTAGAGTGGTGTAGAAATAGTTTATTTTTTTCAAAACAGCAAATGTACAGAATATCGGTAAATTATTGGCTATCGGGCTGAAAGTTAACAGATTATCGGTATTGGCTCTAAAAAAAAAAAATCAATATTGGTGTAACGGACCGTTTTGCACACAAGAGGTTAAGAACCGCTTAGGCGATATTCCCCTTTCCAGATGCACGGACAGCTACTGCAAGCACCAATCTCCTGAGCTGTAAACTACACGAATACTCCAACACCCGAACCGGAAACACACGAATACTGGAAACAGCCGAACAGGAAAAGCACACAATCAGCTTACACTCCTGGCAATCAGCATACAATCCAATACCCCCCCAAGAACGAGACGACACTTCGTTTTGAGGGTCAAGCTGAATCTGGTTTACTGGGGCTACCTGCCCGGCATTTATGCAGGTCTCCCACCTTGTGGACACTCCCCTAGGGGACCAGATAGAAGACTGGGACACAAAGAGTAAAAGGACCAATCACAGACTTACACATTTCAACAATCCCTCCTCTCTGGCCTGGAGATAATTGGGAAGTAATCCAATTATCTCCAAGGTCACAGGCATAACTCCATTACACACATTTTCAGTAAAAAGACATAAAATTACATACGGTTACCTTTATCACATAAAACACACATTCTACATTTCCCCAAATAGCTTAGATCTGAGCGCAAATTATTACCGAATAGCGCTCAGATCACATACATACAGTTCAATCGCCATGAAGCCAAAGTCTTTTCCATAGTCTTTCGGCATAGCTATCTGGGGTGATGCTGTTCATACGGTCAAACTACCGAATGAACAGTCATTCGGTTCCACTACCGAATGCAGAGGTAAGTAGGCTGGCGGCTCAGCAGTGTTCGTGCAAATAAGTGTCCGTTTCCAGTTCCATAGTTTGGACGCTGAACACCGCTGGCCGTTCAGGAGTTAAAATGGTCGCTGCCACGTGTTCGGCAAACGAACAATGGCCACCCAGCGTTCATCAATGAAGCTGCGGTTAACCGCAGCTTCTGGGCGGTCAATTGACGGCACACTCCAGTTCCCAGGTGGTCGATCGTTCAGTACTTTGTTCGGTAGATTGAATCTACTGAACACCCCGGCAGAAAGGCACGAATATGCCTTTCTGCAGGGAAAATAAAAGGTTTTAAATGCCGGGCCATAGTCTAAGGGGAACAGGCGAGCAACCAGGCTTCTCCAGTGGACAGTGGCAAGGCTAGTTCCGCAACAATTGGTTGATTCCTATTCTCAGTATGAAGACAAATGATTGACAAGAATTATCAGAATAAACCTCCTACAAGCTGTTCTCTTACACATAATCTCTAGTTGCTGTCCTTTACCTCTCTGCGACCGGATGCAGCTTCAAGTTCATTGAGGACCGATGAGGACGATTCACCCTCAATAAAGGGAGACGTAAAGAGGCTCCTGACAGACTTAAGGAAGGTCTGGAAGGAAGACCATCAGAAAGTCCAGACTGAAGTGGAAGTAGTCCGTCAGAAGGTCCATGACCTAGAGGTACAAGAGGCCTCCAGAGAAAAAAAATTATAAGCTACTGACGACAACCTGGTCTGGCTTACCTCTCAGGTACAAGAACTGAGACGAACAGTGACCACGTTGGAGGTGCAACACAGGCGTAGGAACTGACGCCTCAGAGGCAGTCCTGAAACGCTTAAAAACGCAAAGCTACTAACGAATATCCCTGACCTAATCAACACCAAGGGCCTTAAAAGTAACTGACTTACCACAGATCACCTCTGCGTTCGAGTGCGAAAAAACCGCTGCAGCACCCGGTGAGGCACCCAGGAACATCATTTCAGTAACCCGTGATGTCTCAGTGAGGTCCACCATCATGACCCGATCAAGGGAAATGGGGACACTGACATCGTAGGATGACCTGGGAGCCTTTCCTGCAACATGCAGGTCTGTCAGCCCTGCCACAAACAGGACCCTCATCGCCAAAAGGAGACCTAAAGGACATGAGGACATTGACACACGCAAACAAAGCAAGTCACCAAGAAGCATTGTCAAGAGACTGACACCACCTAGTGATAGCCAAAGAGATCAAAACCAACCCGAAAAAGTTTTAGTGCATAAATTCTAAAAAACAAAAGTCAAGATTAAAAGTGTAAAAGTAAAGGTACACTGAAATAGAAAAGTGTGTGCTAGTAAATTAAGATCAGGAAAGGGCAGATATTTAAAATAATTATTTTTCTTCAGTATATATCAAGGAGGAACCGATGGCTAGAGATATGCAAATCATTGCTGCAAAAAATGTGATTGCATGACTCAAGAAAAGGTGCTACAGCAAATAAAGAAAGGCCCAGTGCCGGATGGTATTCACCCACGAGTATATAAGGAACCAAGTGTAGAAATAAACAAACCTCTGGTTTTAATATTTCAGGATTTCTTTCTTTCAGGAGGAGGTTTGGAAAAAGGCAGATGTGGTTCCTATATTCAAAAAGGGTTTAGAAAAGTCTGCCTGGAAATTATACATACTGTACAGTCAGAGGACAAACTGTACAGAGTACAGCAAATTTTCAAGTTGGACAAAAGTGGTGTCCCTCAGTGGTCTGTTCTGGGACCACTTCTATTCAACCTATTTATAAATGATCTTGAAATAGCCATTTATGACACAAAACAAGTTAAGGTAATACAATGTGAGCAGGATAGTACTTTGCTGTAGAGGGATTTAGATAGATTAGGGGACTGGGCACTCAAATGACAGATGAAATGTAATGTATATAAATGCAAGGGTGAGGAGTGCACAACCAACTTACACCCTAAAATGGGAGTGAATTAAGGAAAAGACCAAATGAAGAGGATTTGTGAATAGTTATAGACAACAAACTAAGTAACAATGTCCAAAGTCAGCTGTTGCTAAAGCCAGTATGGTAATGTCTTGCAAAAAAGGGAATTAATTATCTTGAAAAAAATATATAGTTTTGCCTCTTTATAAATCAATGTCAAAACCACCCCTTGAATATGCTGTGCAATTTTGGGAACCTGTTCTAATGAAGGATTCATTGGCAATAAAAATAGTGGAGAGGCAGGTTGCAAAATTAATAAGGGGAATGGGAAATGTAGTTATGTAGTTATAAACCAATGGTACCTCAAAAGGGATATGGTAACATTATACCAAAATATTTGGGCCATTTAAACCATTGTCTGAAAAACCTAAAAGGATTATATATAAGACACCAGGTTGCCCATTTAGATTTAAAAAAAAAAGGAGATTTAATGTGAAACAGAGAAAAGTGTTCTTCAGTAAGAACAATAAAGATGTTGAAGTCTGTACATAATTTTACCCAGCAACTGGATGAATTCTTGCAAAAATATTATATTTTGGTATATAAAATAAATAACACCTTCTTGGTCCCTTTCTGGGGTTAAGAAGCAACACTGGTAAGTGCTGCAAACTGGGTTTCTTGCCTTCTTTTGGATCAACAGCAGAAACAGATGATGTTAAAAAGGCTGTACTTGATGGATGATTTTATCAGCCTAAGAATCAAAATTCCCAATAGCCAATATAAAGGGACACTCCTCTGCCCATATTAAAACAAAAAACAAAAAAACACTGTTTAGTATATAGACTTTCAGTAGCTGTCCAATCACAGACTTCACAATGCAGCTCAATGAAAAGTATTTGCCTATCTCTAGAGTTTAGCTCCACTGAGCCAAATAAACCAGGACGTAACACAACCAGTTCTTTTCTTACCTTTTCCCTTCCTTTTCTATTCCTCTTTCAGAATCTGTTCTTTTGTTTATTTCTGATAAAGTTTAGTTCTTCTTAAAACATAAGAAATTAGGGATTAATTTAAGTCAGCTCCATTTCCTATGTCAAAGAAAATTTTCCCACAATACTCCTCCGTATTCCTGTGTTGCTTCCTTTTGTGATTTCGAAACATCCTGTAATGCATGCAAGGGAGACAGCGAAATAACTGATTTACCTCCAAACAGAATGTCAACAGTTTGTTCATTCGTGTTTGGATGAAATTCGGTATTATTTTAGTAGATAGCTCCCTAAATTGGTACATTGTGGGACTGCCATATAATGGCAATCCCACAAATATTAGGGAGTATCAGCCAACTTTACTAATACTAAGCAAAAGCTACTTACTATTAGTAAAAAAGGAACTTTAAAATCTCCCTACTGTCCCTACTCACTGTATCATGAGTAGAGGCATGTCCACTAAACAGTAAGCAAGTGGTTAATCACCGTTGTAAAAAAGACCCCCTGGAAATCCAATAAAGGCAGACCTTATACAGGCTCACCATGCCCTCACAGTGGGGCAGCTTTTACATAATTAACCATCGCGAGTGGGGGCTATTAAACTAAACAGGGGGCTTAGTGTATCCTGCCTGACCCCACCCATTAGCACAAGGCTGGGGCCCTAAATGATAACTGGAGGGGCACCTATTTCCTCCCCCCCAGCCACACCTATCAGTAGCGGGTGGGAGCCTTAATTGATAAGGTGTTCCCCCAAAGCCTACATCCAATAGCGGTGGGTGTAAGCCCTGAGTGATAAGGAGAGACCTATTGTCGTCCCCCCAGCTGCCACCTATGAAGGCCATCAGTGTTGGGGGGGGACTATCACTCCCAAAACCACTGAAGACTTGTGTTGGCCCTAAGTGATTAGGGGTTGACCAAATGCCCTCCCCCAGTCCCCACCCATTAGTGGAAGATGGGGCCCTACGTGATAAGTGGGTTCCTATTGTCCACTCATTGGTGACAGGTGAAGGATAATTGTAAAAATAACCATCACCCCCAACTGACTAGGGGTCATCAAGCCCAGAGTCACTCCCCCCAGTTACTAAAGCTCCCAAGCCCCGAGTCAATCCCCCTAAAAACAAATATCCTACCTACTCCCCAATAATAGTGAGGAGGAGCAATAAACTAAATACCTGAAAAATAAAAAAATGAATACTTACCATTAGATATTTTCTTTTTCCTAACATCCTTTTTCAGCCTCAAAAAAGGCCAAATAAAAATCCATAGTCCATTAAACTAATAAAAAAAAAGAAATAAAAAAAAGAAGCTGCTGCTGTGTACATTGCTAGAGTGAAATGTATTTTGTAGGTTTATTAAGTTAAATTCTGTAAGTGACCACTTGAAGTTGGAGCCAGCAAGTCTACACTTGTAAATGCATGTTATCCATTACAACAAATGGCTGTGTTTATATAATCAACAGTTGCTCTGAAGAGACAGTAGGTCCAGATATCAAACTAGCCAATCAGGAAAACATTTTGTTGTTCAGGTGGATTTGCACAGAGGGGGGAGAACTAATGTAACAAATCACTTTGGAATCAGGGCTTTCCTTTGTGTTCTGTTTGCCCAGCCCAGTTCTGTATTCCCATTGGTGAAAATATACTGTATGTACAATTTGTTTTACTGTATGCGGTGATCTTATATCCTGGATGTTTCTACAATAAACTGTTTGAGTTCTTTGCGTTGCCAACAAGAAGCCTGTTACTCACAGAATATTGCCAGAGGACTAGATAGAATATCCTATAGTAAACAGATACCAGTGCAGTATATCCTGCATTGTCAGTGGATACACTACCAAAGCGGAGCAGTTAGTAGTGCAGGTTGGGTAAAAGAAACCCACGGACAATAGCGTGCTTGAACTGGTACACATTCAGTCAGGGCAGTATCGTCATAAACTGGTGGGAAGCAATGGATAACCTGTACCGCAGCATCCCAAAAAAAGGAAGGAAAGACCAAGTGAAATGGAGTATTACAGTGAGGAATGGGTCACTGCTGAGGAGAAGGAACTTTTCTGCTGCAGATCCATGGACCTATTTCAGAGACATATAAAGATCCTAGGGATGTGCTTTATCTAAGATGCCGAGACTGTGTTTCGATAAGCAGGTCGGGAGGCCTATTTGGAGTACAACTACATTGTGCACACCCTCCACCAGCCAACCATGGAAGAGCACTGCATGATGCTCGAGCAGCGGGCCAATGCAGAAGCCCCAATGGAGCTATAAGAGCTGGCAAACCAAGAGATGGAGCTTGAGGGCAGTTATATATACCTACTTGAGAGAGTCTACAGTGCGTCTGCTGCTAGAGGTGAGCCACCTGGTGCCCCACCTTTCCGCCGTCATGACTATAAGTCCAGCCTGGAGGGATGCTTTTAATGAAGAAGTGGACATGTGAGTTAATTGGGCAATGACCATTGTGCCGGTGGAGGACGACTCGGGTCCTGACGATACCTGGGCAGTGTACAAGGTACAGCCCCCACTGTTCGAATACCAGAGTGTTGCATCTGTGGATGTCTGGACGGGGGACATGTTGCTGTTCCCTCCATCATTTTGGTCAGAGGTGCCCGCAGTGGATGAAGACGCTTCAGCAGCTGAAAACAGCAATAGTATTCAGTCAAGCATCTACATCCTCCAAGAGAACACCACCGCAACCACCCTGCCACAAGAGATAGAGTTGGCAGGTCCACAGCGGACTATAGAGAGAAGACCGGTGAGAGCACGAAGGCAAATTTACAAGGCATAGTGGGGTCCAGTATGGAGACCAGAACCTTACTGCAATCAGAGCTTTGCTCTGGGATCCATCCAGGAAGATGTGAGCCCAGCTCTGCATCACTTTTAGAGGGGCAGAAAGTAACAGTGGATCTGGCAGAGTGGCCATCACGGAGTGCTCTGCAATCCGGTATGGAGGCTGTGATTGCACGGTCAGCAGTCTGTTCTGGAAACCATCATGTAGAACATGGTCCCAGCTCTACAACTTGTTGGGAAAGGGTATAGAAGTAGTTTTTTTGGCTAGGCTAGTCATAATTGAGCAACGGGGAGACCAGTCAGAGTCCCTACCAGCAATGCTCAGCGTCCCAGGTTTGCATGGCAAAATTCAGCCCCAGCTGCCTGAAGAGGAGGCCAGGAAGGATGCTGCTCCATTTGTTGTCCCTGTGGAGGGTTCTCTGATCTCTCGCTGTATCAAATTTACCATCTATTTATTTTTTTACTTGTTTTGGATTTTATCACAGTAAGCATTATTGTTTGCTTTTATGTTTTATCCTATATTTATACATATATACTGGATGCTGAGAGGCTAACCTCCAAGAGCTACATATCCATCAGTGGGGATTGTAGTGCTGTATGCTTTATTATTCAGATCTGGCCTATAGCTCTATCAAAAGTGAGTGTCCACATACATTTTTGTGTATAATATACATGGTACTAGACTATCCAACTATTATTGGTGATTTTCTGATTTGTTGCATATTTCAAACACCAACTAAAGCCTGCACAATATCCAGCCAGAAATTTCACAAGAATTGGTTGGCTTTATTGGACTTATTATACTCATTATTTGGTGCAACCTGTTTTTGTGTTCTGTATTGTCTTGTTCTCTTTGTAGTAGGGGGTTGAGGGTATCCCCTACATTCATGTTTGCAGCCAACTCCTTTGCTCATATAAGTTGATTCCTTACCACTTATCCTATTTTGTGTCTTCATTGTTAGGGCAGTATTTCCCAATTGGTGTTCTGCGGAAACCTAGAACAAAATTAGGGTTCCACTGGGATTTGCCCATTGGGTGGCCCAAGCATTTCGGGCAAACTGATCGTTTAAGAGCACGACTGGACCCCTATAGTATTGGATGCTGGGAGTAACTGACCGCCTGTCTCTTCCTCCCAGGAAAAGAGCGCGCTGAGCAGGAAGGGGAGAGTGAGTAGCAGTGAGGAGTGAGTATCACTCCAGCCTCGGCCAACAGCTTGCAGGAAAAAAGGTAAGCTAAAAGGAGGGAGACTGCAAAAACCAGTGTATATCTATGTGTCACTGTGTGTCTCTGAGAGTATGTATCAGTATGTATCATTATTACTACTCCAATATAAATACTACTAATAATAATTGTTTTATCTAAGTTATTCACCCCTATTGTCAAAAATTAGGCTAATATTGCCAAATTTAGACTAATATTGCCAAAGTTTTTTGTTCTTGTTGAATTAGAAGACTTGGAGAATAAAAAAAAAATAAAAAAACTGTTCAAGGTTTAAAATATAAACCCCTTATGGACACATATTTCAACCTTTTGGAACTTTCCTGATGAAAGCTTGGAGCTCTGGTAAGTTTGATTTGAATATGCTGCAATAAGCACACCATTCATTCTCTCCAGCAACAAAAAAAGATTATAGAAGACACCACTTTCAATAAGTAACATTTACTAATTAACAGTTTAATGTATTAATTTGGCTCATATCTGATTACTAACAAGTGCATATCCCTTTAAAAAAAATACACAAAGAAACATGATTTTAAAAAAAACCTTCAGTTATCTGTTCTTCATGAAAAGTTGGCATAAGAAACAAAGGATTTCAATTGTGATAGAATACCACATATGTTTAACCCCTTAAGGACACAACTTTTGGAATAAAAGGGAATCATGACGGAATATTTCCGTCATGTGTCCTTAAGTGGTTAAAGCAGACATATCTGCAAACATTTTCTATGCTGTAATAGAGGGATGTTTTAGCAAGTTAAAAGTAAATAAATGTACAGCTATTTTTAATGAGGCATTTATGAAATCATCACGGACAGTTTTAAGATCTTTACCTTTTAAACCAATTAGTTTACCTCACATAAAGAAAAAAAAACACATACTTCTTGTGTAAAATCAAACAAACAAAAAAAAGCATGAAAATAAATAAATCATATAGCATGGCTTAAGAAGAAGAAACCATGTCAATACAGTACACGTGTCTTTTTTTAATGGCTTTGCGCTTCACTTCACATATGCTGTATATGGAATGTTTGCATTAAAGGGATAGTCTAAGAACCATAACCACTATAGCATATTGTAGTAGTTATTGTGCAAGGAGTACTTGGGTGCTGTCCACAAGGCTTGCTGTCTATCACAGATGTTCAAAATGGACTTGGGGATATATTTTCAGACAGAATGTGGAAAACAAAACTTCCTTATTACCACATTGGTGATAGAAGGGTTAGTCTTTCTGTGCTAGGAGAGCTTTTGTTTTTGTCAACATGGTTTACCAAAAAACAAGTGGGTGGAGAGATTGCTCCTAAAGACTCCTTCAACCATTACAACCTTGACCTTGATTTATTATTTTTGGATAAGATTTTAAAATTATTTAACATTTTCAGATAAACTTTTAAAATATTTTTCTTTCAAAATATCAAAATATATAAATTAATTGAAAAATATCAAAATATTATTGTTTATTAACAAAAATAATACTTTGAAAAGATTGTCCAAAAAAGATTAAACTAAAGGCCATAGTTTCTAGTTGTCATGGTGATCGGAGTTCATTTTTAGAAGGATTACAAATCGCTGTTCAGGTGCAAAGACAGGTCTGAATTTTACAAGGAGATGTAAAAAGATAGGGCGCAAAGGATATTGTTAAAATATAAAAGTACAGCACTCTAGATTCTGCCCTCCTTGCCTTTGACAAGCTCAACTCAAATTTGGCTAAACTACCATTTGTGACAAAACTCTGTCCTCTTTCCTCCACATATTAAAATGAATAAACAGCCAACTGACGTCCCAACCTATCAAGAGTTGCAAGGCTAGACCTTCCTCATATTGTGGAGCAAACAGGATCTAGGTCCGGGCTGGTTTGCCAAAGGGAGTTAAGATTAATCCTCTTTCAACCATAGGAACCCACAGGAGTATCCATTTCCATCAAAAAAGAAAATCATCAGTCATTAATAGGTGATGAGACCGCTTTTCAATTTTCTTACCGTTTGGGACCAGGGCTGTTTTTACATTTCTGCTGTGTTTTTGGTTTAACTGTAATTTTCCTCTTACTCATTTACTGTACCCACACATATTTTCTCATCATTAAATGGACTTTCTAAATATACCATTATTGTCATCATATCATATAATTTACTATAAAAAAAAATAATAAAATATGATGAAAAAATGTAAATTACACACTTTTTCTAATTTTGACCCCCAAAGTCAGTTACACATCTACAACCGCCAAAAAACTCCCATGGTAAATAGTTTCTAAATTTTGCCCTGAGTTTAGAAATACCCAATGTTAACATGTTATTAGCTGTTATTTTGCAAGTTATAGGGCAATAAGTACAAGTAGCACTTTGCTATTTTCGAACAATTTTTTTTCACAATTAACACAAGTTACATTGTAATACTGATATCTGTTAGAAATCCCTGATTTACCCTTCACATGTATATATTTTTTGAAAGAAGAAAACATAAGGTATTAAACTTGGGGTATTTTGACTCTTTTCATCCAACCATTTTACCACCAATCTATGTCACATTTAAAAAAAAAAAATTGGTAAATCTTTTTACACACGTAGCACTTTAAGAATACATGTACTGAGAACGTTAAGGGTTACTGCCAAAGAACACCCCAATATGTGTTCAGTAGCATCCCCGAGTACAGTGATACCACCCTTGTATAGGTGTGTTGGGTTCTCTGACAGCTAAAAGACCTTTTGGAGGGTGCGCATTCCAGTATTCCAACTTGAAATTTTCACAGCTGGTTATCATGCACCCATGTCCTATTTGGGACATTTTTGTAATTTACCCCCATCAATCCATATATTTTTGAAAAGTGGACATCATAGCATATTTCAAATGGTGGCATTTTAGCACTTTCCATGCACTAATACTACCACCAGCCTTTGTCAAACTTTTGTGTTATTTTTCTGACACATTGTACTTTAGAAATGGAGTCTCAGTTCCTGTTATGTGTTACTGATAAAGAACACCCCAATATGTGTTCAGCAACATCTCCTGAGTATAACAGTGCCCCCAATGTACAGGTTTTATGGATTTTTGTGAACGTACAGGGGTCAAATGTAGGGCTTTCCCCTTTTCCATGTTTGCACATTGACATTTGCCAGATTGGTTTGCTGGACCTATGTTGCCTTTGAGACCATACAGCAGCCCAGGAATGAAAATTAACTCCATCATGGCATACCATCTGTAAAAGTAGACGACTGACGATATTCAAAATGGGGTATGTCCAGTCTTTTTTTGTAGCCACTTAGTCACAAACCCTGGCCAAAATTAGCATCTATATTAGTTTTTTTGCATTTTTCACACAAACTGCCGATTCATACAATACATAGCAATACATTTGCTCTAAAACACTCATATTTGTGTAGAGCAATATCTCACGAGTACAACAGTACCCCTCAGGTACAGGTTTTATGGTCATGTGTAAAATTTATAATATCTAAGTGAAAAAGGATTGGGATTTTCACTTAGATGTTATAAATTTTACCCATTTCATGACTTGAAGCATCTTGATAAATACCGTTAGACGGTCGAAACGTTTATGGAATTTATGCTATTGTAATACAAATCACTTGAATTTATTCACCAAATCCAGTGAGTGCTCTCATTTTTTTTGTTTGGTATATAATTAACATTATTCTAAGTGAATTTTAATATTCATATATAATTATATAGATTAATATTAACATACACTTTTAATAATGATTTATGTATGTGTATGTTTATATAAAAGTACTTAGATCATAAATATATATATATATATATATATATATATATATATATATATATATATATTCTAAGTACTTTTATTTACTTTTTAATAACTTTTAAAACTTTTAAAAGTTTTTTTGCAGGCATTAGGGGGACTGCCTGAGCTTCTAGGCAGACCCCAGGATCACGATCGCCGGCGGGGTAGTGGGGCTTTACTATCTGACAACCAGGTACATCCAAGGTCATTTACCCCTTAAGGACACATGACGGAAATATTCCGTCAGGATTCCCTTTTATTCCAGAAGTTGTGTCCTTAAGGGGATAACGACCATTTTTTGTCAGACGTACCTGGTACGTCCAAGGTCGGGAAGGGGCTAAAGTTACAATATCGTCACCAAATAACTTCACCTTAATGAAGTGGTCTAGATGCTATGCCCCTTCTATGGAATGGCAATGTTTTCACACTGACAGTTCTGTCTCCCAATGCTTTTCTGTGGGAAAGCATTGGACTTGCTTAGAGGACAGTCCTTGATAATCACAACCATAAAAGGCAAAGTTTTCTCACAGAAACCAGCACAGCGAGGGCTGAAAGGCAAGTAAAACTCACCCTTCTAACCCTCAAATGGAGGGACACACACACACTAGAATAAATCATTTGAAACCATAGAGCTAGGGAATACATGTTCCTTTAATTGCCAGAAACACAGTAGCCACTCATTACTATCTGATGAAACCACATAACAATTGAAATAGTGCTGTTTGCTCAGTTTTTGTGTTGTTTTTTTTTTTTTTATTCTTTATTTTGTGCGGATATGACGACACAAATGAGCAATACAAAAGACACATACAATGAGCAGCACAATTGTACATAAATGTAACCCATTTTTTTTTCTTTATATATTCTTTATTTTGTATTGGCAAGACAACACACGACAATAGGACATTTTTCATTGCACCGCAGTGCACATATGAATTGGCAAATGCAGAGAAAAAAAAAAATCAGGTGTCGCAACACCCATATAATAACAAATAAGGCAATGCGTAACATTAGTGTATACAATCTGTTGGAAACAATCTTTCATGTTGTAGGTAGTTCATACCATTAGAATGTATCTAATTTGCCATTAGAATGTAACCTATTTGCAGTCTGGGTCATCCGTCAATATATTTCTTTAAAAAGTAACCCTTTTTGATATATTTATACATCTAGGAATCAGCTAAAACATCATAGAAGTGAGGGACTGTTAAAACAAATTTGGTCGCACATCTCCATATGACTATCAGCTATGGTATTGAATGAGAGTGTCTAGACAAGTAAGATTTCAAGATTTTACAAAAGGAGAATTCCTATTGAAATGATTGAAAACCCCTAACCGATGGGGCAAGGGAGGGGTTGGAGGATGATACGTACCTATCTTACATATATATGTCTGCATGCTGGTAAAGTGGAATCCACAGCGGCACCTATCCACCAATATTAATCTATGTACAGCTTGGTTTAGCATCCTTCAAAGAGGCAATAGAACCAAACATAAGGCATAAAAGATAAAGGAAGCACAGAATCACTGTCGCATGGGGCCTTACTCAGAGCCTGTGAGGATTTGGCTATCCGGTATACGCCGAAGGCAAATTGTTTTGCGAATTTTGTGGCTAGGAAGGACAGGAGACCAGGCATCTGACAAAGTGGGGAAGTTCCTTGCGTGGGAGTGACTCCACTACTCTGTGGATTTTAATATTTCAGTTCCGTTCTCTGTCTTCCAGCTGGACTAACCGCATACCTTGGTTTGAGTGTGCAGATTTAAGTTGTTGCACTGTCTCACTTAGGAAAGTCAGGCCCTGCTCCAAATAGAAGAGATCTTCCTCAGTTACTATAACTCTGTTTGTTACTGCTTGCACCTTAATTTGTACAACCCTTACCTCTGCCAAAAATATTTGTTTGATGTGTACGAGCAAGTTATATATATTCTGCTCGGTAGACGGTGCATTGCCGTTGGCTATTGCTGAGGCCTTCGACATTAAGAGCATTGCTGCGGGCGGGCCGCATGCTGTTCAGGGCTCGGTTTTGCCCCTCTGGTTCTGGATGTCAGCATTTGGCCGATGTCTTGGATTGGGCCTGTTTCTGTGATTTGCAGCCCTTTCTGCCACTGCAGGAGCTTGACTGTGGTATTCAGGAGGTAAAGTAACCTATAGGATTGCTCTGTACCAGTAATTGTTGCTATGCAGCCGTGGGCTCCTCAGTGCAGAGTTTTAGCACTCATGGGGAAAAGGAAGAGCATCCACTGAATCGGTGTCACATCCCCAACGTGTTGGAGGTAATTGCGCCCTGATATCGAGGGCATCTGTAGAGTTAGAGGCTATATTAGCGAGCTTGCACCTCGGAGCTGCGGAGACGTGCGTCTGCCTCGGAGCACTGCGTACCTCCGCCCCTCTCTGCTCTGGTGTTTTGAAAAAAATGTCAAACATGTTATAGCAGTGGTAACATCACAGGGAAACCCAGGTTCAAATCCTTGTCAGATCACCTCACCAGTAAGTGTCCTTGGGCAAGACATCTAACAATATACCTAAAATTCTCATAGAAGTAAGCTTGTTTCTTCACCTCTAAATATCCCCTTTCTATAATTGTAACGCGCAGCAGAATATGTTCGTGTTATATAAATACAAATAAAAGTAACAACGTGTTTTCCCCTAGTGACTATTACACTAGTCAGTCATCTTACAGAGATGATTTACTGAAAGTGGGGTTAGGGGAGAAGTATTCCAAAGCTATACATTAGTGATGTATTATTGAGCAGGCAAATCTTCTCTACTCTGTAATCTAAAGAATACATAAATCCTACAGGCTTCCATTTCGTTGTCAGTTTATGTCATGGAGAACTGCCTTTTTTTGGGATATTATCTCTTAGCCTGGAGGGAGGGAGAAAAGAAAAGTGGAACAGCCTTCTCTGTGTCTTGGCCCGTGCTGTTAATTTACGTTTTCATTCCACCTACTACAAACTAACTACACATGAACTCTGCTCCCAAAACATCCCAGGTATATAAGAATATGAAAAAAGGAGTCTAGGGATTTGAACAGAAAGGTAGGATTTCTTTTTTACATTTCACTATTACAAAACTGTAAACAAACTTGCTATACACTATAAGATAATGATGTTATGTGTTTGTGTATGTAATACATATATATGTATACATATATGTGTATGTTTATAATATACATTCAGTTAGGGTTATGAACCAATAAAATTCTGCATGTTGAGGTAGAAGTAAAATATTAGAAACCGCAAACATGTTTCTTTGCTAGTTTTTATATTTCTTTTTGAAATCTTGAAAGCTTAATATGTAATTTCTCAGATTAACCCTCTACAGCATTCAGACAAAGACTTTCCCATAGAAACTAATTCTACTTAATCAATAAATTTTCAAAGCTTATTATTTCAAAGAAAATCATTTAAAAAATAATCAGGAAAAGTTATTTTTGTATTATATCATTCTGTTTCAAATATAGACCAGTCTGATTTCATGAACACCTTAAGAGTTAAAATTCATTCCCCCAAATCCTCCTAATAAGCTCCAAGCTTGCCAACAAGTCCTGCAGACTCACTATTGTTATGACATGCAGTTCTCTTCCAGAAACTGAGAAAGGATTTTTTCCCTAAGAAAAAAAAAGAAAGGTTTTTAGACGCTGAAGAGTGGGACTGCGGAGATCTGCTTCAGAGACTGCAACAATGCAGATGATACCTGTTTGGTGCGCTGTGATACTTATCCTACCTTTCATGCAATCAGCCCCTCCTGTACAGCAAGACACGGTTTATGATTATGATGTTTTGGATATGCTTGAGGGACAGCTGTTTAAGCAACACTTTGAAAGGGAAGCACAGAAAAATGAGGTACTTCTGAATGTACACCATATGTTCTTATTACACAAGGATACCTTGACCCTACATAAAATGCATGAATATTTTTGTTCCCCATAATTTAATTTTGATATATCAAGTTTATAAAATTGTTATGATGAACTGTACCTAGCTTATTTATTAGTTTTAGTAAATGGTTTTTTTTTTTTTTGGTTTTTTTTTTGGTGGGAGGGTGGGGAGGGTAATACTAGACATTTGTCATTCATGAATATTTCACTTTTGTTTCAAGATAAAAATGTATCTCCAAAATCTGTATTAACTCTTAATCAGGGTTTTTTCATGTACTGTGGGGCCCTAACGTTTACATTCCAAAAATTATGGAACTGACATGCCTATTCTTAAAACTCATATAGCTGTCTCCTTTATTCTTTGTTTAATACAGACTTCTACAATAACACAAATGAGGTTGGCTTTTGAATAGGTCTAAACAGTTCCTAAAATTCAGAAATATAGATTAACACCCTAATGCATTGATCATGAGTATGTTTATATTCTTAATAGGATTCTTTAACATTTGTCTTCCCTGGTATTACTTTGAAATGCATGACGTAACGTTTGTGCCACAAAGTGTGAACACTTTGTAAAAGCAAGGATGACTGTCATTGTGTTAAGATAAATTAATATTATTTTCACAAACCAGGTTAAAACAAATTACTTTAAAACAAATATAAATATATTACAATGTTTCTAGAAATATATTGCACAGTATGGGAGGGGAGTATTGATGAAAAGATAAGAAGTATTGAGGAAAATATTATGTACAAAATTACATTTGGATTAATCAGCTTTATTTTTGACAGACTCAACATATGGAACAAATTCATGACACTGGGCCTCTGGAAAATATGTAATAATGTAAAATTGGTATTTGCTTACAGTCTACTGAGTAAGGTAGTTAAGAGAAAACAAAACAAAAAATCAAAAAGGAAGTATAACTATTCTGCACTGATTTAAGGACTTAAAGCCCCAGGGCTAGAGAGTAACATTCCTGGTTACCCATATTACATTTCATTAACCCCCTCCCAGTCAGTGTGAAAGCGAAGACTGGATCAACATGCACAGTTTTAAGCAAAGATTATATATATTCCTTATAATCTTTTAACATTTAGAAGTGATTGCAGAACACACAAATATCTGCCAATGGAACGGAAGGCCTATTTTGCTAAAAAGTAATGGCATCCTTGATGTAGGCCCACGCCATTGATGCAGTTATGTTCATAGGTATAATGTTATTCAAACGCATACAGGCATCTAACATATGTAGCACATGTGACACACGCTAAGAGCAATGGTATAAGTACCTATGCAGACCAGAGTACACATGCATTGCCTGCAATATAGTCAAACTGGGCTTTCAGCAAAATACATCAAAAAAGGGCAGCATGAAGAAGGGGTCCATGTCGCCAATGCTCGTCTGTCGCCAGCATGTTACGCATGCTTACCACAGAAGCCAAATATGCACAGAATTGACTTTAGCTAGCTTAATAACTCTTGTTCGCGTCTGGCTAATGATGCTACTGGATATGGAGTTACAGCAAACGGTTTTAACTCTGCATGAGCAAACAAACACTGCATATAAAGTCTCCAACCACCATGATCGCTCAAGTCAGTAAAGTGGTCATGGTGCTTGGTGTAACCTTTTGAGAATCTCCATCTTTTAAAATGAGGTTTTCCATTGAAAAGCTGGTTTTACTTTTTTTTTTGCAAGATAGGCAGCAAGACAAGAAGACATTACAGTTCACATACCAAGTGCCACTACGCTTCATGCTTCTTGTAAAGAATATGGTGCTATTACACCTGGTTTCCGCTACACTTTGGCAGTTTATCTTTTATACGCAACAACCTACACTCAATATAGAAAAGTCGATACTGTTTGCACAGACTTGCATTTTCACATATAGTAATCATATAACTTCATTCATGTTGTTCATGAATGAAACTACATGCCATGTGGGTTTTCAGCAAACCAGTATAGCGTTCAGTAAAAATCGTACAACTCAAGTACATATTAAAATGAAGGACAAAAGTATTTATGTGAATGTGCCTAGATTATATTGGCCTTGATTTAATATTGTTCGATAAGCTTTCCAATTGATATAGTACTTTTGGATAAACTTTTTAAATAATTTTTTTTAAACAATAAAATATCCAAAATATATATATTAATATATAAAACCTCAAAATAATACAACATTAAAATATTTTTGCATAAAATTAAGTAATTTTAAAAGTTTATCCAAAAATATGAAATCATTTGGAAAGCTTATCTAACAATATTAAATCGAGTCAATTGTTAGTGCATTGTTAAAATAAATCAACTCTAGTATGAAGTTTCTTGTCACAGAAGACAAGAGCAATTTTCAATCCTTATTTTGAAAACAATGGAATGGTATTGGTAAAGACAAGGTGGTAAATACAATGTTTCTAAAACATTTGAAAAATGTTAGAAACCGTTTCCTCCTCAGCAATTTTGGCTTACATTATACAAATTGGTTGTTAACTGAATAAAGTTAGCTGTAGCAAAAATCCACTGGATTAAGTTTTAAAAAATATTTGTAAGAAATGACTGAATGATTTTTTATTCCACTTCAGAAGAGAGATGTGGAATTCTTATGATCTCATCAACAGACTGTGATCATTTCCACTGATACTGGTCATATCTAGTGGCTGAACCAACGTAGTGAGGGCCCTGGTTCAAGAACTTGTTTGGCCGAAAAATGTTCAATCCTTATTTTGAAAACAATGGAATGGTATTGGTAAAGACAAGGTGGTAAATACAATGTTTCTAAAACATTTGAAAAATGTTAGAAAACGTTTCCTCCTCAGCAATTTTGGCTTACATTATACAAATTGGTTGCTAACTGAATAATGTTAGCTGAAGCAAAAATCCACTGGATTAAGTTTTGGAAAATATTTGTAAGAAATGACTGAATTATTTTTTTATTCCACTTCAGAAGAGAGATGTGGAATTGTTATGATCTCATCAACAGACTGTGATCATTTCCACGGATACTGGTCATATCCAGTGGCTGAACCAACGTAGTGAGGGCCCTGGATCAAGAATTTGTTTGGCCAAAATGTAGATCTCCATCTATCATAGAACTCGTACAATGTTTTGCCAGCTGGGCATCTACCATTTGCCCACCCTTGTGGGCTTGTATTTAACACTGAACAGTGTTCGAATGTAAGCATATTTTTTATGGGGTATGCATATGTGAATGTAGGGATATGTTTAAAAATAGTGTTATTGTTTGAATGTAGGATTGTACCTATGTAGTGTTGACGTTTGAATCCAGGCGTGTATTTATGTGTAGTGTCAATGTTTAAATAATGAGATGTGTGCACATATACACACATACATGCAGATATACACACTGACACATACAAACACACACAGGTCAAAGTTTACACTTTTTATAGTCACCATCCAATTTCCTACCGTTTGGGTGCAAGAGTGTTTCCCTGAGGTCCAGAATGCTGGCTTAGATGTTGGGAGTAAGAGCTTGGCTGGCTCTCTCAGTTCTCTGCCCCCTCCTCTCAGCCTACTTCTTCTCTTCTCCCCCCATGCAGTTCTCTCGGTTAGCTCTGAGGAAGTGACAAGCTCTCACCTCCTCCCAGTGCTGCCATAATTAAAGGGGCCCAGTCACGCTGTCGAAATGCCGTGGAGCACAACTGGGTCCCTGATGACATGCCTATCAGGTAGCCTTAAGAGCATGGGCCACCCGATGGGCTCCCTCAATGCGCAGGCTCCTGTACAGTCACACCAGTAGTTTTGCCATTGGTCCTAACCTACTAATGAAACATGAAAGCAGGAAGTGTGCAGTGAGGAACTTTGCAAACAGAAATAAGTGTCAGGCTTGAAGTCAACTTCTATCTATAGATCATAGAGAAATATGACGTATTCACCTACTAAATTCTCACATGAAAGGCAGAATTTATACTGCTCATACCTTCTGCAAGCCTGAATATGTCTTTAGAAGGTCAATAAAGAAAATTCCTGCACATTGCAAGTAAGGAAATAAATAAGCCCACTCACATATTGCCTTATAATGTTCACAGACTATATAAAGGTTTGGAGAAAAGTATTAAAGGGATACTATAGTGCCAAGAATGCAAAGCACTATCGGTCCCCCTGCCTCTGCCCACCTTCATGC
The DNA here is from genome assembly GCA_933207985.1 of Pelobates cultripes. Lineage (NCBI taxonomy): Eukaryota > Metazoa > Chordata > Amphibia > Anura > Pelobatidae > Pelobates > Pelobates cultripes. The sequence continues at coordinate 97,157,152 of OW240919.1, read as the reverse complement.
CCCCTCCACCCCCCTCAGCATTAAATAAAGGGTCAAAAACCATTTACTTACCTTATCCTAGCACTGATGTCCCTTGGCACTGGGTCAACGCTTTGGCCCCTCCAATATCCCGCAACGCCAAATGCCACATGCGCATTAGACCTCCCCATAGGAAAGCATTGAATCAATATGAAATCTGACGCTGGATGTCCTCATGCATTGAAATCTGATGCTGAATGTCCTCATGCAGAGCATTAGGACATCCGCCTTCAGGTACCAGACCGAAGGTACGTTACGATCCAGGAAGCGCACCGAGTGGCTGTCTGGTAGACAGCCACTGGAGGCAGACTTAATGCTACCATGTAAACAGGGCAAAAGGGACACTGCACGCAGACAACTTCAATGAGCTGAAGTGGTCTGGGTGCCTATAAAGCAATGTTTGGCAGCTGATCTATCTCAATTTCCCAAAACTACCCAAGCTGCATTTGTCAATCTGTAGCTACAGATAACTGCAACATCCTGGTATTGTAAAAAATATGATAATCTAAACATTTTTTTCCTCTAACAGAATTCAATTAGATACTATTTTCATCACTAGTAGGATTTACTTAAAATTGCTGTTTAACTCTTGTCTGCCCCTCGCCAAAACCATAACCATAATGAAGTGAAAGTATAAAAGTCAAATAAAAAAATCTTATTTCAGGTATTTACATTCAAAAGAAGTTAAAATAAAAATATAATAAAACAATTAATGGTGTTAAGTGATGATAGAAAGCATGTTTAGGATCACAGCAATATCAGGTTATTTATGGCTACAGCTTAGCAAATACCCAACATTATTAGTACTTTGCTCTATCATCTGACTGGCATCAGAAAGAGGACGGATTTTATTTATTAAAAGCAATATCTACTGTTTCAGATTACAGAAGTGCTTAAAAAAAAAAAATTTAAAAAGATAATCTACACTGGTTTTTCTGTTGAAGTAAGAAGATGATCAATGCATCACATGCAGGATTAGTCAAATGTTGGACATGTCATGATGCACAGAGGTTTGCCTTACCACTCCACATTTAGTGCCATTACATTATTGCATAAACAAGACTCATAATTTTGAATATGAGGTTTTGATGAAAATGGTTTTAATTAAAGGATTACTCTAAGCACTTCAGTGATTAAAAGTGGTCATGGTGCCTGGAGTATTTATGGTGCACATACGAAGTTTAACCCTTCTGTTGGCAAAGGTGTAACTCCACCTCCGGCAGCATCATAGTTGTGTCATCAGCCAGCCTGGAACTACAGTGTCAATTCTGTGCAACTTTCATAACACAAAATGTAAGTCATTGGCTGAGAGTGATCAGCTGACACTCAACCAATGAATGGTGACTGAAGCTGCTTCCTGCTACTGAAGCTCTGAACGTCACAGAACCACCATAGAACATCGGATCTGGCAGGGACCCAGGTAAACGGTTTTCCCCATTACGGGGGAACTAGTCCAATGTACTCCTCCCATCATAACCACTGCAGTGGGCTTTAGAGGTTTTGATAATACTTACTGATCCTTTAAGAGGTAAAGCACCTAAACAGCTCATACTGCATGCATAGGTTTTGGTGTAAGGAGATTTCTTGTCCAGTCTATCTTCTTATAGTAGTTTGAAACAATTATTTGGAATTCCCTGCAATCACAGAGGTAAACCCACCCCCTCAAATTTATGACAGGGAGAAGTTCTGCATAGTGCAGTACAAGTATGTTTATGCAGTGTGCCAGCTGTGGAAAGGGGCAAACCCATGTACATATCAGAGTAGCTCTTTCGCAGTTTTCTGCAGAAAAGTATTAAATGGTACCTGTGATGACAAATACAACTTAATTGTTATTGATGGCAAACCAAATTTAATGTGTACTTTCCCTCTCCTGTCAGTCAATTCTTCAGTCTCTGCCAACAGCAGAGACATAAGAAGGCTGTGCACCACGTGATTTATCTGGTACAACCTGGGTATATCTCCTGTTTGCCTTCAGCCTAAGGAAAGGCAATTTCTGCAACTAGAAGGAGATTTTGTGTGAGAGCAGCCTGGAGAGAAAGAGCCAGAATGATTTATTACAGTTGATTTGGACAGGCAATCTGAAGAATGGATAGAGAGAACAGATACATTTACATACCACAAACCCAACAAGCTTTTAACCTGTTATGGGAAGCTTGTCTGTGCTTCAGAAACAGGGGTAAGCAGGGAAGGCATGTCTTACAGCAATTGTAACACCCACTGAAAATATGATGCTCTCAGCTAGAGACAGGTGTAATGGAAATAATACTATTAAAAGCTCATATTTTAATTTAAGGTAAGATACCCTTAATTGTTTAACATCAAGTCAAATGGTCAGAAATCTGCAAACATATCTGTCATGACAGGTTGATTTTAAGAACATAAAGGGCCCCAGGCAGACCTTCTATGCATTCTTCATGGGAGTGGTGTATTGGGCCAAGCAAACTCATACATCCTGGCCCTGTTTAAAGGACCACTCTAGGCACCCAGACCACTTCAGCTTAATGAAGTGGTCTGGGTGCCAGGTCCAGCTAGGGTTAACCCATTTTTTTATAAACATAGCAGTTTCAGAGAAACTGCTATGTTTGTGAATGGGTTAAGCCTTCCCCCTAATCCTCTAGTGGCTGTCTCATTGACAGCCACTAGAGGCGCTTGTGTGCTTCTCACTGTGATTTTCACAGTGAGAGCACGCAAGCGTCCATAGGAAAGAATTGTAAATGCTTTCCTATGCGACGGGCTGAATGCGCGCGCAGCTCTTGCCGCGCGTGCGCATTCAGCCCAGGAGGAGGAACGGAGGAGGAGAGAAGGAGGAGAGCTCCCCGCCCAGCGCTGGAAAAAGGTAAGTTTTTACCCCTTTCCCCCTTCCAGAGCCGGGCGGGAGGGGGACCCTGAGGTTGGGGGCACCCTCAGGGCACTATAGTGCCAGGAAAACGAGTATGTTTTCCTGGCACTATAGTGGTCCTTTAACCTCTGGACTCTAGGCAGCCTTATAAGGTCACCTAATGGTTAACCTTGCACTGGCTTTCAGCTAAGGAGCTTTGTTGTGTACATGCAATGTGGTCTAAAGCTCAATTTAGGGGTTTATAAAATAGGTTTAGTACTCCCACTGAAAAGAAAAGAATGTATTTAACTGGTTGTCAGTTGCCAGTTATATACTAGTCTCTCCAGAGCTCAGTGCAGTAAATTAAAAACATTGGTACAACAGAATTATTTAATTGGATACCTTTTTATCTACAGGACGCCTTAAAAGAGTGCCAACTCTATCCTGGAAAGCATTCCTCTCATTATGTAAACGTATCCTTACTCATCCCTAAGACTAAGACTTCTAAGACTCACACGGTTTCCTAATTGAAAGACATTGAAGTACCTCTTTTTATCTTCTTACAGGAGATCAAATGTATTTAATGTCTTCAGTGTAAACAGAACTGAAAGACAAAGAGGCAACAAAATTACTAGAATACCAAAGTTAGGCTTCAATATCAACTGACATTCTCTATAGTACAGTTGCTACATGGTATAGCAAAGGTTTTCAAATTTGATTTTATCTTCATTTTTAATTCTTGTTTTATCTATAGGGAAATGGTCTCATAATTTCATCTAAACAGAGAAATAAAAGAGATGATGATCCTAAAGAAACTACGGATGCCAAAGGTATAGTACAAACAAGATGTTTTACATAGAATAGCATTCCACAATAAATACAAATTAGTAATACATTCTAGGTTTAGGAAAATTCATTTTAAAACTGTCAAGTTCCCAAGTACTGCACCTGGTGTTGTCCTAAAATGGGTACTCTGTGTAGAAGATTCATTAGCAGAAAATGTGTAGTTAGGAAGCATCTTAAAAGGTAATTACCCTGTTAATCCAAAGCCTCCAAACCCTAAATACATCTAACACTTTCGATACCATTAGAAATGATGCCATTAACAAGTGGTGCAATGCCACTGCATTTTTGTAATGCAGCATCCTTTATAACTATAGCAACATTGACTTCTAAAACTCACCATTTCAACAGCAATGTTTTAAATGGATAAGTGTCTGTACTAGTAATAATAAACAATATCAGTGTATGAAACTGGATGGATATAATCTGCTTGTAACATCGTATTTGTATATAACCAAAATCAGATGTGTAGTAATTTGGATGGAGAGACTGATTAAATAAAGGACAGCTAGGCTGAAAACACTCATTCAGTATTTTAAAATATTTACAATACATAAAAAAATGTATTTATAAAAATACCCCACAAAAAGATACAAAGAGTACTAAACTTTTATTTGTGTTGTATCACTCAAGGCTTGAAGCAAAGTTAAGCAAATCTGGCAACTATAAAATATGCCTAAAATCAAAAGAATATATGCTAGTACCTATACATTATATTATACCAAAACTATCCCACCTCATACTATGCCAAAGAATTCACAGGCACATGGGAAGAAAATAAAGTTTTTAAATAGCGGTGTTTTGGGGGGTTTTTGGTCCCAGTCTATAAGTTTGCTGGCAAATCTATTAGCACAATGTATACATAGAATTGAATGTTCTTTCAAAAAAAAGCATAAATTATAGCATGACAAACCTTGAATTTTCTTTTTGGCAAAAAAACAAAACAAAAAAACAGCTATTCAAAAAGATATGAGACTATCTGAAAATCCAATAAGATTATTTTAAGAATGACGATTAAGTTTTAAATAGCATATAATAAAAGATGTTTTTACTTTTATCACATATAACAGCATATTGATCACAAAACACCTAAGCTATTGCACAAAGTCAGGACCCTGGGCTTGCCAGTATGTTTCATAGTATACTTTACACTGAACTTCTGGCCCACATTTTTCTCTACAGATTTACCCACATGTCTGGCTTGTGTTTGCCTCAGTGGATCTGTGTACTGTGAAGAAACAGATATGGAGGAAATACCTCCTTTGCCGAAAGAGACAGCATACCTTTATGCACGTTTTAACAAAATTAAGAAGATCACTGCAAAAGACTTTGCTGATTTCCGTAAGTTGTCATATGACAAAATCTTCGTTTAACTGAACTATTAGAAATAGTTTTGCACATTCTCGCTCTTAAAATCAGTGAACTTCAGATTGACAACTAATGCCATATTTTCTTTGTTTTATAAACCTATAGTTTTGACTTAAAGGGGCACTCCAGGCACCCAGACCACTTCTGCCCATTGGAGTGGTCTGGGTGGCAACTCTCATTACCCTTAATCCTGCAAGTGTAATTATTACAGTTTTTATAAACTGCAATAATTACCTTGCAGGGTTAAGTCCTCCTCTAGTGGCTGTCTATCAGACAGCCTGACATCGGCGTGGGAGGAGCGTGGGCGGAGCCTGACCCAGTGCTGAGGGACATCGGCGCTGGATTCAGGTAAGTCACTAAAGGGGTTTTAATCCCTTCAGCAACATGGGATCAGGGCTGGGAGGGATGGGGCAGTGCAGGGTCCTGCACTGCCAGGAAAACGGATTTGTTTTCCTGGCACTGGAGAGTCCCTTTAAGTCCCACCATTTTCAGTGTGCCACATTACAACCTCCACATTTAAAGTACACCTATTTGCCAATATCACTTAGAAATCGAAAAATTCTAATTTCCTATTAGGCCACTACTTTTCTATCAAAAGGTCTGATTACGAAAACACATCCTCCCCAAGAGAACAGTGTATTTTTCAATTTTTAACCCAAGACTCCAGGTCAATAGTGCTACCAATAACACTTATGACATCCAGTCATTCTCTAAATTGTATTGCTTTCTTCTTAAATAAGCTGTCCTTGACCCTATCTGAAAACAAAATGCAACCAATTGGTATCATGTATTAGGGATCGACCGATTATCGTTCTGGCCGATATTATCGGCCGATATTTGGTATTTTCGGCAATATCGGAATCGGCCAATTCGGATACCGATATTGCCGATAATATATAACAGGACCGCCGGGCCCATTACAAGTACGGCGGTCCTGTGGGGCCAGCAGCAAGCGCTGACTTACCTTGCAAGCAGCTCCTCCAGCTCCCCAGTGCAACTCTCGCGAGACCCGCGGCCGCAGAGCGTTGCCACGGGTTTCCATGGCAACGCTCCGCGCGGCACTAAGAGCCGCGAGATTTACACAGGGAGCTGGAGGAGCTGCTTGCAAGGTAAGTCAGCGCTTGCTGCTGAGCCACCACTGTACTTAACAAGCCACTGGACCACCAGGGAATACTATATCCCCCTCCCTGGTAAGAAGCAGGGAGGGGAGACTAAACAAAAAACAAAAAAAAAATTTAAATATTAAAAAAAATATTAAAATAAAAAAATTACACAAATTACATCACTACACAAACACACACACACTGCATTACATACACACTACACAGACACACACTGCATTACATACACACTACACAAACACACACTACACAAACACACACTACACAAACACACACTGGGGGGGACTAAACAAAAAAAACATTTAAATATAATAAAAGATATTAAAATAAAAAATTACACAAATTACATCACTACACAAACACACACACTACACACACACACACACAAACACACACTGCACACATACTGCATTACATACACACACTACACACACACACCACAATCACACACACCACAAACACTACACAAACACACACTGCACACATACTGCATTACAGACACACACACTGCATTACATACACACACACTACACAAACACACTACACACATACTGCATTACATACACACACACTACATTACATACACACTACACAAACACACACTGCATTACATACACACACTACATTACATACATACTACACAAACACACACACTGCATTACATACACACACAAAAACACACTGCATTATACACACACACACTACATAAACACACTGCATTATATACACACTACACACACTGCATTCTATACACACTACATTCATTATACACACTCTGCATTCACAACACACACACACACACACTACACAAACACACACAGTTCCCCTGTCTAAACACACTTCATCCACTACATGTGGCATGTATATTTTGTGCATTTACCTTTCGAATTAGTTTATTTATTCAAAATAGTAAATGTACAGAATATCGGCAAGATATCGGCTATCGGCCGTGAAAGTTCGCAGATTATCGGTATCGGCTCTAAAAAATCAATATCGGTCGATCCCTATCATGTATTAACTATTAGGTTAATCACTGTAACCTACCGTTAAAAAAAAAAAAAAAAGTCTTACACATACATTGATTACCACTATTACAGACTAGAATATTGTCTCCCTTACCCACTGTGCATACCATTTGTCAGTCATTACATCTTCATCCTTTCGAATGGTAATGTTAATATTGGTTGCATTATCACAAATACCTGTGCAACTATATCTTAAACTAAATCTAACCACTGCTAGTCCATCATTAAAATGTCCAACTATCACTTACAGAATGTATCTAAGGCTGCCGCATTCTTGTTAACCCCTTGAGGACCGATGACGGTTCAGGACCGTCATCGGAAACATCCACTTGAGGATCGATGATGGTCCTGAACCATCATAACGGTTTTGGGGTACTTACCTGATCGCCATCGTTCCCGGCGGCGATCAGTGTTTCTTCCGGTCCAGGGGGACTGCCTGTCTGCCCAGGCAATCTCCCCGCGGCAGATTAGGACCCCGCGGCCACTTGATCGCTGATCACATGGCCGCAATAGGTGCCTGTGTATCTGCCTGCCAGGGGGACTGTTTGTGCTGACGGGCAGTCTCCCTGCAAGTGTAAAATCATAAAATAAAGTTAGAAAACTAGCAATCAGTGTAAAAAATTACATAAATATACAGGTAGACATTGAAATATATAAATATGTATATATATTTAAATTCTACATGCATATTTATGTAATATTTTTACCTAATTAAGTAATTTTATTGATTGCAATTTATGGACAACCGAGGCTGAAAGTCCAGAGAATTTAATTGGCTAGCACTGTGTTTAACCCTGTAACTTTCTATGACACCCTAAAACCTGTACATGGGGGGTACTGTTTTACTCGGGAGACTTCGCTGAACAGTAAAAACAGTAAAACATATCACAGTGATGATATTGTCCGTGAAAGTGACTTTTTTTGCATATTTTACACACCAACGCCACTTTCACTGATGATATTATTGCTGTGATACGTTTTACTGTTCTGAAACACTAATATTTGTGTTCAGCAAAGTCTCCTGAGTATAACAGTGCCCCCAATGTACAGGTTTTGTAGTGTTTTTGAAAGTTACAGGGTCAAATATAAGGGTCAAATATTTTTACATTGAAAATTGCCAGGTTGATTATGTTGCCTTTGAGAGCGTATGGTAGTCCAGGACTGAGAATGACCCCCATGATGGCATACCATTTGCAAAAGAAGACAACCCAAGGTATTGCAAATGGGGTATGTTCAGTCTTTTTTAGTAGCCACTTAGTCACAAACACTGGCCAAAATTCACCTTCAATTTTGTTTTTTGCAATTTTCACACACAAACAAATATAAATGCTAACTTTGGTGAGTGTTTGTGACTAAGTGGCAAAAAACACTGGACATACCCCATATTGTACTTTAAAAAAATATGTACATGTGAGGTGTGATTCAGAGATTTATGACAGATAACAGTGTTATAATATCACTATTGATACATTTTAAAAATTATATTTTGAAACAGTAATTCCTACTTGTACTTATAGCCCTATAACTTGCAAAAAAGCACGTAAACACTGGGTGTTTTTAAACTCGGGACAAAATTTTGAATCTATTTAGCAGCTTTTTTCATTAGCTTTCGTAGGTAAGTAAAAGATTTTTCAAGTAAAAGTCCAAAAACATGTTTGTTTTTTTTCAATTTTTCACCATATTTTGTTTTTCAAAGTAAAATGTATGACATGATACAAATTATGGTATGTAAAGAAAGCCCTTCTTGTCCTGAATAAAACAATATATAATTTGTATGGGAAACATAAATGAGAGCGGAAAATTACAGCTAAACACAAACACCACAAAAGTGTCAAAACCACTCTGGTCCTTAACGTACAACATGGCCAAAACAGGCTGGTCCTTAAGGGGTTAAACTGCCATACAAGGCTTTATCAGACTTTTCATCAGTTTGTACAGTTTTTCTTTTGTTGTTTTAGGCCCTTACAACACACATTTAGAGACACTGATTAACATACCAAGCACAATGCCTCTCCCATTTCACCTCTTATAACTTGTCTTACTAGTGTCTTCTGACTGCCCATGGTCTACTTTCTTACTCTACATCGGTTTGTCAAACAGTTCAAAATGTAATATAACAGTCTATCTTCAATTCAGAGTGGTTTACACAATTTTAGTGTAATTAGGACATATTTCCTCCAGGTGGTAAGCTTCTTTGAGATCATCCTTGTCTCCTCTTTTTTCACACTTACTTGTATTTGTTTTCTAGTCAGGATGGGTGGATGGATATAATAATATTTGTTAAAGGGACATTCAACTGCCCAAACACAAAATAAATAAAAATGACTGATTAGAATATATACCTGAAATGAAAACTTGCATACATTTAATTATGCATTTTGCATTGGGATTATATCTAAAAACAGCTTGCAAAACCTGATGTTTGCTTGTCTGCTGCATTTACAAACTGTCTTCTAACTCCGCTCAGAATTTCTGTCTGTCAAATCACAGACTTCCCAACGCAGCTCAATGAGAAGTATGTACATGGCATGTGTTTTGAGCAATTGCAGCCTCTTGAGTTTAGTGCAACAAAGTTAATCAAACCAGGAATAGGTATAACCAGGTTAATTTATTAAAAAAAAAAAAATGTAAATTAATAAAGTGTAAATTTCTATTGAAATCTGCACTTTTTGCAATATATAAAAAAAAAATAGGACACACTCTTCACACATACAGCTTTTCAGCAAGCTAAGGGGCTTTAGGGGTCTGAAATGTACCTTTAAGTGTACAAGGAGCCTCTCTTTAGGAAGCATGCAGTCTGCATATTCACATCTAGACACTCAGTTCTTTGTATGGTGATTTGGTTTATTATCGAATTGATAGAGGAAAACGTACCCAGCTCTTCCCCGCAAATTTAATTAAAAAAAAAAACCTAACAGCACCAGTATAGTCATCTTTCAACACCCAATAACCGTTGCCATGGAATGGCTGGTGCATGTTCTGTTAAAAAAAAAAAGATACACATTTCTTACTCTGTTACTTTTACTGTCAATAAATTTGCATTTTATAATGCACAGGTTCAACACTAGCATCAAAAGAAGAAAATAAAATGCTATATGTAAATTTCCATTTTTGTTTGTTTGTTTTCTTTTATATAAAAATATATACAGCTACATTAAAGAGAATCGATTTAACTGGCAATGAGATATCAGAAATTGAAGATAAAGCTTTTGAAAAGTTAGTTTTACTGGAACAGCTTTCACTCGCAGAAAACAAACTCACACGGATTCCAGCTTTACCTACAAAGCTGACCTCATTCAACGCAAACCACAACCTGATTAAGAGCAAAGCAATTAAAGCAAATGCTTTCAAGGTAAATTTTTGTATTGAATATGAATTGCAAGTAGTGCAAATATTACTAGGAAACCGTCATGAAAAAAATAAATAACATCAATCAGGATTTCAGAAATTGTCCTTGTTTGGTCAGACTCAGTTCACCCCTTATCCCAAAATACTAAGTATGTATGTATACAGTTATTCATTTACCATCATAGCAAACATTGCCCATACTGGCCCTTACACATGATGCTACCAAGTAGCTTGTTCATGCTCTTGTAATTTCTCATATTGACTACTAACTGGTCATTCCAGAAATCATAAAGCCTCTCAACAGTTTATAATGAATGCTGCCGCAAGGCTTACTTTTGTCTCCAGTCACCTCACACATCACCCCTGTGTCTATCATTACAGTATCTTCCTGTACCCTATAGGATTCAATTAAAAATAACTGATCTACAAAACTTATCTCCAACTCTACCTTCCCACCTCTCCCCGCTACATTTATTCACTAATATGCACACCCCTTCTCTTTCACTCTGCTCTGTAGATGACCTCCTGTCCTGTTGCTCGTACCTGTACTGCTAACGTACGCCTACAGGACGTTCTTCTTACAGGGAGCTCCACAGCATCCCTCCCCTTATAAGCCTCTCCCCTAGTCTTCAATTTTATAAAAAGTCCTTTAAAACCCATCTCTTCAGAATAGCATATGGCCTCCCAAAGTAAATGGTAATCCTCAAACCTATTTTTCATGCCCTCAACTTAATATGTGTGTCCACAGACCACTTCCATCTGACATTCCAATTCTGTTGTCACCTGGTTGCTCTTCCTCACATTGCCCTTCCTATTATGTTTTTATACCCCTCCTTCTCTAGATTGTTCATCAACCTATTGTTCCTGTAGAAACGTGTAGCAAATTTTCTCAATCGTTAAATTCCTCCTTTATAATTTTATAAAGCTCTGTGGAATAAGTTAGCATTGCATAAATGCTAAATAACATCACGTTGCACTTGTCACTTTACTTTGTAGCCTTCACTTCAAACCCAATCTCTATAGCAAAATGAAAGTTTTAATCAAATTATATCCCTACAGAAATTGACCAATTTAGCTTACCTCTACTTGGCTAACAATCAGCTGGAAAGTGTACCACAGAACCTGCCAGAGAGCCTACGTGTCATTCACCTACAGGTTTGTCAATGTCCTCATCATTATAGCATAGTATTTGATGGTGTCAAGCTGAATATTTATACCTCATTTAAAGGCTTTATGTAAATCTTACCTTTATTCTAGTCTGTTGCTGCTGGCTCTGCCCCTGATCTGCCTGCTTGGCTGATACATGCAGCCTTCTGACGCTTAATAAACTACAGCTCCCAAGCACAGGCTGTTTATGGATTATAAGGGGATACGGTACATGAAATGCTGGAGGGGTGCTAACTGACTACATCAGGAGACCCCCACATTCTGTGCTCCATGCAGTTCCCCGTCCTTGGGGTGTAACGTCTAGCCGGCAAACCTGCTTCATTTAATCAAAACAGTAGATAAAGTAGTGATATACTCAGGGCAGTGAATTCAAAACACAGCCAGGGTTATTCACTAAAGCAAGGGTGGGGAACCTTCGGCCCTCCAGATGTTTTGGACTACATCTCCCATAATGCTCTTACAGTCATAATGCTAGCAAAGCATCAATGGAGATGTAGTCCATAACATCTGGAGAGCGGAAGGTTCCCCACCCCTGCACTAAAGAAATGAGAGTTGCCATGAAGTCAAAGGAAATTTGAAATTTAACGCCAAAATTTTGCATTTTTCTAACTAAGCTATTAAACCGTTCCTCATTGACCTGGGTTGGTGGATGAGCCATAACCATTAGGGCAATGTTTCTTACAACCCAGGATATAACCTAAGTTTTAATGAACAGTAGAAAATAACATATTACTTAAGTTAAACTACTCTTTTCTAAGTAATGCTTTCTGATGTTCCTTTTGATACAAATATTTCTCAAAATCTAGTTCATCATCAGGTGTTAAGGTTCATAAAAGAGCAGCACCATTGTTAAGTTTGCATGCAAAATAAAGCATTTTAAAGAGGTTGCTATGTTGGTTCCCAAAGATTCCTTTCTAGTCTAGTATATATAGTTTGTATAGTCTTCTTGCCATACAAACATTTTACCTTTGGAATTAATGGGTTTGTTAATAATCTGTAATATATGAATTTATCTTGCAGTTCAACAATATCACTTCAATCACAGATGACACATTCTGCAAATCTAACAACACATATTATGTTCGAACCAAGCTAGATGAAGTTCGACTGGATGGAAACCCTGTCATCCTGGGAAAGTATCCCAACAGTTTCACCTGCCTGAGAACTTTGCCATCAGGCTCTTACTTTAAATAGTATGGCTTAATGTGCTACCATTTCCTTTTTCTTATATATCTTGCAATGCTGAAATAAAGCCCTTTATTAACTAACAAACAATAATAAAAAAAAAAAAAGGCAAAATTTTAGTTAGTTGGCCATACCTTTGATTTCATTAATGCCTTGTAAACAGTTACTGTAGCAAAGGTGGAGAGAAGACACTTTGTAAAATAAACGCATAACAGTACAGGAAGGACGGTTTCAGTGATGTCATAGTAACAATGAGGTTTAGAAAGTTAACAACCTAGTCCATTATATGCGGATTAGAAATGTATATAAACAAGGAACTTTTGTCTATAAAAGTGCATCTCAAACATTCTGATGATGGGAACTTATTTTTTTTTGGGGAGGAGGGATGCCCACAGAGGTCAGTAACAGATTTAGTATGGCATACCCTTTTATCAAAAATACCGAAATCTAATTTCTAATTGGCTGAGAGGTTCAGTTCAGCTGTAAATGCTGCATGTAGAGTTGAGTTGACAGCAGTGTAAATCTACTTCCACTTTTAACTTCTCCACTGTGCTTCTCTGCCAGACATGGTCAATGTAGTGCTCTAACTAAGAGGACACTACAGACATGCAATGATATTGTGCTGATAATTAAATTTTAATATACTGGTGATGGCATTGACCCTATCCCTCCCCTATCCCCCTTTTGTCCCCTTCAATAAGAGCTGCCACTTTATCACGGATTGGGTATTCTGTGTTACTGGTTTGCACATTTACATGCACAGAGATATGGAAAGTCTTTTAAAAATCTACTGTGGTAACCCCGTTCACATGTCCCTCGTGACAAGCTACTTGTCCTGACCCGCAAAATTTTAATTAGAAATACAGGGACCCTAACTAGAGCATTTCTCCCTCTGCCCCCCTTATAGTGTAAAAGATGGTTGGAGGCTTGTTGGTATATAAAATTATACGAAAATATCTTTATGAAATTATTACCCATTCTTAGAAGCTTTTTGAAAGCCATCTTAAATTCTATAAATTGTGAGTTGAATTGTGATTGGAGAGGTATTCAAGAATAATAATATGTTCACAGCAATGGTACTACCACGTGAGAAAGAATACCTGCCTAAATAAAGATGGCAGAGTTAAGTTCTCTAGTTTTTGTTGAACACTTTCAAAGTTATTTACTAATGGAAGAATCATCAGGAAAACAAAGTGTATTTTAAATTTGAGGCAACAGTAGCAAAACTGGAAGTATACCTGGAGAATATATTTGGAGAATTTATTCAATTTGGCTGCTTTTGCAAGAATTTAAGCAGTGTCTTTGGCAGTTTTAAGTAGAACATTTCTAGGATGTTCAAATCATCTGTGTATTACAATGTTTGAATATAAGCAATTGCAGCATAAAGGAACTGATTAAGAGTCTGTGAAACCTTCTACTGCTCCATAGCAGAAATGCATCACTTGAATCACACCATGAATAGAGTGCATATCAACTACAAAGAAAATGTCCAATAAATGATGGTCTGTGAAGAGATAGCCATCTCAGGGATTAAACAAATCACTAGGGCCATTAATTGCTTGGCGATTTTTCCTACAGTCATGTTGTGGTCGTCAAGTATTACAAATATGCCTATTTCATTGTGAACAAATGTATTTTCAAAATGTTTTCCAATAATTACTGTAGTTATTTGACTTTATAGTATCAAATGCATGTGAAGCTGGCTTTTGCTTGCTCACATGATGCTGGTGGTAATGATTATATGGCCGTGGGCCAACACTAACTGTTCTGAACATTTTAAGTATTTAGAGAATTCACAGATTTGGCCACAAAATCTGTTGAATACACTTTTGTTTTGCTTCAAATGTTGCCAATAACCGTAATTTTAGACCTTCTCTACCAATGTAACTTTTTATACACTATAAATGACCATTTTTGCATGTTTATTAAATGTATAATTATTGATAAATTGTACAAGATAGTAAGACTTTTGGTTGAGCCAGAATCCTGCAGGAAATATGCCAATGTTGTGTTGCATACTTTGTATAACAAGTTTGTTAAAATAAATCTACACAAAATGTGTTTTAGCAGTTTACAATGTAAATACGCACTCTTTTGTTGCAAATTTGAAGTGATATTTACAAATAGCAATGAGCCACGACAACACACTGCACTAGATCTTACATTTATCTCCAAATGTAAGTGTGTAAATCACAAAAATAAACATACTATAAAGTGTAATAATAATCTAGAGTTTGACTAACAAAAGAAAAAGAATTGAGAAAATAACATGCATCCAATAAAAATTTTAACAAAAAATCAATTATATTTAAAATGTTAACTAAAAGACACATTCATAATACAAAAATAACAAATAAAAAAATTACATATATGGTTTATAACATTAGTTACCATTTGAAAAGAAACCAAATCAGGAAATCAGGAGTTCAGTCACATAGTACAACCTAATAATATCCATCTAAGATAATGTGCATCATGAATGCACCCTAGAGTCTTTACCAGACAAAAGCAGAACTTAATAAAGGAATATTTATTATGAATAAACAATAGTCACAGTGAATATTTAAAAAAAAAAAAAAGAAAGAAAACAAACAGATGACAAAATTTATTTACAGTAGCAGATAAAAATAAAAAGTAAAAATTAACAAAAGTCCTAATTATTACTCACTTAGATTTTAAAAGTAACAGTGTCTTCTGCCCGAGGGTGCTCCGGCAAGGAAAGATGGAAATTTGATTTTGTAAGCACACTGAACATTTGCCCATCAATTAGATTTATACCTCCTGTATTGATCTCATGTTCCCAAGCCAGCCCAGAGGTGGTATAGGTGGAGGGGAATACATACCTATAGAAAATATAAGTGACTTCCCCATTGTGTTCCAGACCAGCATCAATCCATATAGAAATCTTTGATTTCATCTTCTCCTTTCTGCTTGCCACATAAATGAATATTGTAGCTATGAATTGGTTGTAATTTTTCAATTCCATACACGCTGTGCGCCTACCTCCTGCCGGTCACTCCGATCTAGCGCCCCCTGGGCCGGTGCGCCCTAAGACAGCCGCTTGTGCCGACTTATGGACGCGCCGGCCCACCCATTCATTATCGGTATTGCCGGCAATTATCGGCCAATACCGATACTTAAAAAAAAGGGGAATATCGGCAAAACCGATAATCAGTCAATCCCCAATTCCTAGAAATCTAATTTAACCCCCCCCCCCCCCCCTGCTGAAATTCATGATACGATCTCTACCAGGTAGCCAATCCATACATGCACTACACAAATTACATTAAATAGCAATATTCTATAGCAGAACAATGAATTATGCACCTTTGGTGTGATACTGTAGTATGCCAAATTAGCGATCACTAACTTCAAGACAAAATGCATAAAATATAGACACAACTTGCGTTTATGGTGCTGGGTTTAACGCTTATTGCTCTTTTGAGCAGAATACTTTTTCATAATTCTTAATTAAATTTAATATACCTATATATAGCCTCAGTGATATTCAAGGAATGCTACTATAGTGCAGGAGGACTGGTCAACCAACAGCAGTATGGACGTTAGATAGCAACCAGTCACATTAAGAAGGTTGATTAGATTACAACCAGTATTGATGGAGCATTGTGTTTACAAGAAAGGAGTGAGGACAGACAATAGCAAGGACTGTGCAGCTGTGGAACACATGGTAGACTTATGGGAGTGGCAGGGCAGCAAGTTTAAACTGGTCTGGAACAACAGGACAAGGCACTGCTGGGCAAACAATTAGACAGGAACAAGGGGGATTGGGAAAAGGAACATGCAACATGGACAATCAAGGGGGGCGGGGCCGGACCGCCGAGCTGGACGGCCGCAAGGGAGACCAGCTCCTGCAACCGCGGACTAAATAAGCCTTAAAAATACGATTTTCGACACAAAATCGACCGGCAACGGTGGCCCTCAGCAGGCAGAGGGATCAAGACACAGGGTGAGGCTGGCCCAAAGGGCTACAGTCCCCTGGAGGAAGATTCATTACTGGCAGTATTGAGGCCTACACCGGCGGTGAGCGGGGCGGACGGCGGCTGCCCTGCTATCCTGCCAACCAGCGCTCAACCATGTGCCAGACCCGCTGGGAACCGGCTCCGTACCCCCCCCCCCTTGGACCGGGGGGGGTAATCCCAGTCCCTACCCTCGAGACCAGACCACAGCATAGCAAATCAGGCGCGGCAGCAGGGCCGCCAAGACCCGAAATCCAGGCACCAAAAACAAGATGACGGAGGCCATGTGTGATGGCGCCAAGACCTGAGCCACTACAGGTTAATCACCTGCATCGACAGAACCAGGGAGGACCGTTAAGAATAAGGACATTCTCATGAGGCTAAGTGACACGGACACTAAAACTCAACTTCCGTGAGCTGCCAACATTTCTCCTTACAGACAGGCTTAATCTTACGCTTATTGAAAGAATAGCCCTGTATGAGCCAGCAGTAAGATGCACCTTCTGCGATCTCTACCCGACTCTAATCAAATGACTTTCCTCTCTCTGCTTCAGCACCTAAAAAGAACAAAAAACACCGACCCAGCCTGGGTTACTGAGCCATCCCAAAACCTGGGAATGAATCGTGCCCATGACAGGCACAGGCTGACTGCACAGAAGGTTGCCTGACCAACAATCACACCACCCACAGCCAGGAGAAATCGCCCCTCTACACCTAACTGAATGCTAAGGTGGATATTTCTGTTACACATCTGGTATGCCTGCTGACTGCGCCATTGTCCCAAATAATTTCACACTGCACCAGCTACTAAAGCACCTCGGGGTGGCATACCTCGCTTGAATACTACTCTTAAGACATAAGCATACAGTTTAATTTTATTTCTTTCCCTTTATATTTTCTTTACCTCAATAAGCTACATATGCATGAAACCTGAAACACTAGCCTGACTTCCATAGCATAATGCTGCCTCTGCTAGCTCAGTAATTTGTTAACCACTTTACTATGTTTTTAAGACATACACGTCGCACTACACACAAGCTACAGATGTATAATCTTAAAGCGCGACTAGCATTGTTAAAAGCATGTTATCTTAAATAAGCGTAGTCCACTAGTCTGTTAACTTCATATCATATAAAAATGTGCCGACTACACTGCCACATTGTGAATGCCATAAAAATGCTGTAAAATTGTGCATGTGTTATCAGACACCCCAAAAGTAAAACGTGATAAAAATAGCTAGAGGATGACACAGCATAATAATCTACTATCTAGAAAGTAAAAAGCAATGTTATTTTATGCTATGTTTTGAAACTATCTAAGCAACGTAAACCTAGACTGTATCTCCTTACCACAAAAAAAAAAAAAAAGTGTAAGATCTACTGTCTACCCCTATGTTTAAACTGTTCATAATGCGCTAGAGGAATGCCTTTGGTGTACCTCATAAGCAACAGTTATAATTGCACGCACTACAAAAATAAAGAATTAAAAAATAAAAAACATGGACGATCAATACATTTAATTCCAACTACAATATAGAAAATCCCAACCATTTTAAACCAGATAAGCCATTGAAAGATGAGGAAGTGTCCTTTACAGCTAGGAACCAATTTCACTCATTTAAATCTCAGTATGTATGTGTGGACAATAAAAGCCCTACCCCTCTTTCTTTCAGTAAAGGAAGTTTCAATGGGTCTGACTATTCCTCCAATCAGGGATCGTGGAGCAGTAAATGAGTTACCTTATTTCATTGTTACCAGCACATTTGCATTCCCAAATTGATAATTGCTATAGCACTTTGCAAATTACATTATTTTAGAACTATGTGATTTAGCTGTACATACTGTATGTGGACATTATGCTCAAATACATTCTATTTAGATCATGTTTCCATTTTGTAGTGAACTGTACTGTTAGCAATGCCATCAGAGTTTTTAGAAATACCTAAAAGCTATTTACACTAACATTTCAGTCCCTGTGTGAAATATTGCAAGACAGTGGATAATTGATACAGTCAAAAGCTAAATGATTACCCAAACATTTCTATAAAGGATGTACAAATAAATGAGAAACAAGTATGTACATTTATATCAATTTTATATTTTTACGTTTGTTCAAAAAGCACACAAAATAGCACTTTTATGAAACATTTATGTGCTAGCTATCCATCTCATGTTTTAAATAAGAGTCTTGCTAATATGTTTTTCAAACAAAAAGTGCTTGGGTGTGAAGTAGTTAAAAAAAAAAAAAATAATAATTAAATACTGTCCTACCTTAAATTGAGCAAAGATATTGTTACGATATGCACCCCACTCTGCAAAGCTGGAAAGCGTGCGAAAAAAGGCCAATAAACTCTTTCGTTCTTCAGTTCTGGAAAAAAGTGAGTAAAACAAAATAAAAAATTAAAGGGTTATACATTTAGCTACGAATTGTGCAGAAATAAGAGACACATCTGTTCAGCCAAAATAGCCAAGCCAAAGATGGTTTCCAATTTTGCCCTATAATGTGTAAAATGTAATGATTTATTTAATAACTATACGTGTTGTACATAACGAAGTTAGACCTGTATTTTATTTAGACAACTAAAAACAATTGATAATTAACTTGTTTTGGATGTTTTTGATTTAATGGTATTGCTGCTAATTTTAATACCAGCCTAAATTCAAGCTGACAAATTTAGGTCGGCTGCTCAAAATAAAACCGCTCTAAGTATAAACTATAACAGTGTCTTCTGCCCGAGGGTGCTCCGGCAAGGAAAGATGGAACTTACTCAAAATTTGATTTTGTAAGCACACTGAACATTTGCCCATCAATTAGATTTATACCTCCTGTATTGATCTCATACTAATAATTTCAAAAGATTTTGGGGGTGGGTCAATATGACCACCATAATAATACAAGGGCAGACTAATACCATGTAAACTATAGTGTAAAGATATCTAGTGACTGGGTGTCTATTGCTGCCTAATTGCTATAAAAAAATACAGGATATTTACAGGTTCCTTCTGTGCCCCCACCCCTGGATGTAGGCTTAAAATTGAATAAATTGGGGGGTGGGGCCTGATCGCAGAGCAGAGTAGACACATGTTACTGCTGCTCTCGCTTCTCACCGCACATCGGGCTGATTTACGCGGAGCAGAAGCTGTGACCCAACTTATTTTGTCTGCCAGGCGTTCTGGGATACCGAGAGCTACACTATGAGTGTACAAGTAGACTTTCACACCAGTTCTGACCGCAAACACACTGCGGCCTACAAGCATGGCAGGCGCGGGGAGATGGCCTCTCTCCCGCCACCACAACACACTGCAAGGCGAAACTTGAGCCACCGTTCCCCTTCCTATGGACCAGCGGGATATGCCGGGCCCAGCCACATGGTGGACGCAGATCGACTATCGATGCTTGCACTCATGCAGTCATCAACCACATGGCTGGACCTGATCTTCCAACACTTTTGGGACCAACTAGAGAAGCTCCTTACCCATGGGGGGAAGCAGCAGGGGATGGGGGTGCGGAGACGGTTTGGGTCTGTCCTGGGTGAAGCACACCCTCCTACACTAAACAAGCACACTGAATGCCCACCCGGGCCAAGGGTCGCAAGGGGGTTACCAATGAAGCATCGGCCACATCGACGGAAGACCACCCGCCGCTGGTGGCAGAACACTAGGGCCTTACATGTCACCCATGAAGGGAAAGACCCAGCCTCAACGAGCTCCTGAGTCTTTGGCACAAAGATGCATACCGTACACGAGGCCTGGGGCTGGGGAGAGGCCTCTCCCTACTCGCAGCTCACCTTCACCCTCCAGAATCACCAAGCACCAGATACTACACTGCCTAGCAAGGTAATCGGCTAACACGGTGGTCCATGAACTGTGTCCAAGCATACGACGAGTGTTGTACCCGGAATGACACCTTACGAAAATTAAGCCACTGCTACTAAATATTTCTCAACCCACATGAGCGGACTTTGAATTTCAAGTTATCCATATTTGTTAGATCACATGACTTATTTGCTAATTTGTAAGATGTTAAGTAACCAGTGACTATCCAGGAACTGGAGGATAGGAAAATATATATATTCTTTATTTTTGGTGTGCATGAAAATTACATTCAAGCAATAAATGCCAGAGCAGCGATAACAAAGATATTGAGGAGCATATAGTAGTAACACTTTCATGGCATTCTGTTGAGCTGCACAATTTTATGATATTTAGAATAAAAAGGCGAGTTTAACATGCCTTAAATTCTATCAGGTATCAAGGTAATATATAGGTAGAGACAAATAGACATGCAGGCAGGATACAATGTGTGCAATTAAAGTATATTAAAAAGTGATATGTAATAAACATGCAGGCAAAATCTATATTATGTTATCTTTTATGTCAAGGATAACTTCTAAGTTGCACGCATGTTAAATTTACCACTGGGACTGAGGAGGACTAGGAAGTACTGTAACCATTATGAAAGAAAAGTAAGGAGAAAAGACAACAGGTCAAAAGCAAATAAAATGTTAGGACAAGATGACATTCAAGAGATCATATCTTGGTCGGTGTGCCTCTGCGCAGGAGTTCCCAGCCATCCAATTCCTGATATTGGGAGGCTTCTGGGAGAAGCTGGTAGGTGATCATGGGCAGCCTGCTGTTGCATGTCATGTCCTATGCTTGAGTGCCGCAGGGTGAGGTACAGCTCCACAGCTATGTCTCCTCGGTCCCATTCAGGTACGTGGAGGGAGGGCTGGTTTTCCCGCAGATAGATATGGCACTATCCATCATATTGCGGCCCCACAGCTCTCCATACCCGGGCCTTAATGGAAGCTGTTCCCTTCTGTCCAAGGATCCTTGTGCGCCTGATGGCTGGATTGCGGTTCCCCAGGAACTCAGGTTCACAAGTAACCCGTAGGGTAGGTGGGCGGTGGGTCCGAGATAGCTTAGAGTCGGCCCCCGATTTAGAAGTAGAGCCATGCGGTAAAGCAGCAGACTGTGTCGGCAGATCAACAGGGGCATTGCAGGTTTGAACGCCTGGCATATCTTATCAGATTCGGCCTCAAAAAGAGCCTTCCCCGTCTGGCTCTCCTATGGTGCCTGCATTTGGGGAAATTCCAGAGCAGCAGCCATTTTGTGTCAGCAACGCGCTCACAAATATAGCTGCGGTAGAGTCAGGCAGCGCAGGGTGATAACCCCCACTGGGGAGGGGAAGTATGGGGCTCTTGTTGAGATCAAGTAAAGGCCAGTGCAAATCAGGCTTAGGAGGTCGGCCGCGTCTCCCGCCAAGGCCACACACACCAGGCTGCAAGGTTCAGTCGTCGGTTGGTAACTACCTCAAGCAGGTCAAAAGCTGGTACCTACAGACAGTTGTGCCCGCAGGACTCCTCACACAGACCATCAGTGGTGGATGACAATAGGGTAAGTTAGTCGCTATAATAGCTTGTCTGCAGAGGAGCCGATGCAATCTGCTGCCATCCAGCTTGACAGTCAGGCTCCGGCCCTTTTTTAACACCTCAGCTACCACTCCTTTCTTTATTTTCGCTGTAAATAAGTTAGTTTTGATATTTCTTTTGAAGTCCTCACAACTGCAGGAGTATGATCTATACACCAAAACTGCTTCATTAAGCTGAAGTTTTTTTTGGGTGACTGTAGTGTACATTTAACTCTTCTATATTGAACTTTGAGGACCAATAATGGCTAATTGAAAAGAGTCATTCACATATACCAATACCCAAGTACCTGCTATTTTAAACCCTTTGATGTGTTGGTTCTGTCTAAATTTATGCAATGGGGGCTTCAGGGACATAGTAAGCACAAGAGGGGATAGGGGGAATCCCTGTGTTGTCTTGTTTTTCCAATTTGAAAGGGGTATGGCAAGCACCTGTAATGGCAGTCTGAGCAGTTACATTTGAGTACAGAGACTGAACGGCCACAATGTATTGATTCGGGAAGCCTAAAAAAAGAAAAATATATGGCCACATCACTCTATACCTCAATGCAGAGAAGGCGTTCCTGAATCTACCATCAGCCAAACAAGATCGATATTACCACGCGTGTTCGCGTAGAGCTGCCTTCTAGTCATAAAGCCTTCTTGATCGGGGTGGATGAAGGAGCTAAGGAGCAGCATGAGTTGTGCTGCCAACACCTTGGCAAATGTTTTCATATTTTATTTAATTAAAAAGCAATACCTCCGACGTGGAAACAAGCCTGAGCAACTCAACTATGCATAAAACCTCAGGAACTGGAGGATAGGAAAATAAGAGCAGGTGCTTTGGACAGATGAGAGTCAAAATATGGAATATCTGGCTGTAGCAGAAGACAATTTGCTCATTAAAGGTTTGGAGAACATTACAAGAATGAGTGTCTGCAGGCAACAGTGAAACATGATGAAAGTTCATTGCAGGTTTGGAGCTATATTAATGCAAATGGCATTTGGATTTGGTCAGAATTAATGGTCTCTTCAATACTGAGAAATACAGGCAAATACTTATCCATCATGCAATCCTAACAGGGAGAGATCGGATTAGATCTGATTAAGAACCTGAAAGTGATGGAAAAGCCTCCTACTGAGCCTTAATCTCATCATCAAGTTAGTCTGAGATTACATAAAGATACAGAAGCAACTGAGGACAGAAGAACGGTGGTAGTTCTCCAAGATGTTTGAAAAACAACATACTATCCGTATCCTTGAATGGATCTGAAACAAAATATAAGTCAGAAACATAAAGGCAAAGTGAGAAAAGATAGATGGGGTTATTAACGCACCTTTGAATTGCTAGGCTTAACACTTAATAGGGAATAGTAAGTATCAGAGATAAATAACTAATTCTTTAACCAGGCACCAGGAGGGGGGGGCAATGCGCGGAGCAGGCAGATGGCCTGTAACAGGGAGCCCAGCAGGTGGGCAAGGCAGAGTGGGCACCTGCTTATCCCAGACGGCAAGTGCCTACTCTGCAGCACTATACCGGAATGGAGTGTGGAAGAAGGCAGGCGGCGAGGGAGCTCTGCCTGTGCTGATGATCTTTCTACTACCTCACGCGCCCTCTGTTTTGATGCCAGGAGCCGGAATATGACATAATTTCGGCCCCTCATCACTAAACAGTGCGAGGGAGGAGAGAGGAGCAGGAAGATCATGAAAGTTACTGGACCCCAGGGAGAGGACCCAGAAGACTCCTAAAGGTAGGAGCAACAAACAATACAATTAATTTGTGAGTGTGTGTGCAAGGCTGTGTAAGTGTGTATGTGTCTATCAGTAGGTGTGTGTGCGTGTGTCTGTGAGTAAGTGTCTGTCAGTGAGTGTGTCTGTCGGTGAGTGTGTGTGTCAGCGAGTGTGTCTGTCAGTGAGTTTGTGTATGTGTTTTTGTCAGTAAATGTATCTGTCAGTGAGTGTGTGTGTCTGTCAGTAAGTGTGTGTCAGCGAGTGTGTTTCAGTAAGTGTGTGTCTGTCAGTGTTTGTGTTTGTCAGTAAATGTATCGGTCAGTGAATGTGTGTGTCTGTCAGTGTATGTGTGTCTGTCAGTAAATGTGTCTGTCAGTGTGTGTGTCCGTCAGTAAGTGCGTGTGAGTGTATGTCAGTGTTTGTGTGTGTGTCAACGAGTGTGTCTGTCAAGTATGTGGTTGTCTGTCAGTGAGTGTGTGTGTGTCATTGAGAGTGAGTGCCAGTGTATCTGTCAGCAGGACCAGCCTTGGGGGTTACGCAGGGTTACGTAACTGCTGTGCGGTTACGCAGGGCGCCATTACAACAGAGGCACCCGGCGGCCAATACAGCTCGCGAGTTGGGGAATCCAGCATATTAAATTTGAATGATTACCTGCTGGTCCACTGGTGCGCACTGGCAGTAGGTGCATTTAGATCATATCCTCTACCCCGGTGGTTCCGACGCTCAGTTAGTGAATCAGGGAACAGGTTCAGAGATTCTCAGCCTGCGCTCTGGCAACACTGAAAGCCGGAGCCATGAAGGAGTGGGTATTATGATCTGAAACAGGACGTGCACTTCCTGCTATTCAACACAGGACTGCCAGGGAATGAATATAGGATACCACTGTATCACCAGGTTCATTTGAGGGGGCATTTGTGAGAATGCACTAGAATAAGGGGGGGCGCTGCAGGGAAGAGTGTCACAGCTTGGATCAGGATAGGACTCAGGAGAGTGGCTGCTTTAGAATGCAGCCTTGAAAACCTCCCAGCCCTAGAAACTCCCCCAGTATGTGGCTGGCAAAGGAGCTGCTGAGTGTAGGTGGTGTTACACCAGCAATACTCTGCTGAGTTACTACCTACCTACCCTGTCACATAACACACCTGAACACCAATTCAATTAACCTACCAACCAACCTGCTATACATAAGCCTATGTCTATGTGACTGTGTGTGTTGGGACTTTGTGTCTTTTAGTGTATGTGCCTCTGTGTTTTTTATAAATGTTTGTATTTGTATTAATGCGTGTATGCCACTGACTGTGTTTTGGTGTGTCTGTGTCCATAATGATGTGTGTTTGTGATGGTGTGTGTTAATTCATGTCTGACAAGGTTATTCACGAAAACAATTGTCAGGAATACAATGCTTCCAGTTTGACTATTCTGTCAAAGTGTAATCCACTATGAATAACTCGGTATGTATGTATGTGACTGTGTATATTGGTATGTGCCTCTGTATATGTGACAGTGTGTGTCTGTGTATGTATGCGAGTGTGCACATATCTATGTATGTATGAGATATGATCTGTGGATTTATATATGTGTATTCATTTGTGTATGGGGTGCATACATCACATATACAGCAAACTGAAATAAGGAAAACTAGTTTACATAAAAGCTTTGCATTAAAAAATTATTTATACAAATGGGTTTATAGAGATGATGGTTTAAGAGGGCGCCACCAAGTCTAGAGCCGCTTCTGCACAGAGGGGAAGCAGAAAGGTATACCTGCCTCCCACCAGACACTAGGGACCCTGGCCTCCTTTCCTCCTCCCAGTGTTCATGACAGCAAGGACTGTGTGTATGTGTGCGTCTGATACAGTGTCCATATGACAGTGTGAATGTGTGTGTATTGTATTGTGTGTGACTGTCTAGGTATGCATGGGGTAGTGTGTATGTAATTGTGTGATTATGTATGTTGTGATTTAAAATGCTGAGTACTGGACTTCATTGTCTTATGTACCACTATGTGTCTGTCATAATTTGTGTCTGTCAGTGAGTGTTTCAAATCAGTGAGATTGTGTATCGGGCATTGAGAGTGTGTGCCAATGTTTCTGTCTGAGTATGTTTCTGTCAGTGTGTGACAAATCAGTGAGTGTGTCTCTCAGTGAGTGTGTGTCTAGATGGAGTTGTTGCAAAGGGGAGGGGTTAAAAAGATGACCACGCCCACCTGGTGGGCACCCAAAAAAATTCTGCACCCAGGCGCCTGTGACCATAGGATCGGCCCTGTTACAGGGTAAACAAAGTCAGATGATGGAAACCAGAAGTCAGGAACCAGATTCGCTAGCCGAGTGAAAAATAAAAAAACAAGAATGAAAATACTTAACGTCAGACTACAAAGAGGCTCTAGTACCAAAGCTAGAAAGGTTTAAATAAAAACAGGCTCCTGCATCACATTTGCTCCCAAGGTTTCGCAAGCGCAAGGTGCCAACTAATAATAGATAAAAGGCGCAAAGGTTGAGGCTTGTCATTTTAGGACTGATTGAGGCTTATACTGCTAAATAACCCAGAAACTGAAGGAGTGGGATTTGGATTGAATCAAAATTTTATTTATATGAATCCATCCACCAAGTGTTTGGAAGACATAAAATAGGCTTAGGAACACTAGTGCTATCAAAGTTTAATAGAGGAGATAGTCTTTCCCCGAAAAAAAGACCACCCAGTATTACACAAGTGCGACCAGAAATTATGCTGGATGTTTGAAACGGAGGTGAGGTTATACAAAATTGTAAAGTTACCCAATAGAATTATGCAAGCACCTGGACAGCTGGGACAATGCGATATGGTCGCTGAAGCATCAAAGTTGGTGAACGAACCCATAAAATGAAGCAAGTATCTGAATGGCTGGTAGTGATGGCTGGTAAAATGTATGCAGGTGTGTCGGAATGGAGTTCCCTTACGCCTACCTGATCTTACACCTACAAAACAGTGTGCAAGTGTAACTAGAAGAAATTATGCATTTTGAAGGCAAAACAGTCATACCAAATGTTAATTTGATCTAGATCTTCTAGTTTACTTATTTTGCATTTTGTTAATAAATATACTACTGACATTTATATTTTTAAAAGCCTTATTGTACAGTATTTTTAGCACCTGCCTAAACTTTTGCACAGCATATGCAGAGTGAAAAAAATTAAGGAAAAAATAAAATATCCAAACACAATTTAATTTTACTCTGCTATTTTGGCAGAAGCTATTCTAGTAGCGGTTTGAGTGACAGCCACTACGCATTTAAACCATGCAATGAAAATATCTGGAGAAAGGCAATGTTTTCACTTGCAGGGTAATGTGGGGGGAGATATTGCACCCAGACCACCTAATTGAGATAAAGAGATAAATTATGTTTATGATTAACACACCAAAATTCAAGCTACACGTCTGATTAGAAATTGAGAGATTTCCTCACTCTTGTAAATGCTGTGGGAGCAACCAGTGGCATTAGCCAACTTGGCAGGTGTCTGTTTTCTGAGAACAATGTTCATTGGAACCTCCACTTAGTGTACAGTTTGTAGTTTTACTATTGAGGAAAAGTTCCATATTTGGATAAAATCCACTTACTCATCACTGGAAACGAACACACTTCAGCTTGTAGCATCAAACTCCTAGAAATGTTGTGTCCACAGGCTTGCAAATTTGGGCATAGCCATACACACAGAGACAAGTCTTCCTACCCTAATGTTACGTTTGCTTGCCAATATCAAATGTAGTAATATTTAGGCCTCAGTGACCAGCATAAGCTATCATGTGTCAGTCAAAAACATAATTACTTCTATAATACTCTTCATTTTTCTTGTCTTTTTTTTTTCCAATCTTTCTTTTTTATTCATAGGTAGTAAAACAGTATACAATACCACAGTTGGAATAAAAATATACAACCAAATTCCATATTAACGCATTGTACATAGAGTTGATAAACCTTAAATAGTGGGACTGTTAATTTTAATGATGTTTTAATATGGTTATAGAACATCTGTTTATTTATAAAAACACATCAATAAAGTTGGATTTTTTTCATGATTTCTACTAGCTTTAGCTCTGTTAACAGTGGAATCTCAAACTCAACTTTTTTGACAGCACAATGCCACTGCAGAGGGCTTATACACGTTCAGGTTCTTATCTGGTCTCCCACCAGAGATATTCAAACTGAAAGTGAGGGGAGATGTTAAATTCCACTCTCACCCCTATAACAATTTTTTTTTTTTTTTTAAGTCTCAAACCTGATATGCCCTACATGCACACTATACTTACATAGGCACCTTCAAAAATGTATATTTGGAATGGTTCAAGTCTCATTCTTAAATTGACCAAATGGGAACTTAAGTGAATTTGAACATTACATTAAGTCTAAGTAACAAGTATGTGCAACATTTTCATATATGTATACAGTATATGCCTCATAATGTGCTTTAGAGATCAATTTGTGGTCCAAAGAGCTAGGACTACCCTGAGCTGAGATACTGAGGTTTCCATAAACATCTGTATAAGCAAAATTTGTTGTTTGCCATGACACAAAGATAGCCACTGATAGCCAATATGTAAATAAAAAAAATTAAAAAAAGGGAAATTTTAAATGATCAAGCAAATTTACAGTTATTGGAGATGGACTAGCCCTCCTTTCCATGAATATTAACTGCCCCCAGCCCCACCCTCCACCTCTTAACGTGGCACACTCTGCTCGAAGAAAGATGAGAAAATGTTGATGTAACATCAATATGTCTCTCAATAGATTGAAGTTCATCCTAGGATTTCTTGCCTTTATGACCAGAAACAAACATTTTCAAAACAGTTTCACAACTGTACTTCTATATTTGTACTCTTTATATATTACACAAAACTTACCTAGAGATGAATTTGCTTAAATCTGAATGTTCACCGCATCCCATGATGATATTTAGGTTAGTAACGTCACAGCAACTCTCTCCATTATTCTGCTAAACAAAAGAATATTCAATGAAAACACTTTAGGTTAGTGCCTCCATATGCCTCTTATATGGTATGCACAAAATACAGAATACTGAAGAAAAAAATAAAATAAAGCTAAAATGGAAAAGCCAGTTATGGAAAAAAAAGATAACCCTTACTGCTTCCATTGGAATTTAGAGGCAAAGTAGCAGAAAGATGCTACTAATCAAATGTCCTTGATTAATCGATTAACAAGTGTGACCATCTCTATAACAGCCAAAGTTTTAGCAGTTACAATAACAGTACAATAGGAAAAAGACTGAACAGGTCTAGTTTGTTTGCAAGGGTTGCCAGGACAAAACTTCTTTCTCTCTAAAAAGAACATGGAAGCAACGCTTAGGTTTGCAAAGTTACATCTGAACAAACCATTTCAAGAAAGACTTCTGGAACAATGTCCTTTGCACAGATGAGATCAAAGTAGAGACGTTTGGCTATAATGCACAGCATGTCAGTACAAACTCCTCATACAAACTGTCAAGCACGGTGGCGGAGAGGTGATGATTTGGGCTTGTTTTGCAGCCACCGGATCTGGGAACATTGCAGTTATTAAGTCAACCATGAACTCCTCTGTATACCAAAGTATTCTAGAGTCAAATGTGAGGCCATGTGTCCGACAGATAAAGCTTGGCCAAAATTGGTTCATTCAACAGGACAATGATCCCAAGCACACTAGCAAATTTACACCTGAATGTCTGAAAAAGAAAAGAAAATAATCAAGCTGTTTTTTTTTTTTTTTGCAATGGCTCAGTCAAAGTCCAGACATCAAAGTGATTGAAATGCCCGGTGCGGGACCTTAAAGGATCACTATAGGGTCAGGAACACAAACATGTATTCCTGACCCTATAGGGTTAAAACTACCATCTAGCCCCCCTCTGCCCTTCATGCCTCCATAAATATAGCAAAATCTTACTGTATTCAAGCCTGAAGCTGTAGATCTGCATGTTATTTGCCTCAGAAAAACAAGCGGTCTGCTGACATCATCAGAAGTGGTAGTCTGATCCAATCACAATGCTTCCCCATAGGATTGGCTGAGACTGACAAAGAGGCAGATCAGGGGCAGAGCCAGCATGATTCAAACACAGCCCTGGCCAATCAGCATCTCCTCATATAGATACATTGAATCAATGCATCTCTATGAGGAAAGTTCAGTGTCTGCATGCAGAGGGAGGAGACACTGAATGTTTGTATGCATTTTAGGCAGCCATGACCCAGGAAGGATCTCTAACAGCCATCTGAGGAGTGGCCAGTGAAGTTATCACTAGGCTGTAATGTAAACACTGCATTTTCTCTGAAAAGTCAGTGTTTACAGCAAAAAGCCTGAAGGTAATGATTCTACTCACCAGAACAAATTCAATAAGCTGTAGTTGTTCTGGTGACTATAGTGTCCCTCTAAGAGAGCTGTGCATAAACAAATGCCAGCAAACCTCAATGAACTGAAGTAAGGTTGTAAAGGAGAGTGAGCTAAAATTCCTCCATGGTGTGAGAGACTGATTAAGTCATACAGAAAACAATTACTTCAAGTTATTGTTGCTAAAGGTAGTTCTACAAGCTAATGAATCATAAGGTGTAGTTCACACATGGCTTCTCAATTTTGCCTTTATTTCTGTTAAATAAATCATGATATGGTATGTATTGTTGTGCATAAGAGTTTGTCTTTACTTAATTTTAAGACCTGAAATATATCAAATAATTTTTTGCATTATAATTAATTTTGCATTATATTATATTATATATATATATATATATATATATATATATATACACACACACACACACACACTATGCTTTTACAACAGATTAAATACACATTAGTTCATTTAGCACTAGCACTATTTAATTTGTCTCCCATGTTCAAATTAGTGCAGGCATGTAGCATGGCAAGCAGAAGCCAGGGGGAAGGTATAAAAATTTGTATCCTTCCCCTCACGCCCCACTCGTCATGGAGTGTGTAGGGGTATGTCTGCTAAAGAGAAAGCAGCCACTGCTTGCTGCAAAGGCCGAATGGCAGCAAACAGAATTCAGTGGCGAGCCATTTGTTCATGAGGAAATATGGGTATTGATGCATTTGCATTCAAATGCTGACTAAACGACTGAAAACCAAAATTTTTGGTCATTCTTCCAAATACAAATGCATAAGTCTAAAAAAGAGCACATTAACTACAATAAAATTTGACTTTCACAACTATCCAGACAAAAAAAAATTCAAGAGTTTTCTAGACCCTAAGAAAAACAAACAAACAATCTAAAGACACCAAGAACACACTTTTGCTTCTGTTTAAAACTCTTCATAAATCATTAAAAGAATAGACCTAACAAACCTAAACTTAAACATCCAGATTCCTTGATATCATAGGAAGATAATCAATACCAGATGGCATACACTCAAGTAAAGTTTTAGAGACAGACATTTGTTATAAATTCCAGGGACTCTAATTCAGCCAGCACTAAAAATGAACAGATGTGGAGTAAGTATTACAACTTGTGTTCATAAGGGAACTAAATATATATATTTCAAAAAATAAAGATGCACTCACAAGTTTTCCACTGTAAAAAAAAAAGAGTTTGATTTAATATGTTAAAGTTACAGCACATTTATCTGATCAGCGTTTTGACCCCCACATGGTCTTTTTCAAGAGCACATGTTGATTGTATTAGGGAATCGACCAATATGATTTTTCCAGAGTCAATGTCGATACAGATTATCAGTTGCCTTTTGGTCCAATAGACAATAACTGGTGCCAATTATCTGTACATTTTTCAAGGTTTGAAAAAGCAACAATTTCTACACAAATCTGGCATTAACTGAACATGTTGACAACAATCACACTCATATCACTCTCAAGATCCAAGTACATGCTGGGATCACTGAGACTGTTACTGATAGGAGTGTGATTGCTAACAGGAATCACTCATTGTCAGCCATCCCAGTAGGATGGCATAGGAGGCGGCCAGGGAGCTTGCAGTCAGCACCTTCACCAGGTGTCTGTCTGGAGTGGATAAGAGCATTGCCATGGAATACCATAGCAGCATTCTGATTCTTTACCCAGCACACAACAGCCCTTATTTCCCCCTCACGACACTACAGCCCAAACCAACCAAACCAGGAGCCCCTATCCCCCTAAACTCACACTTTAACCCCTATCTACACACACAGGGCTAACGCGCTCCTTAGGCGGGATGGGCAGCCACCTACACAGCGCTCCCCTCCTATCAGTGTCACAATGTAGCGTGGACCGCGGGAGAGAAGTTAGTTTCCATCTCCCCGGTCTGACAGCAACAAACTGCTTCCTGTCAGACCGGGAGAGGGAAACAAGCTCCTCTAGCCCGGAATGCAGCTATACCACTCTACAATATGGAGGTGAGCTGGCACAGAGGGGTTAAGGAAATATATGGAGGCGTTGGGGGGTTAAGGAGACACAGAGGGGCTGGGTGGGTTAGGGAGGCACATAGAGGGGCAGTTAAAGAGACACATGGAGGGACTGAGGGCTGGGGGAAGAGGCACACAGAAAGAGTCGAGGGGTGGGAAAGGTATACAGAAAGGGCAGAGGGGGGGGAGGTACACAGAAAGGGCAGGTGGGGGAGAGGTACACAGAAAGGGTGGGGGAGAGAGAAGTACACAGAAAGGGCAGAGGGATGGGAGAGGTACACAGAAAGGGCCAAGGGATGGGAGAGGTACACAGAAAGGGCCGAGGGATGGGAGAGGTACACAGAAGGGCCGAGGGGGAGGAGCACACAGAAGGGCTATAGGAGACACCGAGAGGACAAAGAAACACAAAGAGGGCTGAGGGGGACAAAGAAACACACAGAGGGGATGGGGGCACAAAGACACACAGAAGGGTTGGGGGGAACAAAGACACACAGAAGGGTTGGGGGGAACAAAGACACACAGAAGGGTTGGGGGGAACAAAGACACACAGAAGGGCAGGGGGAACAAAGAGACACAGATGGGTGTCTAGGACAACAAAAGACACAGAGGTTCTGGGAAGAAAAAGAGACACAGAAAGGCTGAGGAAGAGACACACAGAGAGGAGGGACAAAGAAATCTACTAAGGTGCAAGGAGTAAAGATAAAAACACAAGGGGCGGAAGAATGGGAAAAAGAGACAAACAAAGTGGCTGGGAGAAGAAAGTCACACAAAGTTGACAACTTTAGTTTTTTTGGAAGTGGGGGGGCGCAAGTAGCTGGTCTTGCCTAGGGCACAAAATAGTCTTGTACTGGCCCTGCACACAAAAACACACACACACACACAGACTACATACAAAATAAATACAAAGTCCTGCTGTGTGATCTAAAATCCACCAACACACTCTAACACCTGTGTGTTCACCTCTCTATACACACAAAATAAAGATTATACATACATACAAAAAATGGTGGAGTGTAGTTGGTATTCACATATGGTATCACTGCAAAAGACAGAAAGACAAGGCCCAAGCCTAGTGCAATTCAGTAAAATATAATACAGTAAGCATATGAGTAACTCTAGAATATGGTACTCACAAATATAGAGCCTATATGCAAGGCTCACCACAGGTGGGGGTGGGGAAGTTAGAAGGGACCCCACTCCCTTAATGATGCTGTAGAAGTTTTCTTCTTTACCCAATAAGTTCACTGAACGCGATTTCCAAAAAACAGAAAGAACTTTTTTTGGTACAAAAAATAAATTAAAAGCAAGTTAAAAAGTGGTATAATAAATAAAGTCCACATAAAATAAACTTGCAAGATGCATTTCGCCTATTGAAAAGGCTTCTTCAGTTGCTTCTTGTTCTTCCCTCTTGTTCGGTCGTTTTATATGCTCCTCCTCCTAAAAAAATTCTATTATGAGCAAAAAGAACAGGCTGTACCAGAACTAAATGAGGTATATGAACATACATCACTAAAAGAAAGATCAACCCTTTTCCCAAAACATATGATCTCAGACCCAATTAAAACTTTTGAGACTATGGTAATGCAAGAGGTAGATAAAATAAAGAAAATTAACAAGTATTAAAATAACTTATCAGAAAAAGAAAAAAAAATCCTTAGAAAATGTGAGAAAAAATAAAAATATAGTCATTAAACCAGCGGACAAAGGGGGAGGGTGGGCTGTCATTTTTGATAGGGAGAAATATATTAAAGAAGCCGAGAGACTTCTCTTGGACGGTAAGACCTACAAAAAACTACCAACAAACTCAACAGAAAGTATAAAAGCTTAGTTTAAAACATATATAGATAAAGGGAAAGATTTAAATATTCTGAATGAAAAGGAGGCTAAGTACTAGGGATCGACCGATATTGATTTTTTAGAGCCGATACCGATACCGATAACCTGTGAACTTTCAGGCCGATAGCCGATAACTTATACCGATATTTCGTGCATTTTAATTTTTTGGGAAAAAAAACAATTTCTACACAAATCTGCTGTTAAATGAACATGTTTATTGTTAACGTTTAGCTTTTTTTTGTAAATCTTTTTCATTGCTAAATAAAAATAAATAATGCAGCAAAACAATGGTGATATGGTCAAATACAACAAATTGGACCACTTTTTTTTTTTTTTTTTTAATAAATATCAGTCAAAAGGTAACAAGAACAACAATGTTCAATTGCACATAGTCCATACTTAGATTAAATCTTAGTAAAATGAGCAGCAATGACATAGGCAATTATATCAAAGGGACACTACAGTAAATATAAGCAAGGCATCAAAACAGCTTAATTAAGCTATATTTGTTGCCTAACTGCTTCGCCTTAGTGTCAATTTAAAGTAATTTAAACACATTTAAAACAAGATACATGTTGGGTAACTTAACCTTTCTAGCTGAGTAAAGATAGGTAGCATAACTTATAAGGGTAGACATAGACAATACAATACGATTAGTCATCATACAGGTATTGGTCTTGGGTAGCAAAGGAAATGGCAGTGGGTACACTACACTACACTACACTACACACAGGACCAGTTCCTGGAGCATCCCATCCCAGATCATTCAGTGAATGCCAAGCCATGTTAACCTGCTATCCAGCTTCAAGGTTACAAAAAAGTGAGTTAAGACAGACATTAAATAACATTTAATGAAAACTATAAACTATTCTAAACTAATCTAAAACGTTAGAATTTCTTCAATACTTCCAGTTGAGAAGGAGTACATTGTAGTGCAGAAAGCACAACATTTCTGCATGTTCTCCTGTTAAACGGTTTCTGTTTCTTTCATAGATTGCAGACACTTCACTGAAAACACGCTCACTAGGTACAGAGGAGGGTGGAGAGCAAAGGTATCTTCTGGCATAAGAAGCAAGGGTTTTAAAGTGTGTCTCATTTTCTTTCCACCACTCAAGTGGATTGCCCTTTCTATTGATCACTGGTTCTTTCAAATAAAGATGAAGCTCATCGTCAAGGCTGACTTTTGGTAAAGTTAGAGTATCCTCTACATGGGGCCCCAATAAAACGCTGAACATGGCATCAATTTGGCCATGTTTAAGACTTTTTTCCATGTGTTTCCTTTTTGGGAATTTGTAGGTTTCTGTTGCATCATCATCCTGCTCTTCCAGACTAGTACTACTAGTAGCATGCTCTTCCAGACTAGTACTACTAGTAGCATGCTCTTCCAGAAAATCCAGACTAGTAGCACCAGGCTCTTCCTGATGTGACCTTTCTAGAACCTGCACCTCCTTTTGCATATCTTCTGTCAGCCATTCTTTTGCCTTGGCCAACACATTATCAGAAGAGAAAGCATGATGTTTGAATCGAGGATCTAAAAGACATGCCATAACTACGTTTATATTCTCTTCATACTTCAAAAAACGTTTGTTGAGGCTTTCCTTCATGACCTCCCTGAGTG
The DNA here is from genome assembly GCA_933207985.1 of Pelobates cultripes. Lineage (NCBI taxonomy): Eukaryota > Metazoa > Chordata > Amphibia > Anura > Pelobatidae > Pelobates > Pelobates cultripes. The sequence goes on along the minus strand of OW240919.1, from coordinate 97,121,329 downwards.
TTTTAATGCCACGTGTAGTGGACCCTTCATTCTCTTGAAGAAGCATCTTCAGCACTCTCACACATGGAATAACGGATGACACACTTGAGTCGTTATGGCTAACCTCTAGTGTCACTTCCTCTATTGGGAGGAGGGTCTGAATAAGATTTGCTACAATCTCCCACTGATCAGCATTAGGGCAAGAATAGCCTCCATGCTCACCAGCATAGATGCTAAGAGCTCGCTTCTGTTCCAGCATTCTTTGTAGCATGTGGAGTGTGGAGTTCCATCGTGTTGGAACAGCCTGAATCAGGCTGCTTTTGGGCAGGCCAAGGTCTGACTGAATGCACCTCAGTCGGTGCTTGGCAATGAATGAATGGTGAAAATGACTTGCACACTTCTTTAGCATGGCAATTATGTCGATCACAGCTCTCTGGCTTGACAGACCATCATTTACTACAAGTTGCAGGGTGTGTGCCATGCAGCTGAGATCTGACACTTCAGCAAGCCTCATTCCTTTCACCATGTTTGCTCCGCTGTCTCGAAGCACAAGCAGCACTCTATCTTTGCTTATACCCCAGTCATCAAGCATGCCTAGAAACATTTCTTTAATGTACTCGCCAGTGTGGGATCCTTGCATCACCTTTGTGTTCAACACCAACTGCCTTTTTGTCCATCCATTATCAATGAAGTGACACGTAAGACTCATTAGTGATTCTGTTGATCCGGACCAGCAGTCAGTAGTGAATGAGAGTGAATTGCCAGCGTTCTCTGGTTGTAACATTGTTTTTACTTTCTGTATCACCTTCTGATGAATCTTTGGCAGCATTTCGGTCCTGTAAAACTTTTCATTTTTCAGTGTGTACCTTGGCTCAACTATGGACATCAAGCGCTTAAAGCCAGAATCAGACACCATTGTAAATGGCTGGTTATCCGTAACCATCATCTCTGTGATTGCTCTGTCCAGAAGTTGGGATCTTTCATCGGACTTTTGCCACTTTGTGTGTCTCTGAAATAGGTCTTTTATTTTTGGCTGGAATAGAGTTGGTGTTTCACATGATTCCTTTTCTTTTGTTTTCTGTGCTTCATTAAATAATTCAACATGATGAATTCTTAGATGGGTCCAAAGATTTGATGTATTCTTTGTTTTTGCAGTTGCAGATCCCATGCTCACATTGGTTTTGCATGTGTTGCACATTGCCTGTCCTGGGGAGGGTTGACTAAAATAGTCCCAAACAATGCTTTTACTTTTTCTTTGTGCATCCATCTGCATTGAAAGAAGAGGGTTACAACAAGCTACAGTGAGGTTTAGAGTAAGTTGTGGATGAATAAAAAAAAATATCAATATGAATATGAGATCCCAGCATGTACCTGGCTGTTGCTGATGGCAGTGTAAATGCTGTCAGCAGTCATACTCCTGTCATGCTCATCCGGCCAGTACATACTGGGATGTATGACTACTAGTGCTATTAGCCTTTTACTTATTGGACTTGGAGCAGTACAGATTAAGTAAAGCACACACACAATCCAGTGACTGTTGTGTTTACATTTCACAAAGCTAAAAGCCCCTATAATCAATTCTTAGCTAAGAAATATGTGGATAAGGGGAGTGTAAGTAAAATATATTTATATATAACAATAAAAGCTTGTGTTGACTTCATTACTACTTTATATTAATTGCATGAAGAAAATCACTGACCACAATGCTACAATAGTATCATTGGTGTGCGTGATTTTATTGCATTTAATATTATGGGGTGATTTGAAAATGAAATGTGGTATTATAATTAATTAAATTTAATACGCACAGCAGAGGGGTAGACTAGACTATATAATATATTAAAATGATTTCAGCAAAAATATTTTCTCTACACACAGACCGCATTATTAATAATAATACTGTCTGTGTGTAGAGGAAATATTTTTGCTGAAATCATTTCAATATTATTTACTAGCACTAGTCAGTTGTCCCCAAACTCACTTTCTCATCTACCTTGATCTGTGCTCCGGATACTTCTGGCGCTCGGCTCACAGCAGGGAGGGGTGATGATGATGACGACGTAAAGCCTCTTTGGCTGGCGGCTAGACGTGGAAGAAGGAGTGCTGTGAAGGTAAGTATTGAATGTTACAAAGAGCACTGTGGTGGTTGACAGGTTGTAGCTCTGGTTGATATCAGACAGAAACATCAGTCACACCTTCTGTCTATGGTTTGGTGCTAATACTACTGAGTTCTAGTTGTAGCAGTAGTAGTAGTATTTTTTTATCCGACCTTAAATTTCAATCAGTTCTGGACTTTATAATACTTACACAAATTAAACGCCATATTGATAAAGTGTAATGAATTCCTTCTGAATGTAATACTTAATAATTTGCACAGTACTTGGTGTGGGAGCATTTTAGTATACTACCCCCACTCCCCAGTGCTTTATCATTTTTATTGTGCCAAATTGCCAATATACTACCCAAGGGCTTTATTATTATCATTTATATAAATCTAATGCAAAAATTATTACACCCAGAGCTTTATTATAATATATACTATAGTGCAATTCCATATTATCCAGCAGCAGCACCAGCCCTATTGGTGCCACTGCCAAATGCCAATATCCACCACCACCCCCTCCCCCCACCTCACTGACTACCAACTAAAGGCTTTATTAATTTATAATTTACATTTATAATATACTAGTGCCAAATGCCAATTACCACCATCACCCCCCACCCCCTCACTGACCACCAACTAATTTATTATTTATTATTAGTGAGGTGGGGGTAGGGAGTGGTTAAATTTGGCATTTGGCAAAATTTGCACTAGTATATTATAAATTATAAATTAATAAAGCTCTTAGTTGGTACTGGTAGTCAATTTATAATATACAAGTGCCAAATGTAAATTTCCACCACCATCCCCCCTCCCCCTGAATTGAACTTCCAGTTCCAATTCAAACCAAGGGATTAATTATAATTAATTATAATTTAAGATGCCAAAGAGCCACTGCAAAATGCAAATATAGTTAGTGTGCCACCATGTGGCATCCGACCACCACCACCCCTCCCCCACCTCACCGACTAACCTCTGAAAAAAACAATCAACATAGTATAAAAAAAAAAAAATCATAGAAAAATATCATAAAATAAAATTACCTTTTTAGTAGACCATAAAACTTGGCAAATCAAGCGATCCGACTGGGCTGGCAGTGGCACACAAGCGGCAGAGCAGACAATTGGGCTGGCACACGACACTGACTGAAGCCACTCCTCCAGACAGCACTACTTCAGGGCCGGGACTTCAGCTCCTCTCCCGCGATTCGTGCGCACACCTTGTTTTGCTGTGCGGAGCAGCGAGATGGATTGGGGGCGCACGCGCTGGACTCATTATCGGCATTATCGGTAAAGTTAGATGCCGATACCGATAATTTAGGAAACTGTGAATATCGGCCGATAATATCGGTTAATCCGATAATCGGTCGATCCCTACTAAGTACCTCCACATGGACAACCCCTGCATACCAGTATTTTACCATTTGCCAAAAGTCCATAAAGACATTACTAACCCTCCTGGCAGACCTATAATATTGGGGATTAACTCAATATCATCGAGAGTATCCGATTATATAGAAGTCTTATTACAACCAATAGTAATCAAGAACCCATTTTATCTGAAAGACACAATACACATGTTACAAATGTTAGAACATATAGAGTGGAAAGATGGATATATTTTAGTGACATGTGATGTCAGCTCTCTATATAGAATTATCCCATACGAGAAAGGCACAGAGGCTGTGAAATATTTTTTAGAAAAATCTCATTTTAAGAAGGAACAGATTGACTTTATTGTAGAGGGGATTTTACTTATTTTAACCAATATTTCTTTTTTGCTTTGAAGAGCAATTCTTTTTACAGATCTGTGGTAACGCGATGGGCACCAAGTTCACCTCCAGCTATGCCAATATTTTTATTGCTTATTTGGGAAGAAAATTTCATCTCCCAGGGGCATGGCTGGGGGAAGAACTTGGTGGCCTATCGAAGGTACATAGATGATATATTTTTTATATGGACAGGCACATCAACCAACTTAGCGATGTTTTTGGAATTCCTCAATAGCATCAATTGGGGAATACAACTTACGTGCACTCAAAGCCAGTCAGAGATCAACTTTTTAGATTTGAACATCTATATTAAAGACTCATCAATCAAAACCAAAAACTATTTCAAGTCGGTGGATAGGAATAGTTACATAGAAAGAACCAGTTGCCATCATCAACCCTGGTTAACCAATGTCCCATAAGGACAGTTCCTAAGAATTAAGAGAAATTGCACGATATTTAGAATGAATTGAAAAAGGTTATGAAAAAAGAGAACCTTCTCAATAATTTGGAAAACATTAAAAGCTTACCTAGACAACAACTTCTAACATACAGGCCTAAGAATAAAATACAGAAAACTAACGATATACCGTATATCTGCAATTACCACGGGAACCCTAAAAGAGTACAACAATCCATACGGAAATATCGGCACATTTTAAAAGATGACCCTATATTAAATAAAATCTTACCCCCTCAACCTAAGATCATTTTTAGAGGAACAAAAAACTTAAAAAGAATGTTAGTTAAAAGTAATTTAGAAACAGAGAAACCGCAAAATAATTTTCTAAAAGAACTCTCAGGATTTTACGTTTGTGGAAACTGCCTTCCGTGTACGACAACCAATAGCCATAAAAGGCATCTTACCAACATAAGTCATATTATAGGAAGAGAATACATTATTAAAGATCACGCAACCTGCTATTCAAAAGGCGTTATTTACGCCTTGAAATGTCCGTGTAACCTATTATATATAGGTAGAACAATCCGTCCATTAAATATTAGAATTGCGGAACATATCCGCAATATAACAAAAGGTCTTGATACACATAGGTTTCTCAGCATTTCAAAATAACCCACAACCAAAATCCCAGAGAACTTTTTTTCTGCGTTTTAAAAGTTGTACAAAAAGATTGGAAAGGAGGGAATTTTATTAACAGATTGGGCAAAGAAGAGATGAAATACATTTTTAATTTTAACACTCTTATACCATACGGACTGAATTCGGATTTTGAACTTTGCCATTTTTTATGATTTTAAGTTTTTTTATTTATTTATGATAAATCAAGATCTAGATTAAGAGGTTTTTAGTTTAAAAGAATATTTTCCTTTTAGATCTCTCCCACTTAATTTATATTTAGATCATAGGATCAATTTATTTAACAATATAGAAATTCTTCATTAATTTTGTTTTCTAAGATCCTGATCTGATTTGACATAGTTCTTACAGGGGCAGTGATATTTTCCTTATAACATTCACTTAATTCAATATATAGACCAGATAAAATTCTTGTCGATTTTTCTTATCTTTTGCTTCTAGACTAATTAAGTGGCCCCTGATGACGCTTTTAAATGCGCACCATTTTATATCAGGAGGCACTTCATTATTGTCATTGTCCTTCCAATACATGTCTTTCTCTTTAGCAATCTGTTCCCTATTGACTTTAGAGATTAATAACTTATTATTTAATTTCCAGTCTGGTCTTTGCTTTAAAATATTATTCTATAGCTGTATTTTGACCAAATTATGGTCCGACCACGTGACCATGCCTATATTTGTAGACTGCACTTGTTCCAATAAGCTTCGATCTCCGAATATGAAGTCTATTCTTGAATATGAGCAATGTGTCTTACTAAAACACGTAAAGTCTTTCTCTGAAGGATGAAAAATCCTCCAATAATCATAAAGCCCTTCATTTTGAATAATATTGCAAAAAATTCTTGCCAAATTAATAGCATTTCTAGAGGGACTTTTAGTCCTTTCAGAGCTTCTATCTAAGTTAGGATCAATTGTCAGATTAAAATCGCCCATGACAATAGTGCGTCCTTGCTTGATTTTTTCTAATTGTGCAAAAAATTTATATAGGAACTGAATCTGAGAAGTATTCGGGGCATAAATATTCGCAATTGTATAAAATTGATTTTCTATTGTACATATAAGAATAATCCATCTACCCATCTTATCAGTTTTCACATACTTTATAGAAAGATTTAATACAGCGGGGGAAAAAATAGCTACTCCACTCTTTTTTTTATCTTTAAACGAAGAACAGACTGAAATAGGAAAATCTTTAAAGCTGAATTTTGTCTTATAATCTCTCCACCAATGAGTCTCTTGTACTCTAACAACTTGCGCATTTTCTTTTTTTGCACGTTCAAATAGAAATCTCCTTTTCTGTGGGGAATTCAAGCCCTGTGCATTTATTGACACATCACTAATCATGTGTTTCTAATCCTACTTTTTCCTTCTCTTTCCATATTCTATTATCTTATCTTCTAACTTATGTAATTGGGTTTTATCTTTCCTGGCAGAATGCGTCAACTTAAGACATACCAAACAACATATAACACTTACAAAAAACACTAAATATAAGAAAAACATCCCTTAAGGAAGTGTGGATGGTCCTGTGATTAGCCCCTTTTTTTTCACAGAGCCTCCAAATAGATCCTATTCGGGATCAATATTTTGATGCTGAATCGCCCCCTTCGGGGAGTATTTTTAGTCACATTATATTGCCTTTAGTCATAGTAAGTTTTCACATAAGCAATCCTAGATATCCCACTAACATAAGTCATCATAAAGAGAGAGGGAGAGAAAAAAAAAAAAAAACTCTATGAACCTAATTTATTATCATTATGAATTATAATTTCTGAACCGTATTCCATTTCTCTCATCAAGAAATCAGATCTTTATATATGCTCTAAAATTAATGAAATTTTGATGTCTAGAATAAACAGAAATTTACAGATTATGAGGATGAATTACTACTATAGGGGGAATAAGGCTGATAAGATTCTTACGAATAAAGTGAAGAATCGACAAAAAAATAAACTAATTACAAAATAAAACAGGGAAATGATACCATATTAGACCCTAAGAAAATTGGAATGGTATTTAGAGATTATTATTATAATCTATATAATCTACCGACGACATCATCCCAAGAGGATATAAATAATTATTTTGTGAGTATTCATATTCCTAGACTTAACGAGCTACAATTAGATCAATTAAATGCAGAGATATCTCTACAAGAAGTTATTGATACGATAGATACTATGAAAAAAAATAAGGTGCCAGGCCCAGACGGGTTTAAGGATTCCTTTTTTAACTTGTATAAGGATAGACTGGCACAGGGGTTGGTAGAATGTTATAATTTAGCGATCAACACTGGTAAATTACCCAAGGAAACGTTGGTAGCCAATATTACTCCTATTTTAAAGAATAATAAAAACCCAGAAGAAATAACTAATTATCGACCTATCGCTCTATTAAATAATGACTATAAAATCTATGCTTCAATCATTGCGAAAAGAATCAAGAATATAATTCCTTTCTTGATTGCCGAGGATCAGCTGGGTTTTATACCAGGAAGAGCATCCTCTAATCATATTAGGAGGATATTAAATATATTTACTAAGATCCATGAGAATAAAACCCCTTTTTTAGCGATGGCCTTAGACGGAGAAAAGGCATTCGATAGGGTCCGCTGGAATTTTATGTATTCAACCTTAAAAGCCTTTGGATTTTCTGGCCAGATTCTTTCGGCGATAATGGCCTGCTATTCTTCACCATCTAGCAGGATAGTAGGAGGGGGGAATTAAGCCAGAGTGGTTTATGCTATCAAATGGTACCCGACAAGGATGCCCTCTCTCCCCACTATTGTATATCCTAACGGCTGAACCTTTAGCACACGAAATACGCAATAATATGGATATAACTGGGTTTAAAAACAGGGATAAAGACTTCAAGATAAGTCAATATGCCGATGATACTCTGATAACGTTAACCAACCCAAGTAAGTTAGTACCAGCTACTATGCAAGTAATTGAAAGATATAGTTATTTGTCAAATTATAAACTTAATGTTCAAAAAACATTGGCTTTACCCTTTTATATGGAAGGTAAAGAATTGCAACAGCTAAAAGAACATTTTGCCTTTAAATGGGAAAAAAAGGGATTTATATATCTTGGAATCAATATAGTGAAAAACCCAGAAAATACAATGAAGGCCAATGTAATTCCTCTTATTAGAGAATGTATTCACTCTTTGAAACAATGGAACGCTTTGCAGTTATCATGGTGGGGAAGGGTTAACTTTATTAAGTCATATGTTTTTCCTAAGTTTATTTATTTACTGAGGATGATTCCTCTACAGGTCCACCCCCAACGGCTTAGACTTGTGAATAAGCTATTTAGGGATTATATCTGGTCTGATAAGAAACCGAGAATAGGCCAGCATCTCTTATACTTGAAGCATAAGGAAGGAGGGATTGGTTTTCCAAATATTTTTTTATACCATCAAGCGGCACAGTTGATGCATACTCTTCCCTTAATTAAGCAGTATTCGTGTTCACAAGATTGGTTCAAAATAGAAGGTGCGGATATTACAGATCCATATAATAACGTTAGATTAATGTGGGCCATAAGAAATAATAGTAGAACTAAAAATATAAAATGTACGACGGATAATTTGATAACTAGACCACTCTTAAAGTTTTGGCTACATATTAAAAATCTTTTAGACTTGAAAAACAAAGTCTTACCTGCTTTGACCTTTAAAAATCTAGAGATATGGATGGAAAACATGGATACGTCCGAATGGACTAGACTTGGTGTTAAAAAATTAGCAGACTTATTAGTAGATGGGAAGATTATGCCCTTCGCTGAGGTACGCAGAATTTATGGTATTTCGTATTTACAAACGTTTAATTATATTAGAATTAAAAGTTTTCTGCAAAGCGCCCTTGGAAGCAACATGAGCTCTTTCTCATTATCTAAACTAAATGTCTTGATAGACTCAGAGAAAAATACTAAAATACTAACTAGTTGTGTTGAGATTATAAAAGCCATAAAAAGACCTGTTTATCCTATAGCTAAAGGTAAATGGGAAAGAGATTTGATAATAAAATTTGATATAAAGGAATGGTATAAGGCTTTACAATCAGTCTATTCCACGATACATTGTCTAAATATTAGGGAAGCACATTTTAAAATACTTAATAGATGGTACATGACTCCCAATAAGATCCAGAAATTCGCAAAGGCAGGGACAACTAGATGCTGGAGATGCGGAAATGAGGGAGCAAATGAATTGCATATATGGTGGGATTGTGCACCAATTAAGGAAGCATGGGTTCAAGTAAGTAAATAAATTGTTGGATATAACCCATTCTTGGACCCCAGATAATTTGCTTTTACATTTAAATCTACCGCAACTAACTAAAGATAAGAGAGATCTGCTGATTCAGGCTTTGATGGCCTTTAAAATGGCTATTGCTAAAAATTGGAAGGGGACAACAATTGATTCATGGCCACAAATTAAGGCATCTATTATTATTCAATGTAAAATGGAAAGGGGAATTGCCTATAATTTAAGTATTAATATTAGACAATTTGAAATCTGGGATGATTGGATAAAGGTCCTTGAGAATTAAATATTGGAATGTATATATTGTGCAGTAATTTATTGGTATTGGTAATCTATGAAGGAGCGGAAATCTAATCTAACTTTAGGTAATCTAAGGGTAGAGCTGAATAAATAGGACAGGTCAACTTTGTTATATGTCTGTTAGTCTATATGTATTTCTGTGTTTATTGTATTTATTCTATATGCATTGTATGATAAGATATGTTATGTATCTGTACTATATTATGTTATATATGTATGTTTGATATAAAAAGAAAATAATTAAATAAATTATATTAAAAAAAACAATATAGAAATTCTTATATTTGTCTTATATACACTTTACTAGCATTTGTCACACTACAATTCTAAGCATTGTATACAGTCTGTACTCATATGTTTAATATTATCATCTTTTTCTGTAAGCACTTACTATATATTTTTCGTAAATTGAAATGCATTATAGTTCACTTCTATCACATTCTTGATACCTTGTGATATATGTGAACAAAAATATACATAACTATGTTCCTTTTTTTTCTATGTGCCTATGAAACGTAGTGCATAGCAATGGATGCGTTCCGGACAATAAAGTTTAGTGAAAATTTGGAACGCTAGCATGCGTTCCAAATACGGACTGATTGTGATGACACCATCAAGAAGCGACGCGAGATACCGCGTCATTGAGGAGAGGCGGAAGTAACCGATGGAAACAGGTGACTGGAGTCAGTAATTGAGGAGGAGCATATATAAACGACCGAACAAGAGGGAAGAACAAGAAGCAAGCCTTTTCAATAGGAGAAACGCGTCTTGCAAGTTTATTTTATGTGGACTTTATTTATTATACCACTTTTTAACTCGCTTTTAATTTATTTTTTCTACCAATAAAGTTTTTTCTGTTTTTTGGAAATCACATTCAGTGAACTTATTGGGTAAAGAAGAAAACTTCTACAGCATCATTAAGGGAGTGGGGTCCCTTCTAACTTCCCCACCTGCACCTGTGGTGAGCCTTGCATATAGGCTCCATATTTGTGAGTACCATATTCTAGAGTTACTCATCTGCTTACTGTATTATATTTTACTGAATTGCACTAGGCTTGGGCCTTGTCTTTCTGTCTTTTGCAGTGATACCATATGTGAATACCAACAACAATCCACCATTTTTGGTATGTATGTACACAGACTACATACTCTACCCCCACCATACACACTGCACTGAAAACAGCCTTACCTAGATACACTCAACCCAACAGGCAGCCTCCCCCTACGGCTCAATGCCACTCCCCATTCATAAAAAAGGCACATACTCCTTCCAACCGGGTATGACAGCAGGCGACTTTAGTGGCCTCGAGAGGGCAGGTATACAGAGATACTGCCACCTATACAAAAACGATCAAATAGTCACTTACGATCAGCTCAGGGTACAATCCCCCCTAACAACCAGGGATTTCTTCCGCTACCTCCAATTACGAGACTTCGCTAGCTCAAAAGAAATCAAAGAGATAGCCACCCTCCCCCTCACCTGGTTTGAGAATATATGCTACCAAGAAACACACCCCAAAGGACTCATATCATTATTGTACTCACATCTCAGCGGGGAGGCCAAAGAATGGGGGGAATTACGTTACACGGATCAGTGGGAGACGGACCTGGGTGAGACATTAGAGGGCTCCGACTGGCAAGATATATGGGAGGCCACAGCCAGAACATCAATATGTGTCACCCTTCAAGAACAATCATTTAAAACACTTTTCAGGTGGTACACCACACCATTAAAACAATACCGCATGCAGATCACTGCCACAGATCAATGCTGGCACGGTTGCGGGGAACGAGGCACCTACGTGCATATGTGGTGGAAGTGCCCCTTGGTACAAGCATACTGGGTTCAAATTATCAGCCTGAGCACAAACATACTGCAGAGGCCGCTACAGCTAGACCCCTGGGCCTGCCTACTCTCCAGACCAACGGTCGGCCTCCCACGCCCAGAGCAACAATTATTAAACATGATTTACTTAGCGGCACGCAGGGCGTTAGCACAGAAGTGGCGATGCCCGGAATTACCCCCGGTGGCCCTGGTCCTAGCAAAGATAAAAGACAATTACCTAATGGATGGACTAACCTCCCTAGTCAGACACACCACTAAAAAGTTCAACAGAACTTGGGAGTTATGGGAACAATATCAGGAAAACACGGCGGGTTGACAAGAGACTCAAGCACACACATGGGAGGGGGGGCAGAGGGGACACACGACGACTCTCGTCCGGGCTGCGGGCACGGATACACCGACATACTGCATCACTGGACGCCAGGTTTAGTTCCATATATGTTTTATATGTTCTACCCAAAGGAATATTTCAAATTGTTAAATGAGTATTAGTTAACAACCATCTAATGCCATGCCATTCCAAGGGACATGTGTACTTAGGCCAAGACTCGATAGGCAGCCACGTAGAGGTGGTGTGCTAAAACACTAAATAGCAATTCAGCCACTGACGAGATTGGAAGCGCTAGTAAACAAGCACATCAGTTGTAGATCACTGCTCTTCTTCTCTATGCTACTGAACCACTGGAAAAAGGCTTCTGCGTAAGCCTATACAAGTATTAATGTATGTACCTCTATTGCGGCCTCTACGTAAGCCTATACCCTGACAAGATGATACGTTCATACAGCGGCTTCTGCGAAAGCCTTGGCTGTGTCACAAATGTGCACTTTATTATTGGCTATAAAAAAAAAATTTTTTTTAAAAATAAACAAAACAAAACAAAAAATGATCACACGATAAACATCTCCTGGACTACAGAGGCAGGCACGCTAATTACTTTAATACTGTTTTTAAGTTTGTATAATTTTCCATGCATTTGTTATGATACCGTTAATTATCATTAGAACATAAATACACCAACTGAAGTGTCATATGAAACCACAGTAAGGTCTAAAAGATAAACTAGGACACATAACATCAGCAACCCTCATGACGACAGACAGACAGCCGCAAAGATTAGGGATATCAATATGCATACGTGTACTAACGCTTTACCCTTCCTTTCTGTACAACCAAACTGTCTGAATATGTAATGTGGCTTCTGCGTAAGCCTATACGTTGTCACAAATATGCATTTCTTTTTGGTGAAAAAAAAAAAAAAAAAGGCACGTACTTTTAACAGCAAAGAAAGGTAAGTTATTTTGTTTTTATGATCATGGAGCTACTAATTGATGCAGACAGCCTGGCAGCACTCTGCGCTTCCGAAAACTCAACTCAAAGCCAAATGCCTCTGGGGAAAGGGAGATTCGAAGCTGGAGAGCAATCTTTAAGGTTAAACCATTCGAGTATAGTTTAACCCCTTCAGGTACGAAAGCATCATGTACCTCAGGGCAGCATACCAACTTCTTTCACTGAAGTTGCTATGGTGACCATAAAGTTCCCTTAACCCCTTAGTGACAAGATTGTTTAATTTTCTTACCGTTAAAGACCAGGGCTCTTAACATTTCTGCGGTGTTTGTGTTTAGCTGTAATTTTCCTCTTACTCATTTACTCTACCCACAAATATCCTGAGAACAGTGATACCCCCCAGATTCTCTGGGTGTTCTCTGGGGGCTAAAATACCTTATTTGGAATTTTCACAGATGGTCATCATGCACCCATGACCTATTTGGGACATTTTTGAAGCCGGCAAATGTAATTTACCCCCATCAAACCATATATTTTTGAAAAGTAGACACCCTTGGGTATTTCAAATGGTGGTATTTTAACACTTTCCATGCACTAATTCTACCACCAGTCTTTGTCAAACCTTAGTAGTCATTTTTTTGTGTTATTTTTCTCTCACCTTGTGCTTTAGGCATGGATTCTCAGTTCCCGTTATATGTTACTGACAAATAACATCCCAATATATGTTCAGCAACATTTCCCGAGTACAACAGTGACCCCAATGTACAGGTTTTATGGGCTTTTGCAAACTTACAGGGGTCAAATGTAGGGCTTCCCCTTTTCCATGTTTGTACATTGAAATTTGCCAGATTGGATTGTTGGGCCTATGTTGCCTTTGAGACCGTACAGCAGCCCAGGAATGAAAATTAACCCCATCATGGCATACCATTTGTAAAAGTAGACAACCCACGGTATTCAAAATGGGATATGTCCAGTCTTTTGTAGTAGCCACTTAGTCACAAAGTTATTGGTTTTTTTTGTTTTTTTTTATAAATGTGTTGTTTTTTATACATATATATATATATATATTTGAAGGCTTGGCCTGGAGTTGTGGGAGGGGCTTAGTTCACCTTTAAAAGGGCTGCCAATCCACTCCCACCTTACAGTTGCTGCCCTGGCGAGTCTGAAACGTTACTTCCGGTTCAGACCGCCATCTTGGATTTTCCTTACCTGTTCCCTCGTGGTCTCCTGGTCCGGTGCTTCCCTGGCTCTCCTTACCGTTGCCGGCATCCACACAGCTCGCTCGTTACCTCTTCTTCATGAAAACCGTAAGTCAGGCCCGCCGTAAAGCAACCGCTGCAATTCCCCTGCTTTACACGGCGGAGCCCTATTCGGTTCAAATCGGCATTCGGTTTGTTTATTTTATCATTATGGCATTCGCCTTAAAAATTCCTTCAGCTATTCGCATGTTCACCGTTCAAACTAATGAACGATATCATTCGGTTAAATATGCATAACCTAAATCGGTTGGTTTCGAATGTCAATTATGGTGTATCTATTCGTTTGTTGCTACACTCTACATAGTTCTTTTGGCAACTACACTAACTCACGTATTAAGCACGAATTCAGCCGGTACTCCATGGGGATTTTGCCCCTACTGGTTACAAACGTTATTGCAGTCACTTGTAAAATCTATTTAGGAAATAGGAATGTTTTAAACAAGGATAATGGGTCCTGATTTCCTGAATTAGTTTTTTCCCACAGAGTCTTCCCAGGGGTTCGTACTAGGAATTGTGAATTCTGTCACTGGTATTAATTATTTCTTATAGGTTGGTTGATGTTTGATTATGCTTTTTATTATGAAGACCAATGATACACATTACATTAGTTAAGCATGTATTTTACTCTTTTAGGTTATTTTCCATCAAAAGGTAGCTTTTACAAGCACGAAAACCGTCATCATTGTCGTTAAATCTACCCTCTGCAGTGTCGGGTAGGTTCCTTGTTTCTAGGGCCCACGATCTGGCCATACCACTACGTTTATCAGACGTTCATATATCAACAGGTAATCATCTCGAGACTCTTACAGTCACTGGTTACTTCTACCTCGACAGCGCAACCTGTCTCACATATCAGGTACTACGCCAGAACTCATTTTTTCTTCTCTACCAAGAGGTTTTTCGCCCGTTCCAATAAGTTTTTCTCACCTCTTTGAACGGGCGAACCATGTTTATACCACCTCCCTCCCTCTGAGGGGTACTGGTCCTAAGTTACATGACCCAACTAGGTAAAGTTTCTGGTCTTAATCCATAGGCTAGTGGTCCCGCGAGACCAACACCCCTCTCCTCATACTCGGAGGAATACGCCCCTCGGGCCAAATCATAGCTAGCCGTCTCGCATTGTCACATAGAGAGGGCCTCATCTGTCACTCCCAATCTATCTTATGCTTTAATTGCCACGAGAGGCCAACACCCCGCCACAACGTTCGGTGGCCTCATACGTTCCCCTTGGGCCCACGCATAGGTAGCGCCTCTCAAGCCGCTTGGCAATTAGTAGGGACTCATCTGTCACCATAAACAAGTATAATTGTTTCGCCACTTTGTATTTAGCTAGCCCTACCAGTACCCACCCAATCAAACATTACAGAGAGATTGATTAAAGCTACTTTATATTTTTTAGTTATGTCTAATAATCCTGATATCCCCGAGGAACTCTCACTACCCTGTACTCCCGCTAGGCCTGGTACCCCTGTTCCTGGAACAGACGTTGCTAGCCCTTCTTCTCTCAGATCATGGACCATCCCACGTCTCACGGCAGAACTTAGAAGACACTGCATCCCTTTCCCAGCTACTGATAGAAAGGCAGAGTTGTTCAGACTTTTAAATACGGCCACTGACAACTCTGATGCGCGGGAAGGCCCTAGTGGCACACAATTGCCAACATTTCATGCCATGATGACCTCGCTCATGTCATCCATCAGCACAATTAATGACAGGCTGGATAAATTGGAAACAAGTGGTACTAAACAGACCGCTACGAAGTCAATTGCTGCCAGTCACCCTCTGGCTGACATGACTGGTAATCCATTGGAATCAGGGTCACTTAGTGAAGATATTAATCCTTCACACATGGTCCCATCTCACCTTAAAAAGGACATTCTGTAAGGCAAGGATGTCAACCTGGTGTCATTGCTTATAGCCTCCCAGGATGTCCTAGAGAATAGGACTTTTGAATATGGGGATATATCTGTCTAGAGACCCAAGACTGAACAGAAAACTGTCAATCCCTGAATTTGTACTGGGTTTGGGGATTTATAGGGATGTTTACTGCTCAGTATACCCAGGGAAAAGAGCAGAGCTGGATGCATACATGCACAAGATGGTGGACCTGGGGCACAAATACGGTGGTATCGCTTTTTACGATTACCACCGTTCCTTTTCTGCAAAGGTGGCTGCAGCTCTGGCTCAGTTCAATTTGAGCATTAATTGGAGCAAATTGGACACCGAGTTATTCTGCAAGCATTTTGCAGGCCTCAGGCCTCCAGCTTGTGCAGTATGCGCATCTACAGCACATCACACAAATCTCTGCCCAAACACAGCTGAGATCGAACAAAACCAATCTACACCTAACTTTCCTAAAGCTACCAGGGGATTGAAAGACAAACTGGGGAGAGACATTGTATTCCTGGGTAAATCCCAGGTATGCAATAACTTCAATGCGGGCAATTGTGGTTTCAGTTCTTGTAGGCTGATGCATGTATGTTCACACTGTTTTAGAGCCCATGCCAAAACTATGTGCCCACATAAAGCATTCCCCAAACCGTATCACACGTGTGTGAACGTCACTTTATTGACTTCACTTTTACAGCCACATCCTTCACGTCATTTCACTGACTATATTATTTTGGGCATGACTGAGGGATTTCACACCGGGTTGGTCCATTTACCCTCCGGTACACTGGAATGAGACAACCTACAATCCACATTAGACGATCCACAGTTGGTATATACTCTTATCTCAACTGAGTTGGAACAAGGGTTTCTGTTGGGACCATTCTTTTCCCCACCCTTCACGTCTTGGAGAACCAACCCTATACGGATGGTCACAGGGAAGACCTCACTCAAACCCAGACTGATAATTGATTTATCAGCACCACACTCCTCCACTGTACCCAGCCTAAACTCTCTAATACCTTCTGAAGAATTTTCACTACACTACGCCACTATCGACCATGCCATAGGGGCCATTCTGCAAGCAGGTACTGGTGCATGGCTGAGTAAAACCGACGTGGTAAACGCCTTTAAGCTACTACCCATACATCCTTCCCTGTGGCATCTACACGGCATAAAATGGCAAGGGAGGTATTATTTCTTCACCTGACTAACTTTTGGCTCCAAAAGCAGTCCACGTATATTTGACACATTTGCAGAGGCTCTATGTTGGCTGTTACTAAATGTGTGCAAGTGCCCTTCGGTTATCCACTATCTGGACAATTTCCTCTTGATTGAGAATAACACTCTTCCACCTTGTAGTTTGAATCACTTATTGGCACTGTTTGAATCTCTTAACATTCCAGTCTCTCCTCACAAAACATTGGGTCCAGATACCTACATGCAATTTTTGGGCATACAACTAGACACAATAAACATGCAGGCCAGTGGATCGCTCAATTTTGCCATGAGGATCATACCCAAAGGTAGATCTTTTATATCCCACCTGTTATCCTTGTTTCCACTGTTTTCTTCGGACACTTCACATATCACATTAGATATACACGCAACTTCTGATTTACGCATGTGGCGAGTTTTTCTCACCTCTTGGAACGGGCGAACCATGTTTATACCACCTCCCTCCAACACATCACCTACATTATGGACAGATGCCGCAGCTAACACAGGCTTTGCCGCCATCTGGGGTGATCAATGGCTTTGGGGCCCTTGGCCGACTGAAGTCGAATCACTACCCAAATTTTCTGACACCTCGGCTTTATTTGAGTTGTACCCAATCGTGGCGGCAGCCATTGCTTGGGGACCATATTGGTCTGGCCACACGGTCAGGTGCTACTCGGATAACCTGGCTCCATGCCACATTGTCAATAAAGGCCGATCGGCATCACTGGTCATTATGAGACTGCTAAGGCATCTCACATGGGTAGCAGCCACTTGTCAATTTTTTATAACATGCATACACATCCCGGGGTACACAAACACCTCTGCTGATCACTTGTCTCGTTTCGTTTCCAGGCTTTCCTCTCGTCACTACCCAACGCTTCCAGACGAGCAACACCTGCACCTCTATTCCAAGACATGATAATGGATTAAAGACCTTGTTAGATCACGCACGTCACATTTCTCATATGGCACTCTCAGTAAACACTAGGGACACTTATGATAGGGCTTTTCACGCATTCAAAAAATTTATCACCGAGTTTCACATTCACGACATGTTTGCATTAGAGACGATTTTGGGTTTTACCTCTTTTTGCCACATTAACCTTAAACTATCCTTTAATACTATTAAACTGTACCTTACCGGCATCCAACACCATATGCTCATTCAACAACCTAACACTACGGGTTTTTTAACATCATACCAAATAAAAACATTACTTAAAGGCATTAAAAAATTAGATACCCATGTTCCCTCACAAAGACTACCCATAGATAACAACATCTTCCACTCTCTATCCAACCTATTAGATTCATCTCCTTTTGAACATATGGACCGATGCTGCTGCTCATACAAGGTTTGCAGCCATCTTTGGCGACGCCTGGTTTAGAGATTTCTGGCCAGTTGAGACCCATGATCTACCCTCATTTCACACTACATCTGCCCTATTTGAAATATACCCGATAGTGGCAGCCTCCAGAGCATGGGGGTAGCTGTGGCAATGGAAAGCAGTAAAATGCTTCTCCAATAATAAAGCAGCATGTGACATCATAAATAAGGGCAGATCTTCATCACTTACAATTATGAGACTAATTTGACGGCTAACATGGTTAGCAGCTACACTGCAATTCCACATTACATGCATACACATCCCAGGAAGCACCAATATAGCCGCTAACGCATTGTCTCGATTTAATTTACAGGTTTTCTTCAGAGCCTATCCCACAGCCAACATCAGACCGGTCAGCACCCCCTCATACCAAGATCTCATCCTGGACTAGAAAGACTTATCACACAGCAGATATCTGGCCAGTTCAGCCCGCTCTACCAACACATCACGGGCATACAATAGAGCACTTACCCTCTACACCAAATTCACAGTAGACTACCAGGTAAGCGACACTCATTCTCTAGAATCTATAGTAGCATTTATCTCCTTTTGCCACCTTAAACTTATCATTAAACACTATCTCTCACAGGAATTCAACATCACATTCTAAGTGCCTACCCTAGCACAAACCCCTTCATATCTACCTTTCCCATTAAGAACATTTTGAAAGGAATACAATGATTAGACAAACCCACTACCAGGCTTCCTATTGACAGTCCTAAATTTTGTGCACTTTCAGACATTCTGGACACCAATCCATTCGAAACCAACACTAATCTTGTTATCAAAACGGCTGCTTATGTAGTCTTCTATGGATTCTTACGACCAAATGAATTCACTACCAATAACATATCTAACCACCAGCACCTTGAAATTACGAATCTTCAAAAAGATACAGACTATTACGTACTTACCTTTGCTCACACCAAAGCAAATCAGCTAGGCCCACCTACTAAAGTTTGCCATTATCCCACCGTTAACCCATGGTGTCCCGTTACATTACAGTGGAACCTCGGTTAACGAACGCCTCGGCATACTGGAGTCTGGGTAGCACGTGAGTGTGGAGGTGTTGGAGAGGTTTTGGAGCCATTTGCAGCAAGTTTTGGAGCCTTTTTGGTGCATCTCAAGAGGTGGAAAGGTAGGGAGCTGAGCTTAGTTGTTTGCATGCCTTTTACTGTGTGTTCTGCATTGTGGGGTGATTTCCATGTCAGCGCATATGCTGTGCATGCCTGTTACTGTGTTTTTTGCATTGTGGGGTTGCTTTCCATTCCAGCTCATGTGCGGTGCATGCCTGTCACAGCTCATATACTGTGCATACCTGTTACAGTACTGTACTGTGTGTTTTGCAATGTGGGGTTGTTTTCCATGCCAGCTCATGTGCTGTGCATGCCTGTTACAGCTCATGTGCTGTGCATGCCTTTTACTGTGGTTTCCATGCCAGCTCATGTGCTGTGCATGCCTTCTACTGTGTGTTGTACATTGTGGGGTTGTTTTCCATGCCAGCTCATGTGGGTGTCAAGCATTTTATTTTATTTTTTGCATACTTAGTGACAGTGGTGTCATGGCACCCAAGAAAGCAGCGGAAGCTGGGAAGAGGAAGAAGGAGATGATTCTGCTTGAGGACAAGAAATAAATCATCAGGAAGCATGAAGGAGGAATGCGATTGACTGACCTCGCCAAAGAGTATGGAAGGAGTGCATCCACAATCGGTACAATCCTAAAAATGAAAGAGAAGATAACTGGGAGAGATGCAGCCAAGGGAGTCACCAGGGTCTCCAAGCAATGGCCACCTGTTCTGGAGGAGGTCGAGAAGTTGTTCCTGCTCTGGATTGAACAGAAGCAGCGTGCAGGGGACTCAGTGACCAAGGCGATCATCTGCGAAAAAGCCAAGGCCTTGCACGCTGACCTCCTCAAACAATAGCCAGGAACGTCAGCAGATGCAGAAGGCTTCAATGCCAGCAGGGGGTGGTTCGAAAGGTTCAAGACCAGATCTAGCATCCACATGGTCAGGCATGGAGAGGCTGCAAGTTCCGATGTTGCTGCAGCTGAGGAATTTGCTACGGAGTTCCTGGAGGTCATAGTTTCAGAGGGCTACCTTCCTCAGCAGATCTTCAACTGTGACGAGACTGGACTCTTCTGGAAGAGAATGCCAAAGCATACCTTCATCACAGAAGAGGAAACCTCACTGCCTGGCCACAAGCCGATGAAGGACCGTCTTAACCTCCTGTTCTGTGCCAAACGCCAATGGGGACCTTAAGATCAAGCCCCTGCTTGTCTACCATTCAGAGAACCCACAGGCCTTCAAGAAACACAAGATAAACCAGGAGCAGTTGAGCATTTTGTGGCAGTCTAACCCAAAGGCTTGGGTCACAGCCTCTTGTTTGTGAAGTGGGTCAATGCGGTTTTTGGTCCTGCTGTGAAGAAGTACCTTGTGGACAATAACCTGCCACTCAAGGCCAGGCTGCTCATGGACAATGCTCCTGCCCATCCTCCAGGCCTCGAGGAAGACTATAATTTCATCAAGGTCATGTTCCTTCTGCCGAACACCACCCCACTACTCCAGCCAATGGACCAGCAGGTCATCTCCAATTTTAAAAAACTCTACACAAGGGAGCTTTTCCGGCGATGCTTTGAGATGACAGATCACTCAAGCCTCACCCTCCATGAATTTTGGAGAGAGCATTTTGACATTGTGAGCTGTCTGCAGATTATCACCGTTGCCTGGGCCAGGGTCAGCCAGACAAACCTAAATTCTGCTTGGCGCAACCTGTGGCCAGACTGTGTTGTTGTGTTGTGAAACCTGCCTCCAGTGCTTCTGCACCTGCACCAGAGTCAACAGTGTTGGAGGAAATTGTTTCCTTGGGGAGGACCATGGGCCTGGAGGTGACTGAGGAGGATGTCTACGAGACTTGTGAGCAGTTTTGACACAGACATCATGTCCCCTTTCCGAGGGATGCTTAAAAGGCGCCAGAGGCAGTAGACAATGGAAAGGTTCCTACAAAAACAGCCTAGACATGAGGAAGAACCTGCTTGTGTTAGTGCTGCCCAATTGCCCTCGTCCTCCTCATCCAAAAAGTGTTGAAATTGTTTTGAAATTTTCCATGTTTTCCCTGTTGACGTGTGCTTTATGTACAGTTGAAGTGTACTGTACCATGTTACCAACAGTCTGCCATGTTTTAAAAGTTGATGTGTGATGTTTTAAAACATAAAGTTGGATGTTTGAAATGTTATTGCTTGATTAATCATGTCCCTGTACAGTATTTATGCCTTTAAAGTGCACTTTATAAAGAGTTTTGAACAGATGAAATTCTTTATTTGACTTTTCTCTCACCTCCGGAACGCATTAATTGGTTTTCAATGTATTCCTATGGGAAACCGTGTTTCGGTTTATGAATTTTTCGCAATACGAAACGTCCCGGAGAACGCATATTCGTAAACCGAGGTCCCACTGTATTTGACACATATCATTCTGCACTGGCTGGTCTTAATCCTAATACGCAACTACTTTCATTACATAGTGACCCCTTAACCACTACGAAGTTCATATACTACATCAGAACTCTGTTAATCAGACCCCTCAGGGTTTTCTGGCCACTCATTTAGAATTAGAGCCGCTTCTGTGGCTTCAAGCCACAATGTCCCGGCTCATATAATTAAAAGACTGGGGCGGTGGAAATCAGAAGCATACACCACTTATATCCCACAACCAGAACAGGAATTATGATTAGCGTTTAAAGGTCTAGTTGTGTAACATGTGTACAATAAAGTTATTTGTTTACATCAACCTTTTGCCCTCTTTTATTACAGGCCTACCCCATACGTCGGTTCCGGCATACCACAACAGACTGGTACTCACTTTTGTGGTTATTATCTTACTATTACGGCAGTCCCCCTCCCCGACCGTGATCGCCGCGGATCGCCGGTCCAGGTAAGTCCAGGGCTCTGATTTGCCGCAGACGTACTAGGTAAGTCCGCAATATGTTCTTCAGCAGCTCATACTATAAACTTGTGTCCTAACAACGTAGCAATTCCCTCAACTAGCAATGCCAACCCCGAATATCAACCCAACACGACCCAAAGAGAATTGAGAGACAAACTAGGCAGGCCAATCATTTTTCTGGGAAAGGCTCAAGTCTGTAACAATTTCAATGCCGGATGTTGTAGTTACAGTGCTTGCAGACTCCTTCACGTGTGCTCTCTTTGTTACAGAGCACATGCAAAAACTATGTGCCCAAACAGGTTGTACCCTAAAAGATCATCCACACCAATAGACATTTCTAATTTGCAACGTTACCTGTCTAATTATCCTTCTTTACATCTGGTAGAATTTCTCATAGCTGGGTTTTCTAACGGGTTTCACACAGGTTTTGTTGCACTCCCCAAAGGAATTCTGAAATTCCCCAACCTACAGTCAGCACTCACAGACCCTAGTAGTCTACAAGAACTCCTACATAAAGAAATCAACAACTGTTTCATGATAGGGCCTTTCACAACCCCACCTTTCACCTCCTGGAGAACAAACCCTCTAGGCATAGCTATAGGGAAATTTAATAATAAAAAGAGACTCATAATTGATTTTTCAGCACCTCGCTCTTCCACTACACCTAGCTTAAATGCAATAATTCAATCCAAGGATTTCTCCCTTCAATACGATGATATACAAGCTAACATTCACTCCGACAAGGCTGCATTGTTAGGTAAAACAGACATCACTGATGCATTCAAACTACTACCTATTCATCAGTCACTCTGGCACCTGCATGGCGTTAAGTGGGAAGACAAGTACTATTTCGCTACCAGACTAACTTTCGGCTGCAAAAGTAGCCCCAAGATTTCACCAAATGTTCACCAAATGCATTCACTATTTGGACAATTTCCTCTCTATAGAACCACACCACTTCACACCAAGCCGCCTACATCACGTGCTGTCCCTGTTTCAGGATTTAGGAGTCCAAGTATACCCGGACAGAACAGAAGGTCCCAACACCGAAATTACCTTCATGGGGATAACACTTAATTCAGTTTCTATGCAGGCTAGCCAGCCCCAAGAGAAAGTAGACAGAATTCTTACATACATTGATATCTGCACCTCACAAGGCTCTTGCACCAGGAAAGAGCTACAGTCACTTCTTGGGTCACTCAATTTCGCACTGAGGATAATTCCACAGGGGAGGTCATTTATTTCCAGAATTCTCTCTTTCTTACACGTCTCCCCAACGACGATTCCACAACTAACTTAGACTAACCAGCTACAGCAGATTTAAAAATGTGGTATCTATTTCTGTCCTCTTGGAATGGCAGGTCATTATTCGTTCCCCATTTCTGAGGATTCCCCTGTAATCTGGACTGACGCATCAGGTGCCATAGGTTATGCAGCGATTTTTGGTAATGACTGGGTATACGACTCTTGGCCACCAGAGACTACCTCACTAGAAAATTTCAACACCACCTCAGCACTATTCGAAATCTTTCCGATTGTAGCTTCTGCACACATATGGAGTAAAGAATGAAGAGGTCAATCAGTGAGGTGTTTTTCAGAAAACTTGGCGGCATGTAACATCATAAATAAAAGCCGCTCTCAATCCCTTACTATTATGAACTTAGTAAGGAAACTTACCTGGCTAGCGGCAAATCTACCGTTCTTTATAACTTGTATTCACGTTCCAGGTATTCAGAATAACGCAGATGACACACTTTCACGTTCAAATTTGCAGACATTTTTCAGAGTTCATCCGACAGCAAACTTGCAACCCAGAGAACCTCCAAGTTCACAGACCTAGTAATGCTCTAAATATCCTGTTAAGTCATAGTAGGTCGCACGCACAGGCTGGGTTGTCACTCAATACCAAAAAAGCATATGCCAGAGCATATGATTTGTTCACAAAATTTGTACGTGATTAATATGTAATAAATGTTTTTTCCATAGAAACCATGGTCACATTCACAACTTTTTGCCACATATCTCTAAAATTAGCATTCTATACAATAAAACTTTACTTAACTGGCAAACAACACTACATGTTATCTAGTTGTCCAAACAAAGCTCCATTTCAAGCATCTTACCCAGTAAAAAGTGTCCTTAGAGTCATTCAGAGATTAACAGTTCATAATCCCATTAAAAAACTTCCAATAGATAGTATCCTGTTTAGGAACATTTTCGATTTACAACTAACTAAAACACAAGACCACTATATCCTGTCAATCTCTCATACCAAAACGAGCCAGACTGGCCCGCCAGTAGAGATTAAATATTACCCTACCTCTACCAAGCGGTGTCCAATCCACATATTGGATAATCTAGTTAAGACACAGCTTACAACTAACCCTGAATCACCACTATTAGCCATTTAAGGGAAACCCCTAACCACCAAACAGTTCATGCTTTACATTCGTACGTTGTTACTCTGGCTAGGACACAACCCACATTCGTTCTCTGGCCATTCATTCCGTATTGGGGCGGCCACAGCAGCTTCCGGTAATCACGTACCAACACATATCATAAAAAATATGGGACGTTGGAAATCTTCCGCATACAACAGGTACATCCCTAAACCAGAGAAAGAAATTAGATTAGCTTTCCATTAAATGTCTAAATAACGTATTGCTAAATAAAATATGTCTGACAAAAGAAATCGCTTTCTTCAATTTTTGCCCTTTTTTTACAGGTCTAACCTCACGTCGGTTTCGGCACACTTCAACCGACTTTGTTCTTACTAAATTTTTGTGATATCATACCACACATTCCTCTAAATGTGCCGTACACAAATGGAAGGCTTGGCCAGTAATTGTGGGAGGGACTATTTAAACCCAGTGAGCCCCTGCTTACCTGTCGTCAGCAAGCTCGGAAGTTCCCCTCCCACCACACCCTTTATTATTCCATATTATCTAGGTGGGCCCTCTTTTTTACAACTCTAACCTCACATCGGTTTCGGCACAACTCAACCGACTTTGTTCTTACTAAACTTTTGTTATATCATACCATACGTTCCTCTAAATGTGCCATACGCATATATATATATATATATATATATATATATATATATATAAATATATATATATATATATAAGAAATACAAAAATCCCCTGCACTCACGTCCAAAATCCCATCACCGGGCGCAAACACCAGGGCTTATTACCTTTATTTAAAAAAAAAAGTTTTACTTTTTCACTGTCAGTTCAGGCAGTCCTCCTGCTGGCAGCACTGTGGACACCTATTGTGGCCATGTGTGGACCCTGGCCAGAGCAGACACATGGACCCTGGGGGTCCTAAATTGCAGAGTGGGGACTGTCTGGGCTCAGAAGACTGATCGCCAGCGGGGGAACGGCAGTGATTGGTAAGTACATGGGAGGGAGAGGGAGGGTAGAGGTTAATTTTTTTAATTTTATTTTTATTTTATTTTAACTGAGTGCCTCAACCCCTCGAGGCACTCAGTACAGGCAGAGCATTGGAAGCCTGTGTGAAGGCTTCCGACACCCTTGCCTACACTGCCAGGCACCAGAAGTGCTCTGGACACTACTCTGACAGACACAGCAAACCTTCTTGCCACAGCTCGCATTGATGTGCCATCCTGGATGAGCTGCACTACCTGAGCAACTTGTGTGGGTTGTAGACTCCGTCTTATGCTACCACTAGAGGGAAAGCACCGCCAGCATTCAAAAGTAACCCAAAACATCAGCCAGGAAGCATAGGAACTGAGAAGTGGTCTGTGGTCACCACCTGCAGAACCACTCCTTTATTGGGGGTGTCTTGCTAATTGCCTATAAATTTCCACCTGTTGTCTATCCCATTTGCACAACAGAAGTGTGATTGACTTGGAGTTACATTGTGTTGTTTAAGTGTTCCCTTTATTTTTTTGAGCAGTGTATTGAGAAACACACAGACCATTGATTTTAATTGTGGACATTGTTTTCAGACATCTTCAACTTGAAAATTGGCAAGAGCCCCTCTCTATTACAATTATGATCACATGTTCTGATCAGATGAAACAAAAACAAAAATAATAATAAAAAAAAAATATATATATATATCTATATATAGATCAGCTTGGCACTGGAGAAGTTATTTTCTTCCCATCTGGAACAGTTGATTAGAATCTGGAAAATAATGAATTAGCAAAGTATTGCGAGTGCTGCAGCTAAATACAAGCTTTGATATGGTCAGGATATCTTACCTCTCACCTGAATCCCCTGGCATTCTCGGTGGCGTGGCCGCTTGCATTCTGCGGGGTTTTATGGGCAGTTGAATTTGGGTCCTATTGGTGAATTTGCTGGACCAAATTCCGCGCACAAATATGACATAACTAACAGTTTAATGCAGTTTTTTATCACCCACAAATCATATGAAATGCAACTATGATGTGGGCCAATAGAAAGTAAGTACTGCCTCTATATACTGACCTCTCCCATTCCACATTGCCCTGTTGTTGTTCTGGTAGCCCAAGAGCGCGTTTCTTGTATTTCCTGTTCCTGGTTTCTGATTTTTTTCCATTTACTCTATTCTCCTGATCCCAGGTATCCTTTGATTTAGCTTGTTATAGCCTTTATCTGTATCTCTCCTGTCCTTGACCTCGGTATTCTCTCTAACTCATCTACCTTTAACACGACCACTCTAAGGACAGGAATACACTTTGTCTATTTATTGTGTTATAGTCTGTATGTTTTGGTTCCACACCGATCCTGACAGACATAGATGATGTAATGAGCAAGCCAAATATAAATTAGCCAAACATGCCCACATATTTGCCAATACACACAAAAGTTAAATGTGATTGAATAAGGGGGAGGGGGAATAAAAAGGTCTCAAACATCGCAAAGCAATTTATTATGTACACCTAGATTTGCCACATTTTGACCACTTTTAAACATAGCAAGTGGATTGTTCTTTAAAGAGCACCTTTAGTGTCCAAGTCAAGTTTAGATCTTTAATTAGAGAATTAAATTCCATCTAAACATAATGTTAGCAATTTTGCTAGCAAATGTATAAACTGGGAGATAAACCTATTTGAAAAGATTTTTTTTCCCCCATCTGTCATTCAATTCTTCAGACTCTATGACGAATAACTGATCGATAAAGGAGAGCAGAAGAGCGCTCCCACAGCAAGTCCTTCTGGTCTCCACCAACAGCAACTAGATCGCATGTAGTCATCCCGTTCAGCTGCTGGTATGCTGGCAACAAAGCCAGCATGTCTGCAACATGGAGAAGGTTTGCTCTGCTTGGGGAGGTGTCCAAGCAGAGCATATCAGTGAAGTATAGAGAAGAAGCGTGGGTGGACCGAAGAGCAGCAGAGGAGGAGCACAAATAGATTGCTCTAATGAGAGTGCGGCAATGGAGTAGTTAAAAGTCTGTTCTGACCCAGTATAATCTTTAAATTCCATCACAAAGCAATTCCAGGAAAAATCAAAGCATTATGATCACTCCCACTCATCTTCGTACCAAATGCAGATGTTTAAAGGAACACTATAGGGTCAGAAACACAAACATTTATTTCTGATCTTTTAGTGTTAAAAACACCATCTTGTATCCCTTTCCTCCCTTGCCCTCATTAAAGAACTAAAACACTCACTTTGTGTCCAGTGCCATTTGGGTCTTATAAGAAAGCATTGTATTGTCTAAGAGTCAATTCTGATGATCTCAGCCAAGGTGGCGGGCAAGGGGGGATGAAGCCAAATGCCGCCCTGGTCAATCAGAAACAATCAATGCATCTCTATGGGGAAAGTTCCGAGTCTACATGCAGTCCATTGACTGTGCAGCACTTTTTTCTCTGTAAAGGCAGTGTTTACATTAAGAGGCCTGCAGGGACTGACTATACTCACCAGAACAACTACATTAAGCGGTCCCTTTAATTTCTGTATTATCAATTTCCTTGCCGAACGTAGGGATAGGATGAAACAGAAACCCTTGATGTTAGGGGTTGACACCCATAGACTCGTTTATTCCTGACACTATAGTTTTAAAAGCAGTTTTGTTTCCCGAATCCTCTTGTAAGAAATTGATATTCCAAACTGCAATATTGTATATAACTTTCTGTGTATGTGACTGGTTTCACAAGTTGGGGTCATTTCCTTGATAACAGTGTGATAAGGATCAAAGCTTTCAGTTACATTTTACAACAACCAGCTAAAACAAAAGCTTACATCCCTCCAGTATTCCTTGTATGTTATCAGGAGATCAGAGTAACAGACATCTAGGTGAAACCATGGAAGTGTGTGTTTTCCCAAGCAATCCTGTCCAATCTACCAAGAAACCTAATCAACTGGTCTTTCACAATGTTACAGTATGGCTGGAGGGAAGAGATCAAAGGGAAAGACTTGTGTAAAGACAGAACTCTCTGGAGAAAGAGGGCGGGATAAACCACTTTTGGGAAGGAAAAGGGATTCTGGGACTTGTAGTTTATTACTCCAAGAATCAGTCTTTAAAAGGACAACAACCAAGGAAGGCTCTCTCTTTCTCTCTCTCTTTGGAGAGGACAACGCAGCAAGCAGGGCCATGGTGAACTGAGAGAGGCTGTCCCAGATTACCCAAGATGAAGGCGCAAGGGGAAGACCTGCATTTAAATGTTTAAGTATTGCCTTTTTATTATGTAGCTTTTGATTATGTACCGGATATAATGTATAATGTATATTGTGTATATCCTTTTAAAATCTAACAGTATCCTTAAATGAATATTTACAATACATTTTATTATACACTTGTGTTTATGTCTTATTTGTCACACATTCCCTAAAAGAATATCCTTGTAAGAGGGTCATAATTTCTTACACTCTCTGTAACGGATACCAGTACTCCAGCTCAGTATATCCGTTATAAGTCTCCCAAATCCCAAGTGATGCAGTGATTATAGCTCCCAGTTCCCCAAACACCAGCCTAGACTTGATGAAGGGTAAAACAAATCTGTTTAATCCAGGCTCAATGGCCTGCTTTTATACAATACAGGGACACAATAAACACACCATGACACTCCCACAACACACCTACAAAATGTCCCCAAAATGCCATATCACCATGACTAAGCATAAAATGGCAAAATATGAAAACACACAAAAATATACATATTTCCCACATAGGAACCCCCACAGTCTATACATCCCCAGGTAGCCTGGATCTGAGCGCCCAACATTCCAAAAAGAACTCAAACCTCGCAAATACAGTTTTGTCCTTTTGCTGGTCAACGTGAGGAGTTCCATGCGAACAAAATACTGAACGCACATTCTGGCTTCTTAATAGCGTTTGTTCGTATAAACCATATGAACAAACCTACCGAATGGCGCTCTCCTGACGTTCATCCAAGTTCAGCGGTGTTCGGGAGTTTCAGTGTCCAATTTTAGTTCCACGTGATCGATGCCCAAACACCGCTGCCTGCATTCTTGTGAACAAGATGGCCACCATACAGTTCCAACGCATTCGTGCATAGAACGATGGCCACCCAGCCGCACAATTAGAACCCACGCTGGTTGAAGTGTCAGGAGAGGTTAACAAGGGTCAATAAGCTCAGAGGTGGTCCGCAGTTCGTAGGTTTGGTTCGGTTCCCAAACAGTCCAAGGGACTAAGTCTTTTAATAGCCTATTAACATGGCCCATAGTCAGTGAGCAGGAGTCTAGCCTCCCCACTCCTGCTCCAGGCAAAGCGGAGTTCGTCACACTCTCTTCTTACTTTATAAAGGTAGTTTAGAGGGCAGGGGCTGCTAGCCGATGGAGACAGACGCATGTCACTGGGATTCCTCAGTGTTAACCTGAATTAGGCCTGGTCATGGAGCTCCTGTACTCTGACCGAGCACCCATGACAAGTCTGCTTCCGCGCTGTCATAGGGGATTCTGGACGCTTCAATTGCCGAAGCTTGACTTGGATTTCACTGGAACTCTTCCACCCTACTAGGCTGCAGCTCTCCTTCCAGGCAGGAATTGTCCCTTCTGCAGCTCCTTTCCCAGGCGGGTACCTCCACCTCACTGTGATTAGTTAGTGCATTCACAAAGGCACTTGCAGCTCTCAGGCCTAGCTCTACCTCAGGAAACGGGGACCAAGCAGCCAGCCAACAGGTCTGAAGACTCTGTTACTGGGATCCCTGAACAAATGAACCAGGACACACCGTTCCAAAATGAACTAACATACTCAATTTTATTTTTACTCAGCACTAACACATATGCTCATAACATTAACCCCTTAGTGAGCACGGACGTACAGGGTACATTAGCCAAAAAACAGTCAACGAAGTCCATGGCCAAAATGAGCTCTAAGGGTAATACACGATGCCTCGATATCGCGGCAACGTGGAATACCCCCCCTCACTGCTGGGCACCTGAGTGATCATTCCCCCCAGAGCGATCACTTCCGGATTGCCGCACGTGGCGCCCGGAAGTATAGTGCACAGCATCGGAAGTCTCTAGGCAGGCTTCCGATGTTCTGCCTATACTTAGTGCCCCTGCCGGCGATCGGTCTTCTTCTGAGGACAGCCCAAACAGTCATCCCTCTGCAATTTACGACCACCAGAGCGGTCAGATAGCCACAAGGAGCATTCACATGGCCACAAGAGGTGTCCACAGTGCTGCCAGCAGATGAACTGCAGTCCCCCTGCTGGTGAAAAAAGTTAAAAAAAAAATTAAAAGAAAGTTAATAAATTAACATATATATATATATAAATATCTTATATAACACGTCATACTAAGTGTATTTTTTTTAATTAATATATACATATATTAATATAACAATACACAGAGTAAAATTACACACACATATATATATATATATATATATAAAATAAAAATTAATGAATTAAAAATAAAGAAAAAAAATTTAAAACAATTTTTAAAATTATATATGTAATTTTATTCTAATTGCTTTTTTGAGATATATATATCAATATCAAAATACACACATATATATATATATATATATATATATATTATTTCAAAAATAAGTTTGGCACACTATCTATATAAAGTATATAAATAGAACAAGTACCAGGGTGCAAACCAGCAATATAGATAATATAGATATAGAAAAATAGTAAGGTGCACTCCTGGATTTGAAAAATATTTGATTTATTGTGCAAAAAACATATAAAAAAAAAAAAAATAAAAAAAAAAAAATCGAAGTTCAGTGGATCGACGTTTCGACCAATACACGGTCTTTTTCTGGTTCTGATCTTGAAAAAGACTGTGTAATGACCGTGGACGTACGGAATACTGCTATACGGTCTCAAATGCAACATAGGCCCAGCAAACCAATCTGGCAAATTCCAATGTGCAAACATGGAAAAGGGGAAAGCCCTACATTTGACTGTAAGTTTGCAAAAAACAATAAAACCTGTACATTGGGGGCACTGTTGTACTCGGGAGATATTGTTGAACACATATTGGGTTTTTTTTTGTCAGTAACACATAACAGGAACTGAGAATCCATGTCTAAAGTACAATGTGAGAGAAAATTAACACAAAATAATGACTACCCAAAAGTTTGATTAGTGCATGGAAATTGTTAAAATACCACCATTTGAAATACCCTTGGGTGGCTGCTTTTCAAAAATATATGGTTTGATGGGTTAATTACATTGGCAGACTTTAAAAATGTCCCAAATAGGACATATGTGCATGATGACTAGCTGTGAAAATTCCAACTTGGAAAACTGGATGCGCACCCTTCAAAAAAGGTTTTTTGTTTTTTTTGACATTCTTTATTTTGAGTTTTTCCATCATGACACATACATGTGTAACATAACCAACAGGTTTCAACAAGGTTTGTATAGAAACAGTAGACATTGCAACAGAGGTGTACCATCAACATTCCACTGGGTGGCTACAGTTCCCTTTGTATCTTAGTCTTGGCTCTAGCCAGCTTTGAGGTTTAGGCCGCGTCAAAGGTATTTTAGCCCTCGGAGAACCCGACACACCTGTACTCAGGAGATGTTGCTGAACACATATTGGGGTGTTCTATGGCAGTAACCCATAAAGTTCTCGTACATGTATTCTTAAATTGCTATGTGTGTGTCACGTATTCATCTCCACATAAAAATGTGGTTAATGGCATTTACCGTCCTGACAGGAAAAGTTGTGCCGAGCAGCAATCATGCACATGGAAACCTGGTAATTGCTTTTGGGGTAAAGGCCGGTTATAGCCAATCGGATCCACAGGAGGGGTATTTAAACCCAATTCTCCTTTTGCTCATTGCCCTGTCGTGGTTTCATCCTGATGGTAATCCGAGAGTGAATTCCTGATCTTGATTTTCTGCAAGTATTTTGACTATTCTTGGATATGTTAAGTCCGGCCATTCTAAGGTCCGGTTATACGTTATCCTTAGTCCTAGGTGTGACACAGTTCTGCGTGCTGGATCAACTTGTAATCCTGACAGTGTGTCAAAAAAAATCACCAATTATAATTTTTTTTTTAAATTTAGCATAGATTGGTGGTAAAATGGTTGCATGAAAAGAGTCAAAATACCCAGAGTTTAATACCTTAGGTTGTCTTCTTTTAAAAAATATATACATGTGAAGGGTTATTCAGGGATCCCTGACAGACATTAGTGTTACAATGTAACTTACATTAATTTTGAAAAAAAAAAATGGTTTGGAAATAGCGAAGTGCTATTTGTACTTATTGCCCTATAACTTTCCAAAAAAAAAGCGAAGAACATGTTAACATTGGGTATTTCTAAACTCAGGACAAAATTTAGAAACAATTTAGCACGGGTGTTTTTTGGCGGTTGTAGATGTGTAACAGATTTTGGGGAGTCAAAGTTTGAAAAAGTGTTTTTGTTTTTTTTTCATCATAATTTATATATTTTTATAGTAAATTATACGATATGGTGAAAATAATGGTATCTTTATAAAAACCATTTAATGGCGAGAAAAACAGTATATAATATGTGTGGATACAGTAAATGAGTAAGAGGAAAATTACAGCTAAACACAAACACAGAAATGTAAACCAACAGATGGTGCTGCAGAGGCTCCAAAACCAAATCCACCTAGTTGGTTTAGAGAATCAGCAGTGCAGGAAAGCACACAGAATATTTAACACTGCAGCTATAATGGGCGCAGGGGGACTAAAACATAAGAACATTTCAGCAACACATCTAAAATGGTCATCTTTTGCTTCCAGTGATGGAGACTACTATCACAGACTTATTGTAAGTGTTACCTTGTGCGATTTTTGATCGTACAACTGCCTTATCCTGCTAGAAAGAAATACTGGCGACTTGGACAGCCACGGTGCGTACTGCTAGCGCTGATAGCCTCAGAGTTCTGAGGATGCAGTGAAGGTGGAGGAAGTGGCCGATCCATTGCCATACTTCGCCCAAAATCTGTCTTCGGCCCTGTCCCCACCCACTTTCACAAAGACCAGTTGGTGATATCCCAGTCCCCACTGGACCCATTGACCCAAAATTGGCTGTGAAATCTGGTTATTTCTGTGGAGCCGTGTTCCTGAAACCTGCATTTAAGATGGTTGCAAATGGGAGGCCTTAAGATCTTCAAACTCCCACGACATGGGCCTTAAACGAGGAGCGAATATGGTTGCAATTTTGGGCCAGAATATGCAGAGAAAGCGACGGTTGAGGGCCATAGACTTCCAAGAAGCAGTGACAAATCACGGCCTGCCCTGTAATGGCATCTCCAGTAAGGAAGAGGAGAAAGGCACTACGGAGTGAGATTATGCTCCAAAAGCTTGATTCTGCAGCTAGCTACTACCTTCTTAGACCATGGTCCAAGCAGGCACGTTCCCCTATTCATTGCTCATATTTTCGGATGGTGGACACTCATTACGGGAGACTGCAATCTTTAGACAGATTCAGAGTTCTAGTTCTGGTGACAATCCGTGATTGGACCTGTAAGATGCTGGACTGTGTTAGAGTCTGGGGCTGGTTGGGGGTTACTTTATGTGGATCGAGTTGCTTATCTTACCAGGGCAGAACCCACTGCTTGATGTGCATAGGCTGAGCTTCATTAGAGGCAGCGGTGCTTACTGACCTCTTTATTTTTCCCTTTCTTTATTCACATTTCATATGAAGAGTATACATTACATGGATATCAGGATATTGCTTAACAATCTTAATCAGACATTAGTAAAAGCGTAGTTTGAACCAAAGGAATGTGTGTTTTTCTTATTTTTAAAGGTAAAATAAAATATCATGCAAAAAGTATACACAAGCTAGGTAATCATAATGAAATCGGCTGTGCATCGCATAGGGAAAATAAGTAAAGTGTAATGAAAAATATGATGGTCAAGCAACAAGTATTTCACCGGTACGGAGCCTAAATTGAAGAAAGATGCTATAGAGAGCAGAAAGCTGAGCAGAAGAAACAAAGTAAGACAATATAATGTAAAAGCGCCTCTGGATCTCTCACTAGGTCATATAGACCAGGGCTTGACAAATTTGCTTTCAATCTAGGAGCCAGCTAAAAATGTTAGGAGCAAGTTCCTCCCCCAACGACAAAAATACAATTCTTAAAGGACACTAGTCACAAGAGCCACTACAGCTTCAATGAAAACACTGCCTTTTCAGAGAAAAGGGGAAAGGGCGGGAATGCAGGCAGAGAGCAGGGTCAGCTATGTGGCATGAGGGAGATCAGCGGACTGAGAGCAGGGTCAGCTCTGCGGCATGGGGGCAGGTCAGAGCAGACAGCAGGGCAGTCCGCAGGGGAGCACAGCCGAATGGAGTTGAAGCAGAGCAACATGGCATCTCCAGGTGTGGGTAATCGCCAGTTACGCCACATTACCAGCTCAAAGGTTCACACAGAAAGTCCAGGTCCCCAAGTTCCACAGGGTCTCAGTGGCAGTTGGAGTGCGGGTCTCCGCTGGTGTGACATGTGGAGTCTGGTTCTCCTCTGTCTCAGCTGATGTAGTGTGGCCCTCCGCCGTTGCAGATGAGACGCCTGATCAGGTCACCTTGGGGAGATTTGAAAGGTATCTGATGTTGTCCTAGTTGGACTTGCTCTTGAGGTAGCAGCATGGCTGTCACCAAACACCTCTCGAGCCGGACCCAAAAGTCCTGAAACATGGCTTCCAGTCTGGGGAGCACCCAGTGAGGCTGCATGTGTCAACACATGTCAGTGTCGAGCTCTCTGCCATCTTGGGAAGCTTAGGCGTTTGAAGGTAAATAGCAGGAGCTATCTGCTGTACGAGGAAAGGCTGTATAGGTTAGTTCAGTAGGGATCAGGACAACTGGGAAAACTCCCACCGGTCCAAGGAGGTGGAGGGGAGGGAGTAGGAGTAGCCTGCATGGTAAACTTTAGAGCGGGAAAGTTGTCCCCCCTTCCCTAACTCAACAACCTGCAGGCCTCAGAGTCTCTCCGCGGTCTCTGGATGTCGGAGGATCCCAAGTAAAGTGTCGCTGGGATCACACTGCACCCCAAGAACAGGTTGGATGGATTCACCCTGGGTTTATTGTATTGGCTAAAGGTTTCCTCAGTAAATAGGTGAGCTCAGCAGGAGCTCTCCCAGTACAAGTCTGGTCAGCACAAGGTTCAGGCTCCACCCCTTCTTACCTCTTTTTAATCAGCCTCTTTCTAACGGGCAGACATTTTGTTTTGTATTGCATTGGTTTTTTGGGGTTTTTTTTTAGTTAGTACCTAGTGGCCCTATTACTATTTTTATTAGAATTTTTCTAATAATAGCAGTGAGCCTTTTCTTTCCATATCTAATCTTTATTTCAGAAAAATATTTTATAGCAATACACAATCACAAGACCATACATTATAACATACACAGTTATGTGTATATATATATACATATATATATATATATATATATATATATAGAGAGAGAGAGAGAGAGAGAGAGCTTAGTATTATATCTTCCTCTATATCCATTATTTAATAGATTACTCATGTGCTGGATTTAAATTTTACATCTCATAACCAGCATGTCAACACAAAACAAAATATATAATATTATAAAAACTCTAATTAATTTAATTTTTTCCCTGTAAGGGGGAGCAGGCTAGATAGGACTTCATATATCATGCTACCATTCTACATTTGTTCTGCTATATTATGCGTTATGTTGTATTCAGGGGGTTAAATTTAAATGAGAAGAGAAAAAAATATAATACGTCTGTTGTATCTTACATTCTTTCATGCTTTCCCTATCTTTTGAGGTTATTCCCATTTCCACCTTTAGCTGATATACCAATTGTTCTTTAAAGGAGCACTATATGGTCAAGAACACAAACATATATTCCTGACCCTATAGGGTTAAAACCACCTTCTAGCCACTCTGGTCCCCTCATGCCTCCCTAAGTATAGTAAAATCTTACTTGTATTCAAATCTGCAGCTGCTTGCTTTGTCACTGTTTCATTTTCACCTACCCAATGCCTGCTGACATCATCAGAAGTGGTAGCTTGATCCAATCACAATGCTTCCCCTATAGGATTAGCTGATATTGACATAGAGGTAGATCAGGGACAGAGCCAGCATGATTCAAACACAGCCCTGGCCAATCAGCATCTCCTCATAGAGATGAATTGAATCAATGAATCTCTATGAGGAAAGTTCAGTGTGTGCATGCAGAGGAAGGAGACACTGAATGTTTGGATGCATTTTAGGCAGCCAGGACCCAGGAAGGATCTCTAACAGCTATCTGAGGAGTGGCCAGTGAAGTTATCACTAGGCTGTAATGTAAACACTGCATTTTCTCTGAAAAGCCTGAAGGTAATGATTCTACTCACCAGAAAAAATTCAATAAGCGTAGTTGTTCTGGTGACTATAGTGTCCCTCTACCTAAGCCCCAACATGTAACCTTAGTAGATCTCCAGTTTCTTGCAACCAGTATTTTTGCAGCCATCAAAATATGTAAAACTAGTAAAGAGAATTGGCCAAAAATTTGGTACATATTTAGATGCAGCAAAAATATGTTTGGGAATAAATCTATCTTGATATTGGACAGCTCCATCTTACACCCAGGCTAGACTGCAGACCACTCACTTACTGATACACCTCTGATGACCAGCGCATTATATGCATACGGATTCTCACAGACTTCTACGAACAAAATCTATCAGCAGCGGTCAGACCTGGGTGTTCAGGCGTTTTGGCATTCTGCTTTATAGTAACAGACAGTGACAGCTAGATTCCTTCTCTGATAGGTGCCCTTGAAGGCGCAGAATAGTTTATTATTGCAACATTTTAATCTGTCGATCAGCCAATATATTTCTTCAGCTATAGATAGATATAGAAGAATTTACTTCTTAACATGTGCCCTTGAAGGCACAGATTAGCGAACCCTTGCCTTAATATTATCTATTCATTTTCCTTCAGTGCACAGCTACCTTTAGGCACCACTGTTACATATATCACTAGCAGAATTATTTTGTGCACCATTTTAGTGACGGTACATCGTATTTACTAATGGTGATTACTGGCAGTTTCAACCCCTTCAGCGCCAAGGGAGGGGGACCGTGAGGATGGGGGCACTCTCAGGGCACTATAGTGTCAGGAAAACAAAGCACTATAGTGATCCTTTAATTTACTCTATCCCAATAGTCCTAACCAGGAGCTCACTTTTCACTATATTTAGCAGCCGCTGTACTTTGCCTGCATTTCCACATTGCAGAGGGTTCCCCCTGGCATGACATTGCAAACATGATGTTACTGTAATGATAAATAAACTCCAACAAAGTATATACATATTACAGAATATTACAGTGGACAGCGTGATGCTACCTATTTATTTTCACACTGACATCACAGAGTAAACTTTTATTTGTAAATATATATATATAATATATATATATATATATATAGATTGTTTTGTGTCATTATCTTTTCATCCCATATATCCTACACTGTATATCCATTGCAATGTACTTTTCCATTAAAGCTAAATATTAAGCACAGTCTGGTTTTGTCTCCATCTAGTGGCAACATTTGAGATTGTTTCCACTTGCATCTCTCCTTTTTGTGTACATATTAAAAGTTAAGTTTTAATTATTCATTCTCCATCCCTTGGGCAAAGAGCTAGTTCTTCTCTTCTCGTTCTTCTCGTCTCTTATTACTTTATCAATTGGGTTCATGCCCTGCTCTACCAGCCCTACTTTACACATAGCATTATCCCACTCTTTCCTTTATGGTCAGCTTCTTTATTTTAATGGCAATCTTACTCCAAAAGAGAAATATTGACCCACACTCCCACCATATAAGTACCATGTATTCATTATCTTGTACTGTACTTCAGACAGATTGAGGCAGTGTCTATTCTTTGAAACAATAGCAATAGATCTTTTCCACTCGTAACTTATATTCGTATGTATATCTTTTTCAAATTAGTTTATTTTAAAACAAATAAGATTTTAAGGTTCCCTTTCATATAAATCAAGACATCATTTTTTTTTTTTAATAGTGTTTATATTTTTTATTTCGTCAAGTTTTACTTGTTTATTTAAATTATTTATGAGTACATGACCATTAACCCCTTAAGGACACAATTTCAGAAATTTAACAATTTCAGAAATTTAACAATTTCAGAAAAGGGAATCATGACAGAATATTTCAGTCATGTGTACTTAAGGGGTTAAGATAACCCTTTACCCTTATATATGTGAAAATCTCTTTACTATCAATATTATATTCCATATTTAAAGAAGTAAAATCTTTGATTTTATATTTTTCTACTATATTGACAATTTCCTTAACCCCAAGGTTAATCCATTTCTGTATATTTAAGTCCATCATGTGGCTATTTAATTGACTTATAGGAAGACTAGTAATTATTTTGTCTTAAACATCTAGATCCTTTCTAAGCTTGTTCCATATTTTTACTATATTATTTAAAATTTGACTATTAGAATTTAGACTAGACCTATATTTGTTTTTACTTCCAATTGTCCAAAATAAGGTACTCAATTCCTCCTTCTGCTTTCCTTCATGATATAGAAATTGTTCTATTTTGTACCATATTTGGTTCTTGGCAGTATTGACTGAGTAATAATTGCTTGTGTAATACTACACGCTTTCCATGTTTGTTGTAAATGTGGAATTCCCAAGCCCCCTTGGTTGACACCAATCTATTTGAACTTATCCGTGGGCGTTTCCCTGCCCATATAAACTTATTAAAAATCGATTGGACCAGGGTAAACCAACTTTCTAGACAGTGTAGAGGTACCATGCGGAAGAGATAAACCTACTTTGGATATATGTATGCTTTTATCATGTTAATTCTCCTCCACCATGATGCCTCCACACTCTTCCATTTGTTTAATGTTTTGCTCGTACATTTCAACAAATTTAACAAGTTGTGTTCCATCATTCTAGTTGGCTCATTAGTAATTTCTATACCCAAACATTCAAGAGAATTTCTATTGCAGTCAAAAACCATATTTTTCAGATAATTTCTTTTTTACGGTTTGTGATAAATTAAACGGAAGTGCTGCAGATTTATTTAAATTCAGTTTATATCATGAGTATAATGAGAAATCACTTATGATATCCATTAACTCTTCCAGGGATATCATAGGGCCACTCAGCGTGAGTATCACGTCATCAGCATACATTGTAAGTTTTACTGACTCTCCTGAAATCTCTACTCCTTTAATGGAATTTTTATCTCTTATTTTACTTGCTAGTTGTTCTATTGTCATTAAATATAGTACGGGGGGAAAGTGGACAACCCTGCCTTGTGCCATTCTTCAGCTGGAACCAATCTGAATAAAAACCACTCCCTACAACTCTAGCAGTTGAATAGGTGTTAAGGGTCATTATACCCCTAACAATACTGCCTTCTAATCCAAAGCTATGTAAAACACTCAAGAAAGTCCCTCCTTACCCTGTCGAAAGCCTTCTTGGCGTCTAATGACAGAGCAAGGAGGGACAGACTTTCTTTTGATGCTATATCTGCTACATCTATAAGTCTTCTTATATTAGATGTTGGTGACCTACTTGCTACAAACTCAACTTGATCTTGATGAATAATTGTGGGTATAATATTGGCTATCCTTGATGCCATAACCGACGAGTAGATTTCTATATCACTACTTAACAGCGAGATGGATCTATAATTTACGATCATTTAAAGGGGGTTTTTTTTTTTGGCTTTGGTATTGGCACAATATGAGCTTTTATCATCTTTTTAGGAATATCTCCAGAGTTCATAAAATAATTAAATAAATCTGTAAGAGGTTCTACTATATTTTTTTCAAATATTCATAAGAAGCAATTACTAAAACCATCCAGCCCAGGTGCCTTTTTTGTTCTTAACTTTTTAAGGGCTAAACTTCTGTTTGGGAAATAGTTTTTTTTTAATTGCATCAGTTGACCCTCGGATTTCCTAGGAAGCTTAAATTGTAAAAAAAAATTTTTAACAAAATCATACATCTTTACCATTTTGTCTCTCTCTGGCAAATTATAAAGTTCTAAGTAAAACTCTTGAAATGCTTTGCCAATTTTATCCGGTAAAATATAGTTTGCTCTCCCTTAACAATTTTGGAATTTTTTTTTTTATCATCTTTTTTTTTTAGCCTGTTTATGAGTAGTTCATCATTCCCTTTGTAACACCAGGTTCTTCTTAACTGTCTAGGGCTACATTAGATTTTTGAAGCAAGAGTGTTAATTTCTCGAATTTCTTTTTAATTCTTCGTTTACTTCTTTCGTGGGAATAGTTTTATTCTTTTTTTCCCCAAGAAATAATTTTTAACAAAGTTCTGCTAGATTTTGTGTGCTTCTTTTTTCCCCCCTCAGTTCCCAGTTTTATTAGATGACCCCTAATTGTGCATTTAAATGCACACCATAACGTTGATGCTGATATCTCCATATTCCTATTTTCCCTAAAGTATAGATCTATTGCCTTCTCGATGGCGTCCAGATTTTGTGTTTTTTTTTAAATCAATTGTTCGTTTAATCTGCAGTTTGATCTTGTTTTAATAAAGTAATCCTTAATGACCAAAATTATTGCGTTATGATCCGACCATGGAATGTTAGTAATTATTATTTATTTCAACCAATCTTGCTGTATCTATCTCTGTCAATATATAATTACAGTAGTCAAGGCGCCCCAGTCCTCCCGCCCCACCACCTGCTCCCTAGATCCAATTCCCTAGCATCTCATCCGTACTCCGTCTTCTTCT
Organism: Pelobates cultripes; assembly: GCA_933207985.1. NCBI lineage: Eukaryota > Metazoa > Chordata > Amphibia > Anura > Pelobatidae > Pelobates > Pelobates cultripes. The sequence goes on along the minus strand of OW240919.1, from coordinate 97,079,875 downwards.
CTTTCTCCACCTCTCACTAAAATTCTCAATCTCTCGCTCTCCCTTCTGGTATATTTCCATTGCCCTTCAAACATGCAACTGTAACCCCAATTCTAAAGAAGCCCAATCTTGACCCTAACACCCCATCCAACTATCGTCCTACCTCGCTGCCTTTTGCATCCAAGAACCTTGAAAAAATTGTGTATGCGAGATTGACAGACTTCCTCGAGTACAACTCTCTGCTAGACACGCTTCAGTCTGGTTTCTGTGCTAAGCACTCTGTGCAAAACGGCACTGACCAAAGGATCTACTCACTGAAAAATCTTGTGGTCACTACTCTATCCTAATTCTCCTTGACGTGTCTGCGGCTTTTGACACTGTTGATCATCAACAGCTTCTTCTCATCCTCCGCAATATCGGTCTACAACATATTGCTGTCTCCTGGTGCTCCTCATACCTCTCCCAGCGCTCTTTCAGTGTTTCTTTCTTTGGCTCTGCTTCTTCTCCCCAACTCCTCTCTGTTGGTGTCCCCCAAGGTTCAGTCCTTGGTCCCCTACTGTTCTCCATCTATACTGCCTCCCTTGGTAAACTCATTAGCTCCTTTGGCTTCCAATATCATTTCTATGCAGATGACACGCAAATCTACCTGTCCTCTCCTGATCTCTCCCCGTCCCTCTTGACTAGTGTCTCTGACTGCCTCTCTGCTATTTCTAACTTGATGGCTGCCCACTTCTTTAAACTAAACTTGACCAAAACTGAAATTCTGGTCTTTCCTCCCTCAAGTGTTGTTACTCCTGTGTCTGTCTCCCTCCAAGTCAATGGTGCTACCATCAGCTCCACCATGCAGGCTCGCTGCCTAGGTGTTCTCTTTGACTCCGACCTCTCCTTCAAGCCTCATGTTCAACCTATCACCAAATCCTGTCATTTCCATCTCAAAAACATTGTGCGCATTCGCCCCTACTTAATGCCAGATGCGACTAAGATGTCGGTCCATTCCACTGTCCTTTCTCGCCTTGACTACTTTAATCAGCTTCTTAGTGGTCTTACGTGCTCCCAACTTGCGCCATTACAGTCCATAATGAATGCGGGGGCGAGGCTCATCTTCCTGTCTGCCTGCACCTCCCATGCCTCACCCTTCTGTCAGTCCCTACATTGGCTTCCTATAAAATATAGAGCTCAATTTAAAATTTTGGTTCTTGCTTTCAAATCTCTAAAAGCTCTCAGAAGACCTACGATTAAGAATTGTTGACTTGCATAAAGCTGGAAAGGGTTATAAAAGTATCTCCAAAAGCCTTGCTGTTCATCAGTCCACGGTAAGACAAATTGTCTATAAATGGAGAAAGTTCAGCACTGCTGCTACTCTCCCTAGGAGTGGCCGTCCTGTAAAGATGACTGCAAGAGCACAGCGCAGACTGCTCAATGAGGTGAAGAAGAATCATAGAGTGTCAGTTAAAGACTTACAAAAGACACTGGCAAATGCTAACATCCCTGCTAGCGAATCTACAATATGTAAAACACTAAACAAGAATGGATTTCATGGGAGGATACCACAGAGGAAGCCATGCTGTCCAAACAAAACAGTGCTGCACATTTACAGTTTGCACAAGAGCACCTGGATGTTCCACAGCAGTACTGGCAAAATATTCTGTGGACAGATGAAACCAACTGTCTGATCTGCAACTACAGGAAACGTTTGGTTGAAGTTATTGCTGCCAAAGGAGGTTCAACCAGTTATTAAATCCAAGGGTTCACATACTTTTTCCACCTGCACTGTGAAATGTTTACATGGTGTGTTCAATAAAAACATGGCAACATTTCATTCTTTGTGTTATTAGTTTAAGCAGACTGTGATTGTCTATTGTTGTGACTTAGATGATGATCAGATCCCATTTTATGACCAATTTCTGCAGAAATCCATATCATTCCAAAGGGTTCACATACTTTTTCTTGCAACTGTATAACTATTATTGAGTGCATCTAAACTTTCTTTCTTGTACACCGAAAACGTTTGCATCTTTCAACCTATCATACAGGTATTATTTTATTATTAAATATTTCCAATTTCCCCTTTCTAACATTCAAAAATATGTGCCTTTTAAAAACATGCTCCTTTAACTCATTGTTCACTCAAACATTTCTTCCCTCTTTCATATTTTACCCATATAACAGTTTGGTGTGTGTGTATATATATATATATTTATTTTTTATATATATATTTTTTTAAATATAGAGCTACACTTTTTGGTTTATTAGTTTGGTATATATGCCCATTTAGAGAGAGAGGGAAAAAAAACAAAAAACACATCTCAATACTCTTTATATTTTGTCCAGCATACCAGAATCCCTTGCCCCTGTCCCCAAATATAGGGGGGGGGGGGAGGGGAAGGGAGTCTATCACTGGTGCCATATGCAAAGCTCATATTACTTTATGTTGTCTTGTAACCATAGTTGCAAACTTTGTGCATCTTTAAATATTTCTATTTCTTCTTTGAAAGTCATGCTCAAGCCCACTGGATCCACATAGACTTTAATCCTTAGCTTGAGAGTGCATGATGAAAAATTTCTTCTAGCCATTCTTGTGCTCTTCAAGTCATTATATATTTAATTTTCTTCGTATTTTGAGTGCTTTAGAGACTTGGATCTCATTATCATTGTAACTTCTCGATTAAATCTGTTTCAGTGCAGGCATACAATTACATATCTGGGGGCATGTGCCGGAATATTATTAGCATTTGGAATTCTCTTTCAATGAAGTATGCTCCATTATCTTGTTGTACTCCAAGAAATTGCATAAATTATTTTAGATAATGCTCCTGGTTTCCTGTTATGTTTTCCTGAATTCCTCGAATTCTACTGTTGTTTCTCCTTGCCCTATTTTCATTATCTGTGATTTTGGCTTCTAGTAATGCAGATTTTCTTTTCCATACCCCGTATCTTTTCTTTTTGTAAACAATATTGTAATGTGGAGTGTTCCATTTTTTTTTTGTTATTATTTTGGTCATCTCAACCTTGAAATCTTCTGTCACTAAATGCATTTCTTTTTTATTTTTCTAGTTGTAATTATGCATTTAAAGTATTCTTTTTCAATAAATTGCGATTCCATTATTGATGTCTCTATGCCTTCCTTATCGCTGTTTTTCTGTACTGATGATTGTGACATATTTAAAAAGGGTTCAAAATCCTTGCCTGGAAATTATAGACCTGTGAGCTTAACTTCTGTAACTGGGAAAATATTTGAAGGGCTATTAAGGGATAATATTCAGGAATTCATTGGGAAGAACATGGTTATTAGCAATAATCAGCATGGTTTTATGAAACATAGGTCATGTCAAACTAACCTAATCGCATTCTACGAAGAAGTAAGTAGAAGTATAGATCAGGGTGTTGCAGTGGATGTGATCTACTTGGATTTTGCCAAGGCATTTGATATGGTTCCTCACAATAGGTTAGTCTTCAAACTAAAAGAAATTGGTCTAGATGAATATTCTTGTTCTTGGGTAGAACATTGGCTTAAGGATAGAGTACAGCGAGTTGTAATTAATGGTAAATTTTCAGGCTGGACAAAAGTGGTAAGTGGTGTCCCTCAGGGTTCTGTTTTGGGACCACTTCTATCCGGGTGGCGATGCGTGGACCGGGACCCACTATGCCTGATGTTGAGAGTAGGAGTCACAGTGTGGAGGTGGATTAGCAGGGTCTGGTGCAGGGTAACCGCACGCCCCCTGGTGTTGAGCACCAGCGTTTGTGCAGCCACATACCAGAACCCTGATTATGCGGATCCCAGGAACTAGGAGTAGGTAATTAAGCAGACCTCCCAGGAGCTGAATAGGGAGGCTCTGCAGCAGGAGTGTATCCAGTACTGAAGTAAGGCAAAACTAGGAGAGCAAGGCACCATACAAGAAACCAAGACCAAACTAGGAGAACAAGGAAATACTAGAAATAGACACCATGCATGAAAACAAGACAAGACTAGGAGAACAGGGCAAGACTAGAAATAGACACCATACATGAAAACAAGACAGAACTAGTAGAACCCAGAACCAGAGCAGGACAGAAAGCAAAACCTAGAACATGTACACAAGACATGAGGAAAACAAGAACATAACATGGGCATGACTGTACATGGACTGGGATTACAAGACAAGAGATACAAGGTAAAACAAGAGGAAACATAGCTAAGCACTAATTATGAAAAGTATGGGGATTTAGTTACATTATATGATCATACATTGCACAAGCCTGCCAACAACGCCAATGTACCCCATATCTGGCAGGTCCTACACTGCCTAATGTATACTAAAACAACCACACTATACAACAATAGCACCTACCTGCAAGAAAGGGCAGAGAGATGAAATACTGCTGCAGGTCCAAGCTGAAACAGAAGGGTAAGTGGAAACAAGCGGGTGTGGCAACATAAAACAAACATTTAAAGGAAACCTGGAGACTGGGAAACCCAGGGATGGATTACAGAAATGAACCCAGAAATCCAGCAACAAAGAAAACCAGACAGACTAGAAAACCAGAAAAACCAAGCAAGGATAGCAAAAAGAGTACTGGATACCAGAAGCCAATGCAGGAAAGATCCGCAGCGAGGAACAGAACGTGACAATTTTAGTTTTGAAGAAAGGTTAAAGAAATTAAATCTGTTTAATTTGGAAAAACGGCGCCTGAGAGGGGATATGATAACTTTATACAAATATATCCAGGGCCAGTACAAACCTTTATCTGGAAACCTATTCATAAACAGGGCTATACATAGGACACGAGGTCACACATTTAGTCTGGAAGAAAGGAGATTTCATCTACGGCAAAGAAAAGCTTTTTTTACAGTAAGAACAATAAGGATATGGAATTCTCTGCCTGAAGAGGTGGTTTTGTCAGAGTCCATACAGATGTTTAAACTGAAATTGGATAAATACTTGAAAAAACATAACATTCAGGGATTTAATTTCTAATTAGTGGGGTAATAGCTGCTTGATCCAAGGAGGCATCTGGCTGCTATTTTGGGGTCAAGAAGGAATTTTTTCCTAGTTTGTGGCAAAATTGGAAGCGGTTCAGACCAGGTTTTTTGCCTTCTTTCGGATCAACAGCAACAACATTTGTGAGGAAGGCTGAACTTGATGGACGCAAGTCTCTTTTCAGCTATGCAACTATGTAACTTACTTGTCTTCACTATGGATTTCTAATTCATGAAAGCTTGTGCTTTTCTCAATTTTTTTCTTTCCTTAAGGTGAAAAAAAAACTAATTGACCTGCATTTTTCAACTTTTTGATCGATCTTCTCTTTCTGGTTTCCGAAAAAGAAAAAAAACTTTTCTTTCTCTCTGTTTTAATCACAGGTGTTTTTGCAGTATCCAGTGGAGGAGTAAATGGTTTTGTATTAGGGCTACTTGTATCGTCATACACATACGAATGGCAAGATATCAGTCCTGCATGGTTAGCGCCCAATGAGTAGAGAAGGGGTGTTTTTGGGATTGACAGTTACCTCATCCAACACCTCCCCTCAGAGGATGAGACCAATCAGCAACATGGAAATATGCCAATCACAGGAAGGTTGGGTTTAAACACCCCCTTCACACAGCAACTAACCTAATGGTTGATTGCCAATATTGGCCTTATAAAAACAGATACAGTGACCAGTTCACAGATATTGCTCCTGACGAAACGCGCGTCAGGCTATTTCTTTATTATTATTTTTTCACCTCACTACTTGGTAGCACTTATGCACTGAATTAGCTAAGGTTTATTTCATTTTATTTTCAGTTCAGGAAGGGAGAGAGGTTCAGGTAGGCATCTGTGGTTAATCCACAGTGCCGAGGTAGTAGGGACAGAACAACTCTAAGAAGTTTTTTGATTTTGGGGCTGCAATGGAATTTTTCTTTTGGGGTAATTAACTCCTTCCTCCTTAGTCCAAGACACTACTTCTACCTCGAATCATACATGATTTTTCTATCCGTTCGCTGGGACCATGCAAAGTTTAGGCTTAGACCTGACTAGAGCATAAGCAAATGCTGTATTACCTAGCTGGATATTGATAAGTATTGGTGTGTGTGGATATACATACACACTTATATAACTTTTTCTGTCTCCCTCTCTCTGTCCTGTTTTATATTCCTGTTTCCCCTTAGGACTATTAAAGGTAGGGTTCCCCTTCCCCACTTTTATTGTTAACTCTCCCATTTAGGACCTCCCAGTCCACTCTCGCATATACAGCTTATCGTGGGTTATACCCAAATCTCAGGAGAGAGTAACATAGGGCAAATTTGGTACTGATCCACTAGCCCCCCATTATCCTGGGACTCTTGTATCAGCATCTTTCTCCTTATAATTATATCTTAATTGCTTCTCTCTCTCCACTTTTTGATATTCTAATAGCAGCATTTATCAGTCAGTTTTTAATAACATATTAATTTTAGCGGCTCTCACAAACTGGGCTTGTTTTGATATTTTATCCAGATTCTACTTGAGACAGTTATATGATGTCTGATGACTTAAAGGTAGGCAGACAATGTAATAGAGCAGCAGGAAATGCTAGCAGAATGCTTGGTTGTATAGGGAAAGGTATTAGCAGTAGAAAGAGGGAAGTGCTCATGCCATTGTACAGAACACTGGTGAGACCTCACTTGGAGTATTGTACACAGTACTGGAGACCGTATCTTCAGAAGGATATTGATACCTTAGAGAGGGTTCAGAGAAGGGCTACTAAACTGGTTCATGAATTGCAGGATAAAACTTACCAGGAAAGGTTAAAGGATCTTAACATGTATAGCTTGGAGGAAAGACGAGACAGGGGGGATATGATAGAAACATTTAAATACATAAAGGGAATCAACACAGTAAAGGAGGAGACTATTTAAAAGAAGAAAAACCACAACAAGAGGACAGTCTTAAACTAGAGGGACAAAGGTTTAAAAATAATATCGGGGGGGGGGGGCAGAGCCAACAGCCGCACAGAACGGACATGTCTCTAGGGAGCTCCGTTCAAACTGGGGAAAAACAAGCTGTTCCTGCCCAATTTCCCCTACCACACCAGCCCTACCAACTTCGTAAGGCGATCGGGCGCAAAAGCAAAAAATACCGGACGGAAAAACACCCCAATACCGCCGATATCGGCGAACTTTTGTGGAGGCCGCAAGCATCCCTGAGACCTGTCATGGCGCCGCTCTCTGACGCACCGTCCAGATCATCCAGCGAAGACTCACTCTCCAACCTGGAACTGATGGCGGAGACACAGAGAGCAGGCAAAACCCAGGTACAAAGCAACCCTCCAGTCACTGAAGACCGACTGAAAGCCCTCTTGGATGATCTCCGCCGACATATCGCGGCAGACATCCATTCATTCAAAGAGAAAATTCATGGGGTGTCAGTGAGACTACATGACACAGAAATCAACACAGCAGCACACGAGGCCCGCATTAATAGCCTTGAGAGCGAGCTGACTAAGACCAAAAACGACCTGATCCAAACCCAGCACCAAGTAGCAGCAATGGAAGATCGTAGGCGTTGGAACAATGTTAAAATGAGGGGCCTGGCAGAGAGTGTTACAACCGCAGAAATCCCCCACCTCATCCGAAGACTGCTATCCGGCTTATTTGCGCCAAAACCATGTTGCTGGAGGGGTGCTACAGGCTGCCACAACCGCAGACGAACTCCCAGCAAACCAGCAGGGATGTAATCGTGCGCTTTCAGCACGGACCAGACAGGTAGGCCTTCCTGTCAGCGGTCCGCAACACCACTCCTTACCAATTTGAGGGACATTCCTTATCATTCTACCCGGACATCTCCAGGGCCACAATGACATGGCGGAGATCCATGAGACCACTTACCACAGTGCTGACGCAACATAGGAGACCCTACAGGGAGCACCACGAATCCTTTTGATACCTAACGAGACTGAGACTCTTAGAGTTGCTGACATATCCGAAATGGGCTCCATTCTTCAACGACTTGGTCTCCCCCCCCCCGCGCGGGGACGCAACCACCAGTGCCGAAGCCAAAGTCGCAAACATGGTACCTGGCCACTATCCGTCCTTTTGTCCCGGCTACTCAACGGAACAACAACCCCACCACCGAGACAACTTGACTGTCCTACACTACCACGCAATGCTTGCAGAACTGCCTTTATCCAAGTTATTGTTTAATATGTTGCACTGTGTCTTAGACAAATAGGTACACAAGCATGCATAATGTGCAGGCAGATAGATGTCCTTCGAGGCATGTCTCACCAAATCCTCACCTGCTGGCTCTGGGGTATAAGTACCCCTTTCTCTCTCCCCCACACCCCGATCATCGATCCCAGCACTAAGTTATAGTTTAATAGGGGGTTTTTCGCCTCTTTGCTTTAACCACAAATGTTAAGGTCCTATACTTGCTGATCCCTAGAGGCTCATAGTGATTACTGCCCTGTGACAACCCATGATTTTACCGATGACCTTCCAAAGACGGGCAGCCGACATAGTTTAGCTGAGTTGATTAGCCACTGATTTCTATAGTTTTTAAAACCTCCAGACCTAAGGTGCTCCACATGGTTACTTATGTGAGAATAGGCAAGGTTGTTATATATTGTAGTTCTGCATGCTCCTCCACACGCCTTGCATCTTATCTTAATGGCACACTGCCTCCAGTACACACGAACTGGTCTGTATACCACTTTTAGCCTTGTTTCAAGATAACCTGTTTTCTTTACTCAGTACGCAGCTTAACTAATTTATGCTTGCAATAATACCAAAATGTGCATGAAAAGTGTTTGCCATGCGAATGTAATATTATGTATATTGGAACGCTTGCATCCGCTGTCGTGGCAATGCAGGTCGCCTGTACACAACCAGAACAATAAAATAAAGAATTATAAAAAAAATAATATCAGGAAGTATTACTTTACTGAGAGGGTAGTGGATGCATGGAATAGCCTTCCAGCTGAAGTGGTAGAGGTTAACACAGTAAAGGAGTTTAAGCATGCGTGGAATAGGCATAAGGCTATCCTAACTATAAGATAAGGCCAGGGACTAATGAAAGTATTTAGAAAATTGGGCAGACTAGATGGGCCGAATGGTTCTTATCTGCCATCACATTCTATGTCAGGAATCTCTATTATGGACAGGAGTCCAATAAAGGCTGTATAGGCATTTATTTTTCTGAAGTACTTAATTCAGGCGTTAGGCATATACCATAAACGAATTAAACAAGTGGAGGATATTGTCTGAACTTCATAAAGCGGTTATCAAAACTCCACTACTCCCTTTTCCAACAATTCTGTGGTTTCATATGTTGTTTCAGGCTTCTTCCTTTTGAATCCTTCTCACACCACCATATGCTTAAAATTTTCCAGCCTGTATATATGTTTTAATACTTGCATTTTAGTAGAGCTTTTTAATTCAGTTTTTCTTCGAGGCTCTAATATATGGAATACCCTTCCCTCAGTTCACCGCTACGCACAGTATGCCTGGTGTGTTTTCCTGGCAGAATGGTGGTAGTATCTGTCCTGAGCCTTCAGCCATTTGTCTAGCCAGCCGTTTTTACCTCTATCTGCCTGTGCTGTGTTTGCCTCACGCAGAAATCATCATGCCGCAACTTGCGCCTTTATACTCCATATGTGTACAGTTAGTATTCCTTCACCACCCGCGGGATGTGACCGGTGTGCGTCGACACTCCGCCCCAGCAGTGAGCCTTTTCTATGCATGTAGTGTAAATAGGAGGTAGCGCCTTGGTGTATTCTGAAGGGTCGATGTATTCTTGGTGGTATTTGAATACATAAAAGAGAAGAATACAGCAAAATATAGTGTAGTATATTCTGTACAGGTCATATATTAGAAGAAGAAGTGCACTTACAGAGTGTAGATCTTGAGTAGCTCTACTTTGCTGCACCAGGGCGGTATAATCACCACCTAAGGATACCTAGACTCTTCTCCAATAACGTGCTCAAGTGCATGAGGTCTTCACACAGGTTGGTTGGCTCAATGGTATATATGCAATAGTGGTGTATGCAGATAAAAACTAAAATATAGTGGTCATTGCTAATAAATATAAAATAATAAAAATGGAGAGGTTCTCAACAGGGATGAGCAAAAGTTTGGTTTTGCTCGATCCACAGTGCCCAGGTGGTATGTTCCCAACCAAAGGAATGTGTATCCGGGCTCCATCAGAAAAGTTCAGGAAGTCCAGGGATAAATATTTATATAGCAAATTAGTATATAAAATAGTCAAAGCAATACAGGTAATTTTTTTTTTTTAATTAACGCACACCGTAATAACAACATAGATAACCACACGAACAGAAACAAACCACATCCACGTGTACCACTAGAGACACCACACCCCCTAACTGGGCTGACACACACCCAGAAATCGAAACCTGACCATCAACAGAGGATAACGAAACGAAACTCAGAAAAAGACAGGTTTAACTCAAATGGACCAGCAAGTCCAAAGCATGCTATATATAATGACTAAATGTTTCCACAGTTTCTGGAGGCCTGTGAGCCTTGCTGTTTAAAATGTTCAACTGTTACACACTAATGATGTCATGAACAAAACCAGCAAAAAGCAATGAAAACCGTATTTACATAAAAATTTGATGGACAACTGCACACGCAGATACCAATCATAGTCACATAGTTCAATGAGGGCACTCCATCCCATATAAAGCCACTACACAAACACACAGGCAGACACACCTAGTCATTAATGAGGGTCCACGAAAAATGATCTGAAAATGTCCTGCCTAACTCAAGCGGACCTGCGAGTCCAACGTATGCTACATATATGTACCACTAATTCCTAACATTCTTGGAGGCCTGCGCACCTCACTGTTTGGATTGCTCAATTGTTCTGTGATACTGCTATACTGAAAACAATAAAAATCATATTTACATAAAATAGAAAAATCAAAAAAAAAAAAAAAAAACACTTAACACGTTTCACCTTCACCTAGGCTTTTTCAAAAGTGTAGGCCTTTTCTATGCTTAATCATTACCAGTGCATATTTTATACTTTATGTTACTATAAACTCTTTCGTTACAACCTCTCTACCTGGTGTAGTTCTTTTCCTTGTTATCTTTGTTTAATTTGTGCTCTGTGAGGGACATACTGTGTTTTCTACTGTATAATCAAAGTTAAGCTTTCGAATTGTCATGTGCAAGCATTACAGGTCTATGCATAAATGTCACTACTGTTCAACTTCAGCTTTGATGAAGCCAATCCAATACTTTCCCATATGACCTGGGAGGCTATTGTGCCTGCAAGGCTGAACTTGATGGACGCAAGTCTCTTTTCAGCTATGTAACACTGAGCTGTGCCAATCAGCATCTCCTCATAGGGAATGAGATGGGGCCTTGGGCTTAAACCGCTTTTAAATGGATTTAAAAAAAAATCCATTGAACATTGCACATACAGAGTTATTTGTACTTGTGTGCCAGGCATTGGTTGCATCCCCAACACATGATTTTGGCACCCCAGAACTCTGTTCCAGGATGTCCAATGTCCATTCTGAGCATATTTTATGTCTGTCTGTCGCCAACACGTTGGCAACAGATGTAGTAATCTTCCACCTGCAGGCATGGCGTCTGCAAGGGAGGTGATCACTTTCCCCTTTCTTCCAATGTGCACTCCCTTCTGCCTCCCTTGAGTAAGAGAACAGCTGTTTTTGGTTTGTTTGTTTTTTTCGAATTCTTTATTTTGGAGGTGCAATGATACAGCATGAATACGTTAACATAGATCAGCTTCTATGTCAGAGTACAACAATAATAAATATGTCAAATTATTAGCCTGATGCACTTTATTTTAAGGTATTAACGACGTCAGGTTTAAACAGAAGTGAAATCATATTAGAGTTCAAGCAAAACTTTAAATGCCAGAGGTAATGCAGTCTTAAAAGTAAGACGAGAAGGTAGAGAGAATGAGGCATTGTGATACTAATTGTATAGTAAGATTGCCAGCATGAGTGAACAAGCCACGCAGAGAAATTATAGTAGTATATATTTCCTGACAGGTTAATAAACATAAGACACCACTGGGAACTCTACAGATTAAAATAAACAGGACAGGAGAAGACAAAGTGGAGGTTGTGGCGAAAGTGACCTCGCCACTGGTTTTTGGAGGGGCCTGTTTGCTTGCCTCCTACCCTGTAACTATGGGCCCTGCAATATACCTTGCCCAATACACTTTAAAAGGCTCCATTCATGTAATGTAAGTACTTTTGTACTTCATAAAGAGAGACCCACCGTTGGCCCTAATTCCCTGGAACGGTTTTGGGCATAGGATCATGTGCACGGTGGGTCAAAACTATGACTTCCAGAAAATTCCTGAACCCCTGATCTGATGTGGGTGATTTTTGGATATGTTGTTCACCCAGATCAGGGCTACCAGGGGATATGTTATATTTTGGGGTACTTGTTGGACTTTGTAAAAAATGTGTGTTTTCTGCCTGGGGATAATTAAGTTAGTACATTATCTACCTTAAAGGACCACTATAGTGCCAGGAAAACCATACTCGTTTTCCTGGCACTATAGTGCCCTGAGGGTGCCCCCACCCTCAGGGTCCCGCTCGGCTCTGGAAGGGGGAAAGGGGTAAAAACGTACCTCTCCTCCTCCGATCCTCCTCCTCTCCGCCCATTCGGCTGAATGCGCGCGCATTCAGCCGGTCGCATAGGAAAGCATTTGCAATGCTTTCCTATGGACGATTGCGTGTTCTCACTGTGATTTTCACAGTGAGAATCACGCAAGCGCCTCTAGCGGCTGTCAATGAGACAGCCGCTAGAGGCTTTGGGGGAAGGCCTAACCCATTTATAAACATAGCAGTTTCTCTGAAACTGCCATGTTTATAAAAGAATGGGTTAACCCTAGCTGGACCAGGCACCCAGACCACTTCATTAAGCAGAAGTGGTCTGGGTGCCTAGAGTGGTCCTTTAATTATATCACAGGCAGAGGGGAGGGATTGTGTGCTGTATGTGGGAGTGTCAGATATTGTTAAATTGTTCTTATTGGTCTGTACAGTTTGTAATGCGGTGCTCCATCAGGTCCAGGGGGTGTGCCTCTGGCCTGAGGAATTGTATATAAAGCCAAACTGTACCATTAAACCTTCAGTCTTACTTCACCCTCAATACGGAGTGTCTCTATTGGGGGAAACTGCTACAAGGGGTTGCTAAGCTCATCATACTCCCTTGAATAATCACTAGCTCTTCTAAGAGCTGTTCCTGTTATGCTCTCCTGGAGGAGGGGTCTTCCCCACACGGTCCTGGATGTCAGAGGTGGTTCCAGGGTGGAAAGAAGACGGCAAAATTCCAGCTAAGCCAAGGTGGTTGTGGAGTCTGCAGTGCTTGTGGTGTCCAGTGCGGTGCTTATAGTCCGCGGCATTAGCTAGGAAGCATCCGTTGACGAAGGTGCCTAGTCAGGGTGCCAGGTGATCCGTTACAGAGGTCGTGGTAGGTATCCCCACCAGGAACTTCACCCGGTGCTGGATGCAGTTAAGTTTAAAAATTTTCTTTTTTGGAATTCTTTTTTTTTCTTTTGCATGGTCATAACAATGAGTGGATCATGTGCACTCAGTAGAATTTAAAGAATAGGCATTTCAAATACAGCAAGTTCAAAATAAACAGCCGCACAATTTTTATAGCATTTGTTGAGAGAGTACAGTATGGTGAACAATATCGTAAATGAGGGTCAATAGAGAGGCTGCGGGAGAATACTTAAAAATAAAGGATTCCAGTCATAGCTTTATGCTCAGTAGCGATATGAGTACCCTTGTTTCTGAGGAGGGGGGGGGGGGGGGGGCCTGATGAGGGCTGTTAGTTAAAGGTCTGTTGGGATTCTGTGATGTGATTGTAGTAGGACCCTGGTAATTTAGGTAGTGAGAGAAACCCATAGGGGCAGCACAGGGGGCTTTCAGATAATAGCCCGTTGGTGAGGGCCCAAATGACTAGGGGTTTTTGAGGAAGCTGATGAGTTGGGTTCATCTGCTCTAGCTGCAACCATCACTTTTCACTTGCATGTGCGGGGGCATCATAGATATATGGGGCTCAGCAGCGAGGCCAAGGGTAAAAGCACATTAATAAAAATAAAACAAGATATATAATCTGAGATACTAGGCAACATCAGATAAAACTTCAACAGCATAATAAGCTGGCAATATGCAACATGTGGTAGAGGTTTAACCCTGGAGACCAGCAGTGGGAGTTCATGTGGTGACCATTATGTAGGTATCTACAGACAGCCTCCGTGGCACAAATGGGGCTGTGTTCGCCGGGTCCCAATTATGTGGTGTGACCGCCAGTGGTGTTGTTCTGTTAAAGAGTGAGTCCTGTGGGAGACCCGGTATTGCTGCTGCCCCTGAAAGATCTTGAATTGGGTAGGAGGCTCAGTCATGTGAGATCACCAGTTTGTGGAATATCTGATGTGAAGGGTTCTAGTGATTTACGCCATGCTAGGGTGCTCCTCGATAGATCAGCGTAGAAGGTAAGAGGTGAGTTCTCGAAGTTGTAAGGAGATTGCCCCGAAAGCACCCATTACAGTGGCCTTGTCCTGACCAATCTGGAAGCGCACAATTAAGTCCCTTGGAGCTGTGACAGGAGCTTTGGCTGGTCTAGAAATCCAGAACATTTCATCAATTGCTAAAGATTTCGCCTGTCTGGGGGATAAAAATTCCACTCAGGAGGCGTCTTATAAAGTGCGGCAGTTCTGCATCCATGACTACCTCTGCCACCCCTCTAACCTTAAGGTTTTTGCTGGAGTCCTCCATTGATGCAAACCGCTGCTCGAGAGTTATATGTTGCCTTTGTAGTGTCTGCAGCTCCTGTTGTAGGTGAGTAATTTGCTGTTAAGGGTTGTAGGAGTCCTCTTCCAGTGCGCCCATGCAGCCTGTTAGGCCTTGTAGGTCTTTACGGAGCGGAGCTACATCCACTTGGATGTCCCGCCTGAGCCTGCCAGCATTCTTGTTTGTCTTGGTTAGCGGCAGTGAGTCCAGTTTGGATGCAGTTGGTAACAGAGTCAGCATCAGCTGAACTTGTGGGGCAAGTAAGTGGAGATCTTCAGGCCACAGGGTTTGGTCATCCAAGAAGTTGGAGCTCTCTTTAAGTTAGGACGCCATCTTGGGTTGTGGGGCGCCATGTGCCTGCTGCCATTGGTTCCCTATGTTCATGCCCAATCTCGGCTTGTCTCCCTTCTGTTTCTTCGACCCATAGCTGTGTGGGCTGCTTGAAGATCCAGTTGAGATCAGCTGGTGTGGGG
This sequence comes from Pelobates cultripes, assembly GCA_933207985.1. Taxonomy (NCBI): domain Eukaryota; kingdom Metazoa; phylum Chordata; class Amphibia; order Anura; family Pelobatidae; genus Pelobates; species Pelobates cultripes. Next base: position 97,064,678 of record OW240919.1, on the reverse strand, counting down.
TAAATGCGGGTATATTGATAGAATGCCTCATTTTACGGAGCTCAACAGATATGCCAGAAAGGGTTAGAGTAACCCTTTAACCACAAACCTCTCTTCATAGCACCTGTCTGCCTGGTCCCCTTGCTTTATCCTTCATACCACTTTTCTCTTGGGCACCAGTGATATGCTAAGAGCATCAGCTATTTCTCTCAGCCTATCACTGCCAACTCATTGTGAGAACTGCTTAATAAAAGGTACAGAACTTTTCCTAATAACATAAGATGGCATTCAAGACGTCCAGACCTCATGACAATTTAATTCAGATGAAGTTGGTATGGGCCTCAGAACAGTCATTTAATGGTAAAGTAACACTCCCACCCCCATAATAACTACTGTTACCTCCACTGAGCTAAACCTTGCAATTCAGGGCTGGTACATTGGCTGAGAGCACTCAGCCAGTTAGCGCTACACTGAACCAGAAGGCCATAGGTAAGTAACCATTATCAAATTTATTGACTACTTACCCTGGGTGTAAGTTTTTTTTCTTTTTATTATCTTCTATAATGCATTATTTGTTAAAATAAATGTGGGGGAGGTAACATCTATGTCAGTTTCCCTTTAATGGGAAACATTTTCAATAGAGAGAGCTGGAATGCTTCCCAACACTTGTATAAAACATTGAAAGATACAATTAAATCAAGCATTTCTTCAAAATATTCTTAGACAAACAGTTCTGCTCACTTTGCATTCTTTTTTTTTAGTAAATAACCCTGTTAAGTAAACTTCAGATTTAAGGGCAACAAAGCTAAACTGGAAAGATTCTTTAACAGCTATGCTTTCAGTTAGGCTACTTTCACCTTAAAATTTAAATTCACTTTGAATTCACTGTGATAGTGAATAGTCCTGTCTTTTTACAGACTCAACAAAAGACACAAAGGTGAATCTGCAGTCAAACCTAAGCAGTCTTCACTATGAACATATGTAAATGTATGCATTTGTTTAAGCAGGATCTCCACTACTGAAAGTTACATTTATTTTACTGAATTTAATGTCTTATGAGCCCATTGAACTGAAATAAAATGTTGTAGCTTGATAAATAATTAAAGGACCACTATAGGCACCCAGACCACTTCATTAAGCTGGCCTCTGCCTGCTGTAGAGAAACTGCTATGTTTACATATGGGTTAATCCAGCCTCTAGTGGCTCTCATTGACAGCCGCTAGAGGCGCTTCCATGCGTCTCTCTGTGATTTTCACAGTGAGAAGACGCCAGCGTCCATTGGAAAGCATTGAGAATGCTTTCCTATGGACTGGCTGAATGCACGCGTTGCTCTTGCCGCACATGCGCATTCAGCCGATGACGTCGGAAGGAGGAGGAGAGAAAGGTGAGTGTTTAACCCCCTTCAGCCCGGCGGGAGTGAGACCCTGAGGGTGGGGGCACTCTCAGGGCACTATAGTGATAGGAAAACGAGTTTGTTTTCCTGGCACTATAGTGGTCCTTAAAAAAATAAGCAACAAAAAGTCTATTAAAATATGAAACGTATTTTTCCAACTGGCTAAATATTGACATCTAGTGATCGCAAAAAGAAAATGTTTACACAAAATAATTTTTTCTGTGATTTAGTGATTTCGATTTCCTCTTACCTTTGGATTTAGCGTTTCAAACTCCATCTGAAATGTGAGGGACTGACACTGACCAATCAACCTGTGCCTATACAGGTCTTCATTATCAGCTAAAAGAAGATATAAAAGGCTATGTTGAGTAAAGGGGCAGAACAAAAACTTGTCCACATTAACAGCAGTGCTATAAAATGCATTTTTAAAAGGAACGTGCTGGACACCATACAAACTAATCTTAATTATTATTATTGCCATTTATATATAACAGATTCTGTAGCGCTTATCAATATTATAAGGGGGGGCCGGATTTAACTATAACTAGGACAATTACAAAAAAATTTACAGGAACAGTGGGTTGAAGAAGACCCTGATCAAACGAGCTTACAGTCTATAGGAGGTGGGAGATAAAACAAGAGATAGCAATCAAACAAGGTTGGAGTGAAGCAGAGCGTAGAGTGCTGCCGTTTAGGGAGAAAGAAAGGAACAGGTATGTGAGGTAGATTAAGTTGTTATGGTGCCACGAAGTCCTGGGTGCCATCTTACCTTAAGAGGTTATACCTTTTAAGAATGCTTTAACTCCAAATTTCCAAAGATGGAGTCCATATGTTTATCCTCCTGTGATGGCCTGAGGCTTCAATAAGAAAGGCTAGAACGGGAAACTGCTGGTAGGCTGAGAGTGTCAATTGACACTCTCTGCCTTTCATTAGCTCCCCATTTACAAAACTGCATGAGAAACATACATACCCTTTGCACGAATGGGGAGCTATTAGCAGCGTTCAGTCCAAGTCTTCCTCATTGATGCCAGGAAGACGAGCAAACGGGCACAATCTACCCTTAATGTTCTTTTATAAAGGCCTAATTTTTTCAAGCCAAGTAAAGAAAGCTTTTGACAGAGAAATATTCCTGTTATATTCATACATACATTGAAGTAGCGTACATTTGCACTTTAAGGTCTGTAGGTAATGCTGGTGCTATGCATCAGTTTGACTGCAGAGATTTTATACAACAGCAGAAAACTATTGATTAGTAAAAGGGATATTCCAGGCACCTGGATAACAAAAAAAATCATAATCACTTATACTCTTTGCATGGATCTCTGCCTTTCTCTCATTTCACTCTATTCATTACAGCTGGAGCGAAAATCAGGGATCTCCGCAGTACCCATAGACCACCTACCTCTTCAGCAGCCTTCATAATTCTGAAGTATGAAGTTAAATCTAGACAGCAAGACAGTGGGCTAACCTGTCCTATTGTTTTCAGCTTACAAAGAAGTTGATGCCTCCTCCCCTTTTTTATTTTGCACACTCTATGCATCCTGACCCAAAATATTAAGTATTTATTTTTCCCAACGCTTTATTGGATTTTTAGATTTAGAATGACAGCAAACCCATTCTAAAATTAAACTCACTACTTACACTTGTGCTCTCTTTTCTTGAAGTATTTGGTAAAATGTATACCAGAGATATTGTTAAAGAACTGAATTTCATCTGTGCAGTGGTCAAGGTCAGGAGTCATTACTGCCATCTCCTTTTTCAGCTCATGGTCAGCTACTGTTTTTCCGTGATATGATAATCTGTAAAATAGATAGATAAACTATAGAAAGCCACCAATTCGCCACAGTATGACAGACTTTTTTTTTTGAAGATGGCAAGGAAGCAGTCCTTCAAAATACATATTATTACAAAAGATGCTCCCCAATGCAAAACTACATTAAAGGAACCCTCCCACTATTTAACAATTTAAGTTAAATTTAAATGGACATTTCACACATGTAAAGCACTCTAGCCCACTTAAGGTGACCAGACCCGCCATGTATTTGGGGACACATATCATATATTCATATTGATGGGCAGCACATGAAAAGAGTAGCCCTGTAGTATGCAGAATTCAGAAGAAGGTGTATTAGGTGAAGCAATGAAAAATCCTGCAGAATATGATTATATATTATATATATATATATATATATATATATATATATATATATATTTTTATTTTTTTATTTTTTTTTATTTATTTTTTTTTTATATTACCAACACCTTTTCATGTGCTTTCATAAATATGACAAATGTATATGTGTCCCGGTAAACATGGTGGATCTGGTCACCCAGTTTATGTGTGAAGAGTGTGCCCTCTTTTTTAATTTTACAAAAAGTGCATATTGCAATATAAATTAATCTTGTTGCACCCTCTGGCTGTCAAACAGACAACTGGTGCTCTTACTTCCTAGTTGTTTAGCTAAGTTGAGCTAAATTCAAGTGGCAGACAATTGCTCAGAGCACCTGCCTTCGTATTAACCCCCTTAAGGACACATGACGGAAACATTCCGTCATGACTCCATTTTATTTCTGAAACTGTGTCCTTAAGGGGTTAAGCAGCATTGGAAAGTCTGTGACTGGACAAGATAATTCAGACAAGAGATTTACCGTTTTGCAAACTGTTTTTAGTTATACTCTCAATGAAAAAAATGCATATTAAATGCATGCATGTTATAATTGAGGGTATATCTACTAAATAGTAGATATACCTTTGCAACGGTTTAAGCCTGCAGATGTGCTCCTGCACCCAACATTAATATCACAGGTCATCTGGCTTATTCTTTTTGCATACTACGAAGGCAGAAAAGAAGGAAGCTGGGAGGCAGTGGTGACATGCGCGTGAGCCACAACTTTGGGGTTAAACCATTGCAAAGCAGTTTAACCCCTCAAAGTAATATACTCCTCTGCCTTATAACAACCTAAAATAACGCAAGTACTTATGTGGGTGTGAATGTTTGTCTTTATCATTTGTAACCATATAACAATGTGCATTTTTTTTTCCAACACAAAGGCTTGCTAAAGTGTGAATTTTGATGAATTTAAAACGAATGTGCAACTAGCAGGGTTATTCACTTAAGTTTGAAATCGGCTTGAATTTGGTCCAGATTTCAGCTGGGCTAATCCAAATTTCAGCTGGGCTGAACGCCGCCTGATGGCTGAATTAATAAAATCTGGGCCGGATTTTTTTTATTTTTATTTTCTTTTAAAGGCAAACTATCTGCCCATTGGCAGCATTGCAGTCACTGGGCAAATAGTTAAAAACCATTGGCAGCGTGAGAATGAATGTGTTGGCAAGCCAAACGCCACATTACAAAAGTAAAAATATATATGTATATAATATATATATATATATATATAAATAAATAAATAAATAAATAAACAAAGAATCCCACATATTACTATAATGAAGGTAATAAACTTCCATATGCCCCCCCCACCTGTCATTTGACAGGTGGGAGCATATTTACAAAACAAAACTAGCGACCGGGCAGCCATATCCCCATCCCATAGGGCTGAGGCCTGAGAAATAACAGGAGGGATATAGTTTCACTTCTCTCAAGACTTGGTGGTCAGACTACTCTGAATGATTAGCTTTCTATCCATGACAAAGACATGTTCAGAGGCCTTGTGGAATCCATGCCTCAGATTATCAGAGCTATTTTGGCAGCACAAGGGGGATTTTAGGCAGGTGGTGTTAAAGGGACACTATTGGCGCCCAGACCACTTCAGCTCACTGAAATGGTCTGGGTGCAGTGTCCCTGGCAGTTTTACTCGGTCAATTGTAATTATTACATTTATTGATAAACTGCAATAACTACCTTGCAGGATTAACTCTACCTCTAGTGGCTGCCACTAGAGGCACTTTCCGGTGGTTAGGAAACTTTTGGTCGCCTAACTGAACCTTGATGTCCTCATGCTCTGCATGAAGACATCCAGCGCCAGCTAAAACCCCATGATTGAAAGCATTGATTCAATGCTTTCCTATGGGATAGTAGTAATGCAATCTTGCTGCACATGTATATTAGGCACCCCCCACACCAGTTGACGTCGGTGGAGGAGGAGCTAAGGCGGAGTCTGACCCAGCGCTGAGGGACATCGGCACTGGATTCAGTTAAGTGACAGGTTTTTAACCCTTTCAGTGCCATGGGGGAGGTGCACTATAATGCTAGGAATACAACTTTGCATTCTCAGAACTAAGTTGTGGCTAATTATAAATGATTACATATCATGCTTCCCATACCCTTCAGAGTTAGCCGTATACTTACAAAGTCTTCTTAAAATTTACACTGGAAAGGTAAATAACTTCCTTCTCATTTTCTTTATACTTCTGTTTTAATTCAGAGATCTCTTCCTGCAAGGCTTTGATCTCTTCCTGATATGCTTCAATCATATTGTTCTGCATACTATCGTCTGCAAGGACAAAAAGCATGGCCAATTCAGATTTTACAGGTATAATGTATCACACAGTAAGTTCAAAATGGCAAAAATGCATTTAAATGAACCAGCACATACACACATTACCTCCTAATTTTGCAATGGTTTTCCCTTTTTACCTGGGTTCCCGCTGGCGTCCGAGCATCCATTATGGCCAGTGACAACATTCAGTTTCTGCAGAGCCGCAGAAGCCGATGCAGCCAGCATCAGCCAATGAATGCTATGCTCTGCACAGGTATATGCACAGATTTGACATTAGCCAGCCAAGATCTCCTACTCAGGCTGGCTGATGACAGCCCAGTGTTACTGTCGGAGGTGGAGTTACACCTGGTTTTCAGTTCAAACTTTGTCACTTATGTCTTGATGATAAAGTAAGGAGAAGGAGGGGGAGAGAGACAGGGAGAGAGAGTGTGTGTGTGTGTGTGTGTCTTGGTGGGGGGTGTAAAAGCAAAAGAAGAAGGGAAAACACAAATATAAACAATATTTAGTCAAAGGACCACTATAGTGCCAGAAAAGCATACTTGTTTTCCTGGCACTATAGTGCCCTGATGGTGCCCCCACTCTCAGGGTCCTCCTCCAGCCCGGCTCTGGGGAGAGGAAGGGGGTTAAAACTTACCTCTTTCTCCAGTGCCGGGCAGGGAGCTTTCCCCCTTCTCTCCACCTCCGATCCTCCATTTCAGCTGAATGCGCACCCGCGGCAAGTGCTGCAGGCACATTCAGCCGGTCTCATAGGAAAGCATTTACAATGCTTTCCTATGGACGCTTGCGTGTTCTCACTGTGATTTTCAATGAGACAGCCACTAGAGGCTTTAGAGGCTGGATTAACCCTATTATAAACATAGCAGTTGCTATGAAACTGCTATGTTTATAAAAAAAAAAAAGGGGGTTAACCCTAGCTGGACCTGGCACCCAGACCACTTCATTAAGCTGAAGTGGTCTGGGTGCCTATAGTGGTCCTTTAACCCCTTAAGGACACATGACATGTGACATGTCATGATTCCCTTTTATTCCAGAAGTTTGGTCCTTAAGGGGTTAAACTACAGTAAGTGGGAAGGAGCAGTGTTACACTCTTTCAGTGCTTAGATTGTTGTGCCCACGTGTATAAAAGCTTTATCATCAAGTTGGCTTATATCTCTTTTGATGTAAATGGACAGCATTAATAGCTAACCAGTGGCTGCCTATTACACACCATTAAAACTGAATCCACTTCCAACAAGGCACTTGCCTGGTACCCACTCACCAGCACCGTTACCCCCACCCCACCGTGTGTCCTTTAAAAAAACTGAGATTTCCCGCGCTTTACTATTTTCTAGCCTCTCCCCTGCGGTACTGACCCAGCTTCTCCCATCATGCACTCCGGTCTCAGCTCAGCCCCGCCCCTCTGAACACTTAGTTGTCCCATACCTACACTGGAGTCCTCTTGTGACAGTTCAGTTCGAATTCAGCGCGCGGCTCCGTTTGGTGCTGGCACCTTCCAAACAGCTGGAGGGGCAGTCAGGGTACTCACTACCTCCTCTCTTACGTAACAGATCCCTCAGCCTAAGGGCTTCACAACAGTAAGAGTTCAGGCTCCCTTCTGACAGCTGGTAGTGACTACTGTGGTAGAATATACGTAAACCTACTTAACTGAAATAGAACGCCACCCTTCTCCCCTCAATTTACAGATAAATGGTTCAATCCAGTGTGCCCATCTTTTTAACTTCCCTCGGAAAACACGGACTACAATTCCCGTGACCCACCAACACTGGGTGAATAAGCGTGACATTATGGGAAATGTAGTTTAACAACCTCTTTAGTGCAGGCTCTGCGTTGCAAACTACAGTAGCTTTACAGTAACATTAATGTTTATTTACATGGAAATACTTGTTTTTTGACCAACAGTTTAGTGGAAAAAAAAAAATCTTATAATGGATTGGAAATAGCAGTAAAGATTTCCTGAAGCGGTTGTGCCATTTTGTGAGACCGGAACTCTTCACCGAGGAAAGGTTTCCGGGGGGATTTCATTTTACGGACACGGATGCATGTGATGTGAGTTAGACAACGTGAGTGTGAAGCATGTTCTACTTATTACCCTGTTACAAGTTTGGAGCTATATTGATCATAACATTTCCTCTTTGATACATTTTATAAAATTATTATTGAATTTACGTTTTGTAATGTAAATATTTATTGTATTGCTTATTGCTGAACTTGCAGAGTGACCTAGAGACACACTGGACTTGAAATGGTTTATTGAGCTGTTTATGGGAAGAATGATAAACTAAACACATGTTCCCCTGTGACCTGTGTAATGATATTCTGTATTGGGATGCAAATTGCAGACAGAATACCATGAAAGAGAGATTTTAGAAGGGGGGGGGGACTGCTGTGTTGCAGCATGATTGCTGGGCTCTTGTTGCTCACATTAGTTATTATATGGGTTATTCGCTAAACTAAAATAGCTACTGGGGGGGGGGAATTCGCCAACTGTCGGCGGGGGAGGAGAGGTAAGGGAGCCTGGCGCCACGGGAGGGGGACCCTGAGGGTGGAGGCACCCTTAGGGTACTATAGTGTCAGGAAAACTGATTTGTTTTCCTGACACTATAGTGTCCCTTTAATTACATTGTATAATTGTGTTAGGGGTGATGTGTACATTCTTTGCTGCCACATTTTTCATAGTGTTATAAGTTGCTTGTTTTGCATTTCTACAGGAGAACGTTAAAGTATCATTTCTGAGTCCATGGAAACCTCATTAAAGCGCCTCTATGTTGGTGGAATTGGTCCGTCAATCACAAATGATGAACTCACTGACCGGTTCCAAAAATTTGGAAACGTAAATGATGTGGAGATCATTTCCAGAAAAGATGAACATGGTGAGATCCCATAAATCTGCAAATTTTATTTTAAAAATGCTTTAGAATTTACACTTTAGGAACATATTAAAGCATCCAATGGCAAATATTTGTACTATAGTAGAATTATTTTTTTTTAACTATACAGTTTTTTTTCTCTGGCCCTCTAAAATTTAGGACCCTAATTTAAATACCAAACCAAACACGCTACTATAAGGTGAAATATTGTGGCGTGGGAATTTTTATGGAGAAGCTGGTTTTAATTCTTCATTTTTATTTTTTTTAGTCTGGTTTTAAATATGTCAAAAGTTGATGTATTTCAGATTACTTGTAGGTGAGGTGTGCGCATAACTGAAAGAGTTGCTGATAGGGAGATTCCATCTTCAGTAAGGTCTTCTGGGCAGTAATATATATTATTTTTCCCCAAGTGTGTAATATGGTATTTTTATTTTTATTTTTTTTAAATCTATCATGGGGAGCGGATTAATCTCCATCCAGTTTTGCGGGTTTGTTGATAATTTCAAGCCCAAATAGGAGAAATGTTTATTTGCCCTAAGGAAGACAACATTTTCCATGATCCTTTTTTTTCATCTGTGATGTTAAAAAAACAAAACAAAAAAAAACGGTAGAGCAGTTGTTTTTGAAGCATTTAGTTTGTAGTTTGAGAATCGACTATAACATTTTATCACCTTCATTAAGTCATAAATAGAGTTTATTGGATCCTCCAGGACTATTAATATGTCATCTGCGTAGAGCTTTATTTCAATCTCCACAATGTCCTTGAAGCCTTTAATTTTTTTGTTCCTTATCTCAAGGGCAAGTACTTTAATTGTCATCATGTATAGTAGGGGAAGGAGAGCGTGCAACTTTGTCTAGTACTGTTTATTTAAATGTGTTGGAAGATATACCCTGCCCTATTACTTTCCCAGTAGGATTAGAGTAAAGAGCCATAATGGCTTGATGAATCCAACCTGCAAAACCAAAGGCTTTTAAGGTATTCGAAAGGAATTCCCAGCTGACCCTGTCAAAGGCTTTCTCAGCATCTTGAGACAGGGCCAGCATTGGGACCCTTTTTCGTTAACGGTCTCAAAAATGTTAAACAGCGTTCTTATATGGCATAATGATGATCGCTCAGGTATAAAACCTACCTGATCTATATGGATTAACTTAGGGATAACTGATTTGAGTCTATCTGCCATAATGCCTGCATAAAGTATTAGATCTTCATACAGGAGGGAAATAGGTCTATAGCTTCTTACATTGTAAGGATTTTTTTTCTCAGGTTTTAAAATGGTATTCCCTCTGAAATGATATTTCCCTTTAAAATGATATTCCCTCTTAGGAGGTCTTCGGGAAGACTTCCTTTCTCTGCAAACTCATTACAGGTGATCTGTAGGTCTGGTACAAGATCTAATTTATAAGTTTTTTTTTTTTTTATAGAACATTGCTGTCAGCCTATCCGGTCCTGGTGCTTTTTTAGGTAGTCGGTTACCTCTATTATTTCTTCCTTGGAGAAATGTTCATTGAGTTTTTCTAGTTGTAGAGAAGTTAACGTTTTAAATTATTTCCCTTGGAAATAAGACTGTATTTTGTGGAAGATCTTTGGATTGGATGTTATAAACTACTGTAATATTTCTCAAAAACCTTAACTATTTTATCAGGAGAAAGGTTTGTTTCATTATCATATATTATTTTAGACATAGCTTTAGTTTTTTTGAATATTTTTAAATTTATTAGTCTTGTCCGCTTTATTACTCTTATAATATTGGAAAGATTTCCGTTTTTCCAATTTCTTAGAGGTTTCATTGTTCTTTCATTAATACTTTTATCTTAGATCGTCAATCTGGTCTGAGATGTTCTTAGAAGGGTTAATTTTGTTACAACGTATTAAATTCTCTAATTTGATATAGAGATCTGAGAGATTTTTTTTTTTTTTTTTTCCTTTATTTGGGAAGCTAATTTGATAAAATGGCCCCGGATCACACACTTCAAGGATACCAAAACCGTAGCTGGGGATAAGTGATTAGAGGTATTTTCTTGGAAGTAAAGGTTTGTGTTTTTTTTTTTGTTTTTTGTTTTTTTTTAAATGTATCCTCTATTTTGTGGAGACTCTAGTAGAAACTCCTTGAGTTTCCATTCTGGTCGTTTTTTAATAAAGTTGTCCTTCAGTTCCATAATTACTATATTATGATCTGACCATGTTATCTTGCATATATCAATTTTCTTGACTCTTTGAAAGATATTTAGGTCTTTAAGGATATAGTCGATTCTCAAATAAGCAGTATGTGTTTTGGAAAAACACGTATAGTCTCGCTCATTTGGACGGAATATACGCCAGGTGTCATATAACGAATTCCCCTGGGCAAAGGAACTGAATTTTAATGCTTGCCTCTGCACATTCCCATCCATCTGTCTACTCAACAGTGTCGGTTTATAGATTTGTGGGTCCATTACGCAATTGAAATCTTCCATCCATATAATATTTCCCTGTTTTATCTTATTCGGTCTTTCCCAAAATCTGAATATAAATGTAATTGGCGCATCATTTGACAAATATGTGTTGATCAATGTATAAGGGATATTATCGATCATACAAATCACTATTAAATATCTCACTTCAGAATCCTGTTCGGAGTGTTTTATACACAAATCTAAGTTGCGAGAAAAGAGAAATGCAACACCACATTTTCTCCTATCTGGCAATGAGGAAGAAGTGACCATAGGAAAGTCTCTAGAGTTATTCAAAAAAACTTGTCTAAACTCCTCCAGTGAGTCTTTTGTATCGCACAAATGTCTATTCGCTGTTTTTTAAATAATTGGAGGCGAATAGGTGTTTTGTGTGGGGAATTTAATCCCCACACATTCAGAGTTGCAAACTTAACCATTATCTTGGGTCCAGCCCACGCCTCCACCTCTCCTTATATAGTCCGACATCAAGAGAAATTTAAAATACAGAAAAACCATAATTACATATAACAAACACTCATAGGCAGGGCCGCCATCAGAAATTTTGTGGCCCCTGACGCAGTTCAAAGTCTGGGCCCCCCAGACCCGCCCCAGTGTCTGCCCACGTCTGTGTGGTGTGTAAAAGGGATACAGATTGCACATTTGTATAATGGATATAGTTGTGTGTGTTTTAGATAAAGTGTGTTTGTGTTGGGGTTTTAGTGGTGAATGCTGTTTGTGTTGTGGTTTTAGTGTGTGTATGGTGAATGCAGTGCGTGTTTGTGGGGTTTTAGTGTGTGTATGGTGTATGCAGTGTGTGTTTGTGGGGTTTTAGTGTGTGTATGGTGTATGCAGTGCGTGTGTTGTGGTTTTAGTGTGTGTAAAATAGGGGGCTGCATTGGGGGTAGGGAGAAGGAGCCTTTTTGGTAGCATTTACATTTATTTTAACACCATTTTATTCCCCCCCCACCCCTCCCTCCCTGTTTCTTACCTGACTAGGGAAGGGAGGGGATTGCATCCCTGGTTGTCTGGTGAAAGGAGCCAGCCGCTGTACAATGTAGACGGGGACCAGCCAGCACCATCTTAATTTTTCAGCAGCTCCTGTGCCTGTAACTCTCGCGAACTGTGCCTGCATGCCGCAGGAGCTGCTGGAGAGTTAAGATGGTGCTGGCTGGTCCCCGTCTACATAGTACAGGTAGCCGGGGCCCGCAGGTGCACATATAGATAGCGATAATCGCTATCTATATGTGCACATATGAAATGTGGGGCCCGGGACTCCCGGAGCAGTCCAGCACCGCCGGGCCCGTGACAACCATTATGGTTGTCATGCCCTGATTGCGGTCCTGCTCATAGGTAATAAAACCTATCGCAGTGGTAATCTCTGTTAACTAGTACTTAAAAAGTACCAACATCCCTTTCCTGTGGTTCCCCCATAAGCACTGGTAAGAGAATTGAAAAGTTCAATTGTCACCACCCAGGTGGCAATTCAGAGTATCGGATCAAGGTACCCAGGGTAAAAAGGTCCCTTGGAGGGATTACTTTTCATTGGTATTTTTTGGAAAAAGAGAGAGAAGGAGGGGGGCAATCTTATTAGCAAGTGCTTGGTTTGTGTCTCTCTAGTGGGTTTTTTTTTTTTTCTCCCTTTATACTTTAACTTTTTTCTCTTTTACTCTTTATCTATGTCTTTTCTTTCAGTCTTCTTGTTGTGTCATATAATTTCTTATATCTTATGATTTATCTCATGTTTTTCTCCTTTCTTGCACCTTTTCCTATGCCGCTATTTATGACTAATATTAAAAAAAGAGGCATAAAAGGCATAAAAATTTCTCTTTTCTTTTCCTATCATTTCCTTTACTTTGTCTTCATAGATTTCTTCTACCGTTAGCGTCCTGTTATGTATAGGAACGCCAAAATAATTAGCCTATATCAACTTCTTCAGGTAACTGCTTTTACCGCAGAAGCATCAAAGTTTTCATACCATTTAGGAAAATTTACACCTCCCAGCTTCTTAACAGTAAATAAATTACTGAATAAAGCACAAAAAATCATTTGTTTTATCATCATAAGAGGTATCTTACTTTACGTGACCCTTTACTTTTTGTGTTACTTATTTTTTCCCCTTTCATGTTACTCTTGTGCTTAGTGAAAATAATTTTTGACCTAAAATCTATTTTTCATGACCTAAAACTTCTTAATGCTTTTGTTTCTATTTCCTTTTCTCACTCCCGAAAATTGAAGTAAATTATGAGAAGTGGTAGGAAATTAAATTTTTTTTAATATAAGGATATTTAAGAATCACATTTATATGTTCTCTCTTCAGTTCTTCTCTTCTCTCCCTCCAGTTAATTATTGCCTTCGGTTTCGGAAATCAAATGTCTCTTGCAGCCATGATTGTCGTTTTTCTGGAGATTCTATTATGTGTGTCTTAGAGTCTTTGTAAAGCAGAAGTCTTACTGGGAATACCCATCTATATTGGATTTTATTAGCTCTTAAAATTTCCGTATATTTAGCAAAAGATCTTCTTTTAGATCTTATATGTTGAAAGATCTGGAAACAGTTATTTTTTCATAAGGGTTTTGCATTTTACCTTCTCTGATAGAAGTTATTCTGGCTGTTTTTAATTTGAAAGGACGCACAACATATCATAACGTCTCTGGGGGAATTTGTAGTCAGATGTTTAGGCTTGGGTATTCTATGCCACCGTTCCTTTAAAGGACCATATATCTCGTTTTTTATGTTCAAGTTGACAAATAAGTTGTTTAAAAATTCAAATTTTTCTGTAGTGACTTCTTCCGGTAAGGTGAATATTCCTTACTTTCAAGTTATTGCGATGTGGCCAATCTTCTAAATCTGCATGTTTTTGTTCCAACTGTGCTATTTTGATTTGTAATTGCTCAATTTCCTTTTGGGATTGTATCGAGTCGTATTCCGTAGTTTGAATTTTTTCAGAATTTTCATTTGAGTAGATTGTTTTTAAACTCTTATGAGAAACGTTGAATTTCGTTTTTGATCCTTTCAAATTGGGTTTTCAAAGTGCTGTTTAGTAAGTCTACCGTCACTTGCTGTGCTTCAGTTGCTATTATCACAATTTCTACCCTCTCTTGATTCACATTCTTCATTGTGTATTTTAAGGGATTGATCCCCTGTTTTCATGGACTGTGGAGAGAAAAAGACTAGCGTTTCTCCAGTGTTTTGTTTTTGTTTTAAGATTTTTTATTTTATTTTTTTTATTTTTATTTTTTTCTTGAGTTTTCCTGGTCGCAAAAAAAAAACAAAAACACATTTCATAAAGATTAAAATCTTTTTGGAATACGCAAGGAGGGATCGGTTTATTGTAGGATATTTTCTTTTATCCTTCCCTTTCTCTCTTCTTCTTTCTGTCAATGTTAGACCTTCTTATATCTCCCTCTCTCCAGGATTTGCTTTCTTTTTTTATAACTCTCTCCTCCTTCCTCCCCTCCTCTCTCCCTTCAAACGTTTTATTTGATATTCAAGTATAAAAATCAAGCAGGGTATCCAGGAAAAAGTCAAAAATAAAGATTTCAAATGTAGTATATAAGCAAGGTTTCCAAAAAACAAATTTTCAGGATGGGTATTCTGGCAGGGTATTCAAGTAGTATGTTTATACAAAGAAATTATCTCACCCATTTCTCATCTTCCCTCACCTCCTTCCCGTTAGGATATAGTTGCATCCATCACCCTTTAGTCTTTATCTAACTTCCTTTTTCACTTTAACACAGGATTTTTTTGATCATGCCAGTTAGTTTTTAAATAATTTATATGATTATTACACACACTTTATTTTTCCCTTCTATATGCCAGCTGATTTTGAGTTAGAATACATATATAGTATTGGGAGCTTTTCGCGTGTTCTTGTGGCAGTTTTTTTTTAGTAGTGAGGAAGTGGTCCCCTTTCCCAAGATCTGATCTGCTGGCTTGCACTTCAGATGAACTTTTCTTTTTTTTTTTTTTCTTTTTTTTGAGAAATCCACAGCTCTGCGTTCTTTGTAGTGCTGCAGCCAAGCAGTCCTCACAGCCCGTCACCGTGTGTAAACCACATGTTGCTGTTCAGGACGTTCAGGTCTCACATGCCCGCATCTAGGTAAGATTTATTTGATAGGGATACTGTATTGTGCCAAAGAATTCTTTAGCCCAGTATCCTGTGTTATCATGGATCCACCGTTAATAATTTCCAAGACCATGGCGTTCTCCCTCCATCGTCCTTCTCCCGGCACCTAAACCCGCAAGCTTAGTGAGCGTGCTACATCATCGCTCCTCCCCCCAGCACTTTTCTAAATTTACCTTGTTACATCCCCCTGGCTTTTAAGCAGACAAAAGGTCCTGTTGCTTCCTGGTTTCATTAGCTCAGTAGAACTAAACTCAAGAGGCAGCAATTGCCCAGAGCACCTGCTTTGCAATGACTTCTCACTGAGCTGCATTGTGATTAGACAGACACAGAAAGTCTGGGCAGGGTTAGAAGGGGAGGCAAGAGTGTTGAAAGTGGGCATGTTACCATGGAGAAAAATTATAGCTGCAGAAGTGTATATTCCAGAGAAGTAAATGTTCGCATGAAATGTACAGCTGATTCTTAAAAGTATTCCATTTATATGATGCTCAGTCTTTAACCTGTTGTCTTGTTTGTTTTTCTTTTAGGAAATCCTGTGAAGACATTTGCTTACCTCAACATCAGCATCTCGGATGTAGACTTAAGGAAGTGTATGTTAAAAATTCACTTTTCCAGATTAGTCATTGTGCATGATGTTGATGCTTTTAAAATGTCCTAAACAAAAAAAAACACACAGATAATCGAAAAAAAGTGCTTTTATTTTGAGGATATAGGAAAGTATTGTCTTGTTGTTACTGTTAAATTGCCTATGATTCTTAATAGCTTCCCCTGAAAAGGAATGTAATTTTCTTAGTTTACAAATAACATGATTTATATTACCTTTAATTAAATTGACTCTCAAAACATCATGTGTATCTTTTCCTTCAAAATCCGTAACGGGTTTACTAAATTCACTCCTATAAATAGTCGATATTTGGCTCTAAGTAAGGCGTAGTAAGGGCTCTGTCATCTTCTTCTGGCTGAGGATCATTGGACATGTAATTCAACACAGTATTCTGATTTACCATTGCTGCCTAAAGACATTATACATATATTTCCAAATATTTTGTTATGTTTTATGTAAAATTATGCTTTCTTATATCTTGCATAAAAAATATGTATACATTCTCGTTGTCCGTTAGGTATATCCACCCTTAATAAGACAAAATGGAAGGGAGGAGTCCTGCAGATTGAAAAGGCAAAAGAAAGCTTCTTACACAGGTAACTTTATAGCCTTGTTTCACATGACTGTTTTTTGCAGGTCTGAATTTTTTTTTTTATTTTTATTTTTTTTCTATCAAAGGTTCAAATACTGTTTTACAAATTTAAATTTGGATGAAAAAAGTAAGGCAGGCTGGCCAG
The DNA here is from genome assembly GCA_933207985.1 of Pelobates cultripes. Lineage (NCBI taxonomy): Eukaryota > Metazoa > Chordata > Amphibia > Anura > Pelobatidae > Pelobates > Pelobates cultripes. The sequence goes on along the minus strand of OW240919.1, from coordinate 97,048,087 downwards.
TGTTAAAGATATGCATATTTGGCATATGTCATCAGCATGCTTAGCATTCTGGCGACAGACAACCAGTGGCAGCACTGCCAGACCCTCCATGCTGCCTGAGGCCTCCTCCCCAACATCTCTTTCCCTCCAGTGAGGGGGAGTTATGTCCACAAGCTGAAGAAGGCCTTGGCATAGGATAATATGATAGGTGATTTTCTTACTCGTATAATATGTGAGCTGTGCAGCTTTTGGTTTTCATATGCCTGATAAACTTATGGCTATAGACAAAATGCAAGGTTAGTTGTGTATTTCTTTTTCCTGGTCCTAGTAGGTTATGTCACTGAGTTAATTTACCATCTGTCCTATTCAGGCAAGTTAATATCCCAAGTGTGCTTGATTTCTGTGTTTTTATTCCTACTTAGGTTGTCACGGGAGAGACAAGAAACTAAAGAAAGCATAAAGCCCCAGGTAGACTCAAAACCTGACTTGGTAAAATCCCTAAAGGAAGCTGGTGTTCAAGATTTTCAGATGAAGGCTGCTGTACCGGGGACCGAAGTACCAAATCATAAGGCAGGTGATTACAGTAGTCTGAAAACTCAGAGGAAAATATCTAATATTTTTAAGTATTGATATTACATATTGTTGTTGTTAAAACATTTTATTCTGCTCTTTTGTTTCCAGAATTGGGTGGTTAGTAAATATGGCAGGGTTCTACCTGTTCTTCATTTGAAAGGCAACGACAAGAGAAAAATATCCTTTTTGGTGCAACTGCAAACTACCAACATCTTCACCGTCGTACTGTAGCTTTTCACAAATTTGATAGTTAATTTTCATTAAAAATATCTGTGCCTCCTGCACATAGTTCTCTTACTCTCTGGCTTGCTATAAGGACCAATAATATTTTGTACCATCCTCCGCATTTAAAGAAGTACTACAAGCATCAAAAATTTTTAGCTTAATAAAGCTGTTTTAGTGTATCATTCATGCCAGTGCAGTTTAACTGGTCAACTCTCGGCCATTTAAACTTTTTTGTTTCTGTTTATGCAAACTATCCACACCTCCCCTGGCTGTGACTCATACAGCCAAACATTTTATTTTCAATCAGATGTTAACTTACTTTAGAAGTTTTTTTTGTATGTTGAACTTTAAGCACACACAGGGTGCTCATGTAGGGTCTAGAAGGCTATTAACAGAGCAGGGGATACATTGTAAATTAAACGAAAGTACAGTAAAGGAAGTTTAAACATTAGATGTCTCTAAGTGCTTAGGAAGGCTGTGGAAGTCGCATGCAGAGTGGTGTGTCCAGGGCTGTATAAACAAAGTGATTTCACTCCCAAATGGTAGCTAATTGAGCTGCAGGAGCATGATCTATACACCATAAGCTAAAGTTGTTTTGGTGCCTATAGTATCCCTTTAACATCTTGCTTATTTAGCATTGGCAGCTGTAGAAACTCTGGGGGCGCTTGACTGAGGGGAAGCTATAGTGCCAGGAAAATAACTTTGTTTGTTTTTCTGGCACTATAGTTTCCCATTAACCACTTAAAGTGAATTCTGGAAAATCTTGTCTAGCAGCCTTTGGAGAATCACAGTAGAACACAGATCTAAATTGTATTTTTACACATGATCACTTTTTTGAATCTGTCGTAAATTGTATTACCATAACTGAGATCATTCCTTTACTCAAACAAACAGCATTAAATATGACCCTTCAAAATACTGCCACAATATTAAAAAATTGGAGGACAGTTCTGTTGAGATGACTCCAGTATCAGAACTGACCTGGCAGCTTGAAGGAGGTGATAACGAGATCAGCAAAAAACGCAGGGGAGAGTTTCCAGCTTACAAAAGCCCTAATACAAAGAAACTCCAATTGCAGAAAAAAAATCTAGGTACAGAGGAGCATTTTGAATCACAAAAATTAAAAATATCTCAGCAAGGTAGTGACCACGTAATTAAACAGTCTTCTAGTGCAACTCAAGCAAAGGTAAGCTCTTTAAAGATTCTGGATGACCAACGTAGAGGATACAGAAACCACATGTCTTCTGATGACGAATATGATTCTGGAGAAGAGCTACGAGCATGGTTAGATAGTGATAAAAAAGCAGAAAACCGAGGCAATATGATTGAAGACACTAACCTAGAGGTTGTGGGTGACTCCTTTAAGATGAGTTATAGCAGTCATTGGTCAAGACAAGATAAAAATGCTGTAAAGGAACTATGTAAGAATGCGGAAGATGATGAATATGACTCTGCTGATACAGATGAAATTATTGCAGTTTCCAAAAATGTCAAAGATGTAGAGAAAGACACTGTAAATGAAAAGTGTCCAATTCCTGCCAAAAAACGTAAACTAGGTCCTTCAGACATCCAGTTAAAAAAACTGAAACCAGATATCACACCTCCTATTGAAGACAAATCAGAGTCAGGTAGTGGGAATGATGATTCTGCATCAGTCAGTAGCGATTCCTATTCTGATGAAGAGTATGAGTCAATGCAAAACAGCCACATGTTACCTCTTTCAATGGGAGAGCTGGAGGAACCAGCCAACAAAACAAGAGAGTCTTCAGAAGATGAGACCGAGAGAGACGAGAATCAAAACCATTCAGGATCAGACAGTAGTGACTCCTATTCCGACGAAGAGTATGACACCATGATGCAAAACTGTCAGAGGTTAACTCTTTCAATGGCTGACTTGGAAAAATTAGCCAATGAAGCTAAAGATTCTTCAGAAGATGAAACGGTGAATAGAACCGTTGAGAGTCACGTGATAGAAGACCTACCTAGTGCACGGAAAACACCTGTTGTGACACAGAAAGTGAAAAAGGGTATGGACCCAGAAGATATTGTGGCTTCCATTTTGGAAGATAGTGATGATAGCTGTGACAATAAACGGAAAAAGAAAAAAGCACCTCCAATAAAACTTCCAGCTTTTAAAGGCTTGGGGTCACTTTTAACATCATGTCCTTCTGAAGAATCAAATGCTTCTGTAAATTCATTTTCTAATGTCATTGTCAGCCCTTCTAACCAAGGCAAATTAGCAACAAACAAAAGTAGTAAAGTGATTAAAAGGAGTGAGATTGATGTTTTTATCTCCACAAAAGGACTGGAGCAAGACCCGGGTTCAGCAGATAATTGTGAATTTAGCGCTGATCAGCAAGGTAAAGATCAAGCTCCCAACCAACCTCAAGTTAAAAGAAACAAAGCTGAAAAACTAAATCCGAGGAGGAGTAGTAGTAGCAGCGAGGAGTCGTCATCTAGTAGTGACGAGGGACCAAGCATTGTCACTTCACCACCGGCTCCTGATAAGGCCTCACAGTGCATCAGTTCTCAAAATGGTGGGAAGAGTGAAACAAAGAAGCGCAGCATTACCGAGAAGTTGGAGGATAATAAGAAACGTTTGGCTGCCATGGAGGAGAGAAGGATAGAGCGGGAGAAACAGAAACTGGCAATCCAAGGGGCTCTGCTTAAATTGGTAAGTCTCTCTGTAAATGCTGTAGCTAAATATACACTAAGTATAGAAAAATAAACCTTTACACATTTGTGGATACATTTATTCCCAGTATATCAAAATGGAAAACATCTGCATAAAAGATGAAGTGAAATATGATTTAAAAACAAAAGATATTTGAATTCTGACTTCATTATTATTAGCATTTACATAGCACCAACATATTCTGCCGAATTTTACAATTAAACAGGGAAGATAAAATAACAAGCTGACATACAAAGTAACGGTGGCAGAAGCACTAGGTAAAGAGGGCCCTGCCCAAATTAACTTACAATCTATGCTTTATATCCATAAACCAACCTTCCGTGAAATCCCCCTATGTTCTTTCTAAATATTAATTTACTTGTAGGTCATGTCTAATATACATTAACAATAAAGTGGCCGATGCTGCACAAGCTGTTGTTTTCTTTTAAGACAAACATTTATTTAAACCTGTTCAAAAACATTCTTCAATACAAAAAAGCAGAATCTGGCTGAAAAATTCCTCAGGGGACAAAATCAGGGCGTTTCTTGTGAAAAGAAGTACGTTCACGCGAAACAAGTTGGATTTTCTCTCCTGTGTAATTTTCAAGGAGCTAATGTGAGTCTTTTTTGTTACTTCCCGAAACTTTTTTTTTTTACCATTACTATATGTTGTATTGATTGTTGTACATGTCGTGTCTCTTTAAACTTTATTATGTCCTTGATTTTATTATTGTTGGATAAGCTTTCCAAATGATTTCCTATATTTGGATAAACTTTTGAAATGACTTTTTCAACTTGTTAAAATATCAAAATATGTGTGTGTGTGTGTGTGTGTGTGTGTGTGTGTGTGTGTGTGTGTATATATATATATGTGTATATATATATATAATTTTTATTTTTTAAATATCTTGATTTTTTTTTTTTTTGTTATATACATACGTTTTTATATCTTAAATTGAGAAAGCCATTTCAAAAGTTTATCCAAAAATATGTAATCATTTGAAAAGCTTATCCAATATATATATATAATGTCTCCTAATATTATAGTTTTAAAAGTTTATCCAAAGATATCAAATCATTTGGGAAAAATTATTAAATTGAGGCTTCTGTTGGTGACCTGAAATGAACTGTCCGTTTAATGTTTTCAAAATTATAAGTGTTCTTGTATTTTAGGATTCCCAGTCCTCAAGCAAAGCTCAACACATTAAGTTTGATTCGGACTCCGAGGAAGAAAGTGAAGAGGAAACAAAGAAGAGTGACCAAATTAGTACCCCTTCTGACAAGGTAAGTATCCATATGCTAACATTGTTCAACATTTATCTAGGGGACAGTTGTAAAACACATGTAAACTTAATCGAAAGAGGCTGAACTATTTAAATGAACAATCTAATGCAATAGAAACTGACATTTAATGTGGATAAGTGCAAGATAATGCATCTTGGACATAAGAACCTAAGGGCAGAGCACAGAATATTTGATATAGTCCTAACCTCAACATCTGAGGAAATGGATTTAGGGGTAATTATTTCTGATGACTTAAAGGTAGGCAGACAATGTAATAGAGCAGCAGGAAATGCTAGCAGAATGCTTGGTTGTATAGGGAGAGGTATTAGCAGTAGAATGAGGGAAGTGCTCATGCCATTGTATAGAAGACTGGGGAGACCTTACTTGGAGTATTGTACGCAGTACTGGAGACCGTATCTCCAGAAGGATATTGATACTTTAGCGAGAGTTCAGAGAAGGGCTACTAAACTGGTTCATGGATTGCAGGGTATAAACTTACTAGGAAAGGTTAAAGGAACTTAACATGTATAGCTTGGAGGAAAGATGAGATAGGGGTTATGATAGAAACATTTAAATACATAAAGGGAATCAACACAGTAAAGGAGGAGACTATATTTAAAAGAAGAAAAACTACCAAAACAAGAGGGCACAGTCTTAAATTAGAGGGGCAAAGGTTTAACAATATCAGATAGTATTGCTTTACTGAGAGGGTAGTTGATGCATGGAATAGCCTTCCAGCTGCAGTTGTAGAGGTTAACACAGTGAGGGAGTTTAGGCATGCGTGGGATAGGCATAAGGCTATCCTAGATATGAGACAAGGCGAGAGACTAATTAAAGTATTAGAAAATTGGGCAGACTAGATGGGCCAAATGGTTCTTATCTGCCGTCATATTCTATGTTTCTAAACAGTTCAACTATCACAATAATTACTAGACTTGTGCACATTCGGAGTTGTACAAATTTTGGGCAATCAGTGGTTGTTGTGAATTCTGTAACTTCATATGGCTGAATAAGAAAACTGACAAAGAGCTGACTGGTTAGGCGACAACCACTAAATGTTGATTTTATTCACAGATCAAGTAAGAAATGGCCACTAGAAAGAATAAATATATGATCTATATCATTTATTTATTTTTTCACCACTATAGGTCACTTCTCATTTGATTTATGAACAAAATGCACCTGTGTGCTGCAAAATGTATATCTAATATTTATATTGTGTGTGTGTGTATATATTTGCTGTACACTTTTGGCTCATCTGAATAGTTTTTCATGAAATTTGTCTGAAATGAAATGTCACATTTGTTACGCCATGTACAAGTCTATTGATTACCTATTCATGCCATTGTTCCATGTTAATGAGTGCGTTTATAAAAAATATATAAATATACTGTATCATAGTAAGGATGTTCAGGTTATTTATTTATTTTTTCTCCATTAGGTACAAAATCCGACTCCAAAACTATTTGACCGCAGTGATGAAGAGTCTGATGAAGGTAGTACAGAGGATGAGGAGAGGTTCCAAATCAAATCTCAGTATGAAGGCCGGGCTGGAGCAAAGGTCTGTCTAAGTTGTAGCTTATTAAAATCCTACCCCGTCATAGAATTGAGTCCCACCTTTTAATGTATTCTATAATTAGTGCATTTTTAACATATAAAAAAAATGAATTTAAAAAGTTTCTATAGCCACTTCTAAACCACAGGGACCCCTCCCAGCCTTGGTCTATGTTGGCTGCAGTACAAATCATCAGAATTTTTATTTTTTATATAATATACAGATGTATACACTCATAAACATATTGTATTAACAGGAAGCGTCACAGGAAAGGTGTACATGGGTTGTGCATTTTATTTGTTTGTAAAGAAATATATATCAAACTAGCATTGTTTACAAGCATTTTATGCATCTTGAATCTAACTCCAGCTCTGTTAGATATCATCAAAATGAGCCGAATCGTTGCCATTATCAGCGGTTTTTGCTACATGTGGTTATGGATCGTTCAAATCATCAGATTTAAAGAGAGAAATGGCTAAATAAGTTGGTAGGAGCAATACCACAACAGCTCAGTTTGCTGAAAGCCTCATTGACCTTTTTGAACATAGTTTACTCCACATGCTGACTGTGCAGATTGACACAGATGAGCAATTGTGGACTGCTTTTGCAATAAGCATAGGTTGGAGTCTCTCTGTTGGAGTGCCCACACGGGGGAACATCAGGCTTCGAACATCAGTTAATAAGATGGGATTGTTCAAAAGCGGTGAAAGTGTAGTTTAAAATGGCTAAATGTCACAGTTTGGAATGGCTGCAAAAATCATGGACCGTAGAAGTCCTTTGCCATTAACCAAAGCTACTGTGCTGTTACCATGTGGTTTTGAACATATTTTGTTAATTTGCAAATTAAAAAGCTGTCCATGACATGGTAACATGTTTTTATGCAGCTCTTGGGTTTACAATCCCGCTTTGGAACAGATGAGCGTTTCCGAATGGACTCCCGCTTCCTGGATACAAGTAGTGAAGATGAGCAGATTGAAGGTAAGGAATGCTTTACCAGGAAAATAAAACTTGCTTTAACTTGTTGTAACTGGGAGGAGGGAGGGAGGAGCTTGACCTGCAAACAGAATGTTAAAGGGGCTCCCACTGTGCCCCTGTTGAAATAATGGAGATACTCACTCGATGCTTGTACAGATGCCGGGGTACGCTCCCCACATCGGGGGCACCCTGAGTAATTGCCAGACACTAGTGTCTCCTGCAAACGAGAACCCGATATGGTAAGCAGTGGCCTATGGCGGATGGGACTGTAGAGAGGCTGCCGCTCTCCTCGCCCCTACGCCGGGGGTACAGAGCCACTGACTGCCCGCTTCCCCCTCCTCAGGACTGGTGGGGGTAATCCCGGTCCAACCCCTCCAAGTAGCCTTGCCACAACGAACACAGACGTGAAACCACACGAGCAGCCTCCAGTAACGACGGCTAGCACAATGGCGGACGCCACCTGTGACTGCTCCTGCCGCAAAGAACGGCCCGACATCCTGACCAGGCTTAATGCCATATTCAACGCCTTTTGGGCAAAGCTGGAGAGCAGAGGACAGCAGAATTTCGCCCGCCCAATTGTTATATATGTTCTAATAATGCATGAGGATTGCCGCTGGGGTACCTCGCGCACGTTGTAATCTAGATATGCACTGCAAAAAAAATAAGAACTTGTAACTGCATTTACTTCTTTTCAATTTAACACAATAATTAACTAAAGTGTGAATTGTTTGGTATTAAAATTAATTTTAAAATGTTGGATGTGTGTAGGTGAATTGTAACCAGTTATTGATTTATTTATGTATTGGTTTGTTTAATTGTTTTGGGGTTTTTTTGGGGGGGGGGGGATTCCTGCTCAGCTACTTTGGCCTAAACTTTAGTGAATAACCCTACAATTGTTTCTTGATAAACTGTGGGACCCAAACAACATTAAAGGCACAGATCTGAGATAGCACTATACATGCATGTTTTCTTGTGTATTTTGTTTATCCCCTTTTTGCTTCCATTTACCTGTGCAAGTGTTTCAGTTATATTTGTTGGATATTATTCCTCTTTAGGGATATGTAACTAGTTTACTCTCATGCATCTAGAATCCCAACAGAAAGCACAAACAAGTGAAGCTGAAGATGACCTATCAGCAGAAAAAAAGAAAAACTTGGACATCTTAAATAGTCTTCTAAACATCAATACAGAGCCACAAGCACCAAGCAAACAGTCCGCCAAAGCAAAAAAATTCAAGTATGACTAGTTTTTGCTAAATTAATGTAAACCGTGATTTAAAGGGAAACTCTGCTGCCCAAATACAAAATAAAAATCACTGTTTAGTAGATATACACCAAATGAAAACTTGCATGCATTTAATAATTCATCTTTTTATTGTGCTTGAATCTATAAACCGCTTACAAAACCTGCAGTCCTCTTGTCTGCAGTCTTTGCAAGCTCTCCTCTTCTAACCTCACCCACTCTTTCTGTGGTCTTCCAATCACATACTTTCCAATGCAGCTCAATAAGAAGTCTTTGTAAGGCAGGTGCTCTGAGCAATTGCTGCCTCTTGTGTTTAGCTCTATTGAGCTAAACAACCAGGAAGTAACAGGACATATCTGCTTGAAAGCCGGGAGGTATAGAACAATGTTAAGTTATAAAAGTATACATTTCTACTGAAATCTACACTTTTTGCAAAATGAAAAAAAGAAACAACATCTTCACACACAAAGCTTTTCAGCAAACTAAAGTGCGTTAGGGACCTGGAGTGTCCCTGTAACGCAGAATAATATGAGTGTTCCTTTCAATAAAAAGGCCCTAATACTGTACAGTTAATAAGTTAAAATTGTAATCCTTCTTTAATTTCCAAGGGCAGATAATAAATGTACTTTTGGCTATAGGACTCTGTTGTACACTGGCAATATTGTAAGATCCACAGATTTCATTGCGTTGATCATTTGTTCTTATTCAACTGGAATGGCATATTGAGACAAGTGATTAAAACATTTTGCCTCAGACCATCAGTTACAGAATACATAATGCAATACATTGTTCGATTCATGTTTGAGCAGTGAGTCACTCTCAGGAGTTTCTTAAATTTTGACATCACACCCATTCATCTCTCTCTCAGAGATCTAAATGCCCTTCAATATGACCCCACGAATGAGGATCATGCAGCATTTGAAACACAGACCGAAGAGACCAAAAAAAAGAAAGAAAGGTAATTGTTTTTTAAATGTGTGTTTTTTACGATTGTAAACTCTCAACTATGTAATCACCTTTACATTTTAATGCTTCATTACCTCTTAGAGGTTTACTACAGTCATATGTTAGATTGTGGCTTCTTCCATATTTAATATAGGTCTCTGTTCTGGTGTGACATTGGAGTGTGGTAGACTGAGGAATATGAAAATGAATACTTCTTTACAGGAAGTGTAGTGGGTATAGCAAAACCAGACTCTTCTTTCCAGATGAAATGGGTCAATTGGGTCTTATCCAGCATCACAGTCGGTAATTGTTTGTACCGACGAACAATGTGGGGTTGGTTTATTTACTAATGCATAATGCTGCTTTCCTTACTGACAGTAAGGGAGTCACAGTACTCTAGTACTGTGAGACATCATTTTGTTTGCAAAGATAAAGTGAAATTCTCCAGCTCCCTTTTATTCATTTTATTCATTGTAGAAGGATGAGTGCACCGTGATGGGACCTTTTAATCCTGCACTTGTAACACATACGTGAAGTACAGCAGAATATTGCTGAGCTGTCTCACCAACTATATTCTTTACTATTGGGACATGATGATTTTAAATGGGATCCCTACCAAAGATAGACAGTGCATGATAAAAGGGGCCCAACGTGCATTCCACAAGCATATAGAAATGGAGTGAGACTATCTTCTAATTCATATCTAACATTACACTTGGCAATGATATACAGGGAAAGTCAGAAAACATGTATTAGAACTTACTGTATTTGTACATAAATAGATGTAATCATAATCGGCTGTAGTTTGTTTTTTTTCCCCCTCTTTCTCCTGGATTGGATTTCTGCGAAAGTATTAAATACTGTGACCTAATGGAATTATATGCTTTCCTGCAGTAAATCTGAGCGGAAAAAAAGGCGTCTAGAAGCAGAAAAGCTACCAGAAGTGTCTGTAGAAACCTACCATGAAGTGGCAGTGGACTTAAAAGAAGTATTTGGAACCTCAAAACCCAAAGAGAGTGAGGATCCTGTGATCACATGGGACCAAGAGGATGAAACGAAAAAGGTGGGAGTGGAGAACTCTACCATGCATGAATATTTCAGCTTACAAAAATCAAAAGAGGAGGAGCCTGCAGGATTCACTTTCTCTTTCTTTGGGGCTAATACAGAGGACCATGATTCTAAAGAAGGTAAGAAATCAAATCATATGATTCTAGCTAGTGACTTCACCAGTTGGAAAATTAAAGGTTCTTCCTGCATTTCTAATGTTAGAATGTTCTCCTGCCTAGTTAGAATTCTATTATCCGTGATATGGAAGTATTGGGGGAGCACATGCGCAGCAATCATTGTGTAGAGCCAATCCGCATCTCCTTAGAGAGATGCATTGGCTTACTCCATTGCGATGAGAAGCTTTCAATGTCTTGCTGAGTCCAGCAAAGAATTCAGGACCTCAATAGGAAGTACCTCTAATGACTGCCCTTGGTAACAGTCCTTATAGTTCAGTGTAGACACTGCCTCTTCTCAGAAAAGCAATTGAGACACTGCAAGGATCTCTTTCCAATAGACCCACATTAAGCTATATTGGTTCCTGTGCTTACATTGGCCCTTTAAAAGTACTGTTACAATGTATAATTAACTTTACTGAGTCAGAATGGATCATTCCAGTTATGGTAGGCATGTAATGCATGCCTACCAAGTGTTGTAATGTATATTCATCTAATCTACAATATACCTTGTGTATTTGGCAGGCCTAAAAGTTACTTGCCACTGCAAGGGTCCACTGCCAGGCAGCATTTTCTCTTGCCAATGGCTAGTAAATGAGAAATTTTGATTCTTGCTGCATAATGGTCACTGAGAAATTGTTCATCTGAACATAATACAAAAAAAAAAAACATAACTTATTGAGCCGCATTAGTTGCAAAACGTTTGGTTTTTGTCTTTTGGGGGCTTTTTTTTCTCTCTCTTCATCATGTTTGGCATTAGAGCAGAAACAAAAAAGTAATGGGGTAGAGGTATAGATTATCATTTTTTGTTCTATAAATTGATATATTTTGTTCATTTCTTACTTTACATTTGTCCTGTCTGTATTTACCATTTTCATTCTTATTTTTGTTTCATTTATCTGTTACCTCTCATTTCATTATGCTTGGATCCACTGGCATTGCCTTCGTGTTATGTGAGAAACACATCATTAGTTCTCACCACACCAATATGTACTTGTTTGGTTTTGTTTAGTTTTTTTGCTGTGTGTGTTTTTTTTTGTATTTTATTTATTTTTTTGGTCGTTAAAAACCTGGGTTGTCTATATGGTACATCTGACACTGCTTAGAAATGAAAACCGTTAATAAGCAATTAAAAAGAAATACGTTTCTGTCTACAGTGCCCTATTCATTTGAGACTATTAACCCTGCCAAGGTGGCATGGCAAGAAGACCCCCGATTCCAAGACAGTAGTTCAGAGGGAGAAGATGAAGATGACGACAATGCTGCAATCCTTACTAAAGAACAAACACCAAGGTACATACTGTACTTATTGCCTGTAATACATGACATTCCCTTTATGGCAACAGTTATCCTTAAAACCAAGGATACTTATTTAATGGACAAATTAACCCATTTCCCAAACTGTTAGGCTGCCATGGGAGTCTTATAAGGATCATTAGGGCCATTTGTTAGTGGAGGGATGCTTTTTACTTACCCACTTCCCTGCGACAATTCTCCATTTCCTTTTCTCTTCTTTCTTTCTGGTTCTATCCTATCTCTATTATGGAAGGTTATTTACCTGGCCTCATTATATTGAAAAGCAGACGTGGGATGCAATGTGTTGTGTTGTGTACTCTACTTTTGGGCCAATGGCATTTTGATGCTGTATTGTACTACTATCTGTATTTAAATAAAGATATAAAGTTAGTTATTTTATTTCTCTTCTCTCACAAAATGTCATATATTTCTTATTAAAAGCCCTATAATTGCTAAAATTATCTCATTATTTGTTTTACCCTTTCAGTATACTATCAGAAGCCTCTAAAAGCAACATCCGTTTCTTTTTCTTTGTGAAAGATGATGAGAGACTGAAAGGTAAGCTGATAGTTGTCGTTGCCTTTTGTCACCTTGCCATTTATACATAAGAGGAATTAGTTCCTACTTTTCATAATCTATAACTTGCAAATAAACTTTAAATAAAATAAAAACCGGACAGTCAAGGGGGATTTTAGACATACCAATAGCGGTGGGGGAGTGACAGAGCCACTTTAAGATGTCGTCCTCTCTAGAGTAACATTCATTTTGGGAATGATTTTTCTTTAGTAGGTAATTACATTGCTTTCATACTTGTGTTTTGTTTTGTACACTTGTTTTCTATCGTCATGTATTTAAAAAAACTAAAATAAAAATTATGAATGCAAAACAAAATCTCTTAAGAAATTAACCTAGTTTCCAGCAAGAATGTTTGGTTATTTATCTCATGGTGTAAGGATGTTTCAGTGTAGTAGTAAAATATTTCTTTGCCTAAAAATATAGTGTAGTGTAGAAACAATCCCACCCACAAGCGTGGTTACATCAACCTCCTAACTGTGTATGCCCTCCTATGCCTTGGACACATTGTGGTATATATTGTTCTTTGTCTAGTCCGTTGTTGGATATGTCCTGCATCCGAGGTGCGGTTTATCTGGTTTTCAGAGTCATAGTAATTCATTACAGACTAAAATGAATTTCAAATTTAAAGCCAAAGTAGCCAAACTGGACACATTCCTGATGTAGATAATTTTTCTGGTTCACTTATTTTGACTTTAAATTAGCAAATCTTTTGAATTCTCATTTTAGTAAATAGTCCTGAATGTTTTGGCAGTGTTCAGTCAGTGTTACTGGTGAAGAATATAGCCAATCACCACACAGTTCTCCCATTGCAGTAGCCTGACTGTATCCCATTTGTTATAATACTTCTGTAGAAACTGTGTGCTTGAGTTGTGTCTTTTTAAACACACCAAGAAAGTAATTAAAGTTGCAGGGTTATTGGTGCTATTAATTATATCTAAAAATTTTTTTGTAAATTTAGATATGCTCTTTCTTGTGTTAATGATATCAGAAAGCAAATCACTAAGCACACCTTTTTGTGTTTTTTTTTGTTTGTTTTTGGGGGGGAGGGGGGGGTTGTAGAGGAGTAAATGCACCAAGAAATTCTTTCTTTATGATCTATAATTTTTTACTTCCTGCTTATATGCATTCTTCAGATCAAAGAAAATGTATTTCCTTGTTTTCTTTAACTGAGAGATCTAAAACAATCATTTTTCCCCAAGGATTGATCAGAATAGTGTTCATATTGCACTAAGCAGCTTGAATGTGTAAATGCATGATTTCATGCCTAGCACTAAGATTGATATAGATATATATATATATATATATATACATACACACACAAACTATTGATGTAGCAAGTATTTAGAAATGTTTTTGGAGGATTAAAAAAAAAAAAAATTGTTTTGTATTAGCTAATGCACCACATTACCATTTTATTTAGCGGGGCCAAAAATGTTTTTCCCATCCTCAAACTTGGAGGAGGAAGAAGAAGTCTGGGAACAGAGGAAAGAATCAATCATGGAGGTAAGATTCTATTATGACAGAGTACTACACACTGTTGCACCCACTGTTATGTGTCATAACTTGGGTTTTAGCATTAAAGGGATCCTATAATGCCAGGAAAACAAACCCTGGCACTATAGGCTCTTGGAGTGCCCCCTCCCCCAGCGCTGAAGGGGTTAAAATCCCTTCAGCCACTTACCTTAATCCAGTGCCGGGCTTCATTGAGCTGAAGTGGTCTGGGTGCCTAAAGTGGCCCTTTAATGGGACATTCCATGCTGGAATCTACCCCTCCCTCTCCTAATCCTTTTGAGGATATGTGATATACTATATATCCTTTATTTGCTGCAAATTCCCAGACCTGTTGGCTATTCTGGGATGTAGCACATGACTAGTACATAGGCAGCACACCCTTGTGGATGTTTGTTTTGCAGCATTGCCATTATCTGTCAGTGATGCAAGTAGTTTAAGACACAAGTATTTGTTTAGAGTGTAATTTCTGTGACTAAAGCACTTCACCCCGGTCATTGATAATGCAAATCTGTCATTGCAGACTTCTTGTTTCCTATTCCTGATGTCTGTCTGTCTGTTTTGTAGGAGTGCAGGAAAAGGCACAAGGATGCAAAACGGAAAATAAGAGCCAACCACTGATATCTGATCATTCTGCTTCCAAAATAAATGTATATTATTCTCTGATTATTTCTCCTCCGGACTACATCCCTCATTGAGGATTACTCCTAATCTCTCACGTGAACGTTTGCAGATCTCTGCCATACTGAGGAGAGAAGGCCTGGAGGCCAAAAAAACTACTTGATATGGAAGTAATGTTTTTCTATCCCAGGCATTTGTAGCTATGACCAAACATGTATTATATGGATAACTACTCAGGACATCAGTTAATTGGCTTCAAAGGCGTATATTTTTCCAAAAATGAATTTTGACCCATCTTATATTTAAAAAAATATCGTTTTATTTTGCTTTAAAGAAATTGAGAGCATAATATATGGAGTCCTTCACTCAGAACATCCTTTAACACAACCTTTTTAAAAGGAAATTTAAGCAAAAGCACACAGGTCTGAAGTCTGCCATGAAGCCTTTTCTTCATACTGTGCAAGCATCTTTTTGTGAAATGTTGCATTTTGCTTTGTGTTCATGATCACTGAAGATTTAACCTAGTGCTGTTTTCATATGCCTAATGATCCTTGTGCACTGCAATAGAACAGTAAAATAAGTTTTATTTATTATCATGTTTCTCAATATAATAAACCTAGTATATCTTTACTAAAAAAGATGTTTCTGTGTGTCAGAACTTTTTTCCTTATTCCTGATAAAGTATCACGGATACTAAAACTACTGGGAGGCTTTCACTTGGCTGACGGTGTATAGATGCAGTTTCATTTTTTTTCTGTAGGCTGATGGGACTTAGAGTGGCAGGAGACATTGTAAGCTTCTTTTTCAATACTGATTTTGTTTGTATATGTTCTTTGTAGCATTAGGGAGCATCTTCTCCAGGCAGCCATCTCATAAAAAAACCTCAGTCATAAAGCGTAAATATATGCTAGACTGCCATCAGTTAGAGAAAAACTGTTGTCATAAAATAATGTTAATATAATGTTTGTGATGCCATGTCTCTTTATATAGTTTGGGTCATATTATGTGTTATCAATTGCTTTTTTTCATGCTTTAGTATTTTCTGTGCAAGCTTTGCTCAATGGTGTCACCGGAACAAACCGAATACGGCTCTGCCAGAGCCTGAAATTGAAATTCTGTTGGTACATTTTAGAGCAGGGAAGCCGCTTCCATGATGCTTTTGTCATTCTAAAGACATTCTTATCGCATGCAAAGTATCTTGTGAGTTGTAGTTCTAAAACATCTGGGAATCTACTTTTTGGACACCCCTGGTTTAGAGCATCATTAAAGGATACGTGGCTGCCTTTTGTCTTCCTTTGAACGATCAGGTACAGTGTTGTTAATGCTAAGAAAAGTTATACACTTCTATTTTTGAATGAATAATATATTTTAAAAGTGAGAGCAGGAGTGCAGAAGATGCAAGTCTAGCCCTGAACAGCTTGCTTTGTGGACATAGCTTCCAGTATCCCAGAGTTATGCTTCAAGAAATTTGACACTTCTTGTTTAACCATTTATTTTAAGATCAGCAATTTGATATCTCCGCTCCCTGCAGTAGTGCCACGTGCTTCTTGCTCACCATTCCCTGTCTAATTCTGTGTGTGGGTGATGGAATTTTTCAAGAATACTGACTGACATCACACATGTATTCGTGGAATGCAGCTTCTGGAGCAATATGCTAACCCATAACATGTGCTGGCATGTCTGCCTTAAGTGTTTTTCACTGTAAATTTAATCCATCTTTCAGTGGGTGTGCCTTCTATGACCCTAACCCTCCCTATATATTTTGTTAATTATAACTAAAATTTTGCTGAAGACTTTCAGATTCCTTTGAATTTACTTTTTTTAATCTATGTGTACATACATATAATTAAGTGTGTATATACACTATTAACTGCATGAGTGTAGGTATTGTGTTCAGTGTCTGGAAGGGATGCAAATATAATCTAAGATACATAAATAGACATAAGGTAAATATCTGTTCTCACATCAAGCACATACTGGCAGCTAGGCTTTCTTAAAACGCTTGGTAATTAAACATTATTAATCATAATTTCTTACAAACTGAAGATTGGTATGTTACTGTTCCCAATCCTTTTGCAAGTGAGGTTATGCCAAATCTGTTATCTATGTCGGATTTATTTGTTAGACACTGCATTATAGTGAATTGAAAACCAAATTGCAAAATTTTAGGCTAAAATAGTCATACCGTTCGTGTGAGAATTTGTCCAAATCAGCTATTTTGTCCCATGTTTTGCAAATCCGTTTTCAAATCACTGAAGCTTAATTTTCAGTGAATGAAGGTCTCTTAGAGAATTGTCACTTTCTGGGATTTTTACTCTTTACTTATCCTCCATATTAAACAAATGTATGTTTGTGAGTCATAAAAGAAATAAAATTAAAGTGCTGCTCAAATGTTTTTTTTGTTTTTTTTTGTTTTACCAAATTGGGTTTTCAATAGATAATGCCCTGTTGGGCACTATATCTGTCCACCCACTCCTTCCACCTTCCCCTTTTTCAGGCGAGAGCTTTGCAAGAGATCTTTCATGCCCCATCTGCCATCACTGCTTCCGTCCTTGGTCCAATCAAATTCTTCTCCGTGACAGTTCTCCTAGCTTAGAGAGCTCAGTGAGCTGCAGAGGGGTCATAGTTTGAAAAAAGAAAATAGCTAATGTTAACAAATAGGGAGGAGGGAAGCGCTGAAAAAAAAAGATAGGTAGGTACAGAGAGAGGGGAGTTAGATGCTTTCCTTTGCAGGCACGATCCCAACACTGCCGACAAGGTTAAAAGGTAGTAACATCTGTCACCTGCCAACAACAGATGTATTTTTATTTGCACAGAATGGATATTAGGCAGCCCAGACCTGTGCTGCCTATGTCACGTGCGCCAGGGCCACTGACACAAAAGTGGAAATGTCAAGCAGAAACACTGTACAGACTCCTACCACCATGACCACTTTTAAAAGCACAAATGGTCATGCTGGTTGGAGTAGTTATTTTAGATGTAGGCTTCATTTTGCACCTGGCTGTCCACATAGAGGAGTAGAAATTAAACATTTTCTATTTCTCCTCATTTGCAGCATGTGCCCCGAGTGTGCCTTGACTGAGCTAAATATGAAATAAAGCATCACATGGAAAGAAAAAAAATAAATGTGTTGATTTTCAGTGTTTTGTTCAGTAATGTGATATACAAAGATGTGGTGGTTCTACTTTAATTCCATATGTGTCACATATCATCCTCCATTTGCCATCTATCTTGCTATATTGTATTCATGTCATACTATATATATTAATGGTAAAGGGTTTTTTTTGTTTTCCTCTTTTTACTTGGTTAAACAAAAAGCAGCCTACTGCAGTAACAATGCCTGTCCCTTCCCGGTGACACCTCCAGGCTGGCAACCATACAGCTGGAGGGCTCCCTTCCTCATTTGCCTTGATCACTCCGTCAAGGCAGAAACGAGGGCCCCTTATTGAAATGCAGCAATGGTTGCACAGGCAAACTCAATGGGTCTCTTTAAGAAGCATTGGCTTGGCCGGGAGATCATCACTTCTGCACACACAATTATTGACCAACACATATACTCTATTACATATACGCATACACACTTAAGACCAATAAAAACACACACTGCTACACATACAACTAAGGAACTGTTGGTAATATTTGGCCAGGGGGCAAATACAAATGAAGGGCTTTTTATTTGCATACAAAAATCACAGATCTGTGTGTAGGCCAGCAAAAGGGCCTGCATACTTCTTAACTGCTGACTCATTCCTAAAGTATTCTAAAGTTATCTAACCAGTGTACCAACTGTAATGATAAGCAGAAGAATGGTATTGTAAGGCTTTTCCCTGGGGGGGTATTTGCTGCCCTTGTCACCCCCTCACTTGTATACACACACAATCTGCTAAGCATGTACACACAAACACAGGTTTGCCTTGACGTGGCAGGTGGGCTTGCATCTAACGGCCATTGGAGTTACTAAATAACCTTAATTTGTTTAAATATGCATAGGGATTTGGGAAGTGAGCAGGTAACTTTTTTTTTCTTTGGTTTTTACTGTATGTACTATGGTCATTGCTGCCGCCCAAGTGTCAGTATAGAAAAAGAGGGAGGAAACCGTGCCTTACATAAGCTGTATATACATACACTTGATGTTTCTTAGTTGTTGTAGATAATTTATCATTTGGTAGAGCTATATTGGAAGCTCTACCGTAATTTGCACGGACGGTACAATCCCCGTCTCAGGATTAGAGGTCCAACGTCTTTGGCACTCCAATGGTATGGTGGTACGGATGAAATGGAAAAGAAGAAACTCCAATGGTATAGTAGTTCCAAATCCAAATATAAAGGAATAAATGAAGGTAATTATACTCACATTTGCTAGAGCAGACAACTTACTCTAGTATATAGGGCTTGCAGTGGTATAATCCCCAATGTAGGATACGTAGGCCAGGAAGTTGATGATGAAAATAAATTATATAGTAGAATAGAGTATCACTTTAAAAATATATTTAATAATAACACAAGTAAAACAAAATGCTATATAAGATAACACTTAACGCGTTTCGCCAGTTGGCTTCATCAGAAGTGTAAATAACATACATCAAAAACTTCCTTTAAATACATAACTTACATAATTAACATAATTGTAGGTGTCTTCCTGGTGTACCTCGGCCGTGGAACACACGCGGCAAAACCGGAAGCGGCGCGACGTTCACATGTGTGTTGGTAACCACCGTGGAACGCACGCGTCGCGCCGGAAGTGACACGGCGCTTACACTGGCAAAATAAAACCATGCGTTCCAGCGTGGAACGCGCAATAGCCGCGGCCATTATATGATAAAATAAGAGAGTAAAACATATAAAACAGCAGCATAATGTCTTCTCTTCCTTGATAAAAACATGGAGATATACAAAGTTCTTAGCGTTCTTTTATATCTCCATGTTTTTAGACTTTTATTTCTGTATTTATATTCACTTTTGTATCACACAGCTGTTACAATGCTGCCGCCTACCTCATGTGTTACCTATTAAGGGTTAATAAGTATGTAGGGGTTTAGAAAAATACCCCTCTCTCTCAGAGATATATTTGCCAGAAGCTCAAGGAAGCAAGGTGAATGGTTCGTGTAGGACCCACCTAAGTAGGTAGCTTTGACGTGACAGGTGGGTTCCATATAATGGCCATTGGAGAAACTAAATAACCTCCATTTATTTAAATATGGTTTGGGAAGAGCGCATGTCCCTTTTTTTTTTTTTCTTTTTTTTTTCCAGTTACATACACATACAGATTCTCTTGCACACACTTTATTTAGCCACTCTCCTTTTTGACTACCATATTGAAGGATGTGTTCATTAAAATTCCAGCGGGGATCAATCTAATAGAGGATTGTGGTTACTTCTCTCCCCTGTTGCAAAGCTTGCCCTACGTGAACTCTGGGAGAATTTTACAGAAGTTGTCCACTCTTTCAGGATGAGGAGGAGGGCAGACTTGCTGGACAAATGGAGATAACTATTTACTAAGCACAGCTAAACTAAATTTTAATCCAAATATTAATCCTTTAGCAAAAGTAACCAACCCTACACAACAATACAAAGGAATGCCTGGAGTGTCTCTTTAAAACAGGGGTCCTCAAACTCTGCCCAGATGTTGGTGAACTACAACTCCCATGATTCTCTGGCTATCTATGTAATTCAAATCATAATCATCATCATCAGTTGTAGTTCAGCAACATCTGGGGGGCCGGAGTTTGATGACCCCCTGCTTTAAAATATGCAAAGTGGATTCAATTCTACTGCACTTTGTGTTATTAAGGGTATATTTCTTGTAGCACACCCTATACTGTGTGAATGCAAGAATACTCATTGTAAACCCAATTTTTGCATGATGCAGTATGTCAGGGTCGCAGGATAGCATCTCATGCCGTTTAACTCAGACTTTCATCCTTCAGAGTTTAACTAACTGAATACCATTAAGTTTTGTAATATTTTTTAAACCGAATTGGGCTTATTCACTATGGTAAACGGAAAATAGTTTTGCCAAAATAGCCGATTAGAAAACCCTCTTTCTGTTCTAATCACAGCTTGGCTATTTTAGTCCCAGTGATACCATTCAAATTTTAATTGGCCACCGTTCACTGTTTAGTGAATAATTGCAAGGCACATAATGCGCATGTACCGATGTTTGATTGATGGGTTTGTTTATACTTTTCTCCTTGCACTTATGACCAACAAGTCCTTTAGTCCTACTTTCTTCCCACTAGGTGGCACTGTACCACTCTGTTCCAGAACATGTGGTAAGTAGCAGTAAACACATGAATCTAACTTTGTTGTGACAGCAGGAATTAGGGGTGGAGGAATTCCTATAATATTAACCCCAAAGCTGCCAGTTATATTTACACTCAAAACTTATCAATGGTTTCACAACTTAACCGTTTACAATTTTATGCTGATGTTGGCATTTATATTGGACTAACAACTTGTAAGTAATCCAATTCACTGCAAGGTTTATTTCTTGGCATATATTTATTATAAGCCAGCTATGAATATACGTGAATTTATAAATGGACAGACTCCATTTTAAAAAAGCTTATTATCGTTCACTTGAAATTTGTCATAATATGCTTATTTTACATTTCCAACGTATAACTTTCTGAAATAGGCTAGCACTATAAATAATACTGTATAGAATTATCTACTACTGCACAAGAATATTGTTATCTTTCAATTATAGAGCAGCAATGCATTATGCATTTTCTTGCAATTTACAAAGGATTGAGTAGAGCAGCTTGGTGTCTTAAGAATTATGGTATCCCTATTTAATGGAATTGCATTATGCACTCCATGACTAAGCAAGGGTTGATTAATATACTTCCCTGTATAATCATTATGGCATTCATACTATCCCAGCTGTGAATGTGCAGAAATTATTGCTTAGTGTGTTCCATATCACTGGTTCTCAAACCAGCAATGATCGAGAAATGGTGACTGTTTGCAGAACAAAGAGGGGGTGAGATGCTGAAGAGACTATTGTAATAGGACCATCAGATGGCAATTAATCTTTTTCATTTTTGATAGTTACAAATGTCACAGCTTACATTAATACTCCTTATTATCCAGCGTATTCCTGGTGCATTCCCCATACACTAAAGGTTGAGGACCACTTTTTTAGATTATTAGTAACATTTCTTCCTCAGTGGAACCATACGTTTTTCAAACAGCACACGTTCCTTTGTTGTATGTGTTACTACGTACCATCATTTTGAAAAACATGCTTGTTTGTGCGGTAATTTATGTTAGCCCATGCAATTCCTGTAGAGCATGTTCTAGTATTTCATTATCTTTATGCTAATGGAGCAATAGGCAAGCTCCAACTCCTCCCAACCACTATGAGGATTCATAAACCGTGTTCTCGCCTCGCTCCTCTAGTTGTTTGATAGAGCTGGGAGTAGGATAAGTTATGTAATTATAGCTGTCATTCATTGCAATAATTTTTCTGATAGCTAAGGGGCTCTAAGGGAAATGTTTATGCATCATGTGACTGGTATAATGTTAGCAAAATGATAGGTAGACTGTGAACGAATAGGTAAACATAAATGACACTGATTGGAGGATGAATCCTGAAATTCTTGGATTTTGTAGAGCGCTATCCTTTGTGTCAGTTTCCTGGCTTCAAGGAACTGCGGTGAATAGTTCTTAGTTGAAAAATAATGAACAGTGTCACTTGACAAGCTAATAGAAACTACATGGAGTCTCATTACGTTGCTATTAGGTAACCACGTCATAATTTTTTTTTATGAATAAACCGTATTCAACAGGGTATCTATTTTAGACTTGCATTCTTCGTACTCCTCTATTAAACAATCGATTTTTCTGACAATGAATCAAATCGACGGTCATAGAAATGTTTTGTTTGTTTTAAGCTGATCAATCGGTTTGAGAGCGAATCTAAAGTTTTTCCATGCAAAACAAATTGATTCGTTTAAAGGGATTCTATAGTGCCCTTTGGTCATTCCACCTGTCCTGTCCCCCCTGGCAGATAAACAGCGCCGGGTCAGCAGACCATCCGATCATTCATCATCATTTAAGGGACTCAGAGTCGGGGGTAGAGCTTGCCTGCTGGTTGGATCAGACATGTTTTGTCTGAGCTCCTGCATCTGATAACGTAAAACTGGGGCTAACTGCGGGCCATACGCTCATTCTGACCCTAATCGGTACCCACCCTGCTAAGCTGCCAACGGTGTATACGGGATACCTGACGCAAGCCTGTTCAGCATTGAATTACTCAGACCGAGGCTTGTGGCCTACTTGAGCTGGGGTGAGACAGCCACTCTCCCAGCTCCCTAGACCGGTGGGGATTATCCCGGTCCCCACTGGTGAACACCACTAACCACTGTTGCCTTCAAGCACCCGCACTGACATAGGTCCTGGACAGGGGAGATTACCTCAAGATGGTGGACACGCTGCCACCTCGTGTACAATAACCTGCCACGATCACACAGAGCCCATGTAAGCAAATACAACAGCACCTGGCTGAGATTTGTAAAAACTTCTGGGCCAAGCTATCAGCTCACCTTGAGATGTCAACAGCTCTGGTTGAGGAGAGAGAGCGGGGCCCCCCGGGCGCTCCTTCCACAACAGCGTTGCAGTCTCCCACACTTGGCCTACCCGGGCTGAAGGCCAACAGGGATATAATCCCAGTGCATCGATCACTGACGTGGAGGATCCATCACCGTCCCCTGAAAGGGAAGAACTCCGCCTCCTATTTGAGCCCCCAAGTTTGTGGTCCCTGGATGCAGGCCTTAATGACGGCCTGGGGCTGTGGTCTTGCTCGGACTATGCCTCATGGTGCCATTCGACCCCCTCAACCTGCCACCGAGCCGTGGCATCGGCTGCTTCGGGACTTAACACCTTAAGCCCTCGGATAGTCACTAGTCTGACTCACACACTGCCTAATCTAATACCCACAGCATGCCAGCCTGCATCCACATCTTTCCATATGTTTTGGTTTACAGCGATCACCATTTTATTTTTATTTGTTTATTATTACTGTAAATATGATGTATCTCCGCTTATCTCTTATGCTTGATAATATGAGAGCAGCTTAATATGATGCACATGCTATACGCTGGTTGATATGCCATTACCTAGCTGAGGTACATACACCAAGCACATATTTTGTCTCATCATCTGCCAGCCTTTCCAAATGCCATAACATGGCAACAAACAAACCCTTTAAATATGCACTTACCCTCATACTCATCTTGGGGAGCCAGTGCCCAACTTATGTACAATGTTATCATCCACAGTAGTGTGGACCCAGTGGTCTTACAATCTAGTACCCCTAGCCTGTGATGAAATACATATACTACGCCAGTTTCCCATCTCTAGCGCCTAACCTAAATTACTAAAACAGGCATCTATTTTGTACCCACTCTCAAGCACCTATTTATGCCAGTTACTCCACGATTGTTTAATGTAGATTATCTCAGGCATACATGGTGTTTTGTTTACTTATAAAAGTGGCATGCTTTCTCACAAAGTGACCTAGACCGTACATTAATGTGATGTATAACTTGTCTTCATGCTGCTTGTTTTCACAATATGACTTATCCTGTCTATGTCAAGAACACACTGCTGTATCTCATGTTCATTCTATGCCATAATAAAACAAAGATTGACAAAAATATATTTTTTAAAAAGACGCGGAGTCCGCCAGCTTCCAGGAAGTGCCACTAGTGGCTTTCTGACAGCCACTGAAGGCAGTCTTAGTCCTACAAGGTAAGTATTGCTGTTTCTTTTAATGATTTACATTGCATTACTAAGGGTAACATGGACAGTGCACCCAGATCACGTCAATGAGTTGAAGTGTACTGGGTAACTATGGTGTCTCTTTAAGTAAGAATGCAACACATGCACATGTCTAGTAACTAACAACTCACTTTAATAAAAGTAGGCCTAGCTCAGTAATATAATCAGGGCCGGCCTTAGGTCTTCATAGTGCCCCCCACAACCCCGTCATACCCCTTTATTCAGGTGTATAGTGGTGTGTTTCAGTAGGGGATTTATCAAATTAATAATTATTTAAAAACAAAAATTAATATTCATTCCCCCTTCCATGATGCTACTTTGCATTGAGGGGGTAATCCAGTGTGCTGGGAATCTGGTCGGCACTTCCCCCATTATTTCCGCCCGCCCAGCCTCCTACCCTGGTGTCTGCCGCAGGCTGTGTGGAGGGGGCGAGGATATGAATTACATCATATCCCTGTGTATCACACAGCGCGGCTGGTGCCCAGTGATGGAGCTGGGCTTTAAGACAGGACTCCACAGAGCCGGACAGCATGTACCCCAGGGACCAGATTGAACAGTTGTAAATATGTAATTGTATATGTCTCTGTATGTATGTAAGTATGTATGTGTCTGTATGACAGTATGCCTGTGTATGCATGTATGTCTCTGTATGCGTGTATGTCTCTGTGTGACTATGTCTGTATGTCTCTGTATGATTATGTCTGTGTTTGTATGACAGTGTACCTGTATGACTTTGATTGTGTGCCTTTAATGACTGTGTGCCTGAAAATGATTCCTTCCAGGCACACAGGCAAGACACACAAAGGGATCTGGAGGGGAGAGACACACAAAACGTACTGAGGGGAAAAAAAAGCCACACCAGAGGGTCTGTGGTGGAGAAGGAAACAAAGAAAGGGGCTGGGGTAAGAAAGAGACACAGAAAGTGGCTGGGGGGAAGTAAGATACATACAAAGGGGGTTGTAAGACACACCCTGGCCTGTCGCCCACAGGTAGCTATATTATGTGTCAGTGTGAGTGCATGCGTGTGTCTATGTCATGGTGTGTGTCTGTCTGTGTCATGGTGGGTGGGTGTGTGTCTGTCTGTGTCATGCTCTGTGTGTTTCTCATGGTGTGTGTGTCTGTGTCATGGTGTGTTTGTCTGTCAAGGTGTGTGTGCGTGTCTGTCATGGTATGTTTGTGTCTGTCAAGGTATGTGTGTTTAGAAATAGTGTTTTTACTCACCTTTTTTTTTTTTTCCCCACACCGTGCTGCGGGGCTGGCATCGATTTATTTTTTCCAGGGCTGCTTTGTATCCCCAGTCCGGCCCTGCGCTTAGTCTACCAGTGTGCTTCCACCCAATGACAGTCTGGAGAGGCTGCTGTACCTCCATTGCTTAAGCAGTCTGAGTGGGCAGTATTGCAGAATATACCTGGCAATGCAGTTGGTTTTTGTATCCAGCCGTTTCCTCACTGACAGCCTGGCTTGCATAGCTGGCAAAGCTTGCACAGACAGGCAGAGATATGGCTCCTGTAATGGAAGGCATTGAGTTTTGTTTTGGGTTCAAACCCCAGGTGTTTTTGGAAGCAGGCCTACTGGTTGTGAATAGTAAGGGCTGCAGAGTATTGGAGCACGGTGCCTTGTGTACTTGTGCAAAGCAGCGTGCGTACCCGTTGCAGTGCAAAGCAGCGTGCGTACCCGTTGCAGTGCAATGTGTACGTGCACCAGCTGCTGTTTTGCATACATCAATTCTGTGACAGGTAAGATAGACTGTGTTTGCAGAGCATGTCAAGCTATGATGTGCGTGGTAGGTCACAGCTGAGAGGGTGTGTTGGTTAAAGGATTTGTGGACACACAAGGTGTGTGTTTCCTATTCCTAGACTCTCAGCTGTATAAATCAGTGACCTTGGTTCTTTGCTTTTGTCTGCTGACTGCAATATAGTCTAGAAAGGTCATAGAATGTGGTTTTGTCAGGACTGCACACCAGTTGCAGGGGATATCCTGTGCAGATATGCCTTCTCTGTATCCAAATGTATCCGACTGTATAACAGAGTACAACTAGTGACGGTTAATACAAAACACATTGCTGCACTGTGAAACAACAACCATTCTAACATGGCCTTAAAACCAGCAGTGACATTAACTGGCTGAGTAGAAAATGAAAGGGGAAACTTGGGGGATCTCCGCATTCACAATCAACAAGATTTTCAGGGCAATTACAATTGTGCCTCTTTATCCCCTTTTTATTATTATTATTGGTGTTTATATAGCGCCAGCATATTCCATAGCGCTTTACAACATTTTCAGAGGTGGAGATTTAACAATAAATAAACTTACAGGAACCCTTTGGCCACAGAATAGACTTCAATGTCATCACACACTACTACAAAGTGACTTAATCTGTCTGTAGGTTGTGTTTTCTCTTTCGTGTGTTTGTTTTTTTTAATTTCCTAGGAGATTATAAAATAAAAACTAAATATGTACAGCGTTTGAGAATATGTTGGTGACATATAAATAATGTTTAAGGCATTGGTTAAACAGACTTCTTTTTAAAACTTTGCAGGGTTGCTTTATCCGAGAGAGGGCATTTGTCTGCAAAAACAAACAAGCAAGCAATATTAATTTCACAATCACGCCAAGGCAGGCCTTCTGTGTCTGTATATGCACAGGAGGGTGTGGTAACGTGTATCAGTTTATAGGATTCTTTTTTCAGTTTTTTTTTTTTTTATTTTTTTTTATTGCATGCTACTTTAAAAAAAAAATTCACTCAGAAGAGACTGGTTTGGAGATCTGCCAAAGTCCGAGCTCCGCCTTGTGTACTTTATTCTGAGACTCCCACCCTCAGTCAACCCACAAGTCTTATCCAATGAGCTCCCTTGTTAATGTTTGACAACACTGCAGTGTGATTTCAGGCAGTGCACACATCTGCTGGATGCCTGCCCTGGCTCTCACACCCCCCTTCCTTCCTTCCACATGACATTGTACTCTGTAGTTAGTTCTTTCAGCCTTGCAGAGTTCTGCACCCCTCCCCCACTCGCATGTGACAGATAAGGGTTTCTGTAAATGCTAAAACAGCTGATTTTACTTCTGCCTATTACAGAGCTATTCTGCCTATTACAGAGATAAGACAGGCATACATATATAACAAAATGTATTGCAGACATCAAATACTTAAGGCGACTGCATACATAATGTTTATTGGGCTTTTTGGGGGGGGGGAAGAGAGGGTTTAAAAAAAAAAAACTTTAGTCAGTTTAAAACAGGGATGTTTGTGAAACAAATAATGCATGATTTCCTTCCTCAAATATTATAGTTTTGTTTATAGTGTTTTATTTTTGTAAGAAAATGTCAAAATACCCAGAATTTGCATAGAGAATAGTATGCCATAGGTTGCTTGACAGCGTCACAAGGAAAAAACAATGTGAACCATGAGAGTGTATTAAAGAGGAAATGTGTGGTTTTAGAGATGTCAACATATTACTTTAAGAGCAGAAAGACCAAAACAAAATGATAAGCAAAAGAGAGAAATCATCGTAGATATGCAGAATGTAAAGTTAAACTAGCTTACACACCCCTCTAAATGGCAATCACTATAACCACTTAATGCTCTTGCATTGAGTAAAGTGCAAGGAACGGTCTGTCTCTGCCGCTATATAAAAGTCATAGCACCAGGAACTGCTGTAGCAGTTTGCTAAACTTGCCATATATATGTAATGCCCCAGGCTATGATGGCACCAAAGTTAGCATAGCCCCCTTTTACCTGTACAAGATGTTGTAAAGTATGAGCGATGTGTAATGATTCCGAACTCCTCATGTCTGCGAAATAGCTTATAGCTCAGCAAGCATGAGGGTTTATTCAGTAAACTTTGAGTTTTGGTGAACCAAAATCCAAAGAGAAACATTTAGACCAAAATGTAGTTGTTTTTTTTCAAAGTTGCCCCTATAATGCATATTCAGTAAGTAAACATCAGTGATTCCATGGTGCCCACCCAGCATCTGCAGTACAAACTTAGTTGAAACAGAAACAAAGAGAGGCACGTATTCCTAGATACTTTCCTGTAGGCCTAGAGTGGCTAAACATCGGCAGACCCAGCTCTGCTGGATAGGTTCTGGGATCATTTTTTGCTTGGACAGGAGCCCAAAACATGGCACTGTCCTTGCAAATTTGGGACAGTAGGCAACTATGCATTAGGCAAAATAAGTGAAGCTCTTTAGTAGGTTTTAACAGGCTAGCTAGAAGGTGCCCTATATTTATTGTAGAATTGGTGTCAGAGAAATACTGGGGCATTTGTTCAGAGATTGTCAAGACTATTGAACTTTACTTTCTATTACAATTTTCCCTTTTAGTGCGTTATTACATACGTTGCTTGTAACTCATTAAAGGCATACTAGATTCACCCAGACCACTTCATCTCAAGTGGTTTGGGTGCAGTGGTCAGGGACAAGGACACTTCAAAAAGTTTCTATTCCTAACACTATAGTGTTCCTTTCCTGTCTTACACACTATTTATTCTGATAGTATATTGCTATTCTGTATTTCCCACTTAGGAGGTATAAAACAACTTATCTCGTTACTGCTGGAACCTATGTAAGTTACATAACAGATAGCACACCATTACAGTCCAGAACCAAAACAGAGGGCCTGCTCAACAAAATTTGGACTGACTGTGAGAAGTAGAAAAGCATGGTCCCTTGCTCATTTTTTAGGGTGAACATGGAAAGGTGGGCGAGAAGACCCTGAAAAAGAATTTAAGCCAGGATCCACGTTACATGCATACATTTACCAAGGAGTAATGGTATCACTTGTTTTGAGTCGCCACTTTAGTGATGGTGACACTCCCCTCCCCCAAGTTGTGGCAGGGTGCCATGTAAATTAATTGTAAGAAAAATACTGAGTATATTGTGAGAATAGAGGAGACACCTATGATTTTGGGCAGCATGCCCTCCCACAATAACTTGATTATTGACATGTGCAAAACAAAAATAAAATATCGATTAGGTAAACCACATAAGGTTACCACCTGCCCAGAAAGTGGATAGACCATCCATAAAGGGGGCATATCACTCTGACAAGCCCTTCTGCCAGTCTGACTGACAGCTGTTTTGGTGGCTGTACTGCACAGCCCATGTGCGGAATACTTCTGAAGCGCTCGGCCATGGGTTCAGTACTTACATAGCACAATGAATCTCCTGTAATGATGAACCTCTGCAGAACTGATTGGGGGTATCGTAGATGGAGCACAACAGGACAGTGAGATTGGAGTCCAACTTGAGACCAGGACAGTTAGGAGGTATGCATTCGGTATAAGAGTAGGGTTACCATATTCACCATGTTTTTAGGGAATCATATCACATATACATATTGATGGGCAGCACATTAAAAAGGTATGTAGAATTCAGACGACAGTGTATAAAATTAGGTAATTAGGCAATGAAGAATCCTGCAGAACATGCATTATACTGCAGGGCAACCCTTTTTATGCATTGTCATGTATAAATTATATTTGTCCCTAAATACATTGTGAATATGGTAACCCTATAGCCTACTTTAAGCCTGCTGTGCCCATACTTACCACGGTATAGAAAGCTGAAAAGCCACCTGTGGCAACCTGCATTACAAGATAACAGGTGTAATAACAGGTACATACTAATTATGCTAGTATTTTAAAATCTGATAACAAGGGAAACGTGCCAGTATGTAACTGTTTAACTGTGGCATAGGTGTGGCATCATCAACTAAGGAAGAGAACCATAAACTGCAATCAGTAAGTATAGACTATACAAACAAAATAGTGTTTAATATATGTAAACAAGCATGCCCTATAAAGCCAACAGTATTTATATATTTGGAGGGTTGCATGGCCATTAACACCTAGAAGGATACAATTGATAAAGAAAAAGAAAATGGGAGCAATAATGTGTGTCAAGGTGGTACATGGGATTGCCAGAATTGCATGTATATTGCACTCCCAAATAGTGTTTTATTCACAACATGTATGTACTAGCAATGGTAGTAAATATATTTGAATCCATTGTACAGCGCTACGGAATCTGATGGTGCTATATAATAAAATAATAATAATGTACAGAGGAAACCAAATTGGGGGGAGGAGTAGAGAGAGAGTATTTGCACATGTGCTACCGAGAGCGTATATATGAAACCGTTTAACAGCCACCTGAGCCTTCGGACTTTGCTGCTCAAGGGGGCTCCTTGCACCATAACAACTTAATTTAGATGAAGTTTTGTTGGTGGCTGGAGTATCCCTTTAAGTTATTTATTGTACCACCTCCACCATGACACTATAAAAGTAAGTTAGCAGCACCTGCACACTTCAACTTAACTGTAGCAAGCTGATGAAATGATCGTTGACATACATAACACATGCACTATATAAATATTGTTTTATTTTGAAATGACATGTCCTGTTTGCATTTTATGTATATTATAAGCCTGTCATTCACAGATGTTTCCCATAGCATTTTAATACACCTTATATATTCCCACCATGGGTATAAAATTTTATTTACGGCTTACTTGTCTTCAACATTCTTTACATGTCTTTTTTTTCTTAAAGGGAAACCATAATTTCCTAAGATTTTTGTGAGTTGTGAAAAATAAAATGTAATATAGAATTCCGCACCTGGACGTTTCCATCTTAGCTCCCTGTCAATCATTCTTATAAGCTCAGTCCTTTTCACCTGGCAGTCAGCATAGAGAAAGCATACAATTAAGAGTTTTTTTTTATTTTTTAGATTTAGAAGTTTTGAGTATTCCTTTAACTATGTAGGTGCCTGAATCCCCCCTTACAACAAAATAATAAAGATAAATAAATTTTGTCCTTAAAGGTGTATTGCTAAGTACCAGTAGCTAACTTGTTTTTTTTCCAGCTTACATGTTCTTCAGCTATATTGTGGAAACTCTCAGCAACCACTTGTTACCAGTCAATAAACATTGCATTTTGTAGATGGAAGATGCTGGCAAATGCAAACAATAATGACGGCCATTTTAGCGATTACTGACTTGCAACGAGAATTGAAGTGATGCATATGATATCCATATTATCCACAATTAAATTGAAAAAATTACAAAATTGCTTGAGTAATATGCAGAGAGCTAGTATCTCATCATGCACACAGCAAAGAACACATACACAACTGAATTTATTTTGCTACCTTGCTTCCAAAGTTCAACATGGTAGAACAACAGCGAAAGCCATTGCAAAATAGCAAAAACACTGCCTTTGACCCAGGGCATTAACTGACAAAACCATTTAAAGATGAGGAAATGTTTAAAATGTAACATCATAAAGGATGATTGAAACCCACAGTGAGCAGTATAAGAACAGGGCTCCATGCTCATACAATGTGTGCAAGAAAAGCCTAAAACAGCAGATTACACATACAGTGAGACAAGGGTGTTCAAGAATAGTAAATTCTTCTCAATGTAAGGCGGATTGCTCAGAGCTGTACAAAGGGGAACAAAAGTAAATCAAACATTTCAACTACAACATTTAGAAGTCAAGCCAGGAGGAGCAGACGTCATCAAGAGCAAAGACAGAGGCAAATGTTTCTGAACAAATTTTCCAGAAGAATGTGCCAGGCATGACAGATTCATTGCAAAACAAATATGGATGTAGAATGTAGTCAAAGATTTGGGAAGGTTCTAATATTGTATTCTTCATGAATTTATTGAATGCATACGCACGTATATACGTTTATTCACTGACAGGATTATTCACTAAAGTGGGAATTGTCAGGAATTCAAAGCACATTTCAAATTTAAGTCCAAAATAAAGGAACTGGTCTCATTATTCCAGTCAGCCATTCTCTCAGTAGCTATGCTACGTTGGCCTTAAAGCAGCAGTGTCACGCTGAACTTACCTTTCCCTAATCGCTTCCTCTTCTCTTCCTCTCTCAGGATCTGTTCTCCGTTTCTTCCTGTCTGCTTTAGTTTTCTTTAAAAATAAGACAAAGTAGGGACTTCTTTGTCTTGTGTATTTTTCCCACACTTGACCCGCTCTAACCCACTTCCTGTGGGTCAGAGAAATTTTCCCACAATACTCACCCTTTCCTCCGTGATCTTGCGATGCCTCCTTTCAGTATTCCCGAACGTCCTGTCATTTAGACAGAACGCCGAAGAAACTACCGAATTTTGTCATAACAGAACGAGAACAGTTTGTTCATTAATGTTAGGACGACATTCTGTACTTTTAGGTCGGTTCGAAATTTCATTCAAATGAATGAAATTCGATTTGATTTGTGCTGTGGCTGCATCTTGCACCCCCCACGGTATTATTGAGCTATCTACTAAAAGGCTGAAAGACCAACATTGATAAAATAAACCTACTATCCCCCCGGGCCCCCACCCACCCGCTGCAAATGGGTGGGGGCCCTAAATAAAAATGGGGGGACCTATTGTCCTCCCCTCCGCCGCCATCCATGAGCGGTGGGTGGGTTCTAAATGACAATGGAGTAGGACCTATTAACCTCCCCCCACTGTCAAAAATAACTTTTCTAGCAACCTATTTCATTACCCCTACTTATACCCTTTGTGTCACTATATCCGACTCCCTTAAGCATGTAAGCTCATTGAGCGGGGCCCTCAACCCCTCTGTTCCTGTGCATCCATTCGTCTGGTTACAATTATGTGTCTGTTAGTCCACCCATTGTACAGCGCTACAGAATTTGCTGGCGCTATATAAATAATAAAATAATAATAATAATGAGCTAAAGTGGTCTTTGTGACGCCTATAGTGTCACTCTGAGCCCAAATAGTGTAATAGTGTAATGTATATCCATTAAATGTTTGTAATCTATGCAGGACTAGCGTTCAGTGTCTTCAAGCTCAGCATATAAACACTGAACACTCCATTGATAAAATGCCCCTCTATGAGGAGATGCTTCAAGGCACAGTGCACCAACTGCCACACATGTGCAGTAGCCCCCCAGTGTTTTTCTGTGGAGTGGCTGAGATCACTGATTATCTCAGCAATGGATGGAGAGGCGTCTTTGGTGAGAAATGGGAGTAATTAATAAACCACGTCTACAGAGGGCAGTAAAAACTTTTGCACCCAGGCCTGACACTAGGTCTGTTTATAGCTGTGTGCACCTATTCACCTGTCAGTGGTTAGGTTTGTGTATTTGTACATGAGCAAGTGGCAGTGTGTATGTATCTGCCACATATTCATCCACACATAAAAATGTGGTTAATGGCATTTACCGTCCTGACAGAAAAAGTTGTGCCGAGCAGCAGTACCATCCTGACAGGAAAAGTTGTACCGAGCAGCAATCATGCACATGGAAACCTGGTAATTGCTTTTGGAGTCAAAGGCCAGTTACGGCCAATCGGATCCACAGGAGGGGTATTTAAACCCAATTCTCCTTTTGCTCATTGCCCTGTCGTGGTTTCATCCTGACGGTAATCCGAGAGTGCGTTCCGTATCTTGATTTTCTGGTATTTGACTTTGGCTTCATTTTGACTTGCCTGATATCTGGTATACTTGACTTTTGGCCTTCCCTCATCTTTGTGCCTGATTCTGTGTTCCTGACCTCGGCAAGTATTTTGACTATTCTTCGATACGTTAAGTCTGGCCGTTCTAAGGTCCAGTTATACGTTATCCTTAGTCCTAGGTGTGACACAGTTCTGCGTGCTGGATCAACTTGTAATCCTGAAAGTATCTGCATGACTGAGAATTAGCACACTTCTGAGTGATTGTTTCTCTGTAACTGAAGAACATGGTATGTGGTAGCTGTGCATGTGTGAATGTCCGGTATGTATGAATCTATAATGTCTGTCTAGATGTATGTATCTGTTCACACATAATTATCTATGTGTATGTATCGGTGTATGTGAATGTCTGCTGTGTATGAATCTATGATGTCTGTCTGGATGTATGTATCTGTGCATATATGGGGTGGGGTGTGTTTCTGTCGACGTGTGCGTATCTACCGGTAGTTGTGTGTATGTGTGCGAATGTGTTAATGGCTGGACAGATACATTCTGAAGAATAATACTGGGTGATGGTTACAAAGTAAAGATTTACCAGTTTGTACTATTAATTGTGAATGCCCTGTGACTTGACTGTACTTCAAAGGGGACCTGTCATGCCACAGACAACTTTTGCTCATCAGATTGAGAATAAGATTTGTATCTATACATTGTGCTAGCAAAAAACACGATTTAAAAATGCCAAGGCCCCTCTGCTTAGCACAGCTAATGCATTGTGGTTGATAAGGAAAGTATAAAAACCGAGTGACATGACTTCACTCTCATCCAATACTGGCACGCTGGCAACAAAGCCAGCCTGCCAA
Source organism: Pelobates cultripes (assembly GCA_933207985.1). NCBI lineage: Eukaryota > Metazoa > Chordata > Amphibia > Anura > Pelobatidae > Pelobates > Pelobates cultripes. The sequence goes on along the minus strand of OW240919.1, from coordinate 97,013,340 downwards.
TGTTAATGCTGACATTTGCCTTGCTTGGGGATGAATCCTAAGGAGGGCAAATGAAAGAAGACTTTAGGACAAGCGGAGAACGGTGGGTGTTACACGAAGAGTAACTCACGAACCAGTGCTGAAAGAGAGGAAAATCAAGTAGATCTTTGTATTTTTGTGATATATGGTGTATTCAATGTGTATGGGAGAGATTTAAGGTAAACAGATTCACTTTAAAGAGAAAAGTTTAGTAGGAAATGTTAAATAAGCTTTGTGCCATAGTAATTTTAATTGTATTTTAAATTCCACATACTGCAGTTGGAAACACAGTGGTAGGGATATATAAGGATGAATGTATAGCTAAGGCAATGAAAGAGTTAATAAGGCTTTCATCCAAATACAATAAAACCTTCTATGACCTGAAGTTTGCAGACACACAGGATTACATTTCCATGCGTCTGTAGTGACATTTGAAGGTGATTATTTATACAAAGGCCATATTTTTATTTATTTTTTAAAACAATCATACCTATGCTGTAGAAACGAGAATCATAATTCTGCAGACAGGAGCTTACATTACATTACATATAAACCCAGTGCTGTGTGAGCATCTCCTGATAGTCTGCAGCCAGGAGCTCACCCTATATTACATATAAACCCAGCACTGCCTGAGCCTGTCCTGATAATCTGCAGCCAGGAGCTCACCCTACATTACATATAAACCCAGCACTGTCTGAGCCTATCCTGATAGTCTGCAGCCAGGAGCTCACCCTACATTACATATAAACCCAGCACTGTCTGAGCCTATCCTGATAGTCTGCAGCCAGGATCTCACATTACATATAAACCCAGCACTGCCTGAGCCTGTCCTGATAACCTGCAGCCAGGAGCTCACTGTACATTACATATAAACCCAGCGCTGTCTGAGCCTGTCCTGATAATCTGCAGCCATGAGATCTTTAAACCCAGCGCTGTCAGAGTCTGTGGAGCTAACTCCCCTCTCCAGAATTCGTGCTGCAGCAGTGCTGGAACCCAATATACAGGACAGCACTGTATGTGACCATACTTTTTTCCTTTCAAGGCTCTCGCTTGTATCTGGCTGTGGTTTGTGGCTTCCTATTACACTGTGCTTGAGTTCACAGTGCCCAATCTGGCATCTGATGTCAGTACATTCCTCACCCAGCTCACAGGCAGCTGCATATAGAAGACAAGGGTTACATTCATTCCTTCAAACTGTTGTACTTCCACACAGCTCCTATCTTTGGGACATACTTAATGAGCAAAATAAGGTTTTTAGAGGGGGGGGGGTCCAAGTATGGGTGTTAACGGATGGGGATTAGAAGTAATTTACCCACACCCCTTTCTTGTTACGTTCACAGACACACAGACATACTTGAAGTCTGAGTGTTCATGTTAACCCATGCAAAGTACTATTCTTCAGTAGAAATGTTGATAGAGGGGATATTTATGAATAAATACAAATTTTAAGTCGCCAGCTCTATTTCTGTACCAACAATTTATATAGACCAGGAGTGCCCAAAAAGGTAGATCCCCAGATGTTTTAAAACTACAGCTTCCATGATGCTTTGTCATTCTAAATGCTTGCAGGTATCAAAGGAGTTGTAGCTCTACATTTGGGGATCTATCTTTTGAGCACCCCTGATATAGACTAATCCTAACACCACTGGCCCTTTCACATTTGTGTAGGCTTCTACTTCTTGAAAACACTATTGTGACTGCGCAAGCTTCAACTGTCCTTAGTTGAGTTTAGTGTGGACAGTCCTGGAACTGCGGTAGAATCCATCTATGGTCAGTTTTCTTGCCATTGTGGGAGGTAGTAAAGTGGCTAGCAGGCACCTTACGTAATGAGGCAGTTCCTTCACAGAAACAACAGCAGAAACCCCATTATTTTTTTTCTTTCAGTTTTTAGTTTTTTATTGAGTTTTTTGCACAGATAAAAGGTAAACAATAGGGTACAGAAGAAAAAAGAGGGAGGGATGAATGGTTACAATTCATTCCACACAATTTTGCACTTTTAGTCAATTTATTCGCTTTATACGTTTAGTAGAGTTCGCATTTTGTGTTACATAACGGAGTGTGAGCGTCTGGGTGGTTATATTCATATTATTAACGGTAGTGTCGACTGTTTTCCCTTCTGCAGTTGGGACGCATTTGAGGTGGTTGTTTGTGGATTGGGTGAGCATGTGTCGTATTCGGAGAATGTGTGTTCGTAGTTGAATTGGGGGGGGGAACATCAGGGGAGAAAGGGGGAAAACTGGAAACCTGGTATACTGAATTTACCACATCGAATATGCAGTGTGATGTAATGTGGGGAGTTGCGGTTGGATGTGTAATAGTATCTTTTTTTTTTTTTTTATTCTTTTTTTTTCTTGTGCATGGAAAGACTGAACATTTTCTTGCGATGCCACAACAGCAATAGCAAGCTGGGTAGTAGCATTGAACTTGGTATGGCATACAATTAAACAGCACATTTTTATATTAAAGACAGGCGAAAACTGAAACGTTATGTCACAAGAGTAGATATAATTTTATGCTAAAGTTGCTAATAATTCAAACATATGCGTCAGTAAGGTAAGTATAAACGTATGCATCTGTAAGGTAAGTATAAGGTGGGATACAGATATGGTATTTAGAATCCATGCTAATACAAGTGGGGTGGTTGCATAATGTAAGGGGTGTTATTAGGTTCTTTAATGAGGGTCGCTAGGGGTGCGGACCACAATGATCCCATACAGTTACAGTCTTGGGTCAATTAAGGAGACCTGCTTAGGGTGTCCGAGGTAACCCGTTAAGTGTGGTGGGTAGGGGTACTTAGAACAGGCTCACTATAGTTTTAGCAGGCTTTTGTGTATATCCCTGTTAGGCCGTTTCTCTGGGTGATCGCGCCTATGTGTGAGACATCCGAGCAGGGCATAAAACAGGCAATGAGGGTTAAACTACAATTAGGTCACAATGATCATTGTATTGTGAGTGTCATAACGAGGGGTTGCGCCCTGCCGGGTGATGGCAGTTTGGGCCGCTGAGGTGCAGGCGGGTTTGGCATATTTGCAGGATCCCCTTCGAGGCGTGGGAGCACCAGTGCTGGTGCCTAGGATACTTGGCGTTGTTTCCCTCTGTGCTGGTTTCCGGCTCCGCTGGTGGGCCGGCCTAAGTGGCGCCGGATTGCTGGGCAGATCCACGCTGCCACCTCTTTGATCACCATCAAGTAGGGCCGTCTCTGAGCCTGGAGCTTTATCCAAATGCTGGCGCAGATCTGGTCGAAGAACTCCCGTGAGTGCTTGGGAGGCTTGATTAGAGTGCGTTTAGTGGTAGGCTGTGTCCGTGCCACCATCTTGTGTGGGCCTGGATATGCCTGTGTTGCTTTGGGTGTAGTCGCTTGGTCAGACGTTGGTGTGGAGGTGATCGTCCCCAGCGAGGACCAGGATATCCCCCGCCGGTCCAGAGGGGAGGGGTAGCAGGGTTGTGCTGAGTTCACGCATGTGAGCGGGTCTCGTGTCGGGAGATAGGCCACCTCCCCCAGACCTCCGCTCCGTTGTAGGCCGCATGGTCGGTATAGGTCGTTTCGCCACGCATCGGTGCCGGACCGGTACCGTTCTGTTACTCATGGTATCGTGAGTGGATCCCTGGTCACCGTGAGTTGCTAGCGTTTAAGGATCGCTATGTGGTAGCTTGTTTATGCTCTGTATTGCAGGAGCTCTTAGAGTGTGCGACCAGCAATGTTGGCTGCCAGGCCCCGCCCCCCATGTAATAGTATCTTATCCGTCCCGTCATCTATAGCGTAATGGATCTCGAGTGTGCCATCTGAGTGGTGAGGTCCACTGCATTGTAGTGTGTTGTGTTGTGATTTATTCTGTTCTGTCCGTCTTCTAGAGCAATCATATGAGTTTTTTCACTGTATTGTGGTGTGTATGCCAACTTGCCCACCTTTTAGTGTATGTCTCTGCTTGGCCACCTAGTCTGTATGCCATACCTTCATATTCTGAGACATTTTCGATTCTATTCCATACTTCTTGGGGTGAGGGGGTGTGTGTGGTTTTCCAGTGGCTGGCTATACAGGTCTTTGTTGCTGTTAGTAGGTGTATGATAACCTGTCTGTTGTTGTCTAGCAGCAGTTCTAGGGAGAGGTGTAGTAAGTAGCAGTCTGGTGTGAACGGTATTTTGCGTATCGTTAAAATTTCCATAGCTTTTCCTATCGTTCTCCAAAGCTTGCTCAGTAGTGGGCAATCCCAAAATATGTGTCTCATGCTTCCTTTGTGGAGAGTGCATCTCCAACATACATTTGAGGCTGAGGGGTACATGTTCGCTATCTTGGTAGGTACTAGGTACCACCTCATCAGTATTTTACAATACGCCTCCCAATGGGTCAGGCTATGTGACATTTTCCTTGTAGTCTGAATTGTTTGTAGCCATATTGGATTGGGCATATTTATGTTTAGTTCTGCCTCCCATTGTTCTATGTATTTGTGTTTGCATAGTGGGTCAGCGTCATTTAGTGCCGTGTAGCATAGGGATAGTGGTTTTAGTTGTGGACGTTTGCCTATACGGTATAGCCCAAAGTTTGTTAGTTGTGTTTCATTGCAATGGCGGGTTTGTAGGGATTGGAGAATGTGTTTGGTTCTGATGTATGTGAAAATGTCCCTAGAGGGGAGTGCATATTCCTGTTGAAGTATTGGGAATGGTCTGAGGCCCGTCTCTGAATATAGTTGGGCCACCGAGGTTATTCCCTGTTGTCGCCACGTTTCCATATTTATATCGTCTGCTAGTTCTGAGATTATTTGTATCAGGGCGAAGTATATAATGTTGTTTGTGCCGGTGAGTGGACTTGCCCATTTATCCAGCTGCTAATTAAGAATCTCGTACTGGCCATAGGTTTGTGTTTGTTGGGTTCCCATGGGTTAAAAGATTGCAGCATAGAATTTATTGTGTGTGGTCGTATGCAGGCATTTTCTAGGGGGGCCCAGATTATGGGGGTAGTGCGGGATAATGCATCCAGCCCTTGTGCCAGGGACACTGCTCTATAATATCCCCTAATATTTGGGGTGCCGAGGCTGCCTTTGGTTGGTGACAGCCAGGTGAGGCGTCTGGCTATTCTTGGTTTTCTTTTCTTCCATATGTGTGCATTTAGCATTTTTTGGAATCTTTGGAGCAGTTTGTCTCCTAATGGTATGGGTATGATGCGGAACAGATACAGGATATGGGGTAGTGCCATCATTTTAACAGTGTTTACTCTCCCTAGCCATTATATTTCCAGATTTTGCCATTCTTCTAGTTGTGCCTGGAGTTTATGGGTTAGGGGAATGTGGTTTTCTCGGGTCAACAGACTGTGTGATTTGGTTAAGTTAATTCCCAAGTATTTTAAGGACGTTTTCCTCCAGTCGAAGGGGTGTTGTGTTTTGAGGGTCTGGATTACATTAGCGGTGATACCTATGGGTAGAGCTTGTGTTTTTTTAAGGTTATTTTTGTAGTATGATACGCGTCCATATTGTAGTAGAAGCTCCATCAGGTTTGGTATGGAGTGAGTAGGGTTTGTGAGGAAGAGGAGTACGTCATTTGCGAAGAGGGCTATTTTGTTGATCCCTGCTGGGGTGAGTAATCCCTCTATTCCCTGGTGTTGTTTTATGTGGAGTATAAGGGGTTCCAGACAAAGTATGAACAAAAGTGATGACAGTGGACATCCTTGGCGCGTGCCGTTGCTAATGTGAAATTTGTCTGATATAAATCCCGAGTTGAATATTCTTGCCGAGGGGGAATGGTACAGGGCCATAATGCCCCTCAGGGTTTGTGTTGTGAATCCCATTTTAAGTAGTGTAGCTTTCATGTATTCCCAGTTCAGGCGGTCAAATGTTTTTTTGGCATCGAGCGCCAGAACTGTTCCTACTTGTTGGCTAGTGTTTGCCCAGTTGATTAGATTTATAAAGTGTCTGGTGTTGTCTCCTGCCTGTCTCCCGGGGACATATCCTGCTTGTTTTATGGAAACTAATTCTGTAAGGTGAGTTTTCAGTCGTAGTGCCCATAGTTTCGCATATAGCTTGATGTCTGCGTTCAGCAATGATATAGGGCGCAGGTTTTCGCATTGGGTAGGTGGCTTGCCTGGTTTGGGCAGTGTGACAACATGTGCTTCCAGCATTTCTGTTGGAAGGGTTCCTGACATTTTTATGGTGTTAAATAATTTGGTGAGATGTGGTGTTAGGAGTGTTTCTAATTTATGGTAGTAGTAATTGGATAATCTGTCTGGACCCGGAGCTTTGTGTTTGGGCAGGGAGAGAATGGCCCTACGAATTTCGTCATCTGTAAATGGGGCATCTAGTTGTGTACTTCCATGTGTTGATAATCGCGGCAGCGATATATCCTCTAGGAAGGCTTCTATATCTCTGTCGGTTGGCTGTGGTAATGTAGGGTCATTCTTAAGATTATATAGCCGGTCATAGTATTGTGCCAGTTCATTGGCAAAGTCTAGTGGATTATATAGTTTGCCTCTCGTGGGGGATACAATGTAGGGAATTTTGGTTTGCAGTTGTTTCTTCTTTAACCTGTTAGCTAGTATTTTCCTGCTTTGTTCCCCTGTGTGTAATATTTGAGCTTGAGGGATCTCATCCATCATTCGGTAGTTATAATGTGCATGTAATTCTTTCTGCACTTCCTTGATACGTGTGGTTAGTTTTTTGCAAGGGTTGGTTTCGTTTTGTGTATCTAAGTTTTCTAATTCTTGTTGTAGGGATTTGTAGGTGTTAGTTGTGCTTCTTTAAGTTTTGAACCTTCTCTGATAAATATGCCTCTCATGACTGCTTTGTGTGTGACCCAGACAGTTGGGATTGGTGTGGACCCTATTGTGTTATGCGTGAAGTATTCGGATGCCTCCTTGGTTACTATGTCTAGCACTTGTGGGTTATCCAGTAAGCCTTCATTTAGCCTCCACTTCCCTCTGCCCCTTTCTTGGTGGAGGGATCGGAGTGTGATTGTCAATGGGCCGTGGTCTGACCAGGTCCTCTGGCCTATTTGTACTTCATCTATGTTTACTAATGTGGCCTTGTCTACTAAGCACATGTCAATTCTGGAGTAGGTTCCATGTACCTGCAAGAAAAACGTGTAGTCTTTCTCTTGTGGGTATGTAGATCTCCAAGCATCATAGAGGTTGTTGGTGGAGAGTATTTTGCTTAGGTCGGGGGTTTGTTTTGTTCCCTTTTTAAGTCTAGTGTCGGGTCCAGGGTACAATTAAAGTCCCCACATATGATTGTGTGGCCGGTTCGGATTTTGTCTATTAGTTTAATAGATTTGCGGATAAATGCAGTTTGACCCTCGTTTGGGGCGTATAGTGAGACAATTGTACATAGCATGCCATTCAGGTTACCCACTAGGATCAACAGTCTGCCCATTTTGTCTGTGTGTCTCTTGTTTTCTTGAAATACCCAGTCTTTGTGAAAGAGAATGGCAACTCCTCTGGATTTGTGGGGTGAGTATGCGTGGAATATTTGGGGGTACTGGTTAGAGCGAAGCTGGGGTGGATTGCGGATGCAGAAATGGGTCTCCTGGAGACATACCACAGTGGACTTTGAGTTATGCATAGCTTGGACAGCCAGGTGTCTTTTATGTGGGCTGTTTAGGCCTTTCACATTGAGGGAGTGTATTTTAAATGTGGCTATCGCTATACTATTATGTGAGTAAGGGTTTGCTCATGTAACCTGTGCCAATAGAGCTCGTTTGTCAGGTCGGTGCCGTTGTGTTTCAACCTGGCAAAGGGGTCTTGGTTTAGTGTGTGTTTGTCGTGTTTTGTTATACTGTGCCTGTTTGGTGGTTGTTTCTCATATTGATGTTTGTTGTTTTTTGGTTTGGGCGGCAGTTCAGATTGTTCACGTGTCAAGCTAGTTTCGTGTGTTTGGGACATAGTATTAGGTATACCTTCAAAGAACAACATAAAACATATCAATACAGTTATTAAAAACAGGGTTAAACTTAAATGGAAAGAACTTAGGTTAACCTGCATAACGCGCAGGGGCATATTTGCCTCTCGAGGCGGCTGCCTTCTTTCTAACTTCGGGCAGCAGGGGTGTGGGTCTCCGCCGACTGTCGGCCTTTAATGTTAACTATGCTCCTTGAGCAGTATTGCTGTATGGGAGCTAAGTATTTCCTATGAGGTGTTCTCTATTGATTTCTCTAATACCTCTACACCTCACCATAGATAGTTTTGTAAGGGGGTCTCAGTAGCTAGGATCGTATCTATGCTGATGCGTCTCTGCATACTACGTACCATATGAGCGGGATTAGCGTGTCAATTAGTACATAAGATAGCGGTATGTCCCACGTGGCATTTGGGTTCAGAGCTGTGCCCAGGTATGAACCGGGGGACATTGCCAGTGGGCATTGTTAGCATAGCTAGAGTGTAGTGGGACACTTTTTTTTTTTTTATAAGTTATTTCTATTGGCAACGTTAGCGTGCGTACTACAAACCAGGGCTTAATACACCGCTATTGTGCTTTACATTGGTATTAAATACATTGCTAACATTATATGGTATAGTATTGCACACATAAGAGTTTTTGATACTTAAGTGAACGGAGTAACTCTGGAACAGCGTGGTAATGCCCGGTTGTTAGTCCTCATGGCTCATCGTTGTTCTTGATGGTGATCCCACCATTGTCCATTCCGTTCTCATTTTTTTTTGGTTGTGACTTTGGGGGAGATTTCTGTCCCAGGTTGTGATGGAGGCCCCATTCTTTGATCTTCGCCATTCCAGCTTCTGGTTCTAGGATTATCTCCGTTTTACCTCTGTGCCATATCAGTAGCTTAGTTGGGTATCCCCATCTGTACGGTATTTGGTGGTTGCGTAGGGCTTTGGTTATGTTGATGAATTATCTTCTTCTTGCCATGGTTGCTGCTGACAAGTCGGTATATATGCTGATGTTTTGGTATGGGTCTGGAAGTTGCTCCAGTTTTCTCATCGTGTTTAGGATTGTTTCTTTAGATTTATAATAGTGAAAGCGAACTATCACATCTCTCGGTGTGTCCGCTGTGAATCTTGCCGGTCTGGGTAGTCTGTGTACCCTGTCGAATGTCCAAGAGGCAGCCTCGAGATGCAGTACCAGTTTAGTGCATTGGGCCTGTAAGTGTTGTGGAAGAACTTCTGCTGATATTGTATCTGGTATTCCCCGAAATCGGAGATTATTTCTGCGAGATCTGTCTTCCATATCTGCCACTTTCATTTTTAGGGCTGCCTGGTTGCTTTCTAATTTCTGTAGTTGAGCCACCATATCGTTGTGTGCCAAGCAGATTTCTTCTGCTTTGTTTTCTAAGCGACTTTTTCCTGGATGTCTCTCCTGATTTTTTGGGTGATTTGTTTAAAGTCCGCTCTTAGAGATTCTTTTAGAGCTTGTAGCATGGTGTGGAGACTGTGATTGGTGACAAGTGCTTCTCCCTGAGGGATTTGCCCTGTGTCCTCATCCGTTTGAGTGCCTGGGTCTGGGAAGTGTATGGCTGAGTCGTCGCCATCTTGTTTTTGCCGCAGGCGATCTTTCTTGTTGGGTCGGATCGATTCCGCTAGTTTGAGCTGTTTGGAGGGTGCCATGAGGGTTAGGAAGGTGAGTGCTCCCAGTAGTTATGTTTTTATGCGTTGTTGGCTCAATAATTGTTACCTTAGGCTCGGCGGTTCTCGGAGCTCGCCTGTCTTGCGACTACTACATGCGGCCGTTGGCCACGCCCCCAACACCATTAATTTTAATATGTGTGTGACTGTCGGTCCTCTATGGCTATGATTCTGGCAGACCGGATCCTCTGGTGAGTCCTGTACTGCTGTCATGTTAGTTTGGGTGTCCACAACGTTTTCCTCAGTGACCCTTACTCTTTCAGTGACTGCTTGCAGCTCCATTTTGATTATTGCAAAATCAGCTGCCAGTAGCTTGTGGATGTCGGCCAGAAGGACCTTCAGGTCTCATTTTGTGGTTGGGGCTAAGTCATCGAAGGATTCCGAAGTTTTGGTGTGTATTGCCTGAGAGTTTAGCGGCTTCTCCAGTTCCCGGTCTTCCATTTCGGGGGCTGCCTCCCGCCGATCCCCCGCTGAAGTTTGTCTGAGCTGTACAGGCCTTTGCAGCATTGCCCCGATATCTCTGTTGTCTTCCCAGAGGTGGGTTTTTGTGATCTGCGACCCATAGCCCGCAAGCAGGCGGTGGGGGAGGTGTAGCGGCTCTCGCGCGTTCAGCAAATTCTCTACTAAGGCGGACCATTAAGGCTGGGGTTGGCCCCAGATCTGCGTCGTCGTTTAGGCTGTTTTTAGGTCTGGAAAAAAGGCATCAATCGATGAAGCCTAGGCAGAAGAGTCCAGGTATGAGGCTTATCAGGCTGGATTGGCTTCTGGTTCGCCAATATAAATCAGATTGTAGGTTTTCCTTGAGGAGAAATGGTGTCTGGTTAGGTCTGCAAGCAGGCTCCACCACCTAAACTGTACTTTTTTAATATATGAATGAATATATTTTTACATGTTTGGTGTTCTTTGGGTCTGCCAGGTTTGCAGTACTATGTTGTTGAGGAACTTGCTTCATACAATGTACACTAGGTGGACAAAATAATGGAAACGCCATCTGAAAAGAGAGTTTAGCTGCTTTCAAGAACATTTCCATTATGGAATTTCACTGTCTGTCTGGGTGGTACATGTATGTTCATTCAGGGTTGATTTATAGAAGTCGTAACAGAATCAAAGGCTGACATCCAATCTTTAACAGACCAAATTGCAGAAAAGGCTATTTTCCATAAATCACTAGTCAGCTCCTAAGACAAAAAACCCAGCGCTCATTCCAGTGAGGATTGTTGTGAGCTTTAACTTTAAGACCTGAAATATCTCAAATTAAAATTAAATTATCTTGGAGAATTTCTCTAATTTGGCTATTTTGATAATATACAATATAAAGCATCCGGATTGATTTAAATTGTATTCATTTTTTTGCCTCTACTTATTATGCACCGGGGTCCTGGTTAGAGGGGAGGAAAGCAAGTTGAAACTGCATTATCATGTTTTCGAATTCCTTCTTCAAGAACACAGACTGACAGGAGGAGAGGAACTCAGGTTACTGGATTTATTTCTTGGGTCGCCAAGTATTGCAGTGCTACCCATTGATTTAATGGTTGCTTTGTGGTTTCAAGTGATGTAGTATATCATGGACACTGTAGTGATATGTAGTATTCCAAGTATCAATCTGATTATAAAGGATATTTTTATGTTTTAAATAAGGTATCTGTTTTTTTGGAGGAGTATTTATTCCTTGTAGCTGAGCTGTTGCCATTACAATGGGATGCATTCATTGTGTGCCATGCTATATGAGTATAATGTATAATAAAATTATTTTCTCGAGATATAAAACCATACCGATCAGCGAACATATGTAATGCGTTGCAATTACATCTCATAACATTTTCACTAGTTAAGATTGCAACATAAATATCTGTTAAAGGAAAACTGTCTACTTTGGATTTTTTTTGTATTTAATGGAATGCTGTGGCATTACGAATATAAATCTGTATTCATAACTCTAGTGTTCCTACTCTTTCTCAGGTATCCCCCTTCCCTCCCAAGTGCATTAAAATTAAAATAAATACATTAAGTTTTACTTACCTTTTTTCAAAGCCGAGGCTCTCTCAGCACTACTTACCTCTCGGCCTCCCACGACATCCGGACCTAATGTGCATTTGCGACAAACACATTCAATCTTTCCCACAGGAAAGCATTGAATCATTAAGTCATTATCAAGCCTATTTCTTGCAAATTAGCGCATTTTACCAAAGCAAAGTTTGTTCATTCAGTACAAAAAAACCCCCAAAAAACTAAGTAAAAATGTTGGCAAGTTTATAAACCTGTGCACTACACGACAATAATCTCTACCTGATAACTTCTCATGTATGTGGGAAAAAATCACCCTATTTAGCTCTTTACAACCTTGACACGTTAAAACTTGATTGAGCCTGCTTTGTCCTGTTGCTAGCATTAAATATCCCTACCAATGTTTATTCTTTCCACCCTGCCTACAGAAATATTATTTGTAGTCACATCTCTATGAGCTTTTGCAGTTTTTTATCAGCTTTTGCCTCTTGTTTTTTTCCTGTTTATTTTATATGTGATCTTTATCTCATTCTCTATGTGCCATTTCTGTACAATATAATGCTGTTACTTATTTAATCTCTGCTCTCATGTCATGTTCGGAATGATCTAATCAATGCACAAAATCTCATATAGGATGTCCCCTTCCTTAAATTATTGGAGTGGTCTGGGTGCCAACTCCCACTACTCTTAACCCTGCAAGTGTAATTATTGCAGTTTTTTATAAACTGCAATAATTACCTTGCAGGGTTAACTCTACCTCTACCTCTAGTGGCTGTCTACTACACAGCCACTAGAGGGCACTTCCTGGATCATAGCACAGGACCGCCAGCGTCGCTCATTTCCCCATAGGAAAGCATTGAAAAGCATGCGCATTAGGTCTCCCTGGCCGGTGGGCGGGATCAGTCTCGCCCACCGGCCGACACAATCACTAGGAGGAGCGGCAGCGGAGGAAGAAGCAGCGACGTGGGACATCGTCGCTGCGTCTGGTAAGTTACTTAAGGGGTTTTCACCCCTTCAGCAACCAGGGATTGGGAGGGTGGGAGGGAGAGGGTACCTGCAGTGCCAGGAAAACGGATTGTTTTCCTGGCACTGGAGTTTCCCTTTAAATGAGCACTTTAGACACCTAAAGCACTTTAGCTTGCTGAAGTCCTTTATTTGTGTTAAATGACAGTGTTGTCTTTTTTTACATTTACAAAATGTGCATATTTTAATAGAAGTTGGCAAATGTATAAATTAACATTGTTACACCCCTAAACTGTCAATCAGACAATCAGTCTTTATACTTCCTGGTTAGCTCAGTGGAGCTTAGCTCAAGGGGCACCAATTGCCCACAGCACCTGCCTTGCAAAGATGTCTCATCGAGCTGCATTGGGAAGTCTGTGATTGGACAGAAACAATGGGTGGGGTTAGAAGGGTAATGATTACAATGGCTGCAGGCTGATTATCTGCAGCATGTGCAAGCTGTTTTTAGAAATACCCCTAATTAATGCATAATTAAATATCCGCTTGTTTTCATTAGGGGTATATCTAATAAATAGTGATTTATTTATTTATTGTTTTTTGGCAGTGGAATTTTAAATTTATATTTGTGTTGCATTACATAATGCGTTAAAGTGTTACTCTAACTTCCATAACCATTTGTGTTTTTTAGAAGTAGTTATGGTGATAGGTGCATGTGCAGTGTTTCTGCTTGAAATGGTGCACATTTAGAGATATTTGCACTTTTCTACCAGGGGCTAGTTACAACCCCAGAACAGTTCCCGACTGTCTAAAGTAATTCTGTGCTAAAAATTTGTTTGTTGTCAGTGTGCTGGCAACTCATGTTGTCAGCTGTGATCTCTTCTCTCTCCTTAAATTGGATTCTCCACCTCCCCATCACACTCCATTTTTATTTTTTCACCCTTTATCTGTCCCCTCTGTCCACCCTGTCCCCTACCTGGTTTAGGGAGGCGGAAGAACAGTCCAATCAAATGCTTCTCTATAAAAAAACATTTGATTGGACCACAGAAAGAGAGGCTGTGATGTCAGATGGGGCATGGAAACTAGCATGGAGAGCTTTGACCAGTGCTGGATTCCAGGTAAGTGTATTCTTTCTTTTAAATGATTTTAAGGTGGGAACGAATCACTAATGCCCAATAATAAATAATAATAATAGTTTAAAAATATTATTTTTATTAAAAATGGTTGGATTAACCCTTTTAAATATATACATTTAAAAGTAAGTTATCTAAAAAATAAATTACTCCTTTTCAAAAGGAATTACTGGACATGAGCTGTATGTCAATTAAATAATCTGTGTGAGCTGCTAGTGAATATGCCTCTCATTCTTTAATGACAATAAACTGATGCTCACAGTTGTCACCCTGCTTTTAACCCTCACTTCTGTTACTACGTCTCTAACTGAAAAATGTAAATTATATAACATTATCATTTTATTTTTTAGATATTTCTTTATCATTAATATGTACACAATATACTGCTATTCAGTTGTGTAAAAAAAGGTCACAAGTGCCCTGTTGTAAGAATTTGTGGGGGGGGGGGGGGATCAACCCTATCACAAGGGTGGAAAAAAAGGTAGATTCTTGTGTATCGTACAACTCCCACAACATTTTGTCAGCTGGGAATCTACCCTTGGCTTGTACTTGCAGGGCTGTATTTAGCACTGAGCAGTGTTTTTACGTTTTAATGTAAGCATGTTTTTGTATGGAGTATGTTTGTGTGAATGTATTTGTGTGTAGTGTTGTGTATTTTTGATATCCTGTTGCCATGTGAAAGCAGTGGTTTACTTGTGTGTAGTGTATTTCTTTCAATGCAGGGGTGTGTCTGTATGTAGTGTTAACGTTTGAACATAGGGATGTATTTGTGTGTAGTGGAATTTGAATGCAGCAGACACACATGCAGATAAACAGACACACACAGTGACACACAGATACAAATACAGACACACAGATACATACACAGACATGCATACAAAATGTACACATTTCATTGCCCTATGGGGAGATCAGTCTTGAAGATGTTAGCCAGGTAGTAGAGCAGCCGTGGAAAGCCCAAACATGGAGGGCGTAAATGTAAATACTACTCACCTTTTAAACCCTCACAGGGGGGATTGGACACCAACATAGGTATAGTAAAACTATAGCGTTAGGAATCCATGTGTGCATTTCTAAAGCTATAGTGTTTCTTTCACACTCAAAACATTACAGGATTCAAACTAATTGAGATGAAGTGGTCTGGATGCCTTACTGGTCTTTTTTTGCAGTGCATAGGAGTAGTACAAACAGGCTTGAGGTACCCCAACGGCAATCCTCAAGCACATTATCACGCTTAACATTTGGGGTAGTCGAGGACATGTGCCCAGTTTTATATTTTAAACAAGCTGAAACATGCTGAGTAGGCTAACGTAATGGATAGCAAGACTAAGTAGCAGTGCATTCTGACAGTATGAGTACTCTAGCAAGCATTTAACTACTAGCTAGTCTAATTGTGACATGCTATGCTGAAATCACATTATATAATACTTGCTAATTGCGCGACTAAGGGTAGGTCCAAAAGTGTGATCTGATCTGTATTCAGGCTGCGTAGGTATGCCGCCCGATCGTTGCAGCGCCATTTTCAGCAGAGCTTCAATGGCTAGAATAAGTAAAAAATATATTGTGAGTATCTTTTAATCCATTCACAATATAATAAATTATACAGGGAGTGCAGAATTATTAGGCAAGTTGTATTTTTGAGGATTAATTTTATTATTGAACAACAACCATGTTCTCAATGAACCCAAAAAACTCATTAATATCAAAGCTGAATATTTTTGGAAGTAGTTTTAGTTTGTTTTTAGTTTTAGCTATGTTAGGGGGATATCTGTGTGTGCAGGTGACTATTACTGTGCATAATTATTAGGCAACTTAACAAAAAACAAATATATACCCATTTCAATTATTTATTATTACCAGTGAAACCAATATAACATCTCAACATTCACAAATATACATTTCTGACATTCAAAAACAAAACAAAAACAAATCAGTGACCAATATAGCCACCTTTCTTTGCAAGGACACTCAAAAGCCTGCCATCCATGGATTCTGTCAGTGTTTTGATCTGTTCACCATCAACATTGCGTGCAGCAGCAACCACAGCCTCCCAGACACTGTTCAGAGAGGTGTACTGTTTTCCCTCCTTGTAAATCTCACATTTGATGATGGACCACAGGTTCTCAATGGGGTTCAGATCAGGTGAACAAGGAGGCCATGTCATTAGATTTTCTTCTTTATACCCTTTCTTGCCAGCCACGCTGTGGAGTACTTGGACGCGTGTGATGGAGCATTGTCCTGCATGAAAATCATGTTTTTCTTGAAGGATGCAGACTTCTTCCTGTACCACTGCTTGAAGAAGGTGTCTTCCAGGAACTGGCAGTAGGACTGGGAGTTGAGCTTGACTCCATCCTCAACCCGAAAGGCCCCACAAGCTCATCTTTGATGATACCAGCCCAAACCAGTACTCCACCTCCACCTTGCTGGCGTCTAAGTTGGACTGGAGCTCTCTGCCCTTTACCAATCCAGCCACGGGCCCATCCATCTGGCCCATCAAGACTCACTCTCATTTCATCAGTCCATAAAACCTTAGAAAAATCAGTCTTGAGATATTTCTTGGCCCAGTCTTGACGTTTCAGCTTGTGTGTCTTGTTCAGTGGTGGTCGTCTTTCAGCCTTTCTTACCTTGGCCATGTCTCTGAGTATTGCACCTTGTGCTTTTGGGCACTCCAGTGATGTTGCAGCTCTGAAATATGGCCAAACTGGTGGCAAGTGGCATCGTGGCAGCTGCACGCTTGACTTTTCTCAGTTCATGGGCAGTTATTTTGCGCCTTGGTTTTTCCACACGCTTCTTGCGACCCTGTTGACTATTTTGAATGAAACGCTTGATTGTTCGATGATCACGCTTCAGAAGCTTTGCAATTTAAGAGTGCTGCATCCCTCTGCAAGATATCTCACTATTTTTGACTTTTCTGAGCCTGTCAAGTCCTTCTTTTGACCCATTTTGCCAAAGGAAAGGAAGTTGCCTAATAATTATGCACACCTGATATGGGGTGTTGATGTCATTAGACCACACCCCTTCTCATTACAGAGATGCACATCACCTAATATGCTTAATTGGTAGTGGGCTTTCGAGCCTATACAGCTTGGAGTAAGACAACATGCATAAAGAGGATGATGTGGTCAAAATACTCATTTGCCTAATAATTCTGCACTCCCTGTATATGGGTAGGGGCATCCAGAATGCAACTGATGCTTTCATAAAGGGACACTCTAAGCACCAATACAACTTTAACTTAGTGAAGTGGTTTGGGCGTACAGATAATGTCCCCAAGTCTTACTTCTCAATTATGTGCCATTTAGGAGTAAAATTACTTTAAGCAGCCCTACTCACACCTCCCCTGGCTCAAACTCACACAATCTCCCTACATACTTTCTGAAAAACAACAATTTTGTTTAACCTACCTGCCTTTTGTAGCTTACATCATACTCCTGTATGTGAACAAAAAGATCAAATAACAGAGCAGCAGATAAAAACTTCTGAAGTAAACACGCTGTGCTGTAGAAATGAAACCTTTTTCCATGGATCGCATGAGGTTTAGCCAGGAGAGGTATGGCTAGGGATCCATAAACAAATAGATTTTACTCCTAAATGGCAGGGAAATAAGAAGTGGCACTGCAGAGGCATGGCCTATACACCAAAGGTGCTTCATTAAAGGAACACTACAGTGTTAAGAATACTAACAAGTATTCCTGACACTAAAGTGCTGGAGTAAATATTTAGGTCCTTAGCAGGCCCAGATTGGCCATCGGGCATACTGGGCTATCCGAGCGCCGGCCCTGCTGTGTGCCTCCGTGGGCCGGTGGGGAGATCAAAGATCTCCCTCACCGGCCCAGAGGCAGGGAGATGCGGCCGCCGGCTGGGTGAGGGAGGGAGGCAGGAGAGAGGACCCGGCGGAGCTGTAACAAGCAGCTCCGCCGGTCCTCTCGCGGGATTCTGAGCGTTGCCGCGGCAACGCTCAGATCTCGCAAGAGTGAACTCTAACCTGCAGGTTAGAGTTCACTTTCACCACTGGACCACCAGGGAAGGCAGCATGGCTCCCCACCCCCCAGGCATAATGGATCTCCTCTGCCCCCCCCTCCCCCCCCCCAGGATAAAGGTAAGAAGGGAGGGGGGGAAATAATTATTTTATTTTTTTATTAGTAAAAAATATATATTTAAATTTAAATAAAAAATACATTCACTCACACACACAGCACCCAGACACAGCACCCCCCAGACACACACAGCACCCCCAGACACAGCACCACCCAGACACACACAGCACCCCCAGACACAGCACCTCCCAAACACACACAGCACCCCCAGACACAGCACCCCCCCAGACACACACAGCACCCCATGACACAGCCCCAGACACACACAGCACCCCACACACACAACACCCCCAGACGCACACCCCAGACACAGCACCCCCAGACACACACTGCACCAGACACACACAGCACCCCACACACAGACACACACCCACCCAGACACACACAGCACCCCAGACACACACAGACAGACACACACAGCACCCCCAGACACACACAGTGCATCCAGACACACACAGCACCCCAGACACACACAGCGCACCCAGACACACACAGAGCACCCAGACACACACAGCACCCCCAGACACACACAGAACCCAGACACACACAGCACCCCCAGACACATACAGAACCCCTAGACACACACAGCACCCCCAGACACACACAGCGCACCAAGACACACACAGCACCCAGACACACACAGCACCCTCCAGACACAGCACCCCCCAGACACACACAGCACCCTCACTCACACACACAGCACACTCCCACACATATACAGCACACACACACATATATATATATAAAATAACCCTCAGTGAGTTAACAGACAAAGAAAATTAGAAACCTAGAATGTGACAGCAGATAAAAACACCCTCACACACAGCACCCCTCTTACATACACACACTGCGCCCCTCACACATACAATAAGTCCAAATATATATATATATATACATACACACACACACACACACACACACTACAGTACCCCTCACACACCACCACACACATTACGCTCCAGATACACACTAGATCTCTTACCCTATATGCACTCTTAATCCTCTACACACACACACACACACACTGGGTCCTTTACACAGTAGATCTCCTACACACACACACTACATTCCTTGTCAGCAAACACATACAACATTCTCTAAACACACCCTCTCTGCAACCCCTACACACACTACGTCACCTATACACACACACTTCAGCCCGTATGCACACACTCGCTGCATCCCCTATAAAACTATGCCCCTATACACACACTCTCTACAGCCCCTAGCCACACATATTACACCACAAACACAAATTAAATTGACCTATTTATACAATACCACACCACACTCTACACACACGCAAT
This sequence comes from Pelobates cultripes, assembly GCA_933207985.1. Lineage (NCBI taxonomy): Eukaryota > Metazoa > Chordata > Amphibia > Anura > Pelobatidae > Pelobates > Pelobates cultripes. Next base: position 96,994,262 of record OW240919.1, on the reverse strand, counting down.
CCCACAAGCAGGCTCCAAACATATGCACCATGCACTTTCCTGGCCCTTTTGTCCTCTGGTATCCCACTTGTGGAGACACCAGAGACAATTTAAAAGCAAACACAGCGCAAGCATGTTATTAAATTTGCTTGCGCTGCGCAGAACAAATTCAGGGCCTTTTTCTAATGCCAGAGCTCTTCAGCGGGGCTCTGGGCATTGAACCAACATGCTCACTTTGAGAGGGGGCGTGTTGTCATTAGTGATGACAAAACACACACTCTCTGGCCCCGCCCCCTTCTTAGGGGGCCGCTCTGATTGAAAAATGCCCGGGCCTAATTTTTTTCCCAGTCCGGCCCTGGTCCTTAGATGAGCTCAGCCAATCAAATGCTTTCCCATAGGAAGGCTATTGTGCATGTACGGCACAATGATGTGTTGCGCCAATCAGCATCTCCTCATAGAGATGCATTATATCAGTGCATCTCTTAGGGGAGAGTTCAGTGTCTGCATGCAGAGCGTGCAAATGATGAACATAGGAAACACCTCTAGTGGCCGTCCGAGGGACTGTCACTATAGATGTTACTAGGCAGCAATTTAAAACACTGCATTTTCATTGCTTAGCCTGCAGGGACAGGCTATAGACACCAGAACCACTACATAAAGCTGTAGTGGTTCTGGTGACTGTAGTGTCCCTCTCAGCTAAAGTTTGTTTGGTACATAGAGTATCTCGTTAACGTTCTGTAGAGCTACTGAGCTTATTCTATAAGAAATGCAATTCTCCAGACTTGGGCAAAAAAGGGAGCAGTCTAGGGTGGGAAGGAACACAGAAAATGTGGGCTCACGGAACATAAATAATTTTTAAAAAATGTTTAAAAAATTATAGAAGTTTCATAAAGGAACAATCAACTTAACTAACTCTAATCTAACCTACACATTGCCCCAAACAAGTGCAACGTCTCAAATGTCCATTTAAAAACTACCATTGTATTGCTTTTGCTGTTGAGATAATGCCAAACTGTGGAGTTTATTGTGGAGACACGGTGTGTTTAATTGCAGGAAAGCCGCCTCAATTACATTAGAATATCTAAAGAAATTACAGACGGGGATTTGTTTTTTACTTTTTAAACAGAGTTTGGAGAATTCTCGACTGCCAAACCTTTAAATAGATGCAGCAGGAGGGGTAGTGCGGGTTATTAACTCACTTAATGCAAACTCAGCGCCAAAATCAACCTTCTGAGGTCTTTAGTTTACATTTGCTCAGTGCTTAACATTGTGGTTAAGGCCTTTCACATTCCTGGCACGGTTACTAAAACTGCCATTTTTCTCTCTCTCCTGTTTTAATTTCAAGATCTTCATGACTCTTGTATTATAAGTAAAAGCAGAAGGAATCTGTATACCTGTAAAGGAACACACTGTTAGGAATACAAATAGGTAATCCCAATGTTAGTGTTATACTAATAATTCAGAATTACCGCCTTTAGGGAAGTAATACAATTAATAGTTTTACCCACCTTCATCACTCTGAATGTTTTGCCCTTCCCTTGGTTAACACATAATTACTGATCATCTCTGCCAATCCAATGCTTCACCATAGGAAAGCACTGGGAAGTGCTCAGGCACAGCAATCACACAATTTACTAATAAGCATCTATATGGGGAGTGTCTGACGCCTTCATGCTGAGTGTGAAGAAGTCAAACGTTTGACCCTGCAAAGAGTGAAGGACCACACCACAGTGACAGCCACTAGATGTAGCTTTAGGAAGAACTATAAGCACTGCCTAGTCCCATAAAAGGCAGTGTTTGCATTGCTCAAACTGCAGGGACAACATCTTTACACCATAACCACTACATTAAGCTTTGTCAGAAAGTCCCTTTAACATTGTTTTTGTTCAATATCATTTGTAGAGTTAAGGTCTTTTCATTGTATAAAATCAAAAGAGTTTCAGACATATTTGTGTCCTATGAGTCTGTTTCACCTTTAAAGGACCGTGCTAGGCACTATAAACCACTTCCAAGAATTGAGTCCATTTACTCGTACTTTAGCCCAGCCTCAAATGATGATATGGCAGAGGCGTATGCTTCCACCTCATGCCATACCATGCCACCTCATGCCATACCAATTCATACCAGAGGTTGGGGCAGTGATTGGCTAAGAGTGGTACGATGACGATCTCAGCCTGTCACTGTGTGCTACATGTGCTACGTCATGAAAAGAGCCTTTGCCTCTGCCATATCATACTGTAAGGAAACCAAGTACATTTAAACCTCAATCGGTAGTTTCCTCCCGAACCGCCAGAGCCCAGTGAACAGAGCCCTCCATTCGGTAGTTATGGTAGACGAATCCCAGTGTAATTCCAATAGTGTCCCTGGATAATTCCCTCAGTAAAACACACGAACTCCCAAACAGCATACGTAGTCAGAAGAAGGGTACAAAGATGAACTAAAGATTTATTGACAGGCATTCTCTTTTTATGGGATTCTGCCCATGCAAGGGAGCCTCCCATATAATTAACTGTACAACCAATCATAACAATATACATACTGTACATCTCCTCCCCTCAGATAACCATTTAACATAATTAAAACGGAACATAATTTCCCCAAAGTCTGGATGTACCCCAAGGTATCCCCAGATAGCTGTACTCTGGGGGACCAACATATGGAAAAAAACAGTCCGTTCGGTACAGCCATTCGGGAGATATGGGACTTAGAAGTTTTGACCGACTGCACGGGCAAAGTAGCCGAAAACAGTTCCACAAATTCTGGCCCTGCAGTCGGTCTTAGGTCGCATGAAAAACCTCCCAAACGGCCGGCCATCCAGCTACCATCCATGGTTCGCTTGACTCCCCATCTGTCAGTGAGTCTTTCTACCGAACGCCCGGTCGTTCGGTAGTTTTAATGGGGTTTTACCAAAGGTATGGAGGATTCAACGGTGTTCGCCTATTTGAGTGTCCGTTTTCAGTTCCAGACACTCGACGGCAAACGCCGCTGTTCGGGAGCTAAAATAGCCGCGAACACGTGGAAGTCCCGAAATGGCGGCGGTGCATATCGTTCGTGCAGAACTTTTGTCGAACATGCCCAGCAAGCAGGGATTTAAAGTATTCATAATGGGCAACGGGGTGGTCACGTTACAGTAGTTTTACCTACCGAATGCCATAGGGAAAGCTAACATGAAAGAAGGGAATACAAATTGTCATTTTAAAGCAAAATAGGGGAATTTCTTCACACATACTAAATGCTGAGTAAATGTACTCTAGCGTTTATGGTACCTAACGTGTTATTTAAGGAAATTTCAACGTTTACAATTTATTTTTTATTTTAATAATTCAAAGCTTATACACCTAGACCACTTCATCTCAACAAATTGGTTTCGGTGCAGTACCCCTGTAATATTGACCCTGCAAAACATTTTGTAGAAGCTTATTCTGTCTTTTTTTTTCTTGACAGCCACTGCTCCTAGAGCAGCATTTGACTGGCTTGGCACGACAATTTGCTGCGCATGGGCACTAGCTTCCCAATGCTTCCATACGCAGGCTAATTGGATTACCTGAGCTTATTAGAACTGATAATCAGGGACGTATTAGCCGCGAGGCAAACAAGGCATTTGCCTTGGGCGGCATTTTTCAGGGGGTGGCAAAAAACGCCGCCCCCCAAATGCCCAGGGCAAATGCCTAGGCATATTCCGGCTCCCAGCCTCACTCTGCAGCCGGCGCGCGAGGGAGCTGAGCAGTCAGCTCAAAGGAAGAGCTCCCTCGTCAGCCGCCCGCCTGACCTGCAGCCACCGGACCACCAGGGATAGAGACCCCCCCCCCAGCACTCCCAAAGGTAAGGAGGTTGGGGGGTGATTTAAATAAAAAAAAAGTTAATGTGTGTGTTTGTGTCTGACTGTGTTTGTGAGTGTGTGTGTGTGTTTGTGAGTGTGTGTGTGTGTTTGTGTCTGACTGTGTTTGTGAGTGTGTGTGTTTGTGAGTGTGTGTGTGTGTTTGTGTCTGACTGTGTTTGTGAGTGTGTGTGTGTGTGAGTGTGTGTGTGTGTGTGTGTTCACTGTGTTTGTGAGTGTGTGTGTCTGACTGTGTGTGACTGTGTGTTTGTCTGACTGTGTGTTTGTGTCTGTGTATGTGTCTGACTGTGTGTGTGTGTCTGATTGTGTTTAGTGTGTGTTTGTCTGACTGTGTGTGTGTGTGTTTGTGTGTGTGTGTGTGTTTGTGTGTGTGTGTGTGTTTGTGTCTGACTGTGTTTGTGTGTGTGTTTGTGTCTGACTGTGTTTGTGTCTGTGTATGTGTCTGACTGTGTGTTTGTGTCTGACTCTGTGTGTGTCTGACTCTGTGTGTGTCTGACTGTGTTTGTGAGTGTGTGTGTTTGTATCTGACTGTGTTTGTGAGTGTGTGTGTTTGTATCTGACTGTGTTTGTGTCTGACTGTGTGTGTGACTGTGTGTGTGTGTGTGTCTGACTGTGTGTGTGAGTGTTTGTGTCTGACTGTTTGTGTATGTGTTTGTGTCTGACTGTGTTTGTGTATGTGTGTCTGTGTGTTTGTGTCTGACTGTGTTTGTGTATGTGTGTGTGTGTGTTTGTGTCTGACTGTGTTTGTGTGTGTGTTTGTGTCTGACTGTGTTTGTGTGTGTGTTTGTGTATGTGTGTGTGTGTCTGACTGTGTGTGTGTGTTTGTGTCTGACTGTGTGTGTGTATTTAGTGGGCGGGGCGGGGGGGAAGGGTTGGGGGGGGGGCTGTCGCGGAGGGGGGGGGGGCGCCTGAGTTTTGTCCTGCCTAGGGCAGCACAAAACCAGGATACACCACTGCTGATAATATCAGCCAAGGAGGCGGGGTGTCAGTGGAAAGAGCAACATGGTAATGGAGAAAAGGTAAGTAAAAATCATCATTTTCATGCTCTTGAAGGAAACCAGAACAGCTAGAGGACACTATGGCGTTTGTATTCCTAAGGGTATAGTGTTCCTTCAAGGCAGATTTATAAAAAGGAAGGCAAAACACAAAAGAGAAAGGCAAATACAATGTGAAACCACATGCCATCGGTTAAAAAAATGGGATTGGGAATTGGGTTTTTTTTTTGGAGAACTTGAGGAAAACCTCTTGACACTGGTGGTGGTCTTGGGTGTAGATCAACTTGGTGAGGAGATTACATGAAGCTTTATGATACATTTTGGGCCTAACCTCATTTGAATTTTTGCATAATTATGCTTTTTGGGTAACTCTTGGAATGTAGTTTTGGGTTATTGCAATTATTTTTATTTTTGTAGAGCAGAAGAGGGCAGCTGAGAACACAGTGCTAACTTGGGTTTGATATGGCTGGTGTATGGAATTTTCGGGTTGGCTTTACAGGCATATGGAATGCTGAGGGTTTTTCTACATTAATAGGATGGGCTGCCATAACCGCAGAGTGCCATTTTCATGGTGAATGAAGTTATATAGGTAGTTAAAGGGTTACACCAAGCACCATGTCTACTTCACTGAACTGAAGTAGTAATGATGCCTGCAGCCTGTATGTGCAGCATTTCATTATGCACATACATTGTTTAAACCCTCTGCTGCCGGAGGTATAACTCCACTACTGGCACCATCATTGGGGTATCATTAGCCAGAAAGAAAAGTTCCAGGATGACTAATATGAATTCCATGCATTTTTGGTGTTTTTCGTCAGCACGCCCTGTATGTTGGCACTAGACAGCCAATGGTGGCACCTACCCCCCCTTTAACCCCACCCCACCTGCGTGCTGACCATGCGCTTCCCTCGGCTGAGTGCCCTCCCTGACTTCCAAAGAGGAGTTATGGCAGTAGAGGATCGGGCTGAGGGAGAACTTGGCCTTGGCACTGGATTGGACGGTGAGTTTCTGCTATTCATTTCTTTTTCTTTTTTCTGTATAGTTACTTTGGGGTGGGGAGGGTGGGGGGCAGAATAGAAGAGTTATTCAGACCAGAAACAGTAACCCTTTAAATAAGTTTATTAATTTTTGAATGTAATTTTTTTTTTTTTTATTTATAGATAGGATATTTTTACAGGTTCTTTCTGTATGGTCAGAGATTGTTTCGGGGTAGGCTAAAAGGTTTACAAAGGGTGAAGTGTGAAGTTGATAGTGTCATGGAGAGATTATGTTCATTCCCGAGTGGTGAGTTTTGTTTTCAATACAGGAAGCGAGTGTTAGAGAGATCTTTGGTATTGGTACTGATATTTGCAAGAGGAATTTGTAATTAACGATAGAAAAAAATGCAAGATAATTGAAAGACAACCAACTTTCGATCTAAGAGCCATTAAATTGAATACATAAAACATTGTCCCGCTCTCATTTAGATAGTTCAGGCTTATAGAATGGAAATGTGTTTGTTATAGAAGCCCTCTCTGGGACTAGAGTTTATGTTTGATGTGTTTATAGTTTATGATGAAGTTAATATGTATTTATACCTTTTGGAAGCTAAATAAAAGAAGACCTTTCATCAAAACAAATTATTGTGTACTTTTTTTTTTCTCTAACTCATACAACACATGTGTCTCTGGATTTGGTTAGCAACTGCTTCTAACTTGTTCTTCAAGAACAAGACTGGTCAGTCACATTCTTGCAATCATCATCACAAGCATGTGTCTGGTGTGACTAGTTTATGTTTGATGCTATGATTGATTGTTTTTTTACATCGTAATTACGTATGAAGTGTTAATATAATTTCCATAGCAAGAGTTGAATCAGATTAGATTATCTTTGTAGGCAAACAACAGATCAAATATACGTTCATTACCAAAGGTCAATTATAAGAGACTGCTTTGTTACATTAAATGTACTGGGTTGAACTTACTTTCCATGACATACGTTGCCATTATTATATTAATATATCCAGACCATTTTGTTTTCCTGGGAAACCTTCAAAGATGGGCGATTATATGATAACTTGGCCATAAAGTGAATAATTGTAAATATTTAATTATCAGTTCAATATCTGCTCATACAAAAATTTTGGGAAGTAATAAGATCATACAAAACAAAGATAGCAGCGCTACGGAATCTGATGGCGCTATATAAATAATAAAATAATAATAATATCTTTAAATTAGTAACTTCGCTATAACAGTGTTTATTTGCTAGCAAGTGAGCCCCGACGCATGTTTCGCCGGTAAGGCGGCTCTTCAGGGGAAGCCTTGCCGGCGAAACACGCTTCAGGGTTCACTTGCTACCTGAGACTAGACTTGACTTTGTACTCACCGACTTTCATTACGATGTATCAGAGATAGTAGCCATTTTTAGTCCAGGTACAACTAGATCGATCGAATACGGCTTACTTCAGTGATAGTTAGCTCTTTGCTTGCTCCAGAAGTACAGGTGCCCTCAAAGGCAAAGCATAGAATCCTTACAGAGCAGTATTCTCTAGTTTTGTAGGTTTTGTAGGTTTCTTGTCTCTCAGTTATCATAATATATGATTAATTTGTGTCTTACGGTTTGGTGTGAAACTTTAGGTGTACCACGATTTCCCAGAGCGCTACTTAGTTTAGGTTCCCTTTATTTGTAACAACCTCCTGAGATACATTGTTGCTCTTTAGAGGTTAACAGTAGAAGCTCATTGTGTCAGTGCTTTAGATACATTGGTCTGCTTGACTCAGAGAGATAATTATCTGTACATTCTAAGTAAGAACCAACACCAGTGTGATTCAGAACCATGATTTCTTGAGGACATTAGATAACAATGATGTGTTTGGAAATTTGGGTTCTGTCTCACTAATATACATATATATTATTATTATTTAATTTTCTTTTCTTACTATTTCTAAATACCTTATTTTATTTTATTTTTCACTTTACTTCATTGTATATATATCTATCTATTGATATCTATTGAAATATTTACGTTATATTTTGATTCAACTTTTGAAATCTATCGATTACTAATATTGTTAATCCTTTGATACACCAGCATACTGACTGATATTTAAATATACACATTTTTAGGTGATAATAATAAAAGTTAAGTTTTAACCTGCATCATCTTTTGCTCTTACGGTCAGGGTACTCTGCCATTTCTAATTCTAAAACTAATTGGGTTCATGTCTGTCTCCTGCCTGATACCACTAATAACTAGACTCCCACCACTTTCTCTGAATAAAAATCAGCAGAGCTACACTGACATATGGCCGAATTATTTTAAAAATTTGCGGCTGAAACAAATTATTTCGCTATTCACAAGTCTCATAAATGCATGGGGGACTGTAAAAAAAGGTTTGAATGAAGAGAGGCCGATATACTTGTATATGGAGGAAATAAAGAAGCAAGAAGAGGCAACAACAAGCAGAAGAGGCAAAAAAAGGGAATGGGACAGGAAAACAGTGGAAGGTTTAAATTGATAGAGGAAATAAAACTGAGAGTTGGAAGTATAATGGAAGATGGGGCTTACAAAGAATAATGGCTCATCCTTGTGTCCTATTTTTACTCCCTAGTTTCTCCATCATTAGGGTTGTCAAATCCACAAATGTTTTCCAGGGTGCTTATAGTTTCCTAATGTCAAAGGAAACACATGAAGAGAGCTGCCCTGCAGCATGTATACTGTATATTCTAGGGATCCCTAAAAGACTAATGGCTTAACTTCATGCAGCAGCTTCTGAATTTCACATAACACAAGTCAATGATTTAAGTAATATTTGTCCAGGAATATGGCAAACCTAACTAGGAAGGAACCAGGAGGATATTAAATGGATAGTGCTAAACCTAGCCATTTACATTCTGATACATTTAACAGCCAGTTGCTGTAAGTGGAGAATTGGCTTCAAAAAGTTAAGGCAAAAATTCCTAAATTTGGGAAGCTCCGCAGGCCTGCTGAATAAACAATTTTAGCCTAAATATTTCAAGTTGGCAATCAACTCACAATGAGTTGCTTTTATTAGACCAAAATATATTTATTTTCTTATTAATTTGCCATAATTCCCATTGATTGTGGGTATCTGTAATACAATGTTACACGTTCTAAGAAAGAAAATATACATATAGCAAAAGTAGTTATGATAAATCAAGATTTTTACCCTTAACACCCTAATACCAAAGGGTCTCAATGTGGACTTTGAGTTGAATGCCTTCTAACAAGGTTTCCACTAATTAAATACATTAATATACCTCTTCTATCTCATCGATTTTATATGTTATCTCATGGGTTCAGAATTATTTTGACTACTATCATCATTTTTTTGAGGTTTTATTTCCTCTGCCCATATTTTATTGTTCTCCTACGGTTGTGTTTTCTATCTTTATGTGCGAATTACATCATTGTCACTTTTATTGCAACTTATTGTGTTTTTCTATTGCTAGTTTTTGGCCTATTACCGATTGCCAGATTGTCTATAACCGATACTGGCAGACAGAGACATATTTATGTACCACTAAGTAATCCCTCTTTATTTTAAGATTTTTATTTTATTTTAATAGTATTTTAGGATTTTTTACTGTAGTGACAGATTTCTGGCTCATAGATTTATATATTTATCTCATTTATTTTTTGACTTATTTATTTTTATCCTCGTATATGCCACTTATTATCCTATTATATATTTTTCCATTTTTTTCATCTCAGAATGTGGACCTGAATTGGAATTTTATTGTTTTATTTCTGCTTTTACATAGAAAGGTCCAATGTTTTAACCAGTATAGTTCTGACTTATTATGAATGGAATAGACATAAGAAGACAAATTAATGGATTTACATGTTTATTTTTATTTATAAATTTTTTATATGTACGATGTATATGTGTGATTTATGTAGTTGGAACATTCATTCATTCGTATTTTCTATGTACCGATATAATCACAGCTATAGTATTTACATTTTGTATGTTCATTTTAAGTTCTAAATTCCGATTTGATATGCAATTATAAGCAATTGATGACTTGTAGGACACTGTGTATATATATACCAATATGGACTAAGATTAAGACATGCCTCTGATGAAATAGGGCAGTACCCTATGAAACGCATAAGGCTGTGAAATCAATACGAAGAGAAGAGTTGGAGAGAACAAGACTCGGTAATCTACAGACATCTCTATCCACTACACAACGTCATTCTGGAGGCTCACCTCTTGATGTGAGGTCGGAGGTGGAGTGCCAAAGAATGCGGACGCCGTCCTCACCGGCTGCTGCAGTACCAACTCGGAAGGGGAATATCAGCATCCTCAGCCATCCAGACGAACGGTTCAGGTTATATGGTCTTTTCACCTTCTCTTACTTCGGAACATTTTTGTGGTATATGGTTTACCCAGTATTTCATGTTTTTATTAGAACTATTTATTATTATTTTTAACGTGAATAAAGCATTTCTTTTTTGACAACACTATTTTCTACAAGTCGTCTTCGATGTATATAGACGTAATCTAAAGTACCATTAGGGCACCAATACGGAATACTTTAGTATCTATCCCTGTTTGCTGCAGTTGCTGTTTCTAGCGGTTAGCCCAGACTTTTATATTGGAGAATGTCAATTAGGCTGTTAGTTTGTGATACTAACAAGCCTAGATTTTGTGTTTTATCATATTGTTTATTTTATATTTTATTTTCTTTTATTTTATTCTTTCTTATATGAATGTAGAATAAATTCATAAGAACCTTATCTGATTCTGTAAAGGATATTCAAATAGGTCAGAGGTTATTTATGATACATGCTTAAAGACTATATGTGCTATAATCATCTGCTTGGACTGATCCCTTATCCATCTACAATTTGGACTCTTATGCATTGTTGATATATAAGATTAAGTAATTGTCTATTAACTCCTTTCTGGATGTTTTAAGTGTTTTAGAATTTTAGAATTGTATTAATATTGATATCTATATTTATTCTCTATATCATATATCTAGTATCTGTTAGTTATATGTTATAAGCTCCTGGATGCCTTTATTTTTATATTTATGAATACTTATGGGATTTGATGAAACCCCACTTTTTCCAGTTTCAGAGCTTTTATCCTATTCTCTGTCTTATTCCCTCTTACATATTTTTTGATAGACATACCTTTTGACTATCAGGACTTATTATTACTATGATAAATCAAGATGTCTGACAATTGTTAACAACCCAGTATATGCAGTTTTATCATAGACTGGGTCACTTGGCAGACAGATATCAAGATCTTAGGGGTTTAAAACATTAAGAACAGAGTATATACTGAGATAAAGTTTCAGTGATAGTTTATCAGTATGAAGACCTTATGAAAGCCTAGTATCTAGTAACATACCAACATATAAGAAGATATCGTGACCAAGGTTCTAATTTGATGTGCCATGATACTTGATTGTGGATTCAAAGTTGCAACAACTATAGTCAAAGCCAAATGAAGCAGTTTTCCCAAGTTGAGTCACATTGGCTTTAGTTGGATGTCCCAAATGAAAAGGTTGTGTGGAATTAGAACTTCATTGCAATTGTTCAAAATTCCATTTTAGTTGCATAAATTGTTATTAATAAGTCATCTAAAATTTCTCAGAACTGCCCAGCCCCTGGCAACTCTCCTAATCACATCCTTAAATTAAAATTTCCCTTTCGTCCATTTTAAATATTGCTATGGGTACAGCAGTGAATTCTAATTTATCTATATTGCTGCCAGTGCTTTTGAGCCAGTTTCATATTTTCAGAATCTAATCAAACTTGGTGTCATCATAATAATCCTTATTTTTTTTTGCTCAGGAGGGTCTTATACAACAACATAGTAGCAGAATGCTTTTTTGTTTGAAGAACCTTGCAGTTAATGTAATAACTTTTTTGCATCTTTTCTGTTCAATAGCTTTGGTTACTTTTCTTCCTCACTACTTTTTGTCAAGTTTCATAAAACTGTGGTTGTTGATAAGGAACTCAGTGGAACAGTCCCCACGACCCTAAGGAGTACTTGAAGGTGAAAACTGGTTAGTGGTCACACAGGGGCATTTAAATTAAAAAAAGGCAGCGGAATCCGAGAAGGAGGAGATAAGAACTGAAGTCAAGCGGTCCAAAGGTCTGGGCAGGCAGTAAGTAGCATGGTCAGAAGCTGGATTCAGGAACAAGGAAATAATTCAGAAGATGGGCAGGTCAGAAAACAGGAAAATCACAAGGCGTCAGGAACAGAGCACTTAGAACAACCAAGCACTGATTAGGAGGCACTCTGGGCTTAAATATGCTGATAGAGAAACATGGCCAGCCACCTTCCACTTGTAGGTGGAGAAATCTGGGGTTATATATGTGGTTTAGGTGCTCAGAGACATCTTTGTTTGCATCATTGTCCCTGGACCGCTTTTGGGATGCAGTGGGTGTCAAGTAAACACGTTTTCTAGCAGAGCATTTGTGTGTTGAATTCCCTATTTTCCTCTTTTTCTATCTGTTGGACAACATATGAAAATGTTCCCTTTTCCTCTTTTCTCCTGAGCCTGTAGTGAGTAGACCCATTATGCAGCACACAACGTCCCATTGACAGACAGGATCTTGCTTCTGTGTTATCCTCGCAAATGATGTTTATTCACATTCACACTGAAAGAAATATTAGAAAATATTAGTGTTAAAATAATGTAAAGTAGACAAACACAAATATGTGTACAATAGAAACAGCCATTGTTTTAACTTGCCCACCCTAAATATACATACATTTCCAGAGAGTTTCCAAAACTTGATCATAAATGTATACTGTCCTGTGAACATGTAGGTAGCCACTTCTGGAAAGTTTGAATTTTATGTTTTTCCTAAATAATTCTGAGTTCTATTAAGTAACATAAGAACAGGTGATAGCCGGGGGGCAGTTATCACTAATTCCCTGAATCTGTACCTTATGGACTAGTGAAAACTGACTAGTGCCTAAGACAGATACATTCATGGGAAAAATAAAGTACACCCTGTTTGACTTCTATGATTTTACATATCAGGACATAATAACAATCATCTGTTCCTTAGCAGGTCTTAAAATTAGGTAAATACAACCTCAGGTGAACAACACATGGCATATTACACTGTGTCAACACTGTAGTGAATTAAACCTGAATGGCAAAATTGAGACTAAAACAGCTAATCTGAAAAAATAGTCTCAATGTAGCCGAGATAATCAGCCCTGATGATCTGTGGTCCAATCACTGAGGACCTATGGCACACGTACAGCAATCAGAGTGATTCACAATTAGGGCCTGATTGACCCTCCTTGCTGCCCCATGTATATACACATACACACAGTTTGGAGTATTAGATTGCATGCGTTTATATGACTAATTTGGTGAATGTGACTAGGTTGGTGGTTGGATAAGTAGGACAGAGGTGGGAGTGTGTGTGTGTATGTATGTGTGTGGAGGCTGCTTGTGGTGTTGTACGTTTGTGTGAATGCTGCTTGTGGGGTTGCATGTTTGAGGGTGGCTGCTTGTTGCTTTGCATTTGGGTCTGTAGTGTGAATAGGGGCTTTAGTTGGGGGTAGTAGTTATATAGTTACATAGCTGAAAAGAGACTTGCGTCCATCAAGTTCAGCCTTCCTCACATATGTTTTTTGCTGTTATAGTAGGGGGATAGGGAATGTAGTGGGGAAATAGGGGCAGTAGTGCGAGGATTAAGGCTATAGTGGATTAGGGCTATGGTTGTGGGATGCTGCCATATGTAGATGATGGTGGAGGCAACAGGAGTTTTAAGGGCTATAGTGGGGGGAATTGTAGTAAGTAGGATAGTGGCTTTAGTGGGTGAATAGGGGTTGTAGTGGAGGGATAGAGCCTAAAGTGTGGAAATTGGGGCTGTAGTGGAAAGTTTGGGAACACTCAAATATAATACAGGCAAAGGAGAGCTTTATTGAGTGCCCCCGCTGAAGTAGCTGGTCCGGGGAAATCTGCTTTGTCGGCCTCAGCCACACAGCAGAACGGGCTAGCCGGTGATGCTGCCTTGTGGCAAATACGGCACTGTCCAAAATCAGTCAATGCATAGCTTCTTATAGAAAAGCAAAGAACCCAAAGTTTCTATATGAGAATAATTAACCACATCTGCGTTATCATGCTAAGAGTGATAATGCCAAATGTGAAGATCTTCAGAAGTTGAAGGCCTTAAAACAGTTATCTTTTTCATGGGTCTTTCTATATTTTGGTAAGACCTTGATGATGACATCTCCACTTAAAGTCCCGTGGCTGCGGGTGCAGTGGAAAGCAGGTATCCTTACCTGTTCCTCACAGCTGCCACCACCTACCTACTGAGACTGCCGTCATCTTCTTCCTGGGAACTGTCTCCATAGATTACGGCTCACTATAAGCAAGATGATGTTTCATTCCTACAACCATAATTTGCGATGGCTGCTGGGATTTAACAATAGTTAACATCAGGCTTGCCCATAAGACAAAGTTGTCCATAATTTGTTTTATGCTATTTTAGGATTGTGTTTGAATTTGAATGAAGGCTAGCATAAGTATTTTATGAAGTTTATTCTCGAACGGCTTAACCCAAAATTGTCTCCAACGCCAATTGCAACTCCCCGCAGGTGGCACCCGGCTTCTGAAATTTCAGTTTCACAATGAGTGGAGTGCCGCCGGGCAGGTGTGCCGCTGATTGGATGAGAGCAGTCAGCTGACACTGTAAGCCAATCAGTGACCCCCTATTCACAAAACTGGCTTGATAAAGTAAGTTTCTTTCCAAGCCAGTTCTGTGAGTGGAGAGTTACTGATTGTCTGAGAGCGTCAGCTGATTTTTGGGTTCAAGTCCTGAGTTATTTTTGACCCTAGCAATGTCACTGTGCATATCCCTTCTCACTTATTTTATAAAACTGCTGGCTTCATTAGCACTTCTGGCTGTCTGTTTCTTGTCTCACTTGTTTTGTAGTTTAAAGTGGAAACGATTACTGCCTTTTACAAAATAAAATGATAATAACAAAAAGAAAAAAACTAAAACAAAACAGTGTAACAAAATTTAACCTAACCCACACATAGCACGTAACAGTGTGGTGCCTGAAGTGCCTCTGCAATGTCTAACCACATTGTAAGTTACAGTATATTCGCTTACATTTATACAGGAGAAATGCACGTCCTCCAGCCAGACCTCAAGGGAAATTATGCAAATCCTTTCAGGATGACATTACTCATAAGAAATTATATAATAATAATAATAATAATAACAACAATTATACTATTGTTCACCATTCTAAACATCACTATTTCAGACAGGGCAATCAAATCTCTGGGGATATGGGTAACTAGTCTCAACTTCATCAAGCAAATTTATTCCCTACCACCAAAAATATAGTAAAATGGATTCTACCACGTATCTTTTGGTTGAGTTGCATTGCCAGATTCAGATTACCCATTAGGCAACCAAGGTGGCCACTGGACCACCATGTATCCTGCTCACATTCACAGGTTCACCAGGGGGAACATATACACACAACACCTTCTTTCAATCACCCCTTATATCCATTAACTCACAACCCAGACTCCCCCCCTGGCCTGGATGCACAGGCTCTTTCCTGCATTTTCAAATCCATATCACCCCAGTTAAGGCATATATGGTGTTGGAGGTGTAGGATTACCCCCTTAAATTACTATAAGGGACACTATGGGCACCCAGACCACTTCAGCTCATTGAAGTTGTTTCTGTGCATTGCCCCAGGTTCCTTAACCTTAAGCAGGTAATTATTGCAGTTTTTGATAAACTGCAATAATTACCTTCTAGGGTTAACTCCTCTTCTAGTGGCTGTCTACCAGACAGCCAATAGAGAGCGTTCTGGGCTGTTCGGTGACTTTTGGTTGCCGTACTGATGCATTAGGTCTCCCTCGCCGGCTGACGTCGGTGGAGGAGAGAAGTCCTTCAGCACCATAGGGGGTTGACAGAGGGGGAATATATAGTGACAGGCTACATTGTGTGGGAGGGTATGACTAATGTGGGGTAATAAGGGGCTGTGGTGGGAGGTAGAGGCTATAATGGAAGGGAGAGGCTTTGGGGGAAGACTGTGATTAGGGAATGAGGCAGTGAGGGAAATAGGGACTGTGACAGGAAGATAAGAGCTGTGTTGCAGATTGGAACTGTAGAGGGGCTGTGCTGTGGTAATGGCTGTCATGGTGGGATTGGGCAGTAATGATAGTGTCAAATTTTTCTTTGAATGCTACTTTTATACTGCTTCATAAAAGAAAGTGCTTCAAATTGTAAATCATGATTTATGGATTTCAAAATGCAAATGTTTTGTTAAACAGTTCAAATCAATAAAAATGTATTCTCTAATAATAAAAACCAGTTCAGTTTACCTGAAGACATGAGGCCAGAAGCACATGCCTTATTCTCCTGCCTAAGGGAGAGAATGAATTGATTCGGATTCTGCTACCCAGTGTATGTAAACCAATCCCTAGCACCTACACAACGATGAGGGAGAAGAAGAGGGAGGTGATCCTGGTTCTTTGTCTTTATCTGGTAATCCTGGAGACCTCCTTTCAGTCTACTTGTTTTTTTAACACTGGCTCACTTTACTAAAGTGAGAATTGATAATGAATTTCAAATGAACCCCTTAAGGACACATGGCATGTGTGACATGTCATGATTCCCTTTTATTCCAGAAGTTTGGTCCTTAAGGGATTAAAGGCCAGAGTAGCCAACTGAAAGCATCCCAAGCATTTAGGAGGGAAAGTCCATTATTTGGGGCCAAAATCCCTCTGTCCCACTTTTACATTCTAATGTATCTATTTTTCAGGAGCTCCATATTGTTGATGCTGAATGTCTAACAGAGCTCCAAAACAATAATACTTACAATTATGTGTATTTAAAAGGTTTCTCCAACCACCGTGACCACTTCTGCTTTTAGAAGTGGTCATGGTGGTAGGAGTCTGTATGTGCTGCATTTATGCTTCAAATTTTGCACATATTAGTGTGCTGAGCGCTAGTTGCAACCACGGCACACGTAACTTTGGCAGCCTGGAACTCTGTTCTATACTGCCAAATGTGAATTCTTTGCATAAAATGTTTGTTGTCAGTGCACAGTGCACGCTGGCAATGGATGTATTGAGCCTGGATGTCCCCTCCCTGTGTGCAGCCGATTCAATTAGCGCAGGTTTTATTTTGAGATGCCTTTGATTATACCTCACACAGCTTGTGACATCAGCAGGGGGCGTGGAAAACTGCACTGGGAGCTCTTAAAAATGGTTGGAATAACCCGTTAAACTAAAATAAAAGGTTTCTTAGAAATCACTCTGTGTAAAGAACAACCATTGTTCTTATTTCTAAAACAACATTTTGCTTGCATAAATTAGTAAGTAATCTACAATTTCTCAGAACAATCCACCTGTAACCACACCCCCATCCACACCCTTAAAATAAGTGTCCTTTTGGAATGTTGGATGTATGTATTTGAAATGAAAATTACATTTCAAATTCACTTTGAATTCTCACATAAGTAAATAACCATATGAATGTTTATAAAGTCAATTCAATATTTAAATGGGGATCAATTAGAAATCTCACAGACTGCTCTTCATCTTTATTTAGCAGTAGCTGTTGATAAATATTGCTTCTATTCGGAGCATAATTTTTTATAGGCCCCAAATTTAATATACTAATTCCAGACTAGCCAACAAAATAAACAAGGGGGATTGACACTTTTTGTAATGCATGATGTACTTCCTGTAAATATATAAAAAGTGTAACTCGCCCCCAAAAAAACAAAACACACATCTACCTTTGAGGTCCCTGTATTTGCTGCTAAGCCCCAGGGTTTGCATTCATGAGATACGATGCATGATATGGCTGCATTAGAGCAGTGGTTAAGGAAAACACTATGGCAACAGGGTAATCTCTAAATCCTGGACTGGTGGGAATACTTGAGGACTGGGTTGGGAACCCCTGCCTTAGATGATAGTATCTGACCAGCCGCTGTACTACCTTAGTGATAGTTCATGGAGAAGATATGTTGGGGAAAGTGCTTATTTACATAATACCCTATACATTTTCTAGCAAGTCTACTAATACAATTTGTACATGATATATTGTGCACTTTACTATTAAGTTGTGCATTCAATGACAGGTACATTACAAACACTAGCTTACTTAAAGGGACACTATAGGCACCCAGACCACTTAGCTCATTGAAATGGTCTGGATGCAGTGTCTCAGGCCTCTCAACCTTGCAACTGTAATTATTGAAGTTTTTGATAAATGCAATAATTACCTGCAAAGATTAACTCCACCTCTAGTCTCCCAGACAGCCACTAGAGGGACCATGCATTTAGACATCCAGCTTTACCTAACTCCCCTTAAAACCCATAGGAAAGCAAGTGGGGGGGGGAGTCCTAATGCAATCGCAGAGTGGAGCCTGAACCAGCGCTGTGCAACATCGGCGCTAGATTCAGGTAAAATACAGAAGGGGTTTTCATCCCCATCTGCAACATGGGCTAAAGGGTGGGGGGCACTGTATAGAGCTATAATGTTAGGAAAACAACTTTGTTTCCCTAGCACTTTAATTTCTTTTTTTATTACAAATATTGCTCAGTCACTGTAAACCACTAGATATCAGTTCTTTGAGACCAGCTATTCGGCACTGGACTGGAAAATCTACAAATGACACTGGTAAAACATGGTGGCGATGGCAGAGATTAAGTAGTTGACAAACCTGCAGGTCTGCTTCTATATGCAATATTAACTGTAGGGCTGAAATGAGACATACCAGTCTATTATTTATACAAACTTGCAACTAAAACCCCAGAACTTTTAATACCAAGTTCTACTTGGCCAAAATTAACCAATCTGTATTTGGGTGAAGGAGTGTAGTGTAAGATTCTGAATAAATTGCAATACCACTTCTCAAAGTAGAGCATTCACCATAGATATTAATGGATGAAACAGATGAATGCTCCACATCGACTTTGTTACTAAATGCATAAATCCCCATTTATGAGCCTTTATATTTCAAGCAATCAAATTGAAGGGAAAGTAGTTAAAACTTTGTTTGTTTGTTTTTTAAAGCACCCCTATTTTGTAATGTATTATATAAATTAGTGACTCTCTGCTGGTCTGCACTAGAAGGGCCACCCTGACCAATTTTCACACCATGCCCCTTCTGTGGTCAGTCAATATTCCTTTCTAGATGGGAGCTCCCATTTTGGTTATTGTCAGTGATGTCACTGACAAGCCCCTTTAGGCCCCCAACCCATCCCAGAAGATATGATGTTTGTGTAAGTAAGCAGCTGTTAAGGAGAGAGAAATCAGACCAAGGGTGGATGCAAATTGTCACATGCAACTCTGAACTGAGAGTCCTGGCTTTCTGATAAACACTTTTCAATTATAGATGATATAAGTCACTCTTAAAACAAAGAGTGGGTGCACTGTAGCTTCTTTATGATAGCCTCTCCAATAAAGCAAGTTTGTGACATTGCGTAGAGTGACCCTTAATGAAACACTTCAAGCACCATAACAACTGCTGACTGCAGGATATCATTATAGTGACAGGAATGCCCTGGTGTCCCACTATTTTAAGTAGTAAAACCATTTTAGAATGTTTGAGTAATTACCTTGGGTCTGCCAAGCACTGCTATCTACCTATTTTCTAGCCAGAAGCTCTCAGGTTAACCAAGCATGGCAGGTGCAGGTCTTAGTCAGTGGCAGAGAGATCAGCTGACGCAGCAGGACTTTACTCAGTAGCTAATGGAAGCTCCTGAGCAGGGGTTACTGACTGTCTGAGAGGAGATGGGGGAGTGGGCACTCCTGATAACCCCAACAACTACAGTAGTTATAGTGCACCATCAACATGTGTGGAGAAAATGCTATTCAATTTCCAGAGTTATGTTTATTCTAGAATGTGTGTTGAACGCACTGTCCACATTAGCTAGCAAAACCAATCAATGTGTCACAGAAAAACCATTACCTTTAAAAAGCTTATCTGCATATTTCGACCATCCATTATATGGTATAAATTAATAAAGGAAAAATTGTGGGGGAAATAAGGTAAACACATAGCAATATTGAGGTTTTGAGTAATAAAACCAAAGAATAATCGTTTAGTTTATTAACTAATCACCAAATTGTAGGTAATTGAAAATTGAATTACAAAAATTTGGGAAAAATTCTCCAACTCTAAGGCATGGCTATTGCCATTCAGCCAACTATAATGTTTCTATGTTTATTGAATAAATCAAAATTATTAACTTAAAAAAATAAATTAAAAAAAATAACTCCTGACATCAATATATAAAAAGCACACATGAAACATTGGAAGTTATAAGAAACTGTTAATTAGTAATACTACCTCTTAATACATTTACCATCAGATTTACCAAAATCAGTGAAAGCACTTTTATTTTTTCCCCCAAATTTAACAAAAATAAAAAAAAGTAGTCTCTTAAAGCACTAGTTTACAAAATTTATTTACAGAATATTATGAAAAAGACAACAAACCCATAAAATATACATTAAAAAGTCTACTTTTGGCCAAAACTTGTTGAGTCTCTTTGCTTGTAACACCCCTCCTGGTAGTGTTAGGTATAGATTTTAGTCCAAGATATTTACATGTATAATGGGCTGCTTGTGTCAGATAGACAGGTACACGACATTTATATACATATAACAAACAAAAACAGACATATATGATTAATACCCCTATCCCTTACAAAACATAGATTTAAACATCCAACATATCCTTCCTCAAACACTCTTTACACTACTAGTAGGTAGAAGACCAGTTCAAGACCTATTCATTTAACAGTGTGCTAGCAAGATTTAGTCAAACAAATGAAGATGAATTGTAATACAAATGGTATAATTTAGCCCAAAACAGCAGATTCAGAAAAACAAAAAAAACAAAAAAAAAAAAACACCAAATCACAAATAGTCATAAATTAGCTGTTTTTGCAGTTTGGTTTTTACATCACAATGATGGATTCTAGGGAATTAAACAAAATATATAATAAAAAATCTGAACTTCACATTCAGAACTTAGCACTAGAATTGATATTTTTGTTTTGATCCAGATAATTTTGTTTACATTTTACAAATAACTAAATTTACTGAAGACTTATCTGGGAGTAGAATGGTTAGCTCTCTACTTCCTTTTATCTTTAAGATTTTGTTGAGGTGTACATATTGCATTGCATTTCTATTATGAATGGCACTGAAAGAGTAAACACTTTATATTTTATGGTAAGGCTTTTAGAACAGTACATGCCTTAAACCCAACATTATATAAAATAATAATTTATGGCTGTTTGTGAACTCCTCCACCCCCCACCACGATATGTGTATTTTAGCTGCACACCAAAGGGTAGAAGACCCTTTAGAAATAGCGTTAACTACCACAGGAACAAACAACAAAATCTGTTGTTGGAGCCTTTGGTAGAGAAGGAAAAAAAAATTAAAAAAAAATAGTATCTTAAATTAGTATCTGAACATTCAAATAATTTTACTGCAGAATTCGTTAAAATCCCTTTCCATGAAGTTTTCACTCTCTATTACATCGTTCTCAGACGGATAGTACTGCTCGCTGCTCTCCCCGAGGAGCTCCAGTATAGCCCCGCCCCCGCAGAGCAGTCGCGGCGAATGGCTGGGCGTGGCTAACGATTCGCATCTCACCTGCCCTCTGTTAACTCTGTCACTTCCTCTGAACGGGCTCCAAGAGGACTGGGGGGAAGGACAAAGCGGGGAAGAGGCGGACGAGGAGCAGTAGGTCTCAACTTCTCCAGCTTCTTGAGGCTCCAGCAGCGCCCCGTGGGCGTTCTCCAGCACCCCCAAGTAGGAGTCCATGTCCAGGGGGTCCATCTCACAGTCGGAGCCCCCACTGCCCTCAGTCCCCACGGAATCCGAGCGTAGTTTCAGCAGCTGGTACTTCTCACTCATCAGAAACTGGTTGGTGTTTCTTGGGGCCCTCATGCCAGGGGCCCGGTTGCCCATCAGATTAACAGGTCTCAGACTGAGGGCGCGGGGCCGGCTGTAGGGGGAGTAGCCATGTTTGCCCCTGTGGTTCCTCCCAGACCCCCTCCTCTGCCACCTGGACCTACCTCCCACACGTTCTTTAGACTCAAAGTCCTCTCCTCTGGGACCCCAGGGGTCCAGCATCCCCCTGCCACACATCATAAGCCCTCCTCTGCGGAACATGGGGCTGGCTTACACTGCCATCACCGCCCCCGCTGGGATCTGATACTCTTACTGAACGCGGAGCTCTGCGCAGCTGTTTTATACAGAGCTTACGGTGGGCGTTATCAATATATATACACAGACCCTGCTGATCTGGACTTAACTCTTTCTTTCCCGATAGGTTTCTTTCTTCTCTACCTTTTTACGATCCTCTCCGTCTTTTTCTTTACCAGGGCCCCTGGACGGTGCATTCCCCGGGGGGCCAGCCTGGGGGGCAGCGTGAGCAGGTAGGTGGCCGCCTGTGGGGTGGGAATGGCCGTAGGTTGAGTGAAGATGAGCTTTGACAGCGCTGGAGTGGGTAGCGGGAGGCGTGCCACCCTGATTAGTGTCACTGCACAGAAGGCGGGGTTAGTGGCCAGTGAGCTGCTCACAATACTGATCGACTCACTGCGCTCGCAACGAATGACTCGTCCCCTCCTCTGCCCTCCTGTATATAGCACGTGGAACGTTCCAACTGCCTGATAGTCTGAGGGGGGTACATCTACTTAGCATTACAAACACCACTAATTCCATATTACATAAATAGGTCGATTTCTATGTGAGTGTGATTAGGGAGTATTTTAACTACACAGTACGATGCTTAACTTTGCGTGCCGATCATATCCCTAGTAACACAAACGCTAAGCGGCCGACTGCCACCCCCTCCACTTACCAGTGAGGTCGACTTGTTATGCTGCCCTTTTCTGCAAATTCTGTATTCTCAGTCTTCATCTACGAGAAAGTCGTAGCAGAATGTGCAGAAAATTCCGAAGCTTACGCTAACTACGCAGGGACCAAATAAAAACCTCCCAGACTGTACGAAGCATTCCTTTTGTACCATTATTTGCATAGGGAGATATCTGAATATTTTAACATTAATGTCAATTTTTACCCCCATTGCACAACATATAGAAAACAAACCCCCAGATTTCATGGACCTGGGAGCTAATAATGTAATTTATCCCACATTTATCTAACATGATATCTTGATAATAGCTTTAATACAGTGTTTTTTCAGTGGTGTGTATGGATAGCCACACAGTGAATGGGTGTTCCCCCCTCCCCTCCTCCCCATTCAGACTTAGCAAGCATGGGGACTGTGTGATAATGGGTGACAGGAGTGGGTGTAACATTAACACAGAAAGGGGGAAGGGATGGCCAGAGCCAGGTCTCCATGTTGCTGAGCAATGTGATCCTGTGTTTACACACACACTTTATTTTCTACCAGAAAATGCATATAAACAGCTTTCAGGAGAGAGGGCCTTGGCTGTGTACATTACAGTAAATCCAGTGTACAGCTGTAATCTCATGGCCTTTAATACAAACACTAAAATAATATTTTGAGGGGGTGAGGCACTGTGGATAGAAAGGATGAGAGAGGCAGATAGGAAATAATAGGGGTTGCAATTATCACTGTGTTGATCTTAACAGGAGAGACCTAAATGTACACCTCAACACCTAGTTATGCTTTGCTAGTCTTGAGCATCATGGGAATTGCAGTTATACTTTAATAATTACTATTCTAAAACAGTTGAGTGTTTAACTTTTGGGTACCCCTGATAAAAAATGTTCAACCAATGCTTTACAGATTATTGTTTTTTTTTTTTTTAGTTAATATTATTAATAAAGCACTAACATATCCCAAATCTCTGTACCATAAGTGGAAAAAAAAAACACATAAGTTCGTTCGACAAGACAAGTTTGACTGACAGGAAGAAGTTTGTAATTTGACCTTTAAAATACTTGGTGGTCGACAAGGAGTTAATATATGTCACAAAACAGCTGGCACTTAAAAGTGGTGCCTGTGTTTGTCAGTTGTGTCTTGCGTCACTTATGCATTGTGCTGCTAATTACACCCTGTGAGTGTGTTGGAGCTGATTTTGAGTTGAAATAACTGTGGATTACATTGTAGTATGACTAATGTTGTAGCTACAAGTTATGCACACTGTGTTCTGTATTCACACAGTTTAATGATGGTGACACTATGTCTTATTGCGTTGCTTTATAAAAACAATACAACTATACAGTCGTAATATTTTTATAAAGAAACACAAAAAAGACAGAGGTAACGTAAAAAGAACACTCCAAGCATCCTACCACTAAAACTGCTGGTACACTCAAGAGAAGTTTGACAACAGTTGAGCGTACTTTGTATGAGCTGTGTTTAGATCAGTGAAGATACTCGACTTTTAATGCAGAACACTTAGTGTTGTCACCCAGGGGGTCCAGGTAAGTTGTCAAACTGTTTTAGAAATTACTCTTGGAGAGCCCCTGGGCTCTCCTAACACCAGCGTCATTACTAGTGTCATTGGGGTGTCACCTGCCAGCCCGGAACTAGAGTTCATGTCATCCACAAGTCAGTCATTGGCTGAGAGCAGCTAGCTGACACTCTCAGCCAATAAATGCAAGCAGAAATGCATCACCAGACCACCAGGGAGCCACCTCGGAGACAAGCAGGTAACCAGGTAAGGGGCACCATTGCTAAATGGTTTGCCCCATTACTGGGAAACTGGGCCAGGCTACTCCTGGCACCATAACCCCTTCAGGGGTCTCTAGTGGTTATGATGATTGGAGTAACCTTTAAAAAGAACATGCTGATACTGCTTACTTCTCTCTCTCTCTTTTTCAGTTTATGCTCTCAAGATGTTGTGTGCTAGGCCTTTTGCGTCTTGTATTTTCCTATTATTTTTATATTTTCTACACACAAAGTGTCTGTATGCCAGTCCGTTTGTCTACTCTTTCCTCCGTCTATCCATATATTTGAGAATTTATCTGGATAGTGAAAGAGAGGTTAATCTCATGTTAATCCCCTTTCAGCAATAAAAAGGCTAATCCCCCATTGTGGCTACTAACCATTCCCAGTATTAATTTTCTCTGTCTCTCTGCTAGCTGGATCTAGGCTGGAAATTGGCTACTTGATATATGTCAGTTCAGCTCTCTCCAGTCACGTACACAAAGTGCACCGAACAACTGCTTTAAACAGGCATGTCGATTTCTGCACACAGAACAAACTATTTTGTTGGGAGAATGCAGTGCTAGTGTATGAAAATTTCAAGGTATTTGAGTTAAAAATTTAAAGTTCAATATAGTCCTTTATTTCACACTGTGAATGAATGAATTACTTCATTTGTTTTTCTACAGATTATGTCATCTGCTAAATTGCCTAAAACATTAAGGTGTAGGCAGAGCAACAAGTTATACTAGCCCAGGGCACATTTGGCATTTCATGATCTGCTGTTGTACTGCAACACCCATTACGGTAAGTTAGCTAGAGTTATAATTTAGCCACTGATGGTCACCATTGTGCCAACTCATGTCAACATGTCTACAATTGTGATAACAAACTAATTACAGGGTGACCCTTGTTTCTAAAAAAATCACTGGTATTGTTTCAATCTTATAGCTAGTGTCACATGCCTGTTTATCTAATTTCTATTTATTGCTAGCCATAGGGCTAGTGCCATTCACGCTAAAGTTGTATCATAGTATGTTAAAGATACGATTATTAGAGAGAGAGTGGGAAGTAAAGGTCTGATCACCATATTACACAATTCTATCAGTTCAGAGTCCATGGAATAGGGTGACCTAGCTTATATGAACCAATGGGAAACTGAGCTACGAGAGGTACAGGAAGGCAGGATATGGCAGGATATCTGGGAGGCTTCTAGCAAGGTGTCTATTAGTGTGGGACTCCAGGAACAGGCGGTGAAAACAATGATGCGATGGTACACCACACCTGTCAAATGATTCCGCATGGGCAAGGGGGCAACAGATCTGTGCTGGAGGTGCTGTGGGGAGATGGCACCTATGTTCACATGGGATGGGGATGTAATAGATTAAGGTCAGAGACCTCCTGACCACCATATTCAACAGACCGATAGACCTCGACCCTTGGGCCTTCCTGTTAGCCATGAGTTGGTCATTCAGTTTTTGGAATAGGCTTTTTTTAAGAACAAGATTATCATGATTGTCACTGCACCTTTATCGGATGCTTGTGTTAGCATGTATGTATATTTCAGTGCTTATTTGTGCCATAGAAGTGTGCTGCTATGTAAGAAATGTTAAAGGGCCATGTAAAATTAATATTTCCTGTACTAGATAAACTAATATATAGATCTGTACATGTGATTGCTATTTTCTCTAATATGTATGTGCTAGTCAGGCAGAGTAGGACTAGGGCAGGGTATGAGAGATGATGGCACAGACAAAGGAAGGGAATAAGGTCAGATGACATGATAACGCAACATGGTAGGAAAATAATGGGTATTGAAAAAAAAATACTTAAAGGACCACTATAGGCACCCAGACCACTTCAGCTCAATGAAGTGGTCTGGGTGCCAGGTCCCTCTAGTTTTAACCCTGCAGCTGAAAACATAGCAGTTTCAGAGAAACTGCTATGTTTACACTGCAGGGTTAATCCGGCCTCTAGTGGCTATCTCACTGACAGCCACTAGAGGCCGCTTCTGCGATTCTCACTGTGAAAATCACAGTGAGAAGATGCTGATGTCCATAGGAAAGCATTGAGTAATGCTTTTCTATGGGCCTTTTTAATGCGCACGCGGCTCTGGCTGCGCATGTGCATTCGGCTCCACTTGGGAGCCAACGTCTGAGGGGGAGGAGAGGTCACCAGTGCCGAGGGAGCCCAGCGCTGGGAAAAGGTACGTGGCTGAAGGGGTTTTAACCCCTTCAGCCCAGCAGGAAGGGGGCCATGAGGGTGGGGGGGCCCTATGTCTACATCGTGCCAGGAAAACGAGTTTGATTTCCTGGCACTATAATGGTCCTTTAAGTCTAGAATTGTGTCAAGAAGGAGGAGTACTGGGTCATCAAAAGGCATAAAGTCTTCTGAAGATGGGTCAGGAGGAAGCACCTATAGTGTCTGTTAGGAAGACAGCCACAGGAGGTGAATTTAACCCTGAAATGTAAGCATTACAGTTTCTAAAAAAAAACTGATTTGTTTTACAATGCAGGTTTAAAATGAGAGATCCACTGCACCCAGACCACTGAATTGAGATTAGGTGGCTTGGGTGACTATAGTGTTCTTTTAAAGGGACACTATAGTCACCTAAACAACTTAATGAAGTAGTGTTGTTGTATAAAACAAATGCAGAGCAAT
Source organism: Pelobates cultripes (assembly GCA_933207985.1). Taxonomy (NCBI): domain Eukaryota; kingdom Metazoa; phylum Chordata; class Amphibia; order Anura; family Pelobatidae; genus Pelobates; species Pelobates cultripes. The sequence continues at coordinate 96,967,146 of OW240919.1, read as the reverse complement.
GAAACACAGTTTCATTGCTCTCTTCACTGCCATTTAGGAGTTAAAATCCTACATTTTGTTTATGCAGCGCTAGGCACACCGCCATGCATGTGACTTACACAGCCTTCCTAAACACTTCCTGTAAAGAGTCATCTAACGTTTATACTTCCTTTATTGTCAATTCTGTTTAATTTAGATTTTCTTATCTCCTTCTCTGTTAATAGCTTGCTAGACCCTGCAGGAGCCTCTTGTATGTAATTAAAGTTCAATTTACAGAGCAGGAGATAAAAACTTTTCAAGTAAATTACATCTGATTGAAAATAAAACCATTTTGTTTTCATGCAGGCTGTGTCAGTCACAGGTACTGGAGGTGTGGCTAAGGCTGCATAAACAGAACCAAAAGTGATTAACTTCTAAATGGCAGATAATTGAGCAGTGAGATTGCAGGTGCATGATTGATACACTATAAATGCCTCATTAAGCTAAAATTGTTTTGGTGACTATAGTGTCCCTTTAAGCTCCAGTTAATTTTTTTTTTTTTATAATTCTTTATTTTTGCAATGACAGAGAAAGTTACGCAATGCAGTCATATGGCTTGTGCAGAAGCCTTGTTGTGAATTCAAGATGTGTGTATTGCCATTAGGTGGTTCATGAGGTGTTCATGGCATTTTGTGTGCATCATCTGTGCTAAAGATCTGTCTGTCGTTGGTTTTATAAGTATTATAAATGGAAAGAACAACAAGCGGTAACGTAAAACATGAATAATATATCATAACAGTATGTTTAAGTTGCCATCTTATTTTGGTGGCTTTGGTGTGTTGAACTTATAGGTTGACTCGGCCTAATGATAGGAAGTGGGGATGAGGTGGAGGGGGAGGCGGGGATGGTATATGGGGGGGGGGGTGTCTTGGTTGTCGTTTGTGAGTTATTGTTTGTCGATTTAATTTTCCCATGGTTCCCATGTCTTAGTGAATGTTTTCATTGAGCCTCTTATTTGGGCCGTCAATTTATCCATGAGGTGACACTCTTTAATTTTGTTGAGCACTGTAGACATTGTGGGGGGTCCAGATGTAGAATTGTGGGAGATCGGATCTCATGAGCGACGATTCCAGATCCACCCACCTTCTAGTCTCCGGGAGAGGGGGGAGGGTGGGTATGCCATAGGGCTTTTTGTGCCATCTGGGCAGCTATGTAATAAAAGTGTAGATGGGGTAGACCTAGGCCACCTCTCGTTTTGGGGCGATATAATATGTTATGGGCTACTCTGTGTCTCTTATTATGCATATAAATGTATCAATTGCCCGTTGTAGTGGGATGAGATTGTGTTTTGTGATGGGGATGGGTATGGCCTGGAATAGAAATAAAATTCGGGGTAAGACGTTCATCTTAATTGAGTTTATTCTCCCTATCCATGATATGGGTTTGTCCGCCCAGGTCTCCATGTCCGAGATGAGTTTGTCTATTATGGGTGTGTAGTTTAGTCTGTGGAGTGCGGTAGGGTCTGCTGGTAATTTGATAAGGTATGTAAGGAACGTTGGTGTAATGTGTATGTGGTGGTCTGAGGTGATTTTGGCTATGTCCGTCTGTGTGAGGTTTTGGGGAGTGCACTGGATTTTCCACGTTTACTTTGTATCCCGAGATCTCACCGTATGTTCTCAGGAGTGGGAGCAATGCCTGCATCGTGGGGATAGGTTCGGTTAAGGTCAGCATGATATCGTCTGCGTATCCAGATACTAGGAATTCTTGGTCCTCTATTTTAACCCCTTAAATTTGGGGATGTTCCCTAATGGCTTGAAGGAGCGGTTTGAGAGTCAGCACAAAGAGTAGCGGGGATAGGGGGCATCCCTGTCGGGTGCCGTTGGTTATGTTGAATGACGGGCAGGTCGTCCCGGTTATCTTTATTTGTGCTGAAACATTAGTGTATAATGCGCGTACCGCTGTGATATACGGGGGGGGGGGTATGTTCAGATGTTCTAAGAGTGCGAACATGAAGGGCCATTTTACGCGATCAAGCGCTTTTTCTGCGTCAAGTGAAAGCGCTAAAGATGGTGTTTTTGCAGTTGCTAGCATCCATATTATGTCAATGTTTCGTCTTGTATTTTCAAATAACTGTCGTCCGGGTATGAAACCTACCTGGTCGGCGTGAACTAGATGTGTTTAGTCTCCCTGCTAGAATTTTGGCAAAGATTTGCTTTCATGGTTTATGAGGGAGATAGGTCGGTATTCTTGGTTTTGGGAGTCTTTGCCTGGTTTTGGGAGTAGTATGATGTTGGCCTGTGTCATGTCCCTGTATGGTGGAGTTCCCGTCATCAGGTCCTGGAATAGGGATTCTAAATGTGGAATTAGTGCTTCTCGAAAGGTTTTGTAATAGCTGCCCTCAAAACCGTCTGGGCCGGGGGCTTTATTGCTTTTGAGGGAGGAGATGGCTGCGTTGATTTCATCCTTAGTAATCGGTGCTGATAATTCTGTTATGGCTGCGGTGTGTAGTTTTGGTAGGTTCAGTCGGGTGAGAAAGCCAGTTATTTTTCGATTCCCATCGGCGTTCGTTGTGTTATCTTGTGGGGAATGGTTGTATAACGTTGTATAGGTTGTGAAGATTTGGGCTATTTCAGTCGGAGAGGTCTTCAATGTGCTGTCTGGGGCTCTTATCGTTGTGATATGGGGGTGTTGGGTTCTGGGTCGTAGCATGCGGGCTAGTAATGTATCCATTTTGTTGGATTTGTTGTAGAATGTCTTTTTCGACCATGTGAGTGCTCGGGCTGTGTCGTCTATAAGTAATTGTCTGATAGTAATGCGGGTGTTTTGCAGTAGTTGTAGTGTTTGGGGATTTGGGTCGATTTTATGGCGTTGCTCTGCTGTACGGAGGGTTTCTAGCAGTTGAGTGAGTTTCTGTGTTTTTTGTTTCTTTTTGTGAGTCGCTATTTTGATAAGGGAGCCCCGGATCACGGCTTTGTGGGCTGCCCATACTGTGGTCATGGGGCTATCTGGTGTTAGGTTTTCTGTAAAGTATGTGTTTATCTGTTTTTGAATGTCGTCAAAGACTTGGGGATCTTTGAGGAGGGACATGTTGAGTCTCCACGGGGTAGGGCTATAGAGGCCGCTAAGGTAGATTGCGATGTCCGCATGGTCTGACTATGTGATGGTGCCTATTTCATTTTTTTGTGTTTTTGTGTAGCCTGCGTGGTTAGTTAAGAACATGTCTATACGTGAGTATGTGTCGTGGGGCGGTGAGTAATAGGTGTAATCTTTGTGGCAGGGGTGTTGTGCCCTCCATGTGTCGATGAGGCCTGTTTTATGGATGAAGTGGTGTAGTTGTTTGTCTTGTGCGCCCATGCCATGGGATCTGATCAGCCCTGGGCGTGAGCTTCTATCTGCTGCTGGGGCGGGAGTGGCATTTAGGTCGCCCCCTAGGAGGATAATACCGGTGGGCAGTGAAAGGACCATGTCGGACATCTGGTTCCAGAACTGTGGTGTTGGTGTGTTGGGAGCATAAATGTTGAGTAAGTGAATGGGTTGTGAATAAATCCGTCCGGTTGCTAGGACGTATCTACCGTCTGGGTCAGGAGTCACTTGGGTTAAGTGTATTGGGCATCGTTTGTGTACTAAAATTGCTACTCCGTTATGTTTATGGAAGGTTCGTGCCTCTGCGGCTAGGCGGTATGTGTTATCACGGAGGGAGACCTGTGTGGATCGAGATAGGTGTGTCTCCTGTATGAATGCTATGTCAGGATTTAATCTTTTCAATTCTCTAAAAAGTGTGCGTCGCTTACATGGGGGCTTTGAGGTCTTTAACATTTAGTGAGGATACTTTAAGGGCCATGGTCTTTGAGGTTTGGTGTGCGCTCGTGGCCCAGATTGATGTTCGGGTGGCTCTGGAATTTCGCTGCGGTGAGACTGGTGTATGTGTGTTTTGGGGGTGGGGTTTACTTCCACCTCTGTTCCCTTGATTCACGTTTTGGGTGTGGGTTTGAGGATGCATACATGTCGCCTCAATCTTTGTCCAAGACCTGTGTGGGCGTGGGGTGGGTAGGGTGTATGGGTGGGAGTTGATTAGTGAAAATAGAAAAAGGTGAGAAAGATAGGGAAAGGTGAGGATACGGTATTGCCGTACGTGTCTGGTCTTATCCTGTGCCAGACCGTGGGGGGGTGCATGGACCCTCGTCTCCGCCAGGACTATGTCAGTCTGGGAGTAGTGGGTCATGAACCTGGTCGCCGGTGTGGCCCCCTAATACCATGTATCATCCGTCAATTGGGTCATTATTGTGCAGTGCACTATTTAATAACCATGTGGTTAATTTGGCTTCCCAGCCTCTATTCCTGTGGCATTAGGTTTCTATGGCTAGTTGGTGAGCTGGGAGCTCTTGAGTGTTGTTGCTTATCGGTGTTGTCCACGAAATGGGGGGGGGGGGGAAGGTGGAGAGTCTTTGTAGGGTGAGACTATTCGAGTTACACCTTCTGGTCTGTGATGGTTTTCCTGCTGGGGATCATACTAGTGAATGAGTCGGGGGGGGGAGGGTCGTGTGTCTTGACCACTGATATGTTTCCTGTCTTTCTAGTTCGTGTCAGGGTGTTTTATTTTATTTTTATTTTTTTGGGGGTGGGGGGTTCTTGTTCCCTTACGTTGGTGGGTGCAAAGGGGACAGTCTGTTATTTGAAGTCGGCGGTTTGTCTAAGTGGGCGATAGTGTGGGGGAAGGGGGTAGGTTGGGAGTATCAAAACATGACAATACAAGTTAGTAACATGACACAATATAGCTACATAACATAAGCCATTTCAAGTACAAAACATTTCTTATGTTGTCCCTTTGCCCTGATTTTCCTATGTGTTCAGTGTCCCGCCTCAGTCCTTCTGTGGTCTTTCAGACCAATAGCCGTTTACCATTCTCTGCCCCTTCCCTTCGCAGCGGTGGATGTTGATAGCAAATGTGAGCTGCTCTTTCTAGGTGTTTGCCGTCCCTTTATAGTACAAGTTCCCTGTCTCAAGTCATTGAACTTAGTCTAATTGTGGTTAGCTGTGCTGGCATAGGGGTGATCGAAGATGCGTCTGTGTGAGCATGGTTGTTTAGTGAGCTGGTTACTAGATTGGTGAGTGCGTCTATCTTGGGTATATTTGCCCTGGTTAACAGTCTTTGTTTCTGCGTTTAGGTTTCACATATATATGTTACAATTCTGGTGGGTATCAGGTAAGTCTCTTGGTTTTGTTCGCTTTCAACAAGGTTATGTTTCTGTTTCGAGATATCCGCATCGGTCTATAGTTAGGTCCATAGGGTGGCGTGTCGTTGTGGCTGTTTTCAAGATGGGTGTTGTGCAGGAAGAGGAGTCCTTGTGAGATTGTTGGTCAAGTGTTGGTGGTGGTAAGTAGAAAGGTGTCCGTTGGTTGGTGCGTGTGACAAGGGTAATCTGAGTGCAGGAGGCCATCATAAAAGGAGGTATAGTCTCTGGATGCCGCAGATTCTCTTATCTCGGGGGTTAGCATGTCACCGTTGAGACTCCGTTCTCTTTTCTGAGGGTTGGCGTCTAGTGGGTTTAGAAGCCTTGGGAGAACACTGAGTCGTTATTGGATGGGGTCCGGTGTTCTTATTCCTGGGAGGATGGTTGGGCAATGGCTGTTGGTATCTGTCGGCCGCCTGTTTACTCCGCGGCGGTGTACCAGTCTCTTGGTAGGGGTTGTAGGGCCGGGTCTTGCGTTGTTGTCTCTCCGGGCACGCAGGGCCCTGTGCGCCCTATCGATGTGCCAATGGTCATCCGGTATCTCCGGCAAGAGACACCGCAGGATGGCCAGGACCGTGGCCGCGATTGGGCCTTCATCCTGTTGTTCAGGTATGTTGTTGCGTCGCGACCTATTTGCCAGGTCTTCAAGCGATGCCTCCGCTGCTTCTAGTCGTGTGGTAAGTGTGTTAACATGGGTGGCCACGGTGTTGTGGGCCACCGTAGTAGTTTCCACATGGTGCTCCAGCTCCGCGGTACCCTCACCCAGCTTGTGGATTTCCGACATTACCGCCTTTGAGCTTCTGTCTATCTCGCGGGCTAGGTAGTTTTTCACCGCTGCCAGCTCTGTAAGTATGTGGGCTGTTTCCGATGTGGCTGAGCTGCGAGGCTGGGATGAGCTCGAGCTTGCTGGGGAGCCTGGGGCTCGCGGGCTGGATCTGCCACCATCTTGGGTGTCTTGGCAAGGCGTGCGGGAGGCCGCGAAGAGTTCAGGTAACATGGCAGCCGTGTCTGGTTGTTTTTTGACCGTTTTCCTCGATAAGCGCTTGTCCATGGTTGGTTAGGTAGTGGGATAGGTGGGTTTTTCGTGGATTGATAGCTTTTGTGAGCGTTTGGCACAGAGGGTCAGCGAGGAGGTCTAGGCTTGCACATTCAGCTTGGTTCCCGGTCAAGCCACGCCCCCTCCAGTTTTTAAACCTTGCAATGTCAATGGGTGTTCGTTATGCAGCTTACTAAATTTATGCTAGCATTTTGTTCTAGAATTTAGAGACAAAGTTGTTAATTAAAACATTCCTATTCCCATATATAATTCAATATGAATTAAATAATACTGGAAAGCAGCTGTTCCATCTTGAGATTTCTTTATCCTTAAAGGGGTACTGTCACTTCTCTAGAATTTACACTATTAAAGAAAACATTGAAAATGATGCTGCTTTGAATTACTCTAGTTTTATATTAAGAATTTAGAAAATTACACCATAATCAAGCTCAGACAAGGCAAAGCTAGGTCAAACTTTACAGATAATGGTGAGAAATCAAAACATTATTCTCTCTATATGTTTTTGGCATGTAATGACTGCCCGGTTCAAAAGATATAGTTTAGAACCATAATTGACATTGAGCTAAGATGGAGGTGCCTAATTGCAGGGTAAAAGTTTTTAGATTTCTACATTCACAGGGACAATATCAGCACCAAAACAACTTTAGCCTAATGTAGTTTTTTTGGCATATAGCTCATGCCATTGCAGTCTAACTGGTCAATTATCTGCCATTTACGAGTTAAAGGGATTCTATAATGTTAGGAATACAAACTTGTATTCCTAGCACTATAGTTCCCTCTCCCCCCCATGCGGCCCCACTTGTAGCACATAAAGGGTTAAAAAAAAACATTAATTACTCAATGGATTCCATCACCGATGTCCATCATTTGACAGGGTTACCTAATGTGCATTTGCGGCGAATGTCTCAAGCGCATTAGGCCCTTCCCATATTTCTATGTGGATTTTACTGACGCAGGGCGTGAGGACGTCCAGGACCAGTTAGGCAACCAAAAGCCGCCTAGCAAGCAGAAAGCCCCTTTATTGGCTGTCTGGTAGACAGCCTTAGTGCTCTGGAACTGGAATATTTTACATTGCAGGACTAAATGTGACAGGGACACTACATCCAGACCACTTCAATGAACTAAAGTGGTCTGGCTACCTATAGTGTCCTTACAAATTACTTTGTTTATGCAGCCCTAGTCACACCTCTCTGCTTGTGACCTACACAGTCTCCATAAAGTTTTTTTGTATAGAGAGATTTAATGTTTAGACTTCATCTGTTTAACTTAGAATCCCTTATCTCATTCTTTAATAGCCTGCAGGACTCTCCTGTGGGTGATTAAAGTACACTTCTTATACTGCATTAACAGAAAAAAAAGATTAAACTCCTAAATCGCACAGAATTGAGCAGGGAGACTGCAGGTCCATAATCCTACTAAAACTGCTTCATGAAAGTTGCTTTGGTGCTTCTTGTATCATTTTAATTTTATTTGTTCATCCTACAAAAACACATATTTATTATATATAGGGATAATCAAGGTCCCCTCAAGGGCAAGGAAGGCCTAAAGATAGATCCTGAACTGTTTTACAACTCCCTCTGTGGCTTGCCAGCTGGGGATCTATCATTTGCCCATCCTAGCAGGGTTGTATCTGTGAGCAGTGTTTGTGTGTTTGAATATAAGCATGTTTTTCCATACCAGTTAGATGCAGGAAGGTGTCTTCTATGTAGTCCAGTGCTTCAGCAGGTGATGACTGAGGCTAATGGGAGTCTGTGGCTGGAAGTAACCTGTACTAACTTCCTTCCAGAACTGCAGCAAACTGATGATCTGACATGGGGACTCGTCTGCGCTGCTAAAGAGCCACGGTGTTTGACCGAGCCCCTAATCAGACATGCCCATCATGTGGCCCTAAGAGCATGGGCCACTGGATGCCCCCTCAGCTTTCAGGCCCCGGTGCAGCTGCACAGCAGGTAGTTCAGGCATGGGTTTGTTTATAGTCAGGCAGATTTGCAAGCACTACATGGTCACAAAGCCATTATTATGCATCGAAGCAGTTCTGAGACTTAAATTACATGTGCTGGCTGTGCACACATTTTCTGAGTACATGTTTAGTATTGAACATGATGTGCAGTGTGCAATTTTCACAGCAGTGCTCCCCAAACTGGCCCCAGATTCATACTTACATGCATGATCAAGGCAATTATGGTATATGGCTCAACTAAACATTACATTTGATATAGAAAAGGAAAAAACATTTTTGCTTTCTGACAATAAACAGCTTGCTGCAAATCTTGCCAGACTCTGTGCCAATTCCTAGTTTGTGTTATCATTTTTGTCTAAAACTAGTTCTTGTTCTGCAGTCCTGTCAAATCTTGCCCTGTCAATTAAAATGTAAGAGCAAAATATGATGGATTTTATCTCGAGGCTGTGACGCTATAATTATGAGCTTTCCTTTTGTAGATCGTGATACCACCCAGTTGCATGAATGATAATTTACTCTGCATGTTTGATTTGTATTTCCATATAATTATTTTCTTATACAAATTGAATTTACAGTCTACTTTATGCCCTGTGTAGGCAACCTACTTTCAAGCTGTGTGAACGTATGCACAGATCTAAGTTACACACAGAGAGATGCCTGTAATGGGCACTGGCTTGTTTACATTGCAAAACAAATATACAAAATTAAAGGGTTATTCACTAAACAATGAAATTGTCTGGGTGCCAGGTCCCTCTAGGGTTAACCCTGCCTGCTGTAAACATAGCAGTTTCAGAGAAACTGCTATGTTTACATATGGTTTAATCCAGCCTCTAGTGGCTGTCTCATTGACAGCCGCTAGAGGCGCTTCCGTGCTTCTTACGGTGATTTTCACAGTGAGAAGACGCCAGCGTTCATAGTAAAGCATTGAGTAATGCTTTCCTATGGACTAACTGAATGTGCGTGCCGCGCATGCGCATTCGGTTGAAGAGGGAGGAGATTCCCCAGCGCCGAGGGAGCCCAGCGCTGGAAAAAGGTAAGCCTTTAAACCCCTTCCTCCCCCTGGGGCCATGAGGATGGTGGTGGGGGGGGGACCTATTAACACTTTAGTGCCAGGAAAATGAGTTTGTTTTCCTGGCACTATAGTGGTCCTTTAACTACCTGTTGTTATTTGTACTATAGTCCCTGGAAAGAGGCAGTTCTATGCATACCCGTAAATATGGGAAGCAGTAAGACCAGATGTCAGGACACAAGGCCAAGTGAAAGGGCATGTCATGGGATATGTCAATGTATTTATATATGTATATATGTATATGTTGGTGATTGTTTTGTTGATTCTCTATAGTGCCCCCAAGATAAGGACACTATTGAAATAACCCAGGTCAGTGGGCCAAGGATCTCAAATTGGTACTCTATAGAAAAAGGATATATTCAGGAAACAATCTTTGTGCCAAGTGAAGAGAGACACCAGTCTTTTGGAAGAGTAAGTCAAGACGAATAGTCACAAACATCCATTCGATAATCTGGTTCGTAAATACTGAGAGCATCAGCTGATCGTTGCCAGCCAATGAGCTAAGTCCTGCACTGCACGTCTTAGCTCTGAGAGGACTTCCAGCTCTCTGGCTGAGAACGTAAAGGCAAGGAGTGGCACTTGGGAGACTCCATGTAATAAGCCACACTGTTCTAAAATGATACCCCTATAGCATGTTGGATTCGTTATGGTTTTTGCAGTGCATATGTAGAAAAATGATACATTTTTACATTAGAAATAAAGGGTGTTTCCAGGAGTTTATGGTCATACTACACAAATATGTACAGTGTCGATACAAACAGCTGCCTGGTTACCTCTTCATTGACAGAATTCTACAAAAAATAAAATACATGAAATCTCTTCAAAAGTCCTAACGAGCAGTTATGTGGTCGCTTAACCTAAAAAAGAGTTAGCTCCTTTATTCACATATATCTGACTCCTGGGGGCTGTCAAGGTGGTATCAGATTTAAACATCTTATCTTACAAATATATATTTAACCTTTAAGGCATCTGTATAATTTCTATCATTTAGACCTAAGGCCTTCTATACTCATTGCAAAGAAATAAGGAATGTGTTTTCTAAATTAACCAATAATAGTAGTAATAATAATAGTAATTCAACTTTAGCATTCCGAGTGAAGATATGCTACTGAAATGACAGTCTACATAAACATAGAGTAAGGCAAGTGGTTTTTATTTGGTTAAAATATGGAACTAATATGTATTAAAAGGAAACAAAATGGACGGGGCCTGACAGTCGACCAGGACAGTCGCATGGTGCTGGAGCTCCTCAAATATATTAACCTACTCAGTGCTAAAACGACAAAACTACACTATATCTGGGGAAAATCCTGCATGCAATCTTGAGAAGTACCCTAGAGCCTCTCCACGACTACTTTACCAGTAACTGGCGATTTTCGCCCATGCTCGACTCTCCTACGGCCTGTGATCACACAAGAGGTGGTAGAGACGGCCGATACCCAGCCCTGAATTGGATCCCGCTTGCTTTGGGTCCTGTGCCCCCCCCCACTTTGGACCGGCAGGGGTTATCCTGGTCCCCACTGGTGTTGGAGTCACGTTGACATACGGCTTGCAGCTGAACCAGAGGGTTGTGACCTGTTTCCCAAGATGACTACCACGATGAGCCCTACACCCTCACTGACGGACTCTCTCCTCCTAAATTTTGACCGCATCTGTGCTGCCTTTTGGCTAAACTTGCTGAAAGGGAACTTACCCTCTTGCTGACTTGGGCTGCCCCGCCTGAGTGGGCCTCCCCCACGTGTTCAAGGAAGGGTTTCACGGAGAAGAGAACGCAGGAGGCAGCTGCACCTGGGGTTCGCACTTCATCGTCTGCGGCCCTCCACTCACTCCTCCACAATCCGATGTTAGGCATACAAGCATACACTCCCACAACATATCATGCCTATCCTTTACTGGCTATGCCAACTTCACAAGACCCGCCGGAAGCAAAAGCAAGCTACCGCTTGATGTCCTGAGGTCGTCCAGTGGGTAATAGCACTATGCTACACACGAGCTTGTACTGACTGGGGGACCCAAATGAGATGGCTGTTGGCAGCGGAAAAAAGGGACTTGCCGTAACAAGGCATAGGCTAACAAGCATAGGCGTGCACAGCCTATTGTATAAGGGTGTGCACCCTAAAGCAGAAACACACACGCCGCATATATATATATTTATATATATATATATATACACATACATACACACACACACACACACTGCTGTGTGTGTGAGGGTACTGTGTGTAGGTGCTGTGTGTGAAGGCGCTGTGTGTGTGCAGGTGCTGTGTGTGAAGGCGCTGTGTGCGTGAAGGCGCTGTGTGCGTGAAGGCGCTGTGTGTGTGTGAAGGCGCTGTGTATGTAAGGGTGCTGTTAGTGTGTGCTGTGTGTGTGTATGTGTAAGGGTGCTGTTAGTGTGTGTGTGTGAGGGTGCTGTGTGTGTAAGGGTGCTGTTAGTGTGTGCTTTGTGTGTGTGGGTGAGGGTGCTGTGTGTGTAAGGGTGATGTGTGTGTGAGGGTGATGTTAGTGTGTATGTGTAAGGGTGCTGTGTGTGTAAGGGTGCTGTTAGTGTGTGTAAGGGTGCTGTTAGTGTGTGCATGTGTGAGGGTGTTAGTGTAAGGGTGTTGTTAGTGTGTGCTGTGTGTGTGTAAGGGTGCTGTGTATGTGAGGGTGCTGTATGTAAGGGTGCTGTTAGTGTGTGTATGTGTAAGGGTGCTGTGTGTGTAAGGGTGCTGCTAGTGTGTGCTGTGTGTGTATGTGTGAGGGTGCTGTGTGTGTAAGGGTGTTGTTAGTATGAGGGTGCTGTTAGTGTGTGTGCTGTGTGTGTAAGGGTGATGTATGTGTGTGTGCTGTATGTTTGTGTGTAATGTGTGGGGACTGTTTAGTTAATATCCCCCCTCCCTTCTTACCTTATGTAGGGAGGGGAGGACCGTGCTCCTACCTTCCCTTGTGGTCCAGTGGAGAGTGAACTAGAGTTCTGAGATCTGAGCTTTCGCAGCGCTCCGACCGCGCGAGAGGAACCCGGCGGAGCTGCTGACAAGAGCTCCCCGGGTCCTCTCCTGCCTCCCTCCCTGCCTGTGGGTCGGTGAGGGAGATCTTTGATCTCCCTCACCGGCCCACAGAAGGAGGCACATAGCGCGTGCCATGGGGATTAGGGTGTGCCCAGGGACTTGACCACCTCTGTCCAGCTTGAAAATTTACCATTAATGACAACTCTTTGTAATCTATTTTTAAACCAATGTTCTACCCAAGAACAAGAATTTTCATCTACACCGATTTCTTTGAGTTTGAACATTAATCTATTGTGTGGAACTGTATCAAATGCCTTGGCAAAATCCAAGTAGATCACGTCCACTGCAACACCCTGATCTTCACTTCTTCTTACTTCTTCGTAGAATGCAATCAAGTTAGTTTGACATGACCTGTCTTCATAAAACCATGCTGATTTTTGCTGATAACCACGTTCTTCTCAAGGAATTCTTGAATATTATCCCTTAATAACCTTTCACATACTTTTCCAGCCACAGAAGTTAAGCTCACAGGTCTATAATTTCCAGGCAAGGATTTTGAACCATTTTTGAATATAGGAACCACATCTGCCGTCTTCCAATCCCCTGGAACACTTCCTGAAAGAAAAGAATCTTGAAAGATTAAAAACAGGGGTTCACTTATTTCTGTACTTAGTTCCCTAAGTACTTGTGGATATAATATCCACAGTAGTTCATGTGCGTAAAAAGAGGGTGAAAATATATAGTGTAAATCCACAAATGGGTAAAAAACTGAAAAAAAAATGGAAGCACAGTAAACTCACAAGCAAAGAACATATCAGTACTACTCAGACTGTAGAAAGCAGTGGCGGATCCAGAAGCTAATCTCGGGAGGGGCACTGGCAGATCATTTTAAGAAACAATCCAGGCACAATAACCACTACAGCTCTCTGTAGTGGTTTTTGTGCCAGGATTTGCTGTGATGCCCTCCCAGAGTAAGTAGTCAAACCGTTTAAAAAAACCGTTTGATAACTTACCCAGGGTCTGCTGGGATAGTGGCTGTAGTGTGTGTGTGTGTGTGAGTGGTGCAGTGTATGTGAGGGTCGCAGTATGTGTATGGAGGGGTAGTGCGTGTGTGATAGGGGTGCAGTGTATGTATGTAGTAGCAATTTGTATATTGGGAGCAGTGTGTTTGTGTGTAAAGGGTGCAGTGTGTTTGTGTGTGAGTGGTGCTGTGTGTGTGTATTGGGGCTATGTGTTTAAGGGGGGCAGTGTGTATAAGGGGGCAGTGTGTGTATTTGGGGCTATGTGTGTGTGTTTATGGAGGCAGTGTGTGGGGGCTGCGCGTAAGGGGGCTGTGTATGTAGGGGGCTGTGTATGTAAGGGGGCTGTGTATGTAAGGGTGGGGCTGTGTATGTAATGCTGTTTATGTAAGGGGGCTGTGTATGTAAGGGGGGGCTGTGTATGGGGGGGCTGTGTATGGGGGGGGCTGTGTATGTAAGGGGGGCTATGCATGTAACGTGGGGTCTGTGTATGTTAGGGGGGCTGTGTATGTAAGGGGGGGCTGTATGTGGTGCAGTGTGTGAGGAGATAGGGGGCAGATTAAAGATATATCTTTTTTAAAATTATTAAATAATAGCTAAATAAATATAGTTAATATCCCCCCTCCCTTCTTACCTGTGCTGAGGGAGGGGGAGACATTGCTTTGTTCCAATCCCTGGTGGTTCTAGTGGTGAGAGGGAACTCTAACCTGCAGCTTAGGCTAGAGTTCACTCTCGCGAGAACGGAGCGTTGCCGTGGTAACCGCGGCAACGCTCCGTGATCGCGAGAGGAGAACCCGGCGGAGCAGCAGGTAAGAGCTCCCCCGGGTTCTCTCTCTCCCTCCCCTGCCGGCTGCCAGCAAAGTGCCTGTGTGGGCCGGGGAGGGAGATCACTGCCGGGGAGGGAGATCACTGATCGGCCTCACTATTTTCTCGGGGGCAATTGCACGGTTGCCCCCCCCGGATCCGCCAATGCTGGAGTGACGGGCCCGGTTGCAGCTGCGACCCCTGCAACCGCTGTATGTACCCCAGTGCTTTGGGGTCACAATTTAGAACAATATCTATGCAAATTGCAAAAAACTATTGTATCTGTTTGTGAATCCAGATACTGGAGCCCAAATACAAGAATTAAACTATTTATATATTAATACCAAAACAGACAAAAGAAATTCTAATGCCAAAAACTACACAAAGCAACAAGACATACACAAACAAAATAAACAGATGAAAAAGACGTTTTGGGAAAAAAATGGGACTTGGAAACAAAACACAGAACCTATACTACTGCAAATATCCCTGTGAATCTTACAGTAGGCCAAGTGGGAACTACTGGGTTAAGTCTGGTTCGATGTTCAAATAAAATTCAAGACAAGTTCAGTTTCATCTGGTGGGGCATTCAGTTTTATGTGAGTGCTTTTAAACCCATGACCATATTGTGATACCTGGTTTATTTGGATTGCTGATATGCACTCAACTCTTTAGTCCAAAGCACTTAATTATTTTTCAGGTAGGGCTCAAAAACAGCCAACGCCATCTTAACAGCATTATAGGCCCCTGGGCAAAGCAGTGCTCTGGGGTTCTGCCTACACAACCACCCACAGGAAGAAGAAAAGGAGAAACAGCAGATTTAAACACATTTTTGCGTCAAAGGGTGCAGAGCAGAGTCAAAGAAAACTGAAACAAAGCCACTGTTGTGTCATTGCCTTCAAACTTAATTGCGCTCTGTTCCATTTCTTTCATTATTCATGTTTAATAGGTAGCAGAGGGAGGCAACTGACATGGATTGTTAAAAATATTAGAAGAACTTTAAAATTATGTGTTGATTTTGTCTTACGTACAATTAGTACTTGTACGTTTTTTTCGTCGAGGCCAAGATTTGTTTTCATAACAGCAAGATTGCATGTGCAGATAACAGCTGATACCGAAGTGATTAGTCCATCGAAACGTTTTTATAAAGAGGGTTTGAAGGCTCTCAATAAATGTCCCGGAATAATATACTGAAAAGTTGTCAAGCCTATGGGGCCCCTATGCTCATGGGGGCGCCTGGGCAACTGCCCAGTGTGCCCATGCGATAAGACGGCTCTGGGCACAGCAGAGAGGAGGCCTCCGTGGAGCAGTCAAGTCATACAGATACACCGATCAAGGGATAACCAATGCTGGGACAGAAATATTCCTCTTTCTCCTACTTTCCCCACATCTATTATTTCTCTCTTCTCCTTTACATTATGAGAATGTACTCTGAAACTTGTGACCCATTGAACTTATTCTGTGGGGGTTATGTATAAACTGTTGTATTCAGTTTCATGTTTGCACCAGTTTTTTAATGAATAAAACTACCACTCCATTCATCACACACTAGTGACTTTTTTCCTTTTCTGACAGTGCTTTTCCATCTGGGAGACCCAGGTAAATTGTCGACGTTATCTAAGAAGGTTTGTCAGATTACTTTGGGAGTGTGTCTGGCACTCTTGGCACCAAAACCACTACGGTTATGGTGCTTGGTGTGTTATTTTAAGTGATATAAAACGATTCTGTTGCTCCGGGTGCACATTTAAAATTAACAGGAATTCTATGTGACGTGGTTTTGTTTGTTAATTTTTTCCAACATTGAAAAATCACCGCTGAAATAGCCATTTATTCTACTATTTTAATCTGGATCCTATAAGGTTTATTTTATCCCAGGGAATTGCATTTCCTACAATAAGGACTGCTATAGTTCACTGCTATAGTTCTTGACTATACTAAGTACAAGGACAATAGAGAGCTGCCTATACTGCCAGTCACTGCCATGCTCCTGTCTACCAATGACATGTCTGAGGCCAGAACTGACAGTAGAAACCTAGGCCCTTCACATTATTTATAAGTTGCTAGGAAACGGTGTGGCCAATCACAGCTTCGCTCTCATCGGGTGAAAGAAAGGCGAGCACTGATTGGCCAGAATGAACACGTCCCTCTCCGGCTTCTGCTGTCGCTTCCTTTTCCGCTCATGCTTTCCTCCCCATTGCATCATTTTGTCACCTACCGGTAACCGGCTTATAGTGCAGCCCACACACGGGCTCGGAGGAACGGAAGCGAAACAGAGAAGCTCGGGCTGGTGAGAGGACAGTGATAGCCGGGAGGGGAGGGTAGGGGAGGAGGGAGGCAGAGCACGGAAGGAATGTATAGCAAGGCAGCACATGGCCGAGGGGCTCACAGTCCCTTTAACTCAATGCAGCCCTGACTCCTGCCATCTTCCCTGCTTGGCCTTCCATTACATATTGATGGGCAGCACATGAAATGTGCTCCTCTGCATTATCTACAAGTTATGTTGCTGGAATAATAAAATAAAAAAAAGTAATTTGAGGAGCATGTGAATTCTACATACAGCAGCATGTGAAAGCTACATACTGCAGGACAGCACTTTTCATGTGCTGCTGGGTCTGGCAACCCCCTTACCTCTGCTAAACGTCTTGGTCTTATTCACTAAAGTGAGAATTTGTTGAGAATTCAAAGTCCAAATTTTAAAGCCAGAATGGCCGAACTGGAAACAAAATCTCCAAGTCAGCTGTGCTTCCAGTTTAGCTAGTTTGGACTTAAACTTTTCCTGTCATTTCTCTGTTTACTCTGTAACTGTGTTAATCTATATTCATCTTAGGGTTATATAAATAAGTTCACTTGTCAGTACTTTCCTAATGTTTTTATATTATTATTGCCATTTATATAGTGCC
The DNA here is from genome assembly GCA_933207985.1 of Pelobates cultripes. Lineage (NCBI taxonomy): Eukaryota > Metazoa > Chordata > Amphibia > Anura > Pelobatidae > Pelobates > Pelobates cultripes. The sequence continues at coordinate 96,950,161 of OW240919.1, read as the reverse complement.
CACAGATTCCGTAGCGCTTTACAATATTATGAGAGGGGGGATGTAACTATAAATAGGACAATTACTTAAAGGAACAATAGGTTCAAGAGGACCCTGCTCAAATGAGCTTATAGTCTATAGGAGGTGGGGTATAAGACACGTTATATATATATATATATATATATATATATATATATACACAAGGGTTTTTAGAGTGTTGCCTGTGCCTTTTAAAGGTGGTCATCATCTCTGATTATAATACATTTAGATTCAAATAAAGTATTAAGAACGTTGTTATTGTAAACCAGTGTTTCCCAATTGGTGTTCCTCCAAAAGTGTAAAAAACTAAATGGCCGTGGGCGGTGAGGCAGCAGTGGGCAGTGATCTCCCTGCTCAGCTCCCTCGCGCGCTGAGCAGTGATGCTGGAGCCGGAAAATGACCTCACTAAGAGGCGCGCGAGGGAGATCACTGCTCCCTCGCTGCTTGCACGCCAACCACTCAGCAGCCCCACTGGAGCCCAGCGACTCCATGCCAGCACTCCTAAAGGTAGGGGGGCTTGGTGGAGTAAAATGTAAAAAAATAAAAAAAATTGTATGCGTGTCTGTTAGGGAGTTTGTATATGTTTGTGTATCTGTCAAAGAGTGAATGTGTTCTTGTCAGTGAGCGTGAATGTGTTTGTATGTGTCTGTAAAAGATGTTTGTCAGTAAGAGTGAATGTGTGTCTGCCCAAGAGTATGTCTGTTTGTCAGTTAGAGTGTATGTATCTGTGTGTCAAGGTTTGTGTATGTGCCACTGTGTGTGTGTGTGTATGTCAGTGTGTGTGCCAGTGTGTATCTCTGGGTGCAAGTGTGTGTATATCTCACTGTGTGTATTTGTGTATCAGTGTGTATATGTGTGTCAGATACATACACAGACACAGCAACGCATACACCGGCACATACAAACACAGATAACACACTTTGAAACATAGATACACACACCTTGACACACAGATACATTGTGTGTGTATCTGTGTGCCACTATCTGCCACTGTGTGTGTATTTGTGTGTCAGTTTCATACACACTGGCACATACAAACACAGATACACACACTTTGACACACACATACATACATACATATACACACTGTGTGTCAAGGTGTGTGTATCTCTGTACTGCTGTGTGTGGTACATACAAAAACAGGTGCGATGGTGTATGAAACACAATGTTGATACACTATGTCAAAGGGTTCCACTGGAAAAATTAATTGGTTTACATTTTTCTTCAGTTTGTATTTATTTTGGGTGTCACACAAGTGCATTCATAAGTTTAATGCTGTATTGCCATAGTAGGAAATAATGAAAATATATATATATATATATTTTTTTAACTTTTCTATAGTTTCACCCCCAGCACAAGTGACATTAGTAGCCCAGAAGTCTGGGCAATTTTGTGCATAAAAAAAAAAAAAAAATAATAATAAAAAAGTGTCATTAATGTGTACTGCACGCTGACAGCAGACATAGAAATCTTCTCCCTTGCTGGTAGAGCGCCTGCAATGGGACGATTGGCCCCCCTTCCCTTCATGCCCTCCGGTATTTTTTATTTTTTTTTCTTCAATATTTATTTAAATTTTACCTCCCCTTCCTGGCCTGGAGGATGCGCATGTGGTTTGAGCCACCAAAACGGACCAATCACAGGCTTCTCTATGAGAAGCCTACGATTGGACTTCTCGAAGCCCCAGTGATATTCACATGGGGCGTGGAAGATTAGCGCCAGAATCTTTCATTCAAAGTAAAGTGCTTTTATTTGCAGTTTTTACAACAAACGGAGGGGAACCTTGTCCATAGTGCCCAAAAGGGCATTTTAAACCGGAAATGTCTACCCATCCAAAAGGGTTGGAGTAACCCTTTAAAGTTTATCTGCACACAATATATAATGACATTTTGTGAACAATTACATGTGATTTTATAAGTTGCTTTAGCTAAAATGCTAGCAGAGTAAAGTGAGAGCCCATCTCCAAATTGAAATTTGATCAAAACATGTTTATTCCCATAACAAGAGATGACAAGCTGGCCTATGTTTAGTCCAATGGGATCATAAATATTCAGCAGGGGCACCATTTATAAATATAAATCTCATGCATTAGATATTTGGAATGCATCACTTATTCAAGTGATTTGCAAGATCACAACACACTGACCAGGAAGTATATTTACTTTTTGTTTCCTTTTTACATGTGTTCGGTATTTGTATAGCATAATGCAAAGATATTTATGTAAAATCTCGGCAAATGTATGGCACTTCTAATGGATGAAAATTGCACGAACGGTGCTGCCCCAACACCTAAACAGTGAATCCTTATACAAACACAGAGTGATAAATAACAGTGTAAGATACACCCTTAACATGTGTCTTAAATATAAGAATACTTATCAGCAGTGATATTGCAGGTTGCGATAAATTTTAGATGCCTATAGACTTGTATTTATTTTTTTATTCCTAAGATTATATTAAGTCTTATTTGTTGAGCACATTAATGGCTTGGGTTGGAATAGAATAATAAATTAGACTTCTTAATCCTTTCCCCCTCACCTTACTGTAATTCTACCCTGTTCACATCTTTCTATAGCAAAAACAGTGCTAAACCTATGTTCATGAACCTGAAATATCTTTCCTACCTCCTGGAGGTTTTTTTTTTTTTGTAAAACTGGCCCAAATATATCTGCATCAATATGGTGGTATGTTTCTATAGGTATCATGTTAGTGTTAATATGTATGTAGTTTACCTTTTTAAATATTAAATTAACCTAAAACAGAAAAAGGTTGGCGCACTCTGTGTAATATTGCAGTTACATAAAAATGTTCAGTGGCTTAGTGTATTACATTATAGTGGCTTAGTGTATTACATTATATATAATACTTTACCTTAAAATACTAGCCCAGGAGTGGTAACAACTTATGGGTAGATCTTGTAATTAGTTCCTCTCCAATGAGAAATAGAGAAAAGGGTACCAAATTCAAACAATTCATCCAATTTATTCACATAAAAACATATTAATTCTTCCATCGTAGTAAGTTCAGTCTGATGATTCTAAACACAACGCATTTCGACACACTAGGGTCTTCCTCGGGTGTAGTGATATTGATTGAATTGGATTGTAGTTGGAATTGGCTGCACTTATAACACATATAGTGCCACTCAATATTGCACATTATTTTGTATATTTTGGTTAAATATTACGGTAGTTAAGCCTACTGCTGTCTGTAGGTGTTTAAGGGTAAGAAGTATGCTCATTCCAATAATCCAATGGATGCAAGAGTTTCTTTAAATACAGTGAAAACTGCATTTTCTTTAGACTGGGTTGGTTATATTGGGTCACTACAGGTAGATCTATACTCTATGCAATGCACTGTAACGTGTGTAATGCAGCATATACTACATAATTGTTGGATCTCTCCTTTTACAAGGCATTTCCTTTGACAAGTCTATTGTATAACTTCTTAGTTAATCCTCAGGAATTGTCTTTGGTATTACACATTGTTTTCTGCATCAGCTAGCTTTCAGGTACTATTGCAACTTTTTGGATGAGTCAGTGATCTATTTGATCTGTAATTTATTTATTTCAAAGCATTGCTTTTACTTACTTATAGATCTGTTATATGGATCATAAAACCCAAGTTTATAGTGCATGCCAAATCTAACAGCATTGTTTCCTGCTATAAGACCTGCCTAGTAAATCAACCAAAAATATTTATTTAGAACATTTTTAAAATGAATATTTCCTTTAGATTTCTTTCATTTTCAGTTACATTCTGATAAGTGGAAACAATGCAATAGTGTTACTAGGTTACACATTTAATATCAGCAAAATATTAATGTATGTAATTGTTAAAGGGTGACAGATTTGGTTGGACTGAAGACTGTCATTTTCACAGAACACAGGCTTGAGAAAGATTTGCTGATTTCTGGTAGGTGATTTTAGTATCATAATGCTGTATGATCTGCTTCTTTGTTGTAGAAGTGTAGAGTTAGATGCTGAAAAAGATTAAAAGATTTTAGAACCTTTTTATTTTTGGAGATCCATGTATTATCCTTGTAGAGTTTGCTGTTAAAGGACCACTATAGTGCCAGGAAAACATACTCATTTTCCTGGCACTATAGTGCCCTGAGGGTGCCCCCCCCGGGCTCTAGGGGGTGGAAGGGGTTAAATTTACCTCTTTCTCCAGCGCCAGGCGGGGAACTCTGCTCCTCCATATCGCCGTCATCGGCTGAATGTGCATGCGCGACAGGAGCCGCGCGTGCATTCAGCCAGTCCATATGAAAGCATTCTCAATGCTTTCCTATGGACGCTGGCGTCTTCTCACTGTGAAAATCACAGTGAGAAGCGTTTCCCTGAAACTGCTATGTTTATAGAAGAAAGGGTTAATCCTAGCTAGACCTGGCACCCAGACCACTTCATTAAGCTGAAGTGGTCTGGGTGCCTATAGTGGTCCTTTAAACAGCCACATGTGCTGTGTTTTTCTTAGTGTTGATTATGGTTTTATCTGCACACAGCTAAGCCTTGAGTGCATGATCTATTAGTGTGATAAAGTTCTGGTATGTAACTTTTGGGAAATTTCACATGCAACGTTTGAGTGGGTAGGGAGAATTGTTGTCAATGCATAAGTATTGGGTTCTGTCTTATAATCCAGAATGGAACCAGTTATAGGGGTTGTTCACCTACAGCTGACATTTTTAATGTAATGTTTTAGTCAATGACACCAAATATATGTGTAAAGTCAAGGAAAATAGCTTCAGTTAGTTCATTTTGTTCCATGTCATATCATTGAAAACCTAGTTATGGCAGAGAGGCTTAAGCCAAAGTCAGATTGTACTGTGGTCAGAAGCGTGGACTTTTTTCCGTCACTACTTAGTCTGTTGAACGTGGGCACATTTTCCATGATTTCAGATAGTACAGGACATGTGGCTGTGGGTATGTCAATTGATCCTAAAGTTTTCTCTCCACTTTTTTTGGAGATTGGTACATATCTTGCCTTTTTCTATATTGTGAATATATTATCAGACTAAGATTCACTAAAGATGCAGTGTGGTGGACTGTTATACGAATGCAAAGCTTTAGATGTATAGCTGGTTGTAGATCTGGTCTTGGTTTAGATCTCTAATTTGTTAGTAATGATGGGCTGGGCTGAGACTGTTGACATTTGACCAATGCCCTCTCATATATCCAGACTATTGTATTTGAAATAACATCCCAGAACCTTTTTTTTTTTTTTGTAAATGGTCGTGTCATATTGGGTTTGTATGTGCCATAATTATGACCCTTATGCACAAGGGTGAAATTCCTTCCATAGTAGGGCATTTGGGTATTGTACATCTGCAGGAACTCATATTGGAAATTATCAGTTGATGACTCAAGATCAGGTATCGAGTTTACTCTTTAACATGGGGAATTGTTTCGAAAATTTAAGAGGCTCAGCAAAGACAGTCACCCCGATGGCGACTGCTCCTCTTGCAGTGCGGTGGCATATGGGTGCAGGGAAAGGTGAGTTATACTTACCTGAAACTGCCCCTCCTGGCTGCTGCTATCTAAATCCGGTGGGTCCTTTTTCAGCTCCAAGCTCTTTATCTGTCCATTTCATTGCCACGTTTTGCCAGGTGTATGGAATATCTTTTGACTGGGTTGGAATTTCTTTTTTTAACCAATCAGTTTTTATTGAGATAATAAAGTGTATGGGATACAGAAGGAAAAAAGGATAACAATCGGGGTTTTACAGCTCAGATATGGCCGAATACATAACATCCCGTGTCAATGCTCTCGTCAGTTACCTTGGGTAGAAAATAATAGTAACAAGCAACTTTTAGCGAACTGTAACAAGCCCTGCATGAAAGCCCTTGTGGGGTGAGGCTTTTAGTTGTGGGCTGTCATCCTGGTAGAGCGCCCTTCTTGTCTCTTGGTATCTCGCGTGTATGCAAGAGTGTAAGCTATGTATATAGTTGAAGTGTGTTTGGCCAGCGTAGGTCGAGGGTCAGGTCGGTGTCTTGGTGGGGATTCTCTCCATTTTGTCAGGTTGGGAAGGTGTTCCCTAGCTAAGGGACCGATCTAGTGGACAGTCATGAAGCAGTCGTGGGGAGCCGCAGGTACACTGGTGCTGGGTGGGGCGTGTCAGCTCCCTGTCCGCCGCGTCAGGTTTGATATGGTTGCGTACCCGTTGAGTTGGTCAGGGTACCCAGTGTGGGACGTCCGCCTCCCCCCCCCGTCTGACCTGACTGTGTTCCCAGTCCAGGGTTCGGCTCTAATAGCTGTCCCCCTCCAATGTGCCCCCCCCCCTCCCAGGCCCCCCACCAGACTACCCGTCCGGGCCATGGGTCCCCCCCATCCCCCGCATCCCTTGACCAACACTGTCGTGCCAATGACCTCCTGACTGGGGGGAGGGAAAAGGGGGGCCAAGAGTCAGGCCCGGAGGCAAGGGGGGGGAGGGAAGGAGGGGAGCAGTGGGAGAGAAAGAGAAAGGAGATGCAAGGGAAAGAAAAAAAAAAAAGGTAGGCGGGTTCCTGTATCTCATATGGTCACTGTGGGGCGGGTCAAGTGCTTCCCTAGTTCTCCGCTACCTAGTGGCATCCGTCCCTGATCGCTGCGGTTCATCCCTGGGCTATATAGGTGCACCAAGGGAGCCAGGTGGTAGCACATTTGTCTCCCGTGCCGTGTAGCGATGCCGAGAGGGATTCCATACTGTATATGTCCTCCACACGTTCCATCCATTGCTCCATCGACGGTGGCTCCGTCGCGCGACTGGGTTGGAATTTCAGTGAGATTTCCACACAGTCAATCAATGTGATCTCATACATTTTTTTTATTTTATTTTATCAATTAATGCCTTTAACAAACAGAATATTCAATTTTTGGATCCAACTAATATAAGTTAAAACTTCCAAAAAAAACCAGTTCCCTCTTATTTAGAGGGGCAATGGAGTTGGAGAAAAAGGTGGGCAATAAATCCTGATAATGATAATGGGTTTAGAAAAGGGACCCACAAACTTAGCTGCAAGTAATGCAAGGCTGGAAGGCAAACAAGAATAATTTATTAGGAAAAAAGCCTTTAATAGACTTAGCTGGAAAATTGACTACTGCAAACTGAGAGAAAGCACATCTCTAAATTGTAGTATTTGAATTAATTATAACATCCTATGGAAATTTGTGTTCCACGGTAACTTACTTTATGTGTTTTTACTTAGTTACTCCACTTGTGACTCATCCTACTAGGAAGAATTACACAGACAAAAGATTCCTAAAAATTAAAGAAAGGGTAAAGCAAGACATCTTAGGGATATGGAAATTGAAACCAGAATGAAACTACACTGTACAGATATCTAAATTCAACGGACAATCAGATTGACCACACCACACTCTAAGAAAAACTTAAAAATGCGATCAGTAGACTTAAACGAACACTATAGTGTCATGGATACAAACATCTATTCCTTACACTATAGTTATAAAACTACAGTTTAGGTACCCTGTCCCCTCTCTGCTTACTTTGAAAAGGTGATTTTACTCACCTTTCTTCTAGCACTCCGCCCGGTCTCATTGTGGCTGACCCTGCTTTGCTTCGCCTCCTTGCCAGAGGTCATCAAATTTGACAATCAAGCTAATCCGATGCTTTCCCATAGGAACATTGGGTGAAACATTGGGATGCTATTGCTTATGCCTGGCTTTGGATTTAAAGACATTAAGATGTGCTTGTACCTATACTATGAAATGTGAGATTTTATATATAGTATGTGTCTGCATATAATTGTTTGGTATACAGTGAACACTATGCTTCCTTGACTTTATATGTCAGATTGCATGCCATATTTGGACTTCTTATCTAATTGGATTATGGAATTATCTTACTATTGATTACCATCTGTTTAATTGCATTTATTGTTTCTGATTACTGGTAATCTATTTTCTTATTTTTTTTTTTTAATTTAAAAATAAAATAAATATATATATATTCTATAAGTGTTTTTTCTTTTAGCGCTGAAGTTTTCCAAGTATCTGGACATACATTTAGTGTACTTGCCACACTTTATTTTTAAGTAGGAAGAAATGCATACTAACAAAAGTAAATTGTTTTGCTGAATCATTAAACATATATGATCAGGGAATGTACACCAGGGCATGTGGTTACTGTAGTCTGTGATTTCCATACAACACTAAAAGGGCCACTATTAATGCTGTGATTTTATGCGTGGTAGCATAGGGGTTTTTTAAAGCTCTCATAGCCTGGTAACAGTAATAATTATATCTGACATTGTTATTATTGTATTTATATAAAATGTGATGTACAAAGACATATGGTGTTTGCCATTAAACAGGGAATTGTGGAGAGCAAAAAAGAAAAAGGAAATTGCACATTTGTGACGAAAATGTAAAATGTTCATCTTAGTTCTGTCTAGATTTAGTGCATACCGCCAGTGGTTTATATATTAAAAACACTTGAATGATTAACTATTTCATACCACATTAAAGGGCCACCCTAACTGCCATTGTAGTGGTTACTACACTTCTGCATTATCAAGTACAACTATTTCCAATGCTGTATTCTAAAAAAGCTGGCTAACACACCCCAGCAGTCTCAGCCTATTCTATCTGTGGATGGCTGACGGCATCGCACTTACTAATGCAGAAGTGCCCTTTTCGCATATTCTCGTTGTGGATGAAGTGACCATTGATTTATACCACCATAACAAGTACAATGAGCTGAGTTAGTTATGATGCTTGGAGCGCTCCTTCTAAATTGTCGTGCCTTGCACAGCTTATTTGAATGCCTTGTAATGATATGCCCTAAACACTGTACCATCTTTGCAAAGTAGTTCTTTGCATCAGGCCTGGAAACGTCATTGGGGTGTTAATCTTTCTAAAGTGCCAGTGTGTCTTTTTGTGCAGGTTACACAATGTCTCAGCAGGTGCCTGAGACCATTAACTTCCCTTCAGAGGAGGAAAAGATTCTGGATTTGTGGAAATCGCTGGACTGTTTCCAAGAATGCATCAAGCAGTCAAAGAATCGACCCAGGTAATTCCTGATCAATCCCTTTTAATCGATGACTGGTAGGACTTCTAAATGGGAGAGGCCCCCCTCTGATATTCACTGTATTGTTCTCTCATTGTTTGGAAGCTATTCACCTATGTTTGACCTTTGAATTCTCTCTCTCTCTCTCTCTCTCTCTCTCTCTCTCTCATTTATTTTACAAATTTTCATTCAGTTATGCACATTTTAAAGAACATTTGTTTCTTCTCCTGCCCTCTAACAAGCATTTTCATACCACTTCCCTATATATATATATTTTTTTTTCTCCCTGTCATTTTAAAGTACCTGCCAATATGTCTCTCATGATCTAACATGGGCCCTGTTCTTGCCTCTCTTGACTGGCTACTCCTAGGCCCCTTCCTGATAAATCAATTTACCCAGATAGAAAAAATAATTCACTGATTCATTAGGCCATTTAGGACCTCTAGAAAGGTTGACTGTACCAGTAGAGAAGGCCATATGGCTTTCTACCTCACATGCTCTTTAGTTGGTGTGATAATTGCCAGCATGACAGATTCAAGATTCTTATGTTTTGCCAAGGAATATAGACGCAGTTCACACAGAGATTTGCTGGCAGTCGTGTAATTTTAGAGGAATAAATGGTGATATGCTTCCTAAATAGGGCATATGGCCATCAGATGGATTGTAGATGGGATTTGGTGAGTGTTACACCTACAAACCCAGGAAAGTATTGTCACCAATGGCACTAAACAGGAGGTAATTATTGAATCCATAGCTCCATATGAAATGCAATATATATAATTTATTTTTGAAGATGAATGATAAATTCACTGAAACACATCACAAGCTCACTTTTAAGTCGGTTAACCAGGAACTTTCACTGTGTTTTTGCTTCTTTATGTTCAACAAAAATTTTTTTTCTGTGATGTGCTTCTTGGTGTGTTAGTGACCGCATATTGCTATTTATTACATTGGCTGTATATTCTCCAAAGCGCCTAGCATATTCTCTTCCACAAAGGGAGTATGACATATTACATTATACAAAGTGTAAAAATAGTGTCATTTAATGCGACAAATGCCATTGAAATGTGTCTTGCAGAAAAGGTGATTTTCTTGTGATGTGCCAGTTTGATTGCCCTGTGGTTAACTGGTCCTGTTATTTCAATGCAGTGTACCGGTTTTTGATAAAAGGGCAGACAGAGATACTGTGATGAACTGCATGGGATCTGCATTTGTTTAGTGGTTCCCATAGCCCGGCCACAGTAACACCCATATTCATATTAAGATGAAAACATTTGGACTCCTGGTTTGTGAAGTCTCCAAATAATGTCAGTGTGAATCCTGTGTATTTGAAGTCTGAATTTGACTTAAAATTCTTTCAAAAAGGTTGTATTTTAGAAACATGATTTATTTAAATCCGTGAAGCTTTAATGGTGTTTGCACCCTCTTATGAAAATTCCAGTTCCTATTTGTCTGTCGTTTTGTAGTAAGCAATTACATTTAAAGCGACCCTCCTAGTTCAATAATCATTGATATACCTTGTATAGGCTAGGGCAGGGGTAGGCATCCTCAGGAACTCCAGATGTTGTGGGGTACAACTCCTTTAATGCTATAACAGTCATAACGCTGGCAAAGCATCAGGGGAGATGTAGTCCACAACATCTGGAGTCCCGAAGTTTGCCTACCCACTAGGCTAAGGTGTCAATCGCTTCCAGTTCTTGTCCGCATTCTCTTTGTTCCTATGGATATTTAGGTTACCATTTATTTATTTATTTATTTTGCCTATTTGATGTATTTTATCCATAATTTACAAAAGGAGGAAGGTAAGTCCAGCATACAGTATCTATTAGGCACTTTGACTAGAATTAATGTAAAGTGGATGCTTATAAAAGGATATAGAATATTCATCATACAGTCCAGGAAGCTGGTTTACTCCAAGTAAGTGATGGCTAACCTTTATACCATGAGTTGTTTAATTGTAGCAATCGATATGTGCTGAATGAATAGCCCTAAAATGTCTTTCTTAATATGCACATTTTAGTTTTTGCTTTTTTAATTTTTTGCTATTTTTTTTATCCAAGCTCTCAGCCCAAGGCTGCACTGACATGTTTGTCTTAGATGTAACTCTTTTACTGTAAAATACGAGCAGGTGACTGTTCTGGGCCTAAAACAATTTGACTATTTACGCTTTACTCTGGGAGGGTGCCTGGGATTTACTGACACGATAACCATACAGCAGGCTGTAGTACTCCTGGCTTATGGAGTGTTTCTTTAACGGGGATAGATTATTTTCAGACCAAAACAGGATTGCAATGATTTTATACCGTGACCTTCACTAGTAGAAGTAATTTGATTTGCATTGGTCATATCCTGAGCTCTTTTTTTATTTTAATTGAGTAATAATGTATTTATTTTTTTGCTGAGATCAAACCTTCATATTAAAGTTTTATTTATTTTTATAGAAATTGATTTAGCTGAAATGTATTTTTTTATTTTTAATTATTTTTTTTAATTACATTTTTTTATTTTTAAACATGATAGATGTATCCCTTTCGTATATCTTTTTAATGTTTTAATCAAAATTAGAAGGAATATATACAGGTTAAAAATGTACATAGACACGTGAAAATTAATTAATATTCACTTGCATGAATGTATATTTTCTTTTTTATTATCCCATATTTCTGGTGGTTCACTGGGATCAGGTCTTCAACTAAACAAGCTACCATGATATACTGGAATAAATAGCTGCAACAGATACATATTGGTCCATCATGCCTTTTTGTTACTGTTATCTTTATTTTCACTGTCTAGCTGTCCCGATTCCTCTTTTCATGTAATCACCTTGCCAGGCGTATGTCTATGCCTGCTTGATTAATGCAACCCAGTCTTTATTGGTCTTATAGATGCCCAAATTACCCTCTTACACTCACTATCCGGTCTTCCCACACTCTTTGCTCCGTGTTCACACTGGCTTCCTATGTACTGTAGGATAGGATTAAACATGCTGTAGATGCCTATAACGCTCTCTAAAATTGTGTCTCAAATTAGCTAATTGCCAAGTGCAATTCATCAGTGACCCTCTGCTTAGCCACCGACATTCATCTGTCCTCTGTTTGCATACTTACTCCCAATTTTCAATGCTTTTCTAGGGGTACAACATTCTTGTACATTTTCCCATGTCTCTTTTTTTTTTCTTTTTCTTTTTTTAAAGAAACTTGCAAATTCACTTACCTTGGGAAGCACACCAACTAAAATGGTAATTCATTAAGCCTCTCTTACTTTACACAAGTGACCTATCTTTGGGGATACTGTTGTAGCTGATCCGTAGATTAGATTGGTACCTTCTGGTAAGCAGCAATTTCAAGTGAATAAAGAACAAATCAGACAAAAAACTTTGACATTGCTTTCAAGTTAGTGATTTTTGTTTAGTTGTTTTTAGTTATCTCTCTCTCTATCTCTATCTATCCTATCCATCTATCTATCCCTCCCTCTCCCCTTATACACATATGAACATTCCAATTTAAATCTTTTTTATCTTAAATCTGGAATGTTTAGTTTGCTACAATTAGCTATTTGGTGAATAAACCACAGAATGTTTAGCTGTCAGTTTGCTGCAAACACTACAATGAAAACACTCAAAGTTCTATACACATCCTCTTGTTTCAGTACCTGTGAAATACGCAGTATTAATAGCTAAAGCAGTAAAGAGAATTAAACATTACAAGGTGTAGGGAATTGAGAAGGAAATGTAAAACATTCGTTCAAAATGGTGGTACTGCAGAACTCTCGTAATCCTCAAATGTACAACTTTGGACATTTTTTACCTAAACACAATTACTTTCTCTGTTCTCTACAATGCTAAGTTTAGTGAACAACCCTGAATTTTATTAAAAAAATTTTGCCCTATCAAATTGTGGAAACGTAATTTTTAAACAAATTAAGCAAATTGGGACATAGCAGTATAGATTCTGCTGTGAACAGGAATGAGGAAGCTGACAATACACATGTTAGCTAGGCAGTTCTGTATATTAATAGGTGTAATGAAAGCATTCTATCCATCGGAAAGACTGTGTTTGCATTGCTTTTCTGTCTTCTAGAACGACGTTTCCTCCCTTTGCACTACCTCAGACATCCTTAACACGTTTTGGTGCTGTGAGCTATTCTCCTTCAAGAGCTTTAGCCAGGTCTCCAATAACAGTGTAACCTCACCACTGCACCCACACACATAATATCATATCCAATCACTACTGTACAAGGCACCTCCCAGAAACAGGAGTGCCTGGATGTGCTGTGATTGAAGTATGCCTACAAAATACCGTGTTCTGAATTTATATTACAAATTATCTCTTGAGCATTAATGTACATGTGCTATACCTTGGCTAGTTTAATGAGGTTTTAGTTCCTACTATTTTTTTAAGATGTAAATGCAGCATTCATTTTTTTATTAAAAATTGAAAAATGTATTTAATGTATGACCTTATGTTTATTTTTAATATTATATATAGACAACGAATGCAAATATTTATACATTATGGCCAAATGCAAAGGTAGATAAGTATTGAGCCTCCAGATGTGTTTTTTATTTTATTTTTTTAAATCTCCCATAAGTTCATGGGAGATGTAGTCTTTGGCATCAAATACACAAATGTTTGAAGGGGTTAATTATTTGCTAATTACTAATTTCTGTTTGTCTTTATAGGGACACTCTAAGCACCAAAACAACTTTAGTGTAAAGAAGCAGTTTTAATGTATAGATTTTGACTCTGCAGTTTCACTGCTCAATTCTCTGCCATTTAGGAGTTAAACCACTTTTGTTTGTTTTTATGCAGCCCTAGCCACAGCACACATGACTACGTCTCGCACAGCATACATAAAAAAAAAAAAATAGTATCTTTTTTTTTTGGTCAGATGTGGCAGCACAGTGTGTTTTACGTTTTTATCTCCTCTGGAAATTGAACTTTTAATCAAAAACATGAGGCTCCTGCAGACTCTAGCATGCTATTTATAGAGCAGGAGATAAGAGATTCTAAGTTAAACAGAATGTGCAATAAAGGAAGTTTATAAATTAGTACTCTATTTACAGGAAATGTGTGTGGAAAGGAGACTGTCGGTCACATGCCTAAACAATTGAATTCAATCATAAATGGCAGAGAATTGAGTAGCGAGAGAACAGGGGCATGATCTCTGCACCAAAACCACTTCATGAATCTAAAGTTGTTTTGGTGCTTTTAGTGTCCCTTTAATAATACATTTATCTATTTTGAAATGCCCTTTTTAATGTTTGAAATTTGCTTTTTTGTGCAAATGAATCCCCCATCTTCTCTTTTTCCCTATAGATACACTTTCTATGATGGACCACCCTTTGCAACAGGCCTCCCTCACTATGGGCATATACTTGCCGGTACAATTAAGGATATTGTCACAAGATTCGCTCACCAGAGTGGATTCTATGTAGAGAGGCGGTTTGGCTGGGACTGCCACGGTTTACCTGTGGTATGTTTTCTTTGTACACTTAAAGGCACTTTAATTGCCATAAACATGATTGCTCACTTTAATGGTGACGATGTAGGTACTGTCCCCTAGTTTTACATCAGCATCTGTGATTGTGTGATCCTTTTGTTTCTCCTGCAGGAATATGAGATTGATAAGACACTTGGAATTAAGGGACCTGAAGATGTAGCTCGAATGGGAATCGCTGAGTACAACAAACAGTGCCGTGGGATTGTTATGAGATACTCACAGGAATGGGAGGTATGAGGAGACAATTTGGAGATTATATTGTGGTTGCTTGGGGATCTCATTGTCTTATCTGGAGATTAATTCTGTCTGTAGATGGTAGTGTTTTTGTCTGGAATATTTGATCTGCTCACGCTGATCGTCATTTTGACTGAAAAGGGTTAATGCCAGTCCAGACTGTAACATGCACTTTGTAATTGTTGATAATTTGATGGAAAACATATATGCTGCACAAACTCAATACACATGTATTTTTTTTTTTTTTTTTTCTGGCGAACAGACTAGTGTGACAAGGCTAGGTCGTTGGATTGATTTCAAGAACGATTACAAGACCCTATATCCGTGGTTCATGGAAACGGTCTGGTGGGTTTTATATCAAAATTCTATAGGATGGGTTGTGTGTGGGTTTTGTACTAATTCCATAGCAACTAATTCTAGTCCAAGTCTAATTACCATAGCAACTTAATATATCCCAAATTTCCTTTTTAGTCAAGTGTTGCATATAGAAATAATACCGGTTTTTCCTAGACCTCTTACACAGGGATATAAATTATGTGTGTATATGTATGTATGTGTGTGTATATGTATATATGTATGTGTATATATGTATATATATAAAATATACTTAAAGGACCACTATAGGCACCCATAACACCTCAATAAAGTGGTCTGGGTGCCAGGTCCATCTAGGTTTAACCCTGTCTGTGGTAAACATAGCTGTTTCAGAGAAACTGGTGCACTGGGTGCACTCATAGGTCTTCAAATACAAAATTCTGTGTTTTTAATAAGGTTTAAATCAAAACAAAACAATATCATCCTGGTCGCTGTTTCGACCCATTCAAGTTTTTATCAAGATCCACAGTGTAAATGCTACCACACAAATATATAGCCAATATCAAAATAAATTTACCAATGAAGTGAGAAGACAGCCTGCAGACTGTATCACCCGGAAGTGTTTGTGAATGAACGTGGTTGCTAGGCAACATGCCGCCCTCCCCTAGAAGTTCACCCTTTATTTTGTTTATTACATATTTAACATGGGTTCGCACACACATACCAAAAGAGTTGTGGTGGGGGAAAAGTGTGGATGAAAACCCCTTCCACCTGAAGTAAGTGGATAGTTAATACATTGCTAAACTAAAATACACACACCAGTCAAGCCATACGACTTGCTTTTCCCACAGAAATATCACTTTGACAGTGCTTTCAGTACTGCAAGGGATTCTTGCAACCTCCCCCGCCCTGCCCCCATGTCCTCACCAGCACTGGGAGAGGCAGCGCCACTACTGTAAATTCTATATGATGCGGCGGACAGACACATATGATGACGAAGATCCACTAAATAGAAGCATGGGAGTCCAATTCTGGTTGTCCAGTATTCAGCTGTCATTGGATTATACCCTTCAGTACACTTATCAGGACCTCCATGTCATGGTTTCCCATGCCTACTTTTCCAATGAACCCCCTCTGTTCAAGTTAGATGTGGATCTTTACAGAGAGCTTTGTTTTGAGAACATCTTAGATCATATGGATAAATATTGTATTTAATTTCCCTAGTCACCTATTCACACCTTTTCATACACAATAAAAGCAAAACATATGTATGTTTTATTCATATATGTATAAGTGATGGACTATGTGGTTAACGTATATAGGTATAATAGGGGCCCAGTATATATTGATAGAAGATTCCATGTAGGGCTTAAAATACAAATAATGTATATGTGAACACATTCAAAGAAATACAAATACATGGGACTGATTATTCACAATTTTGACTAATTCCTTGGTTATCGAATGTCCTATGAGTGTAAACATTGTATTTTTCTACTATAGCCTGCAGCCCTTGAAAACTGTGACTGCATTACGTAGAGGTATAACATGTGGGTGCTTGTAATATTAATCCCAATCCATTGCATAACTGGCTCTACTGGTGTCGCATTATCTGAAAATGCAGACTGTATGCTGCACAGTGTTCTTCTCACCTTGTGTTTATGTTAACGGATTTGTAATTTATTGATCATTATGTTTAATTTGTACATTGTAGAATAAATCGGCCTTATATCATTTATTATGTAATACACCAAGTTTTGTAGAGCACAAGTGTAACGTAGTGCAATGCTTAATCTACACTGGCTTACATTTTCACATCTCTAATCAGTCATCACCTACTAGAGCTCTTCCTAATGGCGGTGGTGACGTGTCTATAAAAGGCCTCACCAGGAAGACTTGCACTGTTCTGTAGTTCTATGTGTTTGTGAAACTACTTTTCTTGACTTGTACTTAAATTGAACTGATGCACAGTGCCACCTTCTGCTCATCTTGATGCAGTACATCTACTTATGGATCTGGAACTTTGTGGCAACACATTTACTTATTTTTATTACTGGCATTTATAAAGCACCAACATATTCCGCAGCGCTGTACAATTGGGAAAAAGGAAAACACAATAAGAACAGACCAATACAACAGGTAGAGGACCCTGCCCGTGAGCTTACAATCTAAAGATGCCGCAGATTAGCCGTGTGCTTCCATTTTGAGATTAGGACAAAAATTGTAGTTTTGAAAATGGTGTAAAGTGAGTCAAGGGAAACCTTAATGAAAAGTTGTAAGGTGCAAATATTAAAAGGTGATTGTATTTTGACATTTTTTTGCCATAGCTATGAATATTTTAACAATTTGGGTACACTAAGTGTGATAGCACAGGGCTATGTGGACAATTTCTAGTTATTTTACTCTGCACTGATGGGAAGGTCCAATTATTAAAGGGGCAAATACCTTAATTAGTGGGGTTGTTTACTCCTCTCACCGTTGCTCCTTGTAATATCTTGTTAATGCTTTATATCATGTCCGTTGCATAAATGCTTTAGAAGAGTGACAGTCACCTGGCAGAAAACCCTTGTGATCTATAATTACAACGGGGTAGACCATGTTTGGCACTCGAGATGTGGTGGACTATATCACCTGTAATGCTCTTACAGCCATAATGCTAGAGTGCATCAGGAGAGATGAAGTCCACGACATCTGGAGTGTTGAATGTTGTCTACACTGGTTTAGAAAATCTGTTCCTGAGCTCTGATACAGGGCTGTAAAGTTTGTTCACAAAACATTCGACTCTGATTCAGACTTCCCAGTTCATGGTACCTCTGGCTCCCTATATACTGTATTACAATTTATGGGTTAAGCCAGCACATTATTTTGGGGGTCAACTTAACTTACGAATATAAGCCAAAGCCGATATTACAGGTTTCTTTATTGGGGGTCGACTTAATTTATATGCCGGCAAATGTAAACATTTAGTTGGAGTTGGTACAGTTTTACCAACTCCCACCAGTAACCCAATAATTGCTTCTGACTCCATGGCACTGCTCTGGTGTAACTGTAAGAAACATCCTGGTATTTGGACAATTTTCTCCACTTAAAGGGCACCTGTCGTATCTTTCTTTTTCTCATCTTAATAGATTACTAAAGTTAGCAATTAGTTGTGGTGTCATTTTAAATAACAAAATGTTTGCCTTTCTTTCAAGATCTAGAGTGGCAAACCAACCAATTAAGAACCTGAGTAGCATGTACCGTGCAAGATCACACATGTGCTAATTAGTCAATTTGAAGGCTTAGTAGCAGCCAGTAAAGGTAATGGTACCCATAGAGCATCATGGGAGCTATTGGCCACTATTAACTCCCTTTTGCTACTTGTAAAATTGACAGACGTTAAAACATCTAATACTTGCTAAATGTAGCGACTGGTAATTCTGCAGTAAATGTATCCAATTTTTGCTAGTACATTGCTTAGCCTGTGGATAAATACAATTCTCTGTCACCATTTCTGTTTCTCTATGGGAGTTTTTCAACTTGCTCGGAAAGTTTTCTATGACCGTGTAAGTGATGATATATGGACACTAGTTAATGCCATTTTCGCATAACTTTTGCCTAGTGCTAACAATTCAGCCTCTTCTGAATTGAGGAGTTAATAAGGCAAGAGGAACTGACACTTCCAGAAAAGTCACAGTTCCTCTTTAAGATATTTTGCTTCTGTAAAATTAGAACATTATTTACATTCTGAATATGTATTTGAATCTTTAGAGCCCTGCAATTCTTAGGAGCATTATTAATTATGTATGCATTACTTGACAAAAATGAAGAACGGTCAGGTTTTTATAATTTTTTTTACACAAAGAATTAACTATTACTCTGTTCTGAAATGCAGGTGGGTCTTTAAACAGCTGTATGACAAAGGACTTGTGTACCGAGGTGTTAAGGTGATGCCATTCTCCACTGCGTGCAACACGCCACTGTCCAACTTTGAGGCCCATCAGAACTACAAAGTAAGTAAAGCTTTATATCTAAAGAGTCTTGGAAGGCAAAATATATTCAGGATAAATACATTCATTCTGAACCAAAGCATAAAGACTCTCTTATCTTTTTACATTGTCTTTGTTCAATCTGTTAGGATGTCCAGGATCCTTCAGTCATTGTCACCTTCCCACTAGTCGAGGAGCCAAATGTATCACTGGTAGCTTGGACTACTACCCCATGGACACTGCCTAGCAACTTAGCATTGTGTGTTAATCCTGAGCTGATCTACATTAAACTGAAAGGTGAGAAGCATGAGATGATGGCTGTATTGGTGGCATGAATGTTTTAAATCCTAGATTTATCACTCCACAAATGTTCTTATTTTATTTTTTTATTATTCTCCACGGAGTATGAGATATCCATAATGGTGCCATTTGTTGTCCTAGATAAGTCCAATGGGAATATATACATACTGATGGAAGCCCGGCTGTCTTCCTTGTACAAAGGTGAAAATGAATATGACATTTTGGAAAGGTATGATATTCTTTATTGATAATCTGATATGGTTTGTGTGCATATGTAACTATTTGAAGTCTGTTTTTGTTTAAAAACATTTTCATTCATAAGATGTAATTGGCTTAGCATTGTCATGAAAGCATGAAGCTTTTTGCATCTGAATTTTGTATTTATTTATTTTAGTTTTTTCTTTAAAAGACCTGCATTTGTAGTGTGTAGGAGTTTGATATAAAGAAACAAAAGATTGACAACCAATGTTGATTCATGACTGAGTGCATTTGGGTAGTTAGAAGACACTGTGACAGATACAAACCTTAAACTGCAAAACCACCCAACTAAACGGGTTAAAGGAGTACGGTACCAGCCTGTATTGAATGGAAGTAGCAATTTTGTGTTAGATGTAGCACATCCACTATCTAATGGCTCAATGGACCCCAGTGTGTCTTAAAGGATTACATCAAGCACGAATACCACTTTATTGATTTGAATTGGTTATGGTGCCTATGAAACGCTGCACATACAGAGAATAACCCCTCTTTGCTAGAAGTCTAACTCCATCTCTGGCAGTGTCATTGGTGCATCATTTAGCCGCCCCTAAATATTCCAAACTGTAGTGGTTATGATGGTTGGAGTAATCCTTTAAGCCCAATAAAATACGTTTTGGGGCAGTAGGGATAGATAGAAAAAACCTTGGGTCCATCTGCCTCCATTCTAAGGAAAAATAGCCAGGCCATGTCCAATCATGGATTACTCCATCAGGAACTGACCGATTGCGTTAGTACCCCTCACTCCAAGCCACCACTCGAGAAAGGTAAAATGCAATACTGTATTTGTTCATGTCTGGAAGAGGTATCCCTCTGTGATCTTTGTAAAGGAACAACAGACAGTGGCTATGGAGATTTTCCATCCCAGATAAATTTCCTGATATCTGTAATCTTCAATATTTTTTATTTTATTATAATCGATCTGTAAGCCAGAATGAGCTCCATGTTACCTCGAATGCCATATTTCTGAAAGTGTATTGGCATCTTCAGGAAATCTGAAGATCATATTATTTAGATAAGCCAACACTTTGATATAAACTTTATAAGTTGCACACTTCTGGTGTTTCCATTCATGCAGATGCTGTTCAGAAAAGGCTCTAATGTCAGAGCAAATAGTAGTGGTGTAAGGGGGCACCCATGCAGGACACGGTTTTTTATATATATATATATATATATATATATATATATATATATATATATGTGTGTATATATATATGTGTATATATATGTATAATTACAATAATAAATAAAATATTGAAACAAAATGTAATATAAATTATATATTCATATGTAATTTCATTCTAACTGTATTTTGTTATTAATATATATATATATCGGTAACAAAATACACTTAGAATGACATTCTATATAGATCTATCTATATATAAAATACAAATAACCGCAAATATATATATATATATATATATATATATATATATATATATATATATATATATATATATATATCGATAAATACATATAATTACATAAAAGATTACATAAGTATACACGTAGAATTTAAATACCTATAAATGCATATATATTAAAATTCTACATGTATATTTAAGTAATCTTTTAACATAATTATGTGATTTGATTAATTAAAATTTGATTGACATGCCTGACAAAACAGGGAGAAAGTGCAGAGAATTTAATTCGTAAGCACTATATTTGACCCTGTGACTCTCCAAGACACCATAAAACCTGTACATAGGGGGTACTGTTTTACTCAGGAGACTTCGCTGAACTCAAATATTAGTGTTTCAAACTGGTAAATTGTATTACAACGATGATATTTTAAGTAAAAGTGAAGTTTTTTGCATTTTTTACAAACAGACGGCACTTTTATGGACTATATTATTGTTGTAATATGTTTTACTGTTTTAAAACACTAATATTTGTGTTTAGTGAAGTCTCCCGAGAATAACAATACCCCCCATGTACAGGTTTTATTGTGTTTTGGAAAGTTAGAGAGTCACATATAAGGCTTGCATTTCGTTTTTTTGACATTGAAATTTACCAGATTGGTTATGTTGCCTTTGAGAGCGTATGGTAGCCCAGTAATGAGAATTACCCCCATGATGGCATACCATTTGCAAAAGTAGACAACCCAAGGTATTGCAAGTGGGGTATGTCCAGTCTTTCTTAGTAGCCACTTAGTCACAAACACTGGCCAAATATTAGTTTTTTGCTTTTTTCACACAAAAACAAATATGAACGCTCACTTTGGCCAGTGTTTGTGACTAAGTGGCTACTAAAAAAGACTAAACATACCCCACGTTCAATACCTTGGGTTGTCTACTTTTTCAAATGGTATGCCATTATGGGGGTAATTCTCATTCCTGGGCTACCACACCGTCTCATAGGTAACATTACTAATCTAGCAAATTTCAATGTGAAAATGGAACGTTCTATATTTGACCCTTTAACTTTCCAAAATACCATAAAACCTGCTAATGGGGGGTACTGTTGTACTCGTGAGACACCGCTGATTACAAATATGGGCATTTTTTTGCAGTAATACCCAACAGTATTATGACATTAACAGCTAAAATGTCAGACGGAAATACAAATGTAAAAAAAAAATCTTATTTTCTCAATTTTTTTAAATTTTTATTCATAATAAATTATGTTCCATATATGAATAGTTAATGATAAATTAAAGCCCTGTTTCTCCTGAACAAAATGATATATAATAAGTGTGGGTACATTTAATATGAAAGAGGTGAATTACGGTTGAACAGACATATAGCGCAAATTCCAGTTTTTGTTTACGTTTTGTTTTGATCAGAACGTGTACTATTGACTCCGTCCTGAAGGGGTTAAATCACTTTGTTTATACTGCTCTAGTCACGCCTTCTGGCATGTGACTTGAACAGCTTTCCTAAACACTTCCTGTAAAGAGAGATCTAATGTTTAAACTTCCTTTATTGCACATTCTGTTTCATTTATATTTTTTCATCTCCTGCTCATTCTCAGTAATATCCTTCTAGACCATGTGTGTGATTAAAGTTACATTTATAGAGCAGTGGATAAAACCATCGAAAGCAATTTATCATCTGATTGAAAATGAAACAGTTTTTCATTCAAGCCAGGTGAGGTAGGGATCCAACAACAAAGACTGCAAACCTATACAATTAAGACAGACATGTGTATATGTGTATATATGTATGTGTATATATATATATATATGTATATATATATATATACTGCTCCAAAATATAAAGGGAACACTTAAACAACACAATGTAACTCCAAGTCAATCACACTTCTGTGAAATCAAACTGTCCACTTAGGAAGCAACACTGAGTGACAATCAATTTCACATGCTGCTGTGCAAATGGGATAGACAACAGGTGGAAATTATAGGCAATTAGCAAGACACCCCCAATAACGGAGTGGTTCTGCAGGTGGTGACGACAGACCACTTCTCAGTTCCTATGCTTCCTGGCTGATGTTTTGGTCACTTTTGAATGCTGGCGGTGCTTTCACTCTAGTGGTAGCATGAGACGGAGTCTACAACCCACAGAAGTGGCTCAGGTAGTGCAGCTCATCCAGGATGGCACATCAATGCGAGCTGTGGCAAGAAGGTTTGCTGTGTCTGTCAGCGTAGTGTCCAGAGCATGGAGGCGCTACCAGGAGACAGGCCAGTACATCAGGAGAAGTGGAGGAGGCCGTAGGAGGGCAACAACCCAGCAGCAGGACCGCTACCTCTTTGTGCAAGGATGAACAGGAGGAGCACTGCCAGAGTCCTGCAAAATGTGCATGTGTCTGCTCAAACGGTCAGAAACAGACTCCATGAGGGTGGTATGAGGGCCCGACGTCCACAGGTGGGGGTTGTGCTTACAGCCCAACACCGTGCAGGACGTTTGGCATTTGCCAGAGAACACCAAGATTGGCAAATTCACCACTGGCGCCCTGTGCTCTTCACAGATGAAAGCAGTTTTACACTGAGTACGTGTGACAGACGTGACAGAGTCTGGAGACGCAGTGGAGAACGTTCTGCTGCCTGCAACATCCTCCAGCATGACCGGTTTGGCAGTGGGTCAGTAATAGTGTGGGGTGGCATTTCTTTGGGGGGGCCGCACAGCCCTCCATGTGCTCGCCAGAGGTAGCCTGATTGCCATTAGGTACTGAGATGAGATCCTCAGACCCCTTGTAAGACCATATGCTGGTGCGGTTGGCCCTGGGTTCCTCCTAATTGCAAGACAAGTTCCTGCAAGACGAAGGCATTGATGCTATGGACTGGCCCGTCCGTTCCCCAGACCTGAATCCAATTGAGCACATCTGGGACATCATGTCTCGCTCCATCCACCAATGTCACGTTGCACCACAGACTGTCCAGGAGTTGGCAGATGCTTTAGTCCAGGTCTGGGAGGAGATTCCTCTGGAGACCATCCGCCACCTCATCAGGAGCATGCACAGGTGTTGTATGGAGGTCATACAGGCACGTGAAGGCCACACACACTACTGAGCCTCATTTTGACTTGTTTTAAGGACATTACATCAAAGTTGGATCAGCCTGTATTGTGTTTTTCCACTTTAATTTTGAGTGTGACTCTAAATCCAGACCTCCGTGGGTTGAAAAGTTTGCTTTCCATTTTTTTATTTTTGTGTGATTTTGTTGTCAGCACATTCAACTATGTAAAGAACAAAGTATTTCAGAAGAATATTTAATTAATTCAGATCTAAGATGTTATTTTTGTGTTCCCTTTATTTTTTTGAGCTGTGTGTGTATGTATATGTGTGTGTGTGTGTGTGTGTGTATATATATATATATATATATATATATATATATATTTTTTTTTTTAATCACACACTTAACCCCCACCCTCAGCTAAATGGGTGTGTTGTAAAGATTAGTGACATAATTTTAATTGCTTAAAATAATGACTGTTAACAAACTAACTGTGAAATACCTGGAAATAATTTATAAGTGAGAGAAAACCGCATATGCTGAAAATAGTGTTTCAAACCCCAAATGAATGAAGCCATTAATTTATATTGTATTGAAATGTATTATTATTATTATTATTATTATTTTGTATTGAACAGATTTCCTGGAAATGCTCTGAAAGGAAAGACGTACAAGCCATTGTTTGAATACTTTAAAAAGGTATACATACACCACATATAAGTGTGTTCAGTACTTTTTTTTTATTTCTCAACTCTTACTAAAATCTATTTTTTATTGCCACGTTAAGCAATTCACATTACAAATTCTTCTTGTCTCATTTTCAGGCTGCAGATATAGGGGCCTTTACAGTTCTGACAGATAATTATGTAAAGTCTGAAGAAGGCACAGGGGTTGTACACCAGGCTCCATACTTTGGAGCTGTAAGTATGAAAGATTTGCAACATTAATACATTATTAAAATTTGTGATTCATTTTATCTCCACAAGGTGGCACCAGTGTAGCATTAGTCTCATATTAGTTGCTGATATTCTGTCTGCTTTCTTTCAGAACGTTCAGTGCTTGGAATATAGTCTTTAAGGCCAAATTGGTATCTTTTATATATAAATTAACCACACATAATCAGTAGGGATCCAGCCAAGATGCATTGGCTAGCTGAGGAACATATTTACCTTGGGAACCAGTGAAAGGCTTGAACCATGTGTGAGAGAGGAATGAGATTAGGATATGACTGTCTAAGCATTTTTTACATTTTATGACTGTGAAAGGCAACTCCCGTAGAGGTGATATTTACTACCCATTCCATTGGGTCAAAAATATGTTCCTCGTTTATTGATGCTGTAGAATCACAAGTCTCTACTAGTCCTTAGGAGGTGGCAGTAATTTATGTTAGGGTTTTTATTTTCAATTTTTTTCCCCCCTTTAACTGAACATCTCCCTATAATGAGTATATGTCTACGCTAAGATCTTAAAATATTAAACAAACTTGGTTCTAGCTGTAGAGTTCTAACTTGCCCATTCTCTCTCTTTCAGGATGATTACAGGGTCTGTATGGACTTTAATATCATACAGAAGGATTCTGTGCCAGTGTGTCCTGTTGATGCGTCTGGCTGTTTCACACAGGAAGTGACTGACTTTGCAGGACAATATGTCAAGGTTGGATTTCTTCAGTTTTTTTTTTTTTTAAATGGTTACACGCTGGCATTGAAAGCTTAAAACCAATGCCATATGGCAGCGTCCTGTGGCTTTTCTTCTGTTGATTTGTGCTCATTTTATATCCCCCTTCTAAGCTTTCAATTCCATCCAATAATCAAACCCCCTACCTTTCTAAGAAGCATTACTACATCTCCGTGACTATTTGATATTACTATTTTTTTTTTTTTATTTGTACCCTCATCATATATTTTTTTTTCTGTTTGCAAATTTCAAGAAATTGCATTTGCTTAGTAACCTGTGTTAATTTACAGGATGCAGATAAGAACATTATAAAGTTACTAAAGGAGCGTGGGCGCCTTGTGCATAGCAGTACATACAAGCACAACTACCCATTCTGCTGGAGGTGAGAGAGAGCTGTACTGTGGCATGATGTAACTAATCACGTATTCTATATAAATGACCCGTGACTTATTTACTAAACTTTAAGTAGTGGAGAAAAGACAAGCGATTTGCAGGTTTTAGTCCCAATATAGCTTGTTGGAGACCTTTTTTCGAGTTCGGTTATCTTCACCTACAATTTGCAATTTGTTGTTTATTTCTTCATATCTCCTAATCTAGTGTATTAACCACTTTGTGTCTGTGGAGTATTGAGCTGCCTCATTGAACACAAGTGTGAGTTTTATTAATGAGATCCTGACCCGTAGACATTTTTATTAAAGCATTCTGAAGCTCTCATCCAAAAAATGTGTTTAAAAGTTGATATAGCCAACATGGAAGTATAAACTTCCACTTTTGCATATCTGTGCAACTAAGGGACTATAAACACTTGACAGAGCTAGGTAAGTGTGAAACCATTTGTAACTGATTTGACAGCTTACATTGGGAAGGCTCCAGGGAACTCCAGGCACCATAAGCTCTACAGTACCGTTTAGTAATTATGATGATAGAATATCCCTATAAAACAGATGGATGAGAGTATCTTGATGAACAAAGGCAAAGCAACTAATCTAATCATCCGTCTTCCATAGTACCCTATTTTGTAGTTTATCATGTATGAGAATATAGATGCGACTGACAGAAGTCAGCAAATGTAGCTGCTTGAATAGACAGAGAATGATGATTCAAACAAAAATGCTTGTACCACCTGGTTCTGTGTCATTGTTTTTAAAATGTTAGCAGGCATGTCATGTGTGGGTGTGTAGTTGCTTAACCCCCACCACCAATTACAATTTATGGTTGCTTTTAAAACTGCTCTGGAATGTATGCCATTGAATACAACTTTAAAAATTACGTTATTTTTTGAAAATTATATCATAATCCAGTCTGGACAAAGCAAAGCTTTACAAAAAAAACCCCTCATATTCACTGTGTTGGAATTTCACTAAAATTCCAATGCAGTCAAAAGACATCATAAGACAAAGTAAGACTCCTTTTCTAAAGCATTTTTCCTATTCCCAACAAAAGGCGGAACTACTGCCTTTAAATGTTGTCATTTTCTCCAGCCATCATTAGTGACGGCTGTGAAGAAAAATATATTGTCTATGGAGGCTCCTGTGGTGCCCTGATGTTGGCTCCTGGCAGATGAAGCACCAGGAGATGAAGAGGACCCTCTGTATGGACATGGCGACAGCCACGAGGGACCCATTCAGGTAAGTGAAACGTACCTTTCCTTGTACCCCTGGCATACCGTTCTCAAGGATCAAAATTACCATCTGGGTCTTTGGAAAATATGCCATACCACAGAAGGTGAAAGAGCCTTTAAGCGTTTAATATTGAGTTATAAACTTAAGCGAGTTAAGCACTTAAATGCTCATTATTCGCCAAGGGTTTAATCTACTAAACATTTTGTTGTAATAAAAACCAAAAAACAAAAACTGAGTTGTCAACAGAGACTTATAGGAGCACTCTGAGGACCATAACATTCTCATCTGAATAAGGTTATGTATGATGACATCACTGGGTGCAGTCTTTCCTGTAGGGCTCAAACTGTTCACAAAAAGGGATAAGACGATGCCTGGTGTCCTCCTTGCACCTTATTATTCTAATTAAGTTGTTATGGTGCAAGGAGTGTCCTATTTAAATAGAACGCTGGGAGTATGGTTAATGTTGGAGAATTTTTCCATATCAGCCTTTAAATAAAATTTAGCAGCTTACTACAGTTCAATGTTTTGTGAACAAACCACACTGTTTTGTAAACTTTTATAAAGTCATTGCGGAATAACACATAGGCGTGCTCTGATGAGTGCTTTACATTGCTGCCTTGCACATAGTAACAAGCACTCACAAAAATATGTCTTGGCGGCAGGTAAAATAGGCACATTTTTAATCAAGATTGTTAAGCCCAATTATGTTCCCCAATCATGTTAAAGGGTTACTCTAAGGACCATGACCACTTCAGCGATTTGAAGTGGTCATGGTTGGAGTATATATGTGCAGTGTATCAGCTCGAAACACCACTCATAATGGTTTGTCTGCACTTATATACCGGGGGTTAGTTGTACCCTCGGCACATGTGATTTAGGCAGCCCAGAACTCTATTCCAGTCCACTGGCAACAGGACCTATTGAGCTCCCGCCTCCCAACGAGATTTCTTGTTTAAAAAAGTTTTTTTTTAAAATCCGGTCACTTTGTCAATACAAGACAGAGGGTTATGGGAGTCATGCCTTATCTGCTGTGTATACTTGTGTATCTGTTTATATCTCGGTTTCTTAAAGTCTGTGCTGCATCACTGTATATGCCTATTGGCAGTCATTAAACTAATAAAAACGGTGTTCCCTTTTCAGATCAGAAACTCCTCTCATTTACAAAGCTGTTCCGAGCTGGTTTGTAAGAGTTGAGCACATGGTTGAAAAATTGCTTCAAAACAACAGTCAGTGCTACTGGTAAGAAGGACACTTTAAAACTGTTAACTACTCTTACATTTTTAATTTTCAATAATTACTTTTACTGTAAAAATGTCAAAAGTATTCTCTTTTTAATATTAACATTTATTTAGTGCCTGGTTATGTGCTTTGTACTTTTTCCTTTGCATGTCTCTGTCCCTTGAGGTTTTCCAGTCCCAGTTACCATTAAAAACTGGACATGGGAGAGTCATTCTGTGTAGCTGCTCCTGCTTGTGACCCTAGTACTATTTCTGGAGGCAGTACAGAACACCCATAATATTTACTGGTATTAGAGTAGTTGGCAATCAAACTAAAAGCTTATATGGTCATATGCTCATCTTCATGGTACAGCCACTTACTATCACTTTAAAGTTCCCTAAAACAATCTGATTTACATGCAGTCCTATGATAAATTATGGACAGTTTGAAACCCGACTCTCGTTACAGTCCTGGGACATGCAAGACCTGACACGTCCAAGATTTGTTGGAGTTACAGTACTCTCCAGAAGTTGCTATTTGCAACTACTGCCATTAATTCAGCCAATGCTGTCTTGGGAGAAAAGCTGAAGAAAATCATACTGTCTTGTCTCCCTAACTCTTTCCTTGTAAGAGAGGAGCGGCTGAATTAAGGACAAGTCTACAAAATATATAATGATGAATTGTAAAGTAAAATGCCTCTTGAAAATATTGTGAGGGTTAAGCTGTAGCTGCTTTTCTTAAAGGGGCACTACAGTCACCTGAACAACTGAAGTTGTTCTGGTGTCTACTGCCTGTCCCTGCAGGCTTTTTGCAGTAAACACTGTCTTTTTAGAGAAAATGAAGTGTTTACATTACAGCCTAGGACCACCTCTAGTGACAACTCATCAGACTGCCACTAGAGGTGGTTCCTGGGTCAGTGCTGCAGAGTGTAAAGCATTGGAATGGCTGAAATCAACAATTTTGATGATCTCAGCCAAGGAGAGGCAGAGCAGGGACAGGGCCAGCGGTAATGATACTTTTTTTTTTTTTTTTGGCTGCTATAGTGTCAGGAAAATACACTAGTATTCCTGACACTATAGTTCTTTTAATTTAAAACCTCCCCAAAATTATATGCGCACTATCCCGAATCTTTATGTACATTTAAATAACTTGTTTAATTTTAGTATCAATCCAACCGCCATTAAAGTGTAAGCTCACCTGCCACGTCAAGGCAAAACCTCTTAGAAGAGTCCTACACTAACAATCCACATTACTTCTTTCAGCTAAAAGGCAGCATATCGAATGAAACAATGAGGGGTATTGTTTATGAACTCCTATGCACATATTTACCCTAATAGGGTAAACATGGGCGTCCGCACAGTAACATGGCTGTGTAATTCAGAAGCAAATACAAACACAAAAAATTAAACTCTGTGCTGTTCTTAATTCACCCCCTCTCCTGTCGTGGGCCTGTTGGTAGTGGAGCTGGTGCGACATTGTGACTCTCTCTCACTCGGCAGCATCCCTTCCATATCATCATTAATGGATTAGTGCTGCTTTGAAGTGTAACTCCCACTAACCTTGGACATGTATGTCCAGTGCTGCCCGTTTTTTATTTTTTATTCTTAATTTCAAAATATAATCATGTAACATGAAGGATACATAACTCATGGGAAATAATGACTTCTCTAAGTTCCGGAGACATTCATTTGCAATTTTATAAAGTCTCCAGAACACCTCGATGGCATTGTTTCCTCGTAAAACATGCTTAATCATTCTGTATCCTAAATTACAGAATTGCACACCCTGCGACCCAATCTATCTATTCCTTTGCAATATTAAACTCTGGTCCCTGTTAGATTTCATTGTGATTTCTACTCCTGTTTAGTATATCACAGTATTATTTACTAGCACTCTGTAGTGCTGTGTAAGGTGTTAGCTGTTTATAACTGAAGGACAACAAAGCAAAGCTTTCTGGCTTTGAATATCCTTCTTACTATGGATTACCTGCCTGCCTTCGGACATTTTGTCCTCTGTGCCTTGGAGCGAGTGAGGGAGTTGAATTAATGAATCTAATTAGGGTTTCATGTTTTGTTTTCCCTGGGGTTCCTTGCACTGGCACCCGAAAAAGAGGCCACTGCCTTTCATCCCAGATTAACCTGAGGGAATAAGAACAGCATTGTAATAATAGAACTGAGGAGGAGTATGGCCTGTTCTGCTTTCTTTCAGATGTATTAATAACCCATTTTCTTTCCCTTGCTGGGGGAACATTCTATTCCTGCCCTGTGGAAATTGGGCTTTTTTGCAAACGATACCTCAGCGTAATTGGTTTCCTAATTAGTTTTGTAACTAGTTCAACAATCTGACATTAAAAGTGAGAAGGGAGAACTTTGTATAAACATGGCTCTGCTAGCGCTCTTTGCTCTTTGGGATTCTGACCTAAATAGAAATCTTTGAGTTATATGTGACAAGTGACTGTTAAATCAGTGATATATGGCTCCATAATTCCCTTTAATTCGAGAGCTTATTCCTCTTATTGATGTGTTATTAAAGCCTCTTTGTCAATTTAACCTAGTGAAACTGAAGTTTTATTTTCTTTCAAACTTTGTATTCAGTCAAATTAACATATTTAGTTAGAAATATTTGAATTAGGAACACAATTATCCAGCTTCATAACTTCTTCTCCCTTAACACTTTTTCAACTTGGTTGTCTCTTTGTTGATCAAACCCCAAAGTGTTTTTTACCCATTTGTGGAGACCCTCAAAGCATGGAATGTAAATGTCATAAATACTGTATTTTCTGGCGTATAAGATGACTTTTTAACCCTGGAAAATCTTCTCCAAAGTCGGGGGTCGTCTTATACACCGGGTATAGGGTCTAAATGGCTGCCGGGGGCGCCCTGCGCCCCCATCGCCGACCCTTCTAATGCTGCAGCCACCTGAGCGCTCTATAGAGAGCGCTCAGACGGCTGCCGCACTGCCTCTCTTCTCACCTCCCCCTTCCCTGTGCAGAGTGGGTGACCGAGCTCCTCTTCGTCCTGTCAGTCCGGGTACCGCGCGGTACAGGAGATTCAGTTACCTGTTCCCGGCCGGACTGAAAGGAAGGGGGGGGGGGTAGTAAAAATAATGGAGGGGGGGAGTAAAAAGAATATATCACAATTAGCCTCCT
Organism: Pelobates cultripes; assembly: GCA_933207985.1. Taxonomy (NCBI): domain Eukaryota; kingdom Metazoa; phylum Chordata; class Amphibia; order Anura; family Pelobatidae; genus Pelobates; species Pelobates cultripes. The sequence continues at coordinate 96,918,490 of OW240919.1, read as the reverse complement.
GTGTGCTAGACCAGCAGGCATGGATTATATGCCCAAACAGCCTGGCACATACCTGGGCTTTAAATGCTATTTCAGATTATCATTATTTAATGTCTTGCTGTGTAGCTCTGTCTGCTCACTGTACATCATGGCTAATTTTTATTTGGTGTGCATTGGAAGAGGGGTAGTCTTATACGGCGAGTATATCCTAAACTCTATATTTTAATTGGAAAAGTTGGGGGTCGTCTTATACGCCGGAAAATATGGTATGTCTCCTAAAGAAAGATCATATTTAATGCTCCATATGTGAGAAAAGGACATAACTGGATTATTGACCGTGAGGGGGTCGAGACAGAAATGGAGAAATATTGTAACAGTTGCTTTATATGTCTCAAAGATTTTAAAATCAGATGTAAATACATGGAATGCATGAAATATAAGAAATCTATAATGACCATTTTAATATTATTTAGCCCATACATTAACTCAAATTTGTACTTTTTGATCACCGTTATATATTACAATGAAAAATTAAAGGAGCTCTATACATATATTTACAATATATATTTATTTCTGACTCTATAGTGTTAAAGCCACCATCTAGCCTTCCTGGCCCTCTCTTGCCTCCCTAAATATAGTAAAATCTTACTTGTATTCAAGCTTGAAGCTGCTGGCTCTGCCCCTGTCTGCCTCAGACCTGCAAGCTGTCTGCTGACATCATCAGAGTGTTGTTCTGAGCCAATCACAGTGCTTCCCCATAGGATTGACTGAGACTATCAAGGAGGCAGATCAGGGGCAGAGCCAGCACAATTCAAACCAAGCCCTGGCCAATCAGCATCTCCTCATAGAGATTAATTGAATCAGTGAATCTCAATGAGGAAAGTTCAGTGTCTGCATACAGAGGGAGGAGACACTGAATGTTTGGATGCATTTTAGGCAACCATGACCCAGGAAGAATCTCTAACAGCCATCTGAGGAGTGGCCAGTGGAGTTATCACTAGGTTGTAATGTAAACACTGCATTTTCTCTTAAAAGACTGTGTTTACGGCAAAATGCCTGAAGGTAATGATTCTACTCACCAGAACAAATTCAATAAGCTGTAGTTGTTCTGGTGACTAGTGTGCCCCTTTAAGCTGTAGTTGTTCTGGTGACTATAGTGTCCCTTTAAGATTTATTTCCCCTTTATGTGTAGTCTGATGATTTTAAAAACAGGGCATCATATGATCAAGCAGAATTTGCCTTGAATATTCTACTTATTATATTCTCATTTCTTTCCCAATTTATTTATCATTTGTGAAAAAGTTTGATATTGTAAAATAGCCTTGTCTCCAAATTACAAATTGTACTTTTTTTTTTTTTCCATCAGGGTACCCGAATTTGTGAGAGAGAAGAGGTTTGGTAATTGGTTGAAGGATGCAAGAGACTGGGCTATATCCAGGAACCGGTACTGGGGGACACCCATTCCATTGTGGGTTAGCGAGGACTATGAAGAGGTTGGTCTGTGAAAGGAAAAGAGGGAAAAAAAATTCTTTAGTACAGACACCTGCATTAATGCTTTTGTGAGCTTTAAGTAACAAATCCTATTGCTGTAACAACAGTTTAAAAAGTCATTTTTTATTTTTTTCCATTTAATATGACTATATTGCCATAGTCTTCCACTTATGTTTAAATGTATCTGTGTTTCCTGCAGGTTGTCTGTGTGGGCTCTATAGCCGAGTTAGAAGAGCTGAGTGGCGTGAAAGTGACAGACTTACATCGGGAAAGGTGAGACTCTGAGACTTGTATCTAAATACATTTTTCTTTTAAAGGTTGTTCCAAGCATTTAAATGTTCCGTTTGTAAGGTGCCAAGCATACAATTTATTTTATTCAGTGCACTTGGCTAAAAAGACCATTTACTTTTACTGATTTTCACATCTTTCATTTTGGGTTATGAGAGTTCCCTTTTAACCCCTTAAGGACACAACTTCTGAAATAAAAGGTAATCATGACGGAATATTTCCGTCATGTGTCCTTAAAGGACCACTATAGGCACCCAGATCACTTCAGCTTAATGAAGTGGTCTGGGTGCCAGGTCCAGCTAGGATTAACCCTTTCTTCTATAAACATAGCTGTTTCAGAGAAACGGCTATGTTTATAATAGGGTTAATCCAGCCTCTAGTGGCTGTCTCATTGACAGCCGCTAGAGGCGCTTCCGCGCTTCTCACTGTGATTTTCACAGTGAGAAGATGCCAGTGTCCATAGGAAAGCATTGAGAATGCTTTTCTATGGACTGGCTGAATGCGTGCGCAGCTCCTGCTGCACATGCGCTTTCAGCCGATTAAGTCGCTATGGAGGAGGAGAGTTCCCTGCCCGGCGCTGGAGAAAGAGGTAAGTTTAACACCTTCCTCCCCCTAGAGCCCGGCGGGAGGGGGACCCTGAGGGTGGGGGCACCCTCAGGGCACTATAGTGCCAGGAAAACGAGTATGTTTTCCTAGCACTATACAGGGAGTGCAGAATTATTAGGCAAGTTGTATTTTTGAGGATTAATTTTATTATTGAACAACAACCATGTTCTCAATGAACCCAAAAAACTCATTAATATCAAAGCTGAATATTTTTGGAAGTAGTTTTTAGTTTGTTTTTAGTTATAGCTATGTTAGGGGGATATCTGTGTGTGCAGGTGACTATTACTGTGCATAATTATTAGGCAACTTAACAAAAAACAAATATATACCCATTTCAATTATTTATTATTACCAGTGAAACCAATATAACATCTCAACATTCACAAATATACATTTCTGACATTCAAAAACAAAACAAAAACAAATCAGTGACCAATATAGCCACCTTTCTTTGCAAGGACACTCAAAAGCCTGCCATCCATGGATTCTGTCAGTGTTTTGATCTGTTCACCATCAACATTGCTTGCAGCAGCAACCACAGCCTCCCAGACACTGTTCAGAGAGGTGTACTGTTTTCCCTCCTTGTAAATCTCACATTTGATGATGGACCACAGGTTCTCAATGGGGTTCAGATCAGGTGAACAAGGAGGCCATGTCATTAGATTTTCTTCTTTTATACCCTTTCTTGCCAGCCATGCTGTGGAGTACTTGGACGCGTGTGATGGAGCATTGTCCTGCATGAAAATCATGTTTTTCTTGAAGGATGCAGACTTCTTCCTGTACCACTGCTTGAAGAAGGTGTCTTCCAGGAACTGGCAGTAGGACTGGGAGTTGAGCTTGACTCCATCCTCAACCCGAAAAGGCCCCACAAGCTCATCTTTGATGATACCAGCCCAAACCAGTACTCCACCTCCACCTTGCTGGCGTCTGAGTCGGACTGGAGCTCTCTGCCCTTTACCAATCCAGCCACGGGCCCATCCATCTGGCCCATCAAGACTCACTCTCATTTCATCAGTCCATAAAACCTTAGAAAAATCAGTCTTGAGATATTTCTTGGCCCAGTCTTGACGTTTCAGCTTGTGTGTCTTGTTCAGTGGTGGTCGTCTTTCAGCCTTTCTTACCTTGGCCATGTCTCTGAGTATTGCACACCTTGTGCTTTTGGGCACTCCAGTGATGTTGCAGCTCTGAAATATGGCCAAACTGGTGGCAAGTGGCATTGTGGCAGCTGCACGCTTGACTTTTCTCAGTTCATGGGCAGTTATTTTGCGCCTTGGTTTTTCCACACGCTTCTTGCGACCCTGTTGACTATTTTGAATGAAACGCTTGATTGTTCGATGATCACGCTTCAGAAGCTTTGCAATTTTAAGAGTGCTGCATCCCTCTGCAAGATATCTCACTATTTTTGACTTTTCTGAGCCTGTCAAGTCCTTCTTTTGACCCATTTTGCCAAAGGAAAGGAAGTTGCCTAATAATTATGCACACCTGATATAGGTTGTTGATGTCATTAGACCACACCCCTTCTCATTACAGAGATGCACATCACCTAATATGCTTAATTGGTAGTAGGCTTTCGAGCCTATACAGCTTGGAGTAAGACAACATGCATAAAGAGGATGATGTGGTCAAAATACTCATTTGCCTAATAATTCTGCACTCCCTGTAGTGGTCCTTTAAGGGGTTAAGCATAAATCAAGCCAGCTGCTTTAATTTGTATTATAACAGAGGTTTCTCTATTGGTAATTGATTTCTTCCTCTTCATCTACTTCAGTGTGGACAGTATCACCATCCCCTCACGGCGTGGGAAGAGCCCACTGCGACGTGTTAATGAAGTCTTTGACTGCTGGTTTGAGAGTGGCAGCATGCCCTATGCCCAGGTGCACTACCCTTTTGAGAACAGAAGGGAGTTTGAAGACAGTTTTCCTGCTGACTTTATTGCTGAGGGCATTGACCAAACTAGAGGATGGTAAGTACAAAAATCCAAATATTTTGGAAAGCGGCAGATTCCATTCTTCGGTTTCAGCTCAGAAATCAGTAATGCAAGGCCAATGCACTACAATAAAATGTAAATGTAATTCTGTTCAGATTAACCTTTTTTTTTTTTTTTTTCTCTCTCTCTCTCTGTGACTCCATGTTAGGTTCTACACACTTCTGGTGCTTTCTACAGCTCTGTTTGGCCAGCCACCATTCAAGAATGTCATAGTGAATGGTCTTGTCCTGGCCAGGTAAATACTTTTTTTTCTTTTCTGATGGGACTTTGCAAACTTAACAATTGTATGCATAGCGAAAGGTTCAAGGTGTCCGGGAAGGATTAATGCCATTTTGCTTCTAATGTCTGTTAATTGGAGCTCTGAAATCTGAATGTATCGTTATTTGCCAGCAGCTGTAATTTTTCAGTTGTTAAATGGGATGTCTTTAGAATTTAATGTTAAAAGACCACTCCACACTTAAAATCTTTTAAAAAGTCTATTTTGTAGATATAACCCCAATTAATACATGCGTGCATTTTTTTTCAATCATATGCGTATTCATTGGGAATATATATTTAAACAACTTAAAATAGCTGCATTTATTTTGAACTGCAGGCTTTGCAAGCCCTCACTCTCTTCCCCTGGAAGAGACTTTAAGTCTGTTCGTGAGGAAATAACCAATCCCGCACACTGCACAGCTTTCAGAAAGAAAGCTGGTCTGATCTGAAATCGGCGGAGAGGCATGCGGGCAGAGACAGGCGCATTTATGTAGAGCATATCTGTCACTTTTGTTAGCTCAGGGGAGCAAACAGAAACAGGAAGTTAACCTATCTGGCTTTTTGACAACCAGAGCAGTGTTTCATAATAATAAAGTGTTGTTTTCTCATAGATATCAGCATTTGTTAAAGTGCCTTTTAAATGTGATCGCCTCACCCATAAAGCCCTTCAGCAAGCTGACGTGCTTTGTGGGTGGAGTTGTCCTTTAAGCTGCACTCTAATGTGCGATTGGCTGCACGTATGCTAATCATGATACTAAATCATGCTTACACCTATCTGTGGATTAGCATGAGGAGTTGTCTGCATATTTAAATAAAAACTACCACAGATTTAGTATCATAAGACTTCTTAGATGTGTTTTTGTCTTTATTTGTTTAATAATTGTGGCATTCAGTTGTATACATAACACCAAGTGTCACTAAGTTCTGCACTACCAGTTCTTAGCTGTGCATGAGCACAATCGCCACAGATTATTCCTTCCAATAGAAGGGTTTGATTTAATTTTACATGGTGCTTTCTGGTTAATGATGACAAAGAGCCCTCTGAATGTAATTACGTTCTGTAATGTATTCACTCTGAACATCACTGTTGCTTATATAGGGGGTGTCCTTTTGTATCATGTTTGTTTTGTATTTTTCTTTTTTTTTTATATGGAATATTCTAATAGGATAATGTTAGTCTCTTTCTTGTATGTATTGTATCACAACTAAAAAGATTTTAACTAAAAAGATAATATAGTAATTTATTATATTAGCAAAAAATGGTAAAATGTCCTGCTTATTCATTTTTGTCAGGAAGATGATGGCATTTTCTGTGAATTACACTTCTTAAATATGCCAACACATAAATATCCTTAGTGAGCATGGTGCCAATATACAGTAAGTGCATCTGCACCAAGCACATCTACTGTACAAGACATTGCATGATGACTTTGCAGCTTGCAAAGAATCCCCATGACTTTGACCTACAGAACCTGTTGTAGGGAGAGAAAGGTTTAAAAACTTTTTAGAGTGGGAAGATCATCTTCATGGGAAACGACCGGAGCCAAAACAACTTTAGCAAAACACAATACTGCTCTATTCTCTGCCAGTCAGAGTTAAATCACTTTGTTTATGCAGCCATAGTCACACCTCCCTGCATGTGACTTCCTAAACACTTTATGAAAAGAGTCATCTTAATGTTTAGACTTCCTTTATTGCAAATTCTGTTTAATTTAGAATGTTCTCTCTCTGGTGCTTGCCACATCCTGCAAGAGTCTATGTGTGATTAAATTCAATTTACTGCGCAGGACATAAAAACCTATAAAGGAAGTTAACATCTGATTGAAAAATGACGCCAGGGAAGGTGTGGTTAGTGCTGCATAAAAAGAAGCATAAGTTATTTAACTATTAAATGGCGGAGAATTGAACAGTGAGACTCCATTCTCTATACACCAAAACTGCTTCATAAAGCTAAAGTTGTTTTTATGACTATAGTATCGCTTTAATATTGTGCTACATGTTTCAGTGTCATGAACACAACACCTAGTTCTCTTCATGAAAATACATCCTGAACTTCTCAGAAAAACTCTTTGTTACAGGTTACCTGGTATAGCAGAGTTCAGTAGAGGGGCATCTTGTCTGACATGCTGTAATAGATACTATTTTATTTATTTATGGTTGTCTTCTTCTTTTTGTTTTCTCTCTCTCCTCTCAAATAGCGATGGTCAGAAAATGAGCAAAAGCAAAAAAAATTACCCAGACCCAATGAACGTAATCCATAATTATGGAGCAGATGCACTCAGGTTAGTATCCACAGTCCTCTGCAAGTGATTTTGATGTCTTTATGTATGTATTCTGTGTGGCCATTGAGTGTGTTTGGTTCACCACCTGCTTAAACATCCCACATGGTTCATGGTACAGCATCATTACATTAAAAGAAGCTGAACAACACTGACCTATTAGCATGTCAATATGAAATGTTAGTGCCACTCAAGAAGAAAAAGTAGTATGAGGAGTTTTAGAGGTTTGGTTGTGCATACCCCTTTCTCGTTTGTTGTCTCTGTATTGGGATAACTGCTTGGGAGTTCTCTTTGCGTGTATGCTTGACTGAAGTTTGCCCCAGAAGACTCTGGAATTATGATCTAAGCCGGGGATAGGCAACCTTTGGCATGGTAGATGTTGTGAACTACAAATCCCTTAATACCTTAACAACATTTTGGCTATAAGAGAATTATGGGAGATGTAGTCCACAACCTTTGGATTGCCAAAGGTTGCCTACCCTTCTCTAAGCCGTCAGAATGCTGGAATTTTTGTTTTACTCTGCATAGCGTTGTATTTTAATAGCCTGCAAATTGCAGATCTCTAACATTGATGTTCATGCAGGATCTGTTAAAACTAAGAGTTCATATACCTGATTCTGCTTTTTTGAGCAGCTGTTTGTTAGGAAATAATAACACTTTAAACAAAGTGCGTTGATATTTCAAGCGATTACCCCACTTGCCCTCTGCAGACTCACTCTTGATGGCTTTTCCATGCTGTTTGTTTGATTTTTGCGGGCCAAGTTCTGTATTCTGTTAAGCTTTCCTCTTGCTTGTCTTGTCAGAAATCAGACTTCTTAACCTTGTAGAGTCAAAAGTTGTTTATACAGAGAGTGGCAGTTTATACTTGCAGGCAACACCAGGGCTTTCCTCACTGCCATTAAAGGGCAATCTGTATTCGCTATGATCTCACCACTGGCCTCATACTCTAGGGGAAAACCCAGAACAAGTTGATGTCAAACTTAACTGTTTAGCAGGTGATTCAGATAATCTGTTGTGATCATCTGACACCCAGAATTGTTGGTTTAAGTGACAAACTTAAATATAGTTGGAATAAAAAAAGTTAAGTTTCTGGATACTATTATATATACATGCCTTTTATCCCAAGCAGGGGTGTGTTTCAGGCTGCAGTGTGGAGCTTGTATGCAGCCGAGTCTCCAACATTGATTCACTTTGACGTGCAATGCGTTACTTGGTTTTATGTGGAATTAAAGGAGAGGCACCTTACTAGGTCTCCTGTATCTATTTCATGGTAAAACAAAGCACTGAAAAGAATGAGGACTTCACTGACTGATGGCAACTATGCTGATTGATGTCACTAATACTGATTAGCTGAGAGGCAGTGGTGAGTGTAAAACAGCATTTAAAGATTCACTTTCAGGTGGTAGCTGAGATTTTAGCACTATCAAAGAAGCAAAAGTTAGAATCTAAGCACCATCACAACTTTGCATACTTACGAAGCTGATGGTGTATATATCATCTCGAGAATTGCTGTAGGAGTGACTTAGAATTGTAGTGATTTTGTAAAACATGTCTGCCGTTCTAAGATATCCCCTCAGAGCAGTCAACTAGGCATCTGAAATGGCTCCATTCTAGGCTGACTGTGTCAGTTGTGTCCACCTTGTGTGTCAACCTTGTGCCAGTGGTGTGTGCACTCTGGACACACAACTTGGCCTGAGCACTCTACTTTCAGGAGAAAGATCAGAGTGCGGGCCACCCATGGCTGATTGCAATAAACCGTGAACCCAGGTATGTCCACAATGTGGTATGAATGTTATCCATTTACACTGTATTTCCCTTCATCATGTAGATGGTCAGAATTCTACTTTTTCTATAAACTTCTGCTGGATAGGGCCTAATCTGGTAAGCAGACCATGTAGACCAGAATGAGACTATATTGCCTGAGATCTATTACTTGTTAGGGAAAGTACTTTTACCTGTTTGGGTCCTATAGAAACACTGTCAGAACTGAAGTAAAGCAATGTGCAAATTGTGAATCCCATCGATGGCCATGTTTACGCTTTAGAATATGTCTATTCTCAATCAAATTCTGGACGTGAAGAAATCTACCTGACAAAAGGGTTAATTTATATATCTGCAATGGACATAAAAACCCTGGCACGTTGTCTAAGAGCACTAGGTTATCTGCTGTTTGGTGTTTCCTTTACATGACCTATAAAAGCTGCCATGTTACTAATATAATCCCTTTCCTTCTATCCCTCCAGACTGTACCTTATTAATTCCCCTGTGGTAAGAGCAGAAAACCTACGTTTTAAAGAAGAGGGTGTCCGAGATGTGTTGAAAGATGTTTTCCTGCCGTGGTACAATGCCTACCGCTTTCTAATGCAAAATATTTACAGGCTGCACAAGGTACAACTAATAGCAACGATACATAAAATCTGAAGAAGAAGCTCTCCTTACATACTCTGCAAGTTCTCCCCCTTCCCCATGTACTTGTGCTTTTAGATACAGGAATATTGTATAGCATTTATATTTAGTTGTTATGCACAAATGATTGTAACCAAAGCATGTTGGTTCAGCTTTTAATATGTAGAGTAGGGATTCTTAATCTCCGTTCTTTCTTCTTCAAATCTGTTCAGTGGCCCATTAATCAATTTTAATATTATATCTTCTATAATAAATTCTCCAAAACATCTTTATTTAGATCGTTCTAACTTAAAGACGCATTTGCTCCTAGCAGTGCTGCTATTGGAAACAGCTGTCGCAGTTGATCTGGACCAGAAATCTGATGTTTCTTTTTCATTCCGTGTACAACTAAAATAGCTTGGGACTAGTTTTGGGTCCTGGTGTAGGGATTAAGAGCCACTCATGTAGCCCATAATGACTGTATCCTACTAACAGCAGGAGGAATCTAAATGGCAAGAGTGATATTTGTTGAAGAATTTTTAAAGGTTTACTGCAAAAAAGCAAACCAAAAAAGGCTAAGTTCTAGCTACAGGCTGATCCTCCTCCTTTGTCGTTTCTCCCCCTCACTGTGGGGGGGAGGACGACAGGTTAAGGGGAAGACGTGGACAGCCGGGGGAGGAGGGGGCTGGGGGAGCTTGCCGCCATTGGACACGTCATCTGCATGCTGTGTGTGCAGACATCAAAAGTCCAATATGCACAGAACAGATATTATCCAGCTATGAACCATGAACACTGGTTCTGGCTGGTTGTTAGTGTCCCAAATATAGTACCAGAGGTGGAGTTACACCTGTAGCAGCAAAGGGGTTCAACTCTGTGTGTGTGTGCAGCGTTTTGCTGTGTGAATGCTGCACATACAGATAGCCTCCAGGCACTTCATGGTGCTTGAAGTCACCTTTGAAGTATAAGTAAAAAGTTATGTTTTTGCTCCTCAGGAAGAGAACGTCCAGTTCCTGTTTAATGAGAACACTGCAAAGCCAAGCAGCAACATCATGGACAAATGGATTATTTCTTTCACTCAATCACTCATCCAGTTTTTCAAGTCTGAAATGTCAGGTAAGGGGATTTCCTCTGAGCATAGTTCACCAAGGTCTTCCTATGATAGTAAAAAATGAGAACCAAGTGAAAAGACCTGCAAGATCTCATTGAGATTCTTTCTTTCAGAATACAAATTGTACACTGTGGTTCCTCGACTTGTAAAGTTTGTAGACATGCTCACAAACTGGTATGTGAGGATGAATCGCAGAAGATTAAAGGTAAGATGTCTTTTGTTTGGCAAATAGGTAAACACAAACCTTGCAGAACACAATGCATATTCCCTGTACTTGGTGTACTTGGTGAATAACTAGTTGCCTTGATATAGCTCTTTGTGGATGTGGGCATCAATCTTTGGCCATACATTCTTATCTTTGGTTTCTTCCCTTAGGGTGAGAACAGCACAGAAGACTGTATGATGGCGTTGGAGACATTGTTCAGCATTCTATTCTCCATGTGCAGGTTAATGGTGAGGAATTACATTCTGTTACATTCTGTTGTGTTAAGAACATTGTCAGTTATTGAAAATTGTGATTTAACAGAAAATAACATTTTAGGCTAAAATAGCATAGTTAACCTTAAGGATTTTTTCCAATTTGAATATATTGTCCTAAAATATGAAATTTTCTTTGAGTTTACTTTGAGTGACGTTAGAAATATCTTCGTTCTTAGTCTTCACGTTGTCTTGTTAACACAATCTTATTCTGTTTCTATAACTCACACAGGCCCCCTTCACCCCATTCATCACCGAAATGATGTATCAAAAGCTAAGGCTACTGATTGATCCAACCTCAATGCAAGATAAGGACACGCAGAGCATTCATTACCTCATGCTACCTGCAGGCAGGTAAATTATCTCAATGCACAGTAACTGAATTGTGGTATATGATGTGAGACAACCATGGGATTTGTTGGACCATGAACCCAGTTCTATTGCTTTAACAATTTAGCTCCGTAGGTTAAATCTCAATATTGAATTGTATGTGTGTAGAACTTCAATTTATATGTTTTCTTTCTTTATATCAAGAGAGAACTTGATTGACAAGAAGATTGAGAGTGCTGTGTCCCACATGCAGTCAGTCATTGAGCTTGGGCGAGTGATTCGTGACCGGAAGACCCTACCAGTCAAAGTAATCTTGCCTTATTTCTTCTTGGTCATTTTTTTGTGACTATGCCATGTGCAGATAAAAGGCTTGTGTCACACCATGTCATTCACAGCTATTTTGCAACCAATCTTCTTTATTTCACAGTATCCATTGAAAGAAGTGATTGTCATCCACCAGGACCCAGAAGCCCTATCTGATATAAAATCCTTGGAGAAGTACATTGTGGAGGTGAGTAGAAAAGGGGTTCCAGCATCCACAACCATTCCATGTCATAAAAATGTCAACTTACTTGTGCATGGGCCTGAATGTTCCTTTATATAATTAGTGATATGACATTTAATATTTTCATTGCTAGAGGGAAGATAATTGTAGCACAATAAGTATATTTTTCATTTGTTATAGGTATATCTTAGAGCTTTGCTGTCATGGTTTTTTTTTTTTTGTCAATCTTTATTTTTGCAGTGCTTGAGTAACATAAACAAGCTCGTATCGCCACAACAGCATGTACAAGCAAAAACAGTAATACAGTGAATACAGTATTATGGCATGCAAGAATGACACAATTTTTTTGTTAATAAATTGCAGGTTAGGTACTTATGTCTTAAGTTATAGCCTGTACTAGTTAGGTAAAACCGAGGTGAAAATAAGACATATCGCTTGATAATAAAGGATTACTACCATGAAAAGCGTGTCTTAGAGCCGTATAACGTCAGCTTGTTCCGGTCGGAGAGGCAGTAGGGAGATCGGCCGCTTCTCCCAGGCTCTCACCTCGAGGTAGGCCCCAGTGGCGGTGTGGGCTCAATCTGCTTGTCGGACGCCTGGAAACCCTTGTGCTGTAGCAGGGTAGCTTGCAGGTAGGTATCAGCACAAATTTAGCTGTTTGTTTGCTTTCGAAATACTGTTTTTAGGTGATAATTGTCAACTTTTGTACAGAGCCCACACTGCATGCCTTTCAGTTTGGCAGCCAGGCCCCGCCCCATGTTTTTTTTTTTGCATTCATATAAAACGAATAGGTGGATGATGAATAACTTCAGCCTTTCTGACCTGTACAAATCAGAGACACCAAATTAATAATATTTAGTTTAAAGGTGATCTTGTAACACCCCAACGTCTAATGTCCGGCGTACTTTCTTCACTCTGCAGGAGCTGAATGTAAGGCAAGTAACCGTGTCCACCAACAAGGACAAATATGGGATCCGTTTAAGAGCTGAACCAGACCATATGGTACTTGGAAAACGTCTGAAAGGGGCTTTTAAATCTGTCATGTCTGCTATCAAGGAACTTAAAAGTGATCAGCTGGAAGAGTTCCAGAAAACAGGTACGTGTATGTGTACTCCAAGTCTGTGTGCTTGTATATCTAGGTGTGAAGGATTGATTTTACTGGAAAACAGATGTTGTTTTTATATATGTGTAGTAAAATTTACTTGTGTTACCCACAGGCACAATACTAGTGGAAGGGCAGGAGCTTCATGAAGAGGACCTCCGCTTACTATACACCTTTGATCAGGTGGCAGGAGGTGATGCACAGTTTGAAGCTCATTCTGATGCCCAGGTAATATGATGTAGACATTTATTCAGAGAATGTTGTAAGGTGAACACCGTGGGTATATTTTCTCAGACACGTTTCTAGCTGTTAACATTCTGATTTGATTTTTTTTATAACAGATATCCTTATCACATAAATCTGGTATAGAGGTTGAACAAAAGCTCTCCGATTGTGCCATTGTATTTTTCAATATTTTTAATGTCTTTTTTTTGCCTTTTCATTCATGCTCCTCAACTTTCTTTTCTCACAACAGGTATTGGTTCTACTGGATGTTACACCAGACCAATCTATGGTGGATGAAGGTGTTGCAAGAGAAGTGATTAACCGCATCCAGAAACTAAGGAAAAAGGTTGGACATTTGTTCTGCTGTCATTGACCCAAAACGTGATTTTTATTTTTTTTCCCACAAGTTTGCAGATCCACCCTTTAATTCAGCATTGCTCATGGATATTATGGTTAATTTTAAGCATACGGTATGTTTTTATAAATGAGGACTCTTTGTGCCCTGGACAAACCAAAGCAGGCTTCTTAACGTTAACATATGGCTCCTTCCTAGCTAAATTACCCTTGGTTACATACTAGAGACCCAGACAGAGTTCATATACTCTTCATTGTGTTCTAAAGAAAATAAGACCTAGAACTACTCATGAAAATGTAATTTGGTTTGGAATAATTGCTTCTCTTGTAGTTACACTATCAGATAATTGCTGTTTCTCGCAATGGCATTTTCAAGACTTGAAAAAGTTAAAAGTAGGGGCACTTCAAGCTGCTTAAAATATGAACTTTTCTAACCCATTAAGAGCCATAACCCAGTCAAAGGAAATATATTTATTTTGCAAAAAGACCTATTGTAGACAGATCTCACTATAATTGTCAAATCTCTTATAGTTTACAGCATTGAGTTTTAGTAATCTCAATAATGGAGTGTATCTTTTATAGTAGGTTAAAGTGAATCTGTCACGCCCCAAATACCTTATGCTCATTAGCTTGAGCATAAAATGATATCTTTTTTCCAGTAAATGGATATATTGAGAGGAAACCCTTTTTAACGTTAGTTTAAAAAAAATAATAATTCTGTCATCTGTCTCTCAATTCCTCGGCAGCCACTCAATGCCGAAGATTTGAGAGACAGGCAAAGCAGAAGACCCTCTGTTCTCCACCCATAGCAGAGAGGATGTGCTGTGGTTGCTATGGCAACTCCCTAGCCAGTGCATTAATTGCTGGCTTAGGAGTATAGGAACGGAGTGATGTGACATCGCTCCGTTCAGACACCGGCACGCTGGAAAAATACATGGAGGAGGTTTGCCCTGCTTGGGGAAGTGTCTCCACTCACCTCAGAGATTACAAAAATCCAGTTAAGACCCTTAAAGCACTTTAGCTTGCTGAAGTGCTTTATGTGTGAAGAGTGTGTGCTTTTTTTTTTTCCCCCCATTTAACAGAAGGTTCAAATTTTAATAGAATTGTGCAATTTTATAAATTGGCTTTGTTACACTCCCTGGATGTCCAACAACCAATCTGGTTTGATTAGCTCAGTGGAGCTAGATTCAAGAGTCAGGCAGTTGCTCAGTGTACCTGCCTGCAAAGTCTTCTAATTAAGCTGCATTGGGAAATCTGTGATTGGACAGACACAGAAAGTCAGGGCAGGGTTAGAAGGGAAGGGCTTGCACAGACTGCAGACGAGATCTTCAGATTTTGCAATTTTTGCAGATTTTGCAAGCTGTTTTTATATGTAACCTTGCTTGTTTTCATTGCGGTATCACTACGAAACAGGGATATATAGATAGATTTATTTCTTTATTGGGATTTGGGCAGCAGTGTGTCCCTTTAAGGCAGCAACTAAAATATCCATCCACATGATGGCTAAACTGTGGGATGGCTGTGCATGGAATAGTGGTTCTCAAATGTCTGGAAGTGTGTGTGTATGACTCACATGAGTTCATTTATCCATCTAATGCTTAATCTGGGGCACAGCAGATTAATAGATGTGTTACATTAAGTGCCTGTTAGTTAATTTGTTAATGGTACATTGTCTTCTGTGTTTTCGAATACAGTACCTGCAATTGTCTCTCTTTAATTCTAATCAGAGTATTTATTTACAATTCTTATGGTAAGTTGATATACTTGACATCTTAACCTTGATACTTTTTTTTCTAGGGAAATTTAGTTCCCACTGATGACATCACCATCTACTACCAGTCGCAGCCCAAAGGAGATTACTTGCAGTCTGTAATTGAGAGGCACACGGACTTCATTTTAGCCACTGTCAAGTCTCCGCTTAAACCTTACCCAGTGCCAGCCTCATCTGTAGTTATTATTAAGGAAACGACCCAGGTACGTAGTTTGTAGCCTTTTTAACTTACTAATGCGTTACTTGTCCATTTCTTAAAATGCAGTTCCCATTCAAAAGGGGTTCAGACATTTGTTGCTCAGTTAGCCTTTTCAGAAAATATATATTGTTTTTCAGTGGTTGGACTCTCGTTTTTATTTTTTAATTATTTTTTTAAATGCTTTTTTTAATGTTTATTTTTTTATGACCTCTGCCATCAACCAAGCAGCCAATTAAAATTCTGGGATTGAAACCATAAGATACGCTCGTAAAATAGTAAATGTAAAATAAAGTTATACCTAAAATGTATTTGTTAAATATCTCACTTTATTCCCCAATAATTACATTTTCACTCATAGCCATTTGGTTTGTAATCTGTAAAGTTTAAGTAAAAGTTGTGAACCTCTTTTCTGGAGGTACTTTTTTCTAAAGTCTATAATTAGTTAATATGTTGCTGCTCTAAGCTAAATATTGGCAAATCTGCTGCTTTTTCTATCCTTGCAGTAATTTAAAAAAGAAAAAAAAAATGCCTCCTGCTTTGTTTTTCTAGCTTCTGAATTCTGCAAACATTAAGTAAGGTTCATGCTTTCTATCTATTATCCATTCTCTTCAGTTGAAAGGCTCAGATCTGGAAATAACACTAGTGAAAGGATCATCGGAGGCTGCAGAAGAGGCTTCTGGACCAGCATGCACCTTTGTCAATCTACAGATAGCTGTTAATGGTACAGAACAAAGTAAGAACTGAAACATTATATCCGTGACCTTGGTTTAACTTCCTTTGGGATTGCATGTCTCAGCTTCCATCCCTGCAGTAACACTCAACTGGCCAAATCATTATTGAAAAAGGCAATGGCTTGTTACATATTTTTTTTTTCTTTCTCTAACTACATATTTAAATATTAAGAAAATTGATAAGTGAATGCTGTTTACAATGATTTTAGCAGAAGGATTGTTGACTCACCGTGTGCCTTCTGCTAGTATTGTTGTTAATTTCTCAATGTGTTGCTTCTGTAAATATTAAATTTGTTTCTTCTGGTTTTTCTTAATTCCCCCCCCCCCCTTACACATTACAGAATAGTTTTCTCTTTTTCTGTAACAATATACTGGTGTGTTATTTCAGGGGGCTTTCTTCTGTTGGAGAACCCAAAAGGGGATTCCATAGCTAGCCTTCGTGAGCTAAAAAATGCTGTCTGTGGGATATTCAAACTGCAGACTACCCAGCTGACCATTTATAATGGGACTAAAGGTAGGTAATGATATAAACGTTAACATGACTAACGTTCCCACCTGTCATTCTTTTTATTTGCTTGACCAGATCCAGTTTTTCTAATACCTTCATTTACCTTTTGGCCCATACATCCAAAGATAATTAGAATTAAATTTACCTTTTGGCCCATACATCCAAAGATAACTAGAATTAAATTTTCTTTACAGCAAGTCTTTGTCTATGATTTACTTGTCATAAACATGATTGGAGAGAGGTTCTATTTATGCACAACTTTTGTGTTTTCACCTATCCTTCTATAAATTATTGTTGTTATTCTTGGCATATATGTAACATCGAGAGATCCCGCTGTGCTCTATAATTTAAATATGGGGATAAAACCGCAAATAAGAAATGAGAATGAAGAGGGAGGTGAATAAACATGTCTTTGTGGTGTTCCAGAGCTGCTTGATGTCAACCTGCAGAGCTTGAATGGGAAGACTCTATATATTACATCTGGATCTCCCTCAGATATGTCTAAACTAGGAAGCCCAGTTGTCTGCCAGTATGTGAACCTAAGCCTTCTGGACACGGATAAGCAAGGTAAAGCAGAGAATGCTACACACAGTTTCCATTTGGATAGATTGGAGGTATAATAAGCATATAATGATTATCTATACATGGTCTCTTTCTCAGGGACACTGCTTTTAGAAAATCCCGTTGGCCAGAATGGTCTGACTTACACAGGGCTTCTCCATGAAGTAGCTAAAGTTTTTGGGCTCCGGAGCCGACGGTTCAGACTGTTCTTTGATAGAGCACTGAATGAAGGTGAGTAGGAAAATGTGATCATCTATACTTGATCAGCATAGCCATGCTATGCACATCTGCAGCTTACATCTGTCTCTAAAGAGAGCTCAACTCAAGTTGGACAAATTCCAAGAAGCCTGCTGTTTTTAAACATAGCTATAGTTCTAAGCAACTTTTCAGAGCTGAGAGCACACATTGTGGTTTCAAGCGATTTTGGCAAAGTTGTGATGGTGCTTAGAGGAATCTTTAAGTTTAAAGGTACCATTTTTTTTTCATTGTTTACAATTTGTTTTCCATGTGCAAATGCTGAGTTTCTTAACACTTTCTTTTCCGTAACGTGCACTTTCATATTTGCTGTATAAATCTTAGTATAAAGCCATTTTTTTTCATCCCCCCCCCCCAGAAATAAATTTCTCTTCCAAGTGCCGCACTGTTCTTCTGTATCCCTGCAGAATGCCTGAAAATAGCAGAGGGAGGGCTGTATTTACCTAGAACAGGGTATATAGATTATTGGCAGTCTGCTGTAACAGCTTGCTAAGTCGTGTATAGTATAAATCGTTGGTCTAATTGTACCTAATGTACATGGCACTATGCCCACTTATAGTCATTCATTTTATATTCCTTTCGCAGTTCCCATAAACTGCATACATAAAAATGCTATTGTATTTTTATTATTTAGTCATTATTTTTTTTCCGCTCCTACTTTATTTGGTGAATGTTATTTCTCCTTGAAAGCCAATATTGCATACTCTAACTGAAATACTGCAAGATAAGTTATACTATATATTCTCGAACATCTTTTATTTAATCTGAATGGGTTTTTAACCCCTTAAGGACCAAACTTCTGGAATAAAAGGGAATCATGACTGTCACACATGTCATGTGTCCTTAAGGGGTTAAAGGATGAACGAATAGTTAAAAACAAATAGTTGTGTAAAATTACGAGAGCTCAGTACACAGAACACCAGCTGCCGTATTTCAGAATCACAGAAAGGTCAACTAAGTCTTCCATCTTTCCAGGTCAAGAAAATGAATACAACTGAGTTATGTAATATAGTCTGTGATCTTACAATCTGCATGTTTGTCAAATGTGTTTTCATAACTCCGTAGTCTGTATACAAAAGTTATTTTTACCCTAGGTTTCATGTTCTAGCGATACATTTCTTGGCAAAGCCAGATTCCTAAAAAAAATATATAATTTAAGTGATGGTCTATATATGTGTTTGTATTTATAGATACTTGGTCTTCAAGGGGCACTCGGCACCATAACCCCACCCTTTTTTTTTTTTTTTTTTTTGGGTGTCTTCCTGGCACCCAGAACGAGCAACCGTTCAACCTAACAGCCTAGGTTGTCACCCGGTCATTGCTGTTCAGTTTGGATGGAATTGCATTTGATAATGCAGGGTAGTTTACGCATTATTTGTGCAGCTGGGGTGGGTTGTGTGTGCAAGGGAAGGCCATGGTTGGTTGTGTTGTTTTAATATTTTTTTCATTTTATGCTGATTAAAAAGAGTTTCATAAAAAATAAATTAAAACGGATACTCCACCATTATACTTACAGCTGTGCTGAGTTGGTTGAGGTGCTCCCTAGGTTAAAAACTACAAATATGACTGCTGCACTGAATGTGTATCCATGTGCTGTTAAATGCTCCGTGGAGCATCTCACAATGCTTCGTGTGTATCTCAGACTTTGTGGGGTGCTGTATATAGAATTTTGGGGTGGTAGATTCATTACGCACATTGCCGGTCCTCAGACAAGTAGATCATTAACACCTTAATTTGGATTGGCATGAAATAGGATTTTTCCTAATCCCTTGTCATGCTGATCGCATCTATACATTAGCTGCCAATTTAACAATGCAAAAACATTGTGTATGTAAAGGAAGCTGACCCTGAGATATATGTGTGTGTGTTGAAGTATGAACATTCCTAGTTATATACATTGTGTAGGAGACAGACCTAAGCTTTAACTTTAGCATCATACTAGGGTGTCCTACCCTTCTCTGTGCTTTGTATATAGGACAGTTCCCTCTGGTGTGCTTATAAAGAGGAAGAGCTTTGTCAGATACTCTACATTTTGCATGTGTCATTCAGCATGTATCAGCAATATCCCCTCCTTTTATTCAGGCTGGCTTTAGAGTGTTAGTGTATAATGCATAGCTGTCACTTATCAACATATGGTTTCATGCTTGACACGAAGTCTTTGTGCGGAGTGAGACACATTGAGGGGATGCCGAATCTGCCGATGCTATAAAAAACATCTTTGCAATATGTGTATTTCATTTTCAGGGGCGGAATTCAATTACTGCCATTGGAGTTCCCATCCAAAGTGCAATTGCTAGAATGAAATACATCTTTCCAATTCCAATCTTTCTTAGTTTTTAGCAACTATCTCTAGTAATGTTTACCTTTACACATTTTACTTCTAGTAACAATTTGTACAATTCACAAATTGCGTACTTATAATCTTTAACTCCTTAAGGTCTGAAAACAAAATTATTCCTGTCAAAATAGAACATACCATTAATTTAATGTATCTATAGATATGCAAATGCTAAATAAGCTGGTCATGCCATAAAGTGTTTAGGGACTCATTTGTGACAACGACCTGAAATGTTATTGGTTGATTACTATTGAAAAGCATAAAATGTAAGAGCGCACCAAGATATTAAATAACTCAAATCACACTTTATAATCAATACACACACACTGTAGTACTGAGCACCATAAACAAGAAATGATATTATGTATACATAGTAACCTTAAAAAGTGTTACAATTCATTCCAAAGTTGCTGAAAGCAACAAGGAAATAAATGCAAATATAGTCCGTAATAAGACACTAGCAACGCTTCAAATTAGCTGAAAACAAGTGCCGATAAGCAAAGGGGTTTATCTCTTAAATGTTCAAATGCTCTCTGCATATAAGATATAACACAACCAATAAAGGGGGTGTTACACCTAAAAGGAACACGCTCAGTATACATAAGCTAAAATATCAAACACTGTAATGCAAAACATGAATAAATGAACTGTTCACACAAATTGAAACTCAGTCAGTGGCCAGAGAAAGATGAAAATGGCTTAGCACCGACAATACCTATCCATTGTGGGGCCCTCACTACGGATACAAAATGTGTAGAATATAAAATTACAAGGATGCTGGAATCCACAGTACCCAATGATGGAGCAGTCTATTTAAGTTGCTCTTATTCAATTTTCTGTTTATTTTTAATTACCCACAGCTTTTCTGTTTGGTTAGTTACGATGTATAAATGTATAATACATGCATTTGATTGGGTAATGGTTAATACATGCATGACAATTAGGGGTTTTATTTATAGGGGCACAGACAGCTGTAAGGGATAACTAACTCCCAATTCAGACACTAGTATTCACTTAAATAAATAAGACAGTGGAGCTGCATAATAATCCAAAACACCAAACTGGGAATTGGAGAGAACTCTCAAAGGGGATAATGTTCTCCAACTCCACCAGTTTTCCAGCGTGAATATTTCACCCTAAAATCTGCAGTTCTGTTTTAATTTCTCTGAAATATAATTTTTTGTTTTGTTTTTGTGTGTGTGAATATACATTCACTGTTGGTTGAACAATGTTTATTTTCAAATTACACAGAAATAATTTTCTTGTTCTTTTCCCCTTAGAATTATCACAAGGTGTTGCTCTGCCAAGCCTTAATACAAAGACCCTTTATGTCAATGTCTTACCGACGACAGCAGAGTGCTAGCAAGCTCCTTCTACCAGATATCACAACTGCACACACGGATCAAAGTGAAATCATCAACAGACTTTGATTGGACTGAATTCACCCTGGGGTTACAATAGCCCTTTCTGCATTTGTTGTGCTGTCACCCTTTTAGTGCCCTTATAATTCTTTGTCCAAGGAAAAGTTGAATAACCACATTTGTATGTATTTCAATGCACCTGTTTGAAATATCGATCTGTGATAAGCGATAGCTGATGCCTATTAATAATGTGGAGAAGTGTATTTATTAACCAAGGTGGTTTCTCCATCTTCCAGGCAAAATCTGTTGACTGCCATTGCTTTGTTTTTTGGATTTGAGGCATTATCTAGCATGTGAATGGGGATACATCTGATATTAAACTTTTTCATGAAACGGTGGCTGTTTATTGTTGTGACAGTGATAATCAGTTCATATTACCTCCCTCGGTTTCTGAGTCAATCAGGGAATTAGTTTTTGTTACTGTCTGGGTTCTTCACTAAAGTGTGAATTGTCAGGAATTCAGTCTGAAGTTAAAAGTTTGAGGCCAAAATAGCTGAACTGAAAACAATACTGACTTGGAGATTTATTTAAATGTTTTTTTTTAAACCTGCTACTTTGGCCCAAACTCCCTTTCTTTTTGACAATTTGCACTATTAACTGGGTATATTTACAGGATTATCCACAAATGTAAGAGTGGAAGTTGACAGTTCTCATCTACTGTGACAAATAAACAAAAAATAAGTGTTGTGCTTAGGATCATGCTTATTAATAATATCTACAAAAAGATCTGTGAAAGATGACAAATCTAATGCAGCCCATCCGCTTAAACCAAAAAAGGTAAACACATGTATAGTGATCAAACTCACATTTCCCAGAGCCCTAACAACCCTGGCTGTGTGTGAAAGAAAAGCCGGTGTGAATAGTTTTGAGTGGGAATGGATCACAGCTTGATATCCACAATCTCGAGCACAATCTCCGAAGGAGACAAAACCAGGAATCCCCATTGACACAGTATTACACACAGTTATATTGTTATACAGATTAAAAAAACGCTTATTTCATGCAATGGTGCCAACATAGTCAGCCCACAAACACATGATTGACAGTGATGAATGCGGATAATAGCAAGACACTTCCTGGTTTCTTGTGGTTCCAATCTTTGTCTCTGCCTCCGATGACCTATCTCTGTGACTCATTAACTGTAAATCTGTGTTCCAGAGAATGTCTTTACTTGATAGTTAGGAAATTTGAGAGTAGTAACATAAAAGATACAGTATAATTGTAGCAAACGGAGATTGAAACCAGTAACAAAAAAATATTTAAAGCTGCGGACAGACAGAATATAGTCTGTGTAGAAATAAATCATATGCACAATATACTGTACCTAACATGCCTTCGAAGGCACCCTTTAATAAAAAGTTTCTCTATGAGTGAATAATAATACAAAGGTAAGTGTCCCCTTCCCTACCAATGATGATCAATTGTACATATTATTTGGCCTCCATATAAAGTATCTAGTTAGACTCCCTGGCTGTTTTTCTGGTTCTTAGTGATTAATTTGAGAAACTGTCTAAAACATTGTTATATCCTGGACAGTCTATGCTTATTGTGTGAAAGGATTCTCTGTAACCTGATATGATAAAACCTCCAAGTCCCTAAATGTTCAACCCCTGACGCGCTTCGCCTTTCGGCAAATCAGTGGGGTAAAAACATCCCGTCAAGGTTTAAAATGTAGATAGAATGAGGTTTATAAGTAGAGCTATTTGAAAAATAGATTACTCTACTGAAACTAGCGAGGTAGATGCCATCAAATTCAGAAAATCTGTATCTCCACTGTTATGTAACTAAGCCCCTATTGCGCTACAGGGTTAATCATACCCTCTATTGCCAAGAGCTACTGACCCATTTGCTTTAAGAAGGATTTTTTTTGTTTTTGTTTAATTCTTTATTTTTCATTGTGCAAAAGATAAAAAAAGGGCTGACAATGCCACAATAGCATATGCATGCACAGTAGTAGTCAACAGAGGTTTATATATAAATGGCAATGGGCGATTAGCACATACCGTATATACTCGAGTATAAGCCGAGTTTTTCAGCACATTTTTTGTGCTGAAAAACCCCAACTCGGCTTATACTCGAGTCAGTCTGTATTATGGCAATTTACATTGCCATAATACAGACTGGGGGCTGGCAGCGAGCGCTTACCTCTCCTGCAGCTCCTGTCAGCTCCCTCCTCCTCCGCGCCGGTCCGGTCAGCACCTCGGTCAGCTCCCAGTGTAAGTCTCGCGAGAGCCGCGGGGTCATAGTGCGGCTCTCGCGAGACTTACAGTGTGAGCTGAGAGAAGAGCTGCACGGACCGGCGCGGAGGAGGAGAGAGCTGACAGGAGCTGCAGGAGAGGTAAGTAACAGCTCTGCCAGCCCCCCTCCTCCCCCCACTGAACTGCCAATGCCATTGGACCACCAGGGAAGGAGAGCCCCCCTCCCTGCCATGTATCAAGCAGGGAGGGGGGACACAAAATAAATAAATTAATAATATATAAATAATAATAAAAATAATATTAAAATAATATAAATAATAATAAAAATAATAATAAAAAAAATAATAATATAACAAAACAAATTAAAATAATATTAAATTTTTTTTTATAAAAATGCCCACCCCCCCACCAAGGCTCTGCAACACAAACACACACTGCATCACACACTGCATCACACACACACAGCATACACACACACTGCATTCATTCACACACACACACTACATTCATTCACACACACACTGCACTTTCATACTCACTGCACACTCATACACACACACTGCGCACTCATACACACACTGCGCACTCATACACACACACTGCATTCATCATATACACACACTGTAAATAAATATTCAATTAATATAATTTTTTTAGGATCTAATTTTATTTAGAAATTTACCAGTAGCTGCTGCATTTCCCACCCTAGTCTTATACTCGAGTCAATACGTTTTCCCAGTTTTTTGGGGTAAAATTAGGGGCCTCGGCTTATATTCGGGTCGGCTTATACTCGAGTATATACGGTATTTGTAAAGGACCACAAAGGATTATAAGCTAGGTAAACATGTCTATGCGGAAAATACATAACTAATACTCAGACAAAGAATATAAGCCAGCCTAGAGATTCATGTTTGGTATATTAAACATGTTGGAGAGAGTATGCTCCGCAATGTTAAATAGGAGACTGGGCGAATATGGGGAACCTACTAGGTAATATGGAATATGGAAGGTAAAATATAATGATAATGCCCTACTGGAGGGGTACACGCAGTTGTGTTGCGCTAGATAGCGCGGTAAAGGCAGCCAAAGCGTGTGAAAAGGACAGAAACTGAGGCAAATAGAACTAAAATTAAAATAAAAACACTGCTGATCATGCAGCTGTCCACGCTGCGTCATGGAGCTCTAGCAAAAGTCCCAGGCCTCCCGGTTACACCTACAAAGAGTCAGCCTATTCCAGAGACCGGTAAATTTGTAGCTGTCAGGGTACCTGTTGGTGATGTATCCAGGGAGGACATCCTCTCTGCTTAGGGGCTCCCTTCCCCTAGCATTTCGGCATATTCCGGCCGTTTTCGCGCCGGCCGCGCTAGCTCCTCCCCCTTTTATGACGCGACGGCTAGCGTCGACGTCATGACGTCGGCATTTGCATAAAGTGCCGGGAACCGCTATTCCGGACCTTTTGGGGGCGTGGTCTCTATTTAGGTTACAGGGTATTTAAAGGAAACCTTTACTACTGCTCATTGCCCTGTCGTGGTTCTAGCTTGCTAGTCACTCAGCGCGTTCTTTATCTTGTGTTTCCGGTTTTGACCCTTGCTTGTCTTTTGTCCTGTTGTCCTCTCCTCTCCTTTGACTCGGCTTGTATCTCGCTTACCTGTCCTCCGGCTCCCTTGACCTCGGCTTACCTTTTGACTATTCTTGCTTTGTCCTTACGTTAGTCCGGCCATTCTAAGGTCCGGTATACGTACCTCCTTCTGTGCGCACTCTGCGTATTGGATCCCTGTCAGTTTCCTGACATTACGACAGGGCCATGATGGATCCTGCAGGTGCTAGTCCTCCTGACCCCAGATTTGAGGCCATGGACCATAGAATGGACCAAATGGCTTTAGCATTACAAACTTTGTTGACACGCTCCAGTACCCAGTCTGAAGAAATACGTTCCACTGCTAGCCACTCGCTAAGTACTGGTTTGGAAGTAGCCACTGTAGGCGCATCTTCCCATGTCACGTCACCATTACGATATGGGGGTTCACCTGATGCTTGTCGTGGTTTTTTAAACCAGATAAGTATACATTTCGAACTACAACCCCGGGCTTACCCCACTGACAGGGCTAAGGTAGGCTTTATCATAACCCTGCTAATAGATAAAGCACTTAGATGGGCCAATCCCCTTTGGGAGAATGACAATCCTTTAGTCTACAACTACACTGCGTTTGTCACGGCTTTTAGAAGAACCTTTGACCCCCCAGGGAGGAAGATTAATGCGGCCAGATCCCTGTTACGCCTTAAACAACAAGATAGGACCCTTGTAGAATATGCTCTAGAGTTTAGATCATTGGCAGCAGAAGTGAAATGGAACGAACAAGCTTTTATGGATGTTTTCTTGAATGGGTTGTCTGATGAAATTCTAGATGAAATTGCCACAAGAGAACTTCCGGAAAATTTAGAGGATTTAGTATCCTTCATTTCCAGAATAGATGAACGCATGAGACAGAGGCAGAACACTCGGGAAAGAGTTACTAGACTTCCTGTAAGACTCGCTCCCTCATTTCAGAACCCTGACTCCTATAATCCTACTCCACCAGAACCTATGCAAATAGGTAATACTCGCTTATCTGAGGCTGAGAGACAGTACAGGAGAAGGGAGGGTCTCTGTTTATACTGCGGGCTGAGAGGTCACCTACGTCTTAGTTGCCCTAATCGTCCGGGAAACGCTCGCACCTAAGTTCCCTTAGAGGACGGGCCTTGGGTGTTTCATTACTGTCCTCTATACATAATAAAAAAGACCATAGGCTTCTGATTCCTGTCTCTCTAGCTTGGGAAAAGGGGTTTATTGCTACGATGGCATTATTAGATTCTGGAGCAGCAGAAAGCTTTATAGACCAAACTTTTGCTAATAAGCATTGTATCCCATTCCAATTGAGAGATACACCCTTGGCCGTTGAGGCCATAGATGGTAGACCTTTATCTGAACCAGTAATATTCCATGAGACCGAACCCGTTAAGCTTACTGTTGGTATTTTCCACGAAGAGTTGATTTCCCTTCTGTTAATTTCCTCCCCGGCAGTCCCAGTGGTTCTAGGATATTCTTGGCTCAAGAGACACAACCCTCATTGACTTGACTGGGAGGGTGGAGAAATCGTTTCTTGGGGTATGGGTTGTAGGAAAGAATGTCTGCAGAGAGTTACTTCTGTTTGCCCCGTAAACTCTTATGCTAACACTTCTCAATCCACAGACGTTCAGATACCATTACAATATCTAGACCTCAAATCTGTATTTGACAAGGGTAAGGCGGATACTTTACCTCCCCACCGGTCTTATGACTGTTCTATTAAACTTTTCCCTGGTACTATGCCTCCCAGGGGTACGGTATACCCTCTATCCACCAAGGAAAACTTAGTTTTAGAGGAATATATCAAGGAGAATTTAGACAAGGGATTTATTAGAAAGTCTTCTTCTCCGGCGGGGGCGGGTTTCTTTTTTGTAGAAAAGAAAGACGGTACCTTACGTCCTTGTATAGACTATCGGGGATTGAACAAAATTACTATCAGAAATGCTTACCCTATTCCTTTGATTACTGAACTCTTTGACAGACTAAAGGGCTCGAGTATTTTTACTAAACTTGACTTAAGAGGAGCATATAACTTAGTGCGAATTAAACAAGGAGATGAATGGATGACAGCATTTAATACCCGTTACGGGCATTATGAGTATACCGTAATGCCATTTGGGCTCTGTAACGCCCCGGCCGTCTTCCAAGACTTGATCAATGAAGTTCTTAGAGAATTCCAACATGAATGTGTAATTGTATATTTGGATGATATACTAATCCATTCTAGAGATATTAATTCACATCATAGACAAGTCAGAAAGGTATTACAGAAACTTTTACAACATGGATTGTATTGTAAATTGGAAAAATGTAGCTTTGACCAGTCTCAGGTAACTTTCTTAGGTTACGTAATTTCCAAAGACGGGTTTATGATGGACCCGACCAAACTAAAATCGATTTTAGATTGGCCTTTACCTAAGGGACTCAAAGCCATACAAAGATTTCTTGGATTTTCTAATTATTACAGACGTTTTATTAAAGGGTACTCCTCTGTTATCGCTCCTATCACTAATATGACCAAACAAGGAGCCGATACCAAAACCTGGTCTACTGAGGCTTTATCTGCTTTCGAAACGCTCAAACAGTCTTTTGCCTCAGCACCTGTATTAGTTCATCCTGATACCTCTCTACCCTTTTTACT
This sequence comes from Pelobates cultripes, assembly GCA_933207985.1. Taxonomy (NCBI): domain Eukaryota; kingdom Metazoa; phylum Chordata; class Amphibia; order Anura; family Pelobatidae; genus Pelobates; species Pelobates cultripes. The sequence continues at coordinate 96,890,887 of OW240919.1, read as the reverse complement.
TGAAGTTGATGCGTCTGAAACAGGGATAGGCGCAGTGTTATCCCAACGACAAAGTTTAGATAAGCCGCTGCACCCATGCGGTTTTTTTTCCAAGAAACTATCACACACTGAAAGGAGATATGACATTGGTGATAGGGAACTTTTAGCTATCATTATGGCATTAAAGGAATGGAGACATTTGTTAGAGGGCACCGTCCTTCCAGTTACTATCTTGACTGACCACAAAATTTATCGTATATGGGGGAGGCCAAAAGATTATCTGCCAGGCAGGCACGTTGGTCTATGTTCCTTACACACTTTAATTATGTGCTTACTTACAGGCCTGGTTCTAAGAACACTAAGGCAGACGCTTTGTCACGTCAGCACGAACCTACCACCTCTACAGAGGATACTTTGTTCCCTATTATTCCTGAAGTCAATATTATCGCCAACACCAATGTCAAAATACACTCTCCATTGCTCGCTGATATTCAGAACGAACAATCTCTTGCTCCCGAACGTACTCCTGTGGGCCGCTTGTTCGTGTCTCCCAAATTCCAAGTGGACATTATTCGCTGTTTCCACGATAGCAAGATCGCTGGTCACCCCGGCATCCACAAAACTTACTGTCTGATCTCCAAAGACTTCTGGTGGCCCGGTTTACGTAGGGATGTGGAAGACTTTGTCAAGGCTTGCAATGTTTGTGTCAGGAATAAACTTCCGCGGGATCTCCCTTGTGGTTTATTGCAGCCCTTAGTCGTTCCCAACAAACCTTGGGCTTGTTTGGCTATGGATTTTATTGTTGATCTACAAGCTTCCAATAGGCATACAGTTATCCTCACGGTCCTTGACAGGTTTACTAAAATGGCTCATTTCGTTCCCTTGCCTAAACTTCCGTCCTCCCCCGAACTGGCCGTGATATTTGCTAGAGAAATTTTCCGTTTACATGGTATTCCCAATGAGATTGTGTCAGACAGGGGTTCCCAATTTATTTCCCGTTTTTGGAGATCCTTCTGTTCACAGTTGGGCATCAAACTGAATTTTTCTTCGGCCTATCATCCTCAATCTAACGGAGCAGCCGAACGCACTAACCAAAAAATTGAGCAATATCTACGTTGTTTTGTTTCTGAACACCAGGATGACTGGGTCGGTCTGATTCCTTGGGCGGAGTTTGCTCACAACAACCTTGTTTGTGGTTCCACTCGTAATAGCCCCTTTTTCTTGAACTATGGCTTTAACCCTACTGTTCTTCCGTCGGTGTCTCCTTCCCAGGGTATACCGTCGGTTGATATTCATATAGCCAACCTGAGAAAGTTGTGGGATCAGACTCGACAAATTCTTGAACGTAGTTCCGCGGTGTTTAAGTCACATGCTGATAGGCGTAGACGTCCTGCTCCTATTTTTTCTCCGGGGGATAGGGTCTGGTTGTGTACCAGACACATTCGCCTGAAAGTTCCTTCCTTGAAGTTTGCTCCTCGTTACATTGGTCCTTACAGGGTACTGAGGAGGATCAACCCGGTTTCTTATTTGCTGGATCTACCTCCTACTCTACGCATCCCTAACTCTTTTCATGTGTCGTTATTGAAACCTCTTGTTTGTAACAGATTTTCCTCCCGCTCTGCTCCTCCATCCTCGGTCCGTGTGGATGGTCAGGAGGAATATATCATCAAGTCCATCCTTGATTCTCGTATTTCTAGGGGGAAGCTGCAATACCTCATAGACTGGAAAGGTTATGGTCCAGAAGAGAGGTCTTGGGTTCCTGGTATAGACGTGCATGCTCCTCGTCTTCTTCGGGCCTTCCACGTTCGTTTTCCTTCTAAACCAGGTCCCATCCGCCCGGTGGGCGTTTCTAGAAGGGGGGGTACTGTCAGGGTACCTGTTGGTGATGTATCCAGGGAGGACATCCTCTCTGCTTAGGGGCTCCCTTCCCCTAGCATTTCGGCATATTCCGGCCGTTTTCGCGCCGGCCGCGCTAGCTCCTCCCCCTTTTATGACGCGACGGCTAGCGTCGACGTCATGACGTCGGCATTTGCATAAAGTGCCGGGAACCGCTATTCCGGACCTTTTGGGGGCGTGGTCTCTATTTAGGTAACAGGGTATTTAAAGGAAACCTTTACTACTGCTCATTGCCCTGTCGTGGTTCTAGCTTGCTAGTCACTCAGCGCGTTCTTTATCTTGTGTTTCCGGTTTTGACCCTTGCTTGTCTTTTGTCCTGTTGTCCTCTCCTCTCCTTTGACTCGGCTTGTATCTCGCTTACCTGTCCTCCGGCTCCCTTGACCTCGGCTTACCTTTTGACTATTCTTGCTTTGTCCTTACGTTAGTCCGGCCATTCTAAGGTCCGGTATACGTACCTCCTTCTGTGCGCACTCTGCGTATTGGATCCCTGTCAGTTTCCTGACAGTAGCAGGCAGGTAGTGTCTGCTGAGAGTATCTGCATAGATATGCCTTCCTCTCCTCCCCATTTTGCTTCAGTGACACCTTCCCTGAGCCTCTGACTCGGTTGCTTTGCAAGGACAAGTCTATCCTCTGTGATGGGCAATGGAAGTCCTTAATGGTTTGGAGCCTATTTCAGCCTCCACTGGTGTGGGCGGTGTCGTTGGCACAAGCCCCCTTTTGGCCCATTGTCTGGGTGGGCGGACAGCGTGGGTATTGCCCTGTGTGACAAAACGCTTTCCACAGATGTTTGCCATGGACTCCTGGAGGAATGTGGAAGCTGGCCTCCTGCCCACCGACTATAGGCCAGGTCAGCGACTGTAAACACCCATATTTTATTCCCCCTGGTTTTTCGCTTTCCATCAGTGTGCAAAGAACCGAGCGCTAGCTCCCTGGCAGCCGTTCGCATGGACCAAAACCGCGAATAGACTTCAGGGGAACTTAGCCGCGAAAGCCCTGGAACTATTTTTAGCATGAAGACTTTGCGGTTCCCAATCTGTCCCCAGCGGCACTTAGCCCCGGTTCTATGGAATTCTTTTTGACTAGGGGACCGTGCGGTCGGTCAAATTGTGACTTCCAGGAAATTCTTGAACCCCTGAACCGAGCTGGGTGATATTTGGATATGTTGGTCACCCAGATCGGGGCTATCAGGGGATGTAACTTTTGTGAGGTTTTATGTATTTTAGGGTACTTTTGGGATGTTTGGGAAATGTTTGTTTTTTGTGCTTAGAGGTAATTGAGTTTAATACAGTGCTTGACTCAATCTCCCAGGCACAGGGGAAGGATTATCTTGTTTTATGTGTCCTGGACCTGAGAGCCAATGTAATCATGAGTATGTTTTTACTGTAGTCTACTCTCAGGTCCAGCAGGGAGTGCCCCTTGCATGGGGACCTGCATATAAGGCCAGTTGTGGCTGCCATTAAATGTATTCCAGCTTGTCCTCCCAGAACTATGTGTCGTCTGGTTACTGGGAGGGGAAAGGGCTATTCTTTAGTCACTGTTTCAGTGTGGAGGATTCAACGGGGAAAGTCCTTGTAAGTACTAGAGCTCCCAGCACTGAGTGCCTAGGGGTTGCTAGAGCGAGTTCCCCATTTGACACCAGGAGGGAGCAGTTCCAGGTCTGAGTGTCGTCCAGAGCCTGGGGGTTGCTAGAGCGAGTTCTCCATTCGACACCAGGAGGGAGCGGTTCCAGGGCCCCAGTCAAGTCACGGCGACTGAGGGCAAGAGTGCTGAGGTTCGTCCCCTTTTCCTGCTAGAAAGCGTTCCTTTGGCGGAGGTACCCAGTCGGGGTACAGGGAGCTCCGTTACACCATGATTGTACCTTCTCATCTTCTCGCCCCTGTGTCTCCATTCTTTCGCCATAGGTGAAGGGTGTAATGTCGTCCACCCGATGGCAGCAGATACGCTGCGCTGTGCGACCGCACGTGAATCTTGTGATGAGCTACAGTTCCTACTGAGCTCCCTGGCTTGACTTTGCTTACGTTCTAATTTCAGCCCAAAGTCAGTAAATATTATATTAAGTCGTGCCAAGCTTGTCTCCAGCGAGGCAAGTGCAGTAGGGGCTTGTGGGGCGTCCACCAATTTAACTCGATAGGTGTCACAGGTTTTGTGTTAGCAGGTCCACAATCTCTCCAGTAGATTGAGTCGATTAGCTGGTGCCGGGGTATCCCTCACCGGCGGGGGGGGGGACAGGAGCCTTTCTGTTGTCTGCAATTCGTGTCGAAATACCAGTGGGGAGATAGGCTGCGTTTCCCACGCCTGTACTCTCAGGTAGGCCGAAATAGGTGGTTGGTAAGCAGGGCCGGACTGGGAAAAAAATTCGTCCTGGGCATTTTTTTTTAATCACAGTGGCCCACTAAGAAGGGGGCGGGGCAGGGGGGGTGTGTTTTGTCATCACCATGGACTAGCACGCCCCCTCTCAAAGTGAGCATGTTGGTTCAATGCTCTTCCAGGGCAGACCATGCGCAGAGCTCTGGTAAAGAGTTTTAGCATGAGAAAAAGACCCTGTATTTGTTCTGCACAGTGCAAGCAAATTGAATAACATGCTTGCACTGTGTTTCCTTGCAACTTGTCTCTGGTGTCTCTATAAATGGATACCAGGAGACAAAAGGGTCAGGAAACAGTATTGTGCATGTGTTTGGAGCCTGCTTGTGGGATTGCGTGTGTAGAGTGAGCTGATTGTGGTGTGGTATTGTGTAATAAGGTCGGTTTTAGTCGTGTTGTGTTTGTGGTGTAATGTGATGCATATGTGGCTAGGGGCTGTAGATAATGTGTGGATAGGGGATGCAGTATGAGTGTGAGGAGTGCTGTAGTGTGTGTCTGTATATATATATATATATATATATATATATATGTGTGTGTGTGTTTGAAAGTATTGTGTGTGGTGCAGTGTGTTGGGTGTTATGTGTGTATCTGTGAGGGATGCAGTGTGTGTGATGGATGTTGTGAGTGTAAGGGTGCTGTGTATGTGAGGGTGATGTGTGTGAGAGTGATGTGTGTGAGGCATTGTATCCTCTTACCTTTAGCCTGGAAGGAGAGACTGTGCAGCTGCCATTCCTGGTGGTCCTAGTGGTGAGTGATCTCTAGCCATGGCAACGCTCCGGAACTAGCGAGAGGAACCCGGTTGAGCTGCAAGATAGAGCTCCGCCGGGTCCTCTATCCCTCCCTCCCCAGCCGCATGTCTGTGCAAGTGGGCCAGTGAGGGAGATCTTTAACCTCCCCAATGGCCCGTCATGGACTACTGAAGGGCCAGGGCTCGGATAGAGCGAGCCAGGTCCATCTAGGATTAACCCTGCCTGCTGTAAACATAGCAGTTTCTCTACTTTAGGGTTAATCCAGCCTCTAGTGGCCGTCTCATTGACAACCCCTAGAGGCGCTTCCGCGGTTCTCACTGTGATTTTCATTTTGAATGCTTTCCTATGCACTGGCTGAATGCGCGTGCGGCTCTTGCTGCACATGCGCATTCAGCCGATGATGACCGAAGGAGGAGGAGAGTCCCCAGCGCTGAGGGAGCCCGGCGCTGGAGAAAAGTGAGTGTTTAATCCCCTTCCTTCCCCTTCAGCCTGGCGGGAGTGGGACCCTGAGTGTGGGGGCCCTATAGTGCCAGGAAAACGAGTTTGTTTTCCTGGCACTATAGTGGGCCTTTAATGGCGACATATAACAAGAGGTTAATTTTAATTTCAGGAAATGTATCTTTGTAGGGGTTATGGAGCAATTGAAATAAATGAATGTCAGGAGAAAATTGTAAGTCTATGTAGGTGATCAAATAATGGTTTTGCAGTATAGTTATTCTTGGACACTTGAAGAGGTAAGTGGTCTTCTTTTACTCTTCTGTTTTATTCTAGATTTACTCTAGGCAACTTTTGCGGGGTTTATGTTGGAGCTAATGCTTTTTAACTGGGGTTAAAGTTTAAACATGGGCCCTGTAATATGGCTTTGACTGTTTTTAAGAATGCCATCTGTTATGAAAACAGCAGATTGGTTGGTCAAAACCTTTACCTGTTTCACTTTTCTTTTAAAATCTGCTGGCAATACTACAGAAAGTTGGTCAAACTAGGTTACTTCTTGGTTTGGTCAGAGCACATTGCAAGACTTTCACTATGTATTCAACTTGCTGATCAGTGTATACTATAGGTTTTGGCAATTAAAATAAAATAATAATTTCAATTTACATACTAAATGATATTCCATCTTGAATCTTATGTTTTTTAATGTACTGTTGATATTGCCCAATGATACATATCGATTGTTCAGTAAGCCGCTCATTCATCTAAACAAGAAGAAACAAAATTTACGACCCTCGTTAAATCTCCTTCTATGGGATCTACACCTTGTTTCATGCACCAGTGGGACCATAAATTCCAGGCTGTTCTATAATGTGATTTGGTATGTGGTGCCTATATATCTTTGTAAAAGTGACTTTCCAGTTCTAAAAGCCTATCCACAGTCTCTGAATGTTTGAAACTAGATATGCCAATAACAGGAGATAGAGAATACAAACCGGTATGACTAATTGCAGTCAATGTATAATCAGTCGGTAGGAACAGCCAAGCGTCTATGCATTCTCCTAAAATATAAGAAAACACAGAAAATTGGCCTGAAAGGGGTTGATCCAGACTATTGTTGCCCTTTGTGGTTGATTCAAAGGTTTCACTATCAAAATCATTAAAAAATAGGAGGAATGTTATATTTGTTTTAAAATGTATTGGTTATCAATATATATATATATATATATATATATATATATATATATATACATACATACATACATACATACACACACACACACACACACACACACACACACATATTGTAGCTACAGGGCTATCTGAAATAAAATCAATGTCTCGGAATCTCATTATGGGAATGCTAGATATCAGCTTTTCTTTGTAGGACCACAATGAATTCTGTATTCTGTTCTGGCAGGATGTGAAAATGTTGCCTTTCATACAGCTCCAAGTTATTCCTGATGTGGTCCTAAAGGAGCACATATTTTGCTAGACAGCATTTCCAAGCCGTTATTAAAGTGACACTTTGTGTTAGCAATAAGATGTATTCTTAACACGACCATGTTCCAAACTGAGTGAAACTGCAGCAAGCTGAACTAGCGCTTGTCTGGTAGACAGCCACTCGATGCAGCCTGAGTATTGAAATGCAGTTTCTCGAAAACTGCAATGTTTTACATTCCAGGACTAAGGGGGGCAGGGACAATGCACTCCGACCACTTCAACGAGAGGAAATGGTCTGGGTACCTATAGTGTCCCTTTAACAGAATTCACAGGTGTTCGGAATATATTGGATGTTCTGCAAGATCCCTGCTACTTTTACAAACACCATGTATTTACACATTTGTTACATAACATATAAATATATATAAATAAAAGGAAGTGGTGTATATATCACAGATGTGCATGGAAAGAATTTTTGTTGCAGTTCAGTAATGCTGGAAAAATTATCTGGTTTTCGGTTCATCTAAAATGTGTTCATATATCCAATTTGGTAAAATTTGTAGTTTTTTTTTTACGAATGTCAGACAACTATACATCTTTATGTTTTTAAAACAGGATTAATGCAAACTAAAAGCAAAAAAAACCCAAGGATTGCTTTTTTTTTTTAAATTCTTTATTTTTGGTCAAAAATAGCACAGTGATACTCATTACAGAACACCACTATACACATGGTACAGCAACGAAGAATTAAACAATATATGACATCAAGTGGTGCGACTCATCCGAGTTAAACAGAATAACATCATGTCTTCAATTCACCTCATGAGCATATTCACCCACCTTGTTATCGATGACCTAAATGAAACCCCATTTTTTTTAATTTATTTTTTTAAGTATAGTCAAAAAAAAGAGAAATATAGGACAGAAAGATCCCTCGGCTCTAGCGAAACACGTGTTTATTTTTTTCCCTTTAAACTTCCTAAGAACGCCTACTAAGAAGTTTCTAGAACAGAAAAGCTTGTGGAAAGCGTGTAGGAGAGCCACTTCAGGAAGAAAGAGGAGTGGTCGCCTACTGGGGGGGAGGGGAGGAAGGGGGACCTGGGCGAGTGCCGCCTCCGTCGGTCCTTCTACACCACCCTCCATAGGAAGGATTGCTTTTAAAGGAAGGCTATGCATTGTACGGTCAATGGCTGCAGCATCCCACAAGTGCTACTAACGAATAAACAAATGGCGAACGAAATTCGGTAATTTGTTAAATAGCGATTCTGTATTTGTTTTCGGCCAAGAGGAACGAAAACTGAAAATTTTGTTATTTGCTGTTCATCCAAAAACTTAAGCACATGTAGATATAAATGTGCAGTAACACACTAGAACCACTTATATCTGAATTGTACATGTAGTATAATATGCATTGGTATGTGATATTGATATTATATGTATAAAATATATTTGTAATATAATTGTTATCTTTGTTTTGTGCTCATAATTAGCCCAGACTAAATGCGTCCTAAAATGGACTATAGATTGAACAGGAATCAATCAGGGTCTTTACACAATACCGCCAGAGTAATTCACTGGCTGAATTGGAAAAATCCTCCCGGTCAGCAATGTTTCCAGTTTAGATATTTCACCAAACAAACAGTTTTAGTACTTTGTTCAATTTCAGATAAATCACTGTTTAATAAATAACGCTAATTAACGGAACACTCCAGAACCGTAAAGCACTTAATCTTGCTGCGATGTTATTGTTAAACGTTATCCGCTATATTAATGTCTTTAGTTTTTTTGTGCATGTCCCAGATTTTAGAAATATGTTTTGAAATGTATTACAGGAAGGATAATACCTGAAGTGTCCTAAACTCTTCTGCTCATGTGAAAACGGCAGTAAAATCATTTTAATGTTTACCTTTTGTATACACGTGGGTTCTTTTTTTTGGATGGGTATTCTCATTTGCTCTGTTGAACCGCTTGCAAGTATAGTTTTTGTCTGTTTTTTTCTTATTTGTTTCACTTGGCCATTCTTCAATAAAACCGTGATTGCTATTTATATCAGTGCAGTGTAATCTATGTACGCTGCTGCTTCTTTAGTTCCAAACATGGCTTCGCCCCTAGCTTCTCAGAGATTAAAGTTTATGTGAATCATCTCTGGTTTTATAAAGGAGTGCACAATGTCACATAACCGTTCTTTCATTGTCAACATATATCTTGTAGCCTTTAACAGCTCTCAGGATCCTTCTCTATCAAATAAAACAGACAGCTACTTAATGTCCGCTCCACATGCAATAACAAAGTGCTGGAGTGAAATTGTGATCAGATAATAAACCCACAACAAACTTTGGGATTGATCGCGCAAGTCGTGTCCCATATATAAGAGGACCCCATTTCAAAAGAGGCCTCATTCTAATCTAGAACCCAGGGAATGCATGAAAAATAACTTCAAAACCTTGAAAAAAGATACCTACATTTTTGTATATATATACAAGATGACATTCTCCCTTTAAATCTGGATATGTCCCCAGTGACGCAGATTGGTTACGATCACTAACCACGCCATGCCAGTATTTATATATTTGTACTGCCTTATAACATCTTTAGAATTAGCTTGTGTGCGTCAAAATGTTGCCAGTAAGACTACAGCGCTGAATGTTTTTGATAAAGGGAATGGTGCTCTCTCTTTATCAAAAGGATGTACGTGTATTATATCAATTATTTATTTAAATTGGTCTCTGACACTCCCTCATGACAGTCCAACTTAAAGTTTCATTCTCGCCAAAGATGGCAAATAAGCCTTGGTGGCTATATTTTTGAGAGCTTGGGAAAAATTGGTCCAGAAATTAACACATTGCCGAAAAACTGACAAAAAATGCCAGAGGATGTTCTATGGAGAAGGCTTATTACAAAAGTGCAATCACTGTTCCTCTTTACATTTACACAGCATTGATGGTTAAATACAATAATAATTTAATAAAATAATAAAATATTAATGTGTGATCGCATTGACTACAGTTATTATAGTTGATAATTGCCTATTCTTTCTTTTAGTCAGCAACCGAATGCACAGTGGAAGAGACTCCACAAAGTTTCCTAACCTACACGGTAGATCTCAATGTTTATTTAATTTCTATGACCGGCCTTCATTCTGACCCTTTCATCTCCTTTTATCTACTAATAGTCCGGAATGGCCACCCCATCCGTTCCCACACACTGAATGAAGCAACATACCTTTATTACTGCATTCTAATGCAGGTTGCCAGAACACATTTCAAGTACCCGATAATAAACTATTGATTTTGTTTTAAGTGGACTTCATATATGTGGGCATTATACTTAAATGCGGGTAGATATTATATTTAGAATATGTTCCATTTTTTGGAAGCTGCATCATATGATCAAAATTAGAAATGTGATGTGATATTTATAATATATATACAGTTGCAAAAAAAAGTATGTGAACCCTTTGGAATGATATGGATTTCTGCACAAATTGGTCATAAAATGTGATCTGATCATCATCTAAGTCACAACAATAGACAATCACAGTCTGCTTAAACTAATAACACACAAATAATGAAATGTTGAGATGTTTTTATTGAACACACCATGTAAACATTCACAATGCAGGTGGAAAAAGTATGTGAACCCCTAGACTAATGACATCTCCAAGAGCTAATTGGAGTGAGATGTCAGCCAACTGGAGTCCAATCAATGAGATGAGATTGGAGGTGTTGGTTACAGCTGCCCTATAAAAAACACACACCAGTTCTGGGTTTGCTTTTCACAAGAAGCATTGCCTGATGTGAATGATGCCTCGCACAAAAGAGCTCTCAGAAGACCTACGATTAAGAATTGTTGACTTGCATAAAGCTGGAAAGGGTTATAAAAGTATCTCCAAAAGCCTTGCTGTTCATCAGTCCACGGTAAGACAAATTGTCTATAAATGGAGAAAGTTCAGCACTGCTGCTACTCTCCCTAGGAGTGGCCGTCCTGTAAAGATGACTGCAAGAGCACAGCGCAGACTGCTCAATGAGGTGAAGAAGAATCCTAGAGTGTCAGCTAAAGACTTACAAAAGTCACTGGCAAATGCTAACATCCCTGTTAGCGAATCTACAATACGTAAAACACTAAACAAGAATGGATTTCATGGGAGGATACCACAGAGGAAGCCACTGCTGTCCAAACAAAACATTGCTGCACGTTTACAGTTTGCACAAGAGCACCTGGATGTTCCACAGCAGTACTGGCAAAATATTCTGTGGACAGATGAAACCAAAGTTGAGTTGTTTGGAAGAAACACACAACACTATGTGTGGCGAAAAAAAGGCACAGCACACCAACATCAAAACCTCATCCCAACTGTGAAGTATGGTGGTGGGGGCATCATGGTTTGGGGCTGCTTTGCTGCGTCAGGGCCTGGACGGATTGCTATCATCGAAGGAAAAATGAATTCCCAAGTTTATCAAGACATTTTGCAGGAGAACTTAAGGCCATCTGTCTACCAGCTGAAGCTCAACAGAAGATGGGTGTTGCAACAGGACAATGACCCAAAGAATAGAAGTAAATCAACAACAGAATGGCTTAAACAGAAGAAAATACGCCTTCTGAAGTGGCCCAGTCCTGACCTCAACCCGATTGAGATGCTGTGGCATGACCTCAAGAAAGCGATTCACACCAGACATCCCAAGAATATTGCTGAACTAAAACAGTTCTGTAAAGAGGAATGGTCAAGAATTACTCCTGACCGTTGTGCACGTCTGATCTGCAACTACAGGAAGCGTTTGGTTGAAGTTATTGCTGCCAAAGGAGGTTCAACCAGTTATTGAATCCAAGGGTTCACATACTTTTTCCACCTGCACTGTTAATGTTTACATGGTGTGTTCAATAAAAACATGGCAACATTTCATTCTTTGTGTGTTATTGGTTTAAGCAGACTGTGATTGTCTATTGTTGTGACTTAGATGATGATCAGATCACATTTTATGACCAATTTGTGCAGAAATCCTTATCATTCCAAAGGGTTCACATACTTTTTCTTGCAACTGTAAATGCAGAAAGATAAGTCCTGCGCTCACTCCCACCACTAATGGGCGGCAGCAATGACTACAGTACATATCAGCCCCAATATATAGTAAAAACCAAAGAAAAACAAGTTACCTGCGCTCTCTCCTTAATCCCTATGTATATTTAAACAAAAGGAGGTTTAGTTGCTCCAATGGCCATTGGAGGGAATGCCCACCTGCCAACGTCAAGGCAGACCCCCCCCTAAGCGGGTCCTACGCTGACCCTTCACCTTGTTTCTTTGAGCTTCTGGCAAAGATATATCTAATGAGACAGAGAGGGGTATTTTTTATATACACCCCTATATATTTATTAACCCTTAATAGGGCACATAGGATGGGTGGTATATACCACTGCAAAATTAGAAATAACTACACTGCAAGTGCCAAATTCCACAGGAGGTTTAATTGGCACAGAACAAAGAGTAACAAACAGGGGGAAAGGTAATCGAAAAATACCCAACGCGTTTCAGACCTACAGGTCCTTAGACATAGGGACAAACTGGGATGGTGAGACAGGAACCCGAAATTAGGCTGTCCCAAATCAGGATGGTTGGGAGGTATATGATATTGGTAATACCAACATCAGGGTCCTTTAAATACCCATAATCAGAGTGCTTTATCTGTTTTATTTATCTGTGCTGTTACAGAAACTGTATGTGATAGTAGTGTGGGTGCCTGGCCTATAACTTTATATCTGGGGCTATCTTGCACTGCTGGTGTATGTTTATTGACAAGCCTCTGATGCAGGGAGGTTGAGTTGCATTAGTTAAAAGCCATATTTCATTAGCAGAAGCAGATATCCAGTTGAAAATAGATCAGGCAAAGCATGTAGAGTGGAGATACTGTACGCTCCAATAGGTTTTCATAATACACACTGACAATGCAATTGAAATAGTTTACATAACAGAGTGCATTGCTACTTTAACTCCTTTACTGCTGTACAGATAAGCTTGTAAGCGCACTTATTTGAAGGAAAGGAGTTGTTTATGCTTGGCATGGGAAGACTGGCACATTTTTAAACCAAACTAACCCACTGTCCACTGTCCCCCCTCCTATAATTATCACAATTATGGCCTCCAAAGCCAAGCTGTAAAGGGTTGCACATTACCCAGTACCATTCTGGGCTGGCATAGTTCCTGCCTGCTCCCTCTCTTGTGCAGTATTGTGCCACCAGACTGCCCAGCATGCTTCCTGCTTCAATTAATCAATAAATTAATGGCAGTGTGAGGCTATTACAGTATACACAAAAACAAATCCTGACTGCTAAACAGTTCAGACGTAAGTCGCAGAAGCTTCTGAATTTTATGTTGAATTTTGCCCAAAATCTGCTGATAAAAAAGCACTTCTCCATAACAAAAAAATCAAGTTCTGCGCTCAAACTCCCACTGGTCTTGGGCGGCAGCAATGACCATAGTACACAACAGCCTCAATACAGTATGTTTGTTGATTGGGGGGCAATTACCCCTAGCCAAACCTCCCCCGATGCTGGGATAGTAAAAGCTTCCTTTGCAGTCTCATGTTCTCTATAAGCCAGTTGATATAATGCAGGTTACACATTATGATTTTCTGAAAATACTAGCTTATACAAGAGCCAGAACAGGACTTGGGACTGTCCGTTGTTTGTTTTCACATTGTCAGGCTGTTGAATAACCTGCATAAATGACTAGTAAGGGATGAGCAAAATTGTATTCTCCCTAGTCTCTATAAAACAAATATTACTTATGAGCGACCATGGATATTACAAACAAGATAATTAATTAAGCAGTAGAGTACTTACATTATTTTTATTATATTTATTTGGCGACTTTTTCTTTCTAGGTGGAATGTGTGTGACAAATACCATGCCTCGGAGGCAATTTGTCACTCCTGGCCATAAAATTACACCTAATTAGTCTCGGTGGCATTTTGGTGTTCACTAGTTTCCATGGTGTACACTAGAGAAAAAAATAACACCATTGTTAAATTGTATAACCTTCTAATATACCACCAATGCCGTATTCTGACTACCCTGCTACAGAGACAGAAGAAGATGATCTATTAAAGACTCAGTACAGGCGACAGGTGAATAGTTGTGTTATACAGCCTTATAGTTGCCCGTTGTCCTTTACTGTTTTGAAAGTTGTTATAATATTGTATTATTGCATTTTTAATTTCCTATTGGGTTTATTGTGCCTTCATCGGTTTTGTCTGATCCTTTCACCTTACTGCTATCTCTAACCTCATACCCTTAGCAAACCGTAAAAATAAATTTCCATCACCCCCAGCTTGTTGTGTGAATATTGTCACAGGGTTTACCGATGACAAGTAAGGGGTGAAACATGCAATACAATGGGCTTATGGCAACTTTCAGTGCATCCCATTGGTTTGAAGTGTCACTGGCATGGTTTTTTTTTCTCTCCTTATAGTAAAGAGCGAAGGATAGAAACAGGTACATACTATACTTTTTGACATTGCTTACAAATAACCTAACATTTTGTGCAGTTTCATCTGACGTCACACATTTGTTCTGCTTGTACTATACTGTGCTTATTGCTGCTGTTGTGGCACTCTAAGCTGATTTGTATTCTGAGGCATACCAAAAATAAAGCATTTAAAATAAAATAAATAAAAATAGTATTGGGGTACATGGGGAGTTTAGTTTTAAAGATTGTATTTTCACATTTAGAGTGAGTGCTTAATAGGGCACTATAGTCACCAGAACCACTAGAGCTTTAAGGACCACTATAGTGCCAGGAAAACAAACTCGTTTTCCTGGCACTATAGGGTCTTTAGGTCACTCCCGCTGGGCTGAAGGGGTTAATCACTTACCTTTCTCAAGCACCGGGCTCCCTCTGCGCTGGGGAAATCTCCTCCCTCTTCCGACGTCAGTGCTGAATGCACATGCGCAGCAAGAGCAGCGCGGGCATTCAAACAGTCCATAGGAAAGCATTTCTCAATGCTTTCCTATGGACGTCAGCGTTTTCTCACTGTGATTTTCACAGTGAGAAGCGCGGAAGTGCCTCTAGCGGCTGTCAATGAGACAGCCACTAGAGGCTGGATTAACACTATTCTAAACATAGCAGTTTCTCCGAAACTGCTATGTTTACAGCAGAAAGGGTTAATCCTAGATGGACCTGGCACCCAGACCACTTCATTAAGCTGAAGTGGTCTGGGTGCCTATAGTGGTCCTTTAATATAGTGGTTCTGGTGTTTTTTGCATGTCCATGCAGGTTTAGCATTGTAAACGCTGCCTTTTCAGAAAGAAAAAGGCTTTGTTTACATTGATTATATTTACATTGTTTACATTGATGCCTAGTAACATCTCCAGTGGCTGTCACTCAGACAGCTCCTAGAGGAACTTTCTGGATTGGGCCCTAAATTGATTTCTGTATCATTTTCATGCTGAACAGAAAATAAATAAATTACACTTGATTTTGGGTAGTGAAGGGGTTAAGTCTTTTATGTGTGAAGAGTGTGTACTCTTTATTTTAGAACTGTTTTTTGTAGCTTAATGTAGGACACAGACTGTACTAGATAGGACTCTAGCCAAGCTTCCCAGTACTTATCTCTCCCTATCACCACCTTAAGCTCCAAAAAAATATTTTATAAGTGCTGAAAATAAGCGCCCCCTACAGGACAGGCACCTGGAGACTACTCTGACTAATGGGTATTGCAGCCATGCAGCCCACATTCCCCTATACATGCACGACAGCCCCTACTTTATTATTTCAGTCCAGACTCGTCCCTTCTTTTTCAAAAGGATTGTTTACAGAGCAATTTCTTCTAAATAGTGAAACTACCTACAGAGATCTCGTCCAATCACTAATCTGAGGTCTGAACTACCAGAATGCAGCAGGGACTTTACTGCATTGGCCTTTCGATATAGATTTCTCTTCTGACACTCCTCTGCAGCAATCATAATGAAATAGTCAAGGAAGCAAGCCAGACATTGAAGAGAAACAGTAAAATGATTTTGTGGTCAATATGTTAACAGTTTTAAAATGCAGCCAATATTTTCCTAAATGAAAAGCATTATCAGGAAACATGCATACTGTTTGTCTAAGATTCGGCTAATTCTAACAATAATTTTGGATTGCATAGTATCATTTGAAGCCCGCTAATTCTATTGATTATAGATTAAGTGTATCCATATGCTTTGGCTGAGAACAAGCAAAATATATTTAACCTCTTCACAACCAAATTATTTAAAAAAAAAAAAAAAATGATCAGAACATGGTTTTTTACACACTGGAAACATAGCACAAGATGGAGCGAGTAAAATATATAAAGGTTCCGTACTGACCCTACGATAACAGAATAAAGAATAACAGCAAAAAGGTGCATACATTTTACAAACTGAGCCAATTAGTAGCACTACATTCATAAAAACAGACTGCCTGCTGACTGCCACCCCTTCTCGCTGCTGCCTGAGACTTCCATTGAAGAATTTCAGAAAGTGCAAGGATGGGGAGGGGGGAGGGGGGACAGTGGTCCGGCGCTAGAACACAGACTTTGGGGCTAAACTATTTGTGAACTGTTTAACCCTGAATGGTGATGAAGCGCTGAGAATGTCAGAATGTCCTGTCTCCATAACAACTTACTTTCGAGGCATTTGTTGTGGTGCTCAGAGTATTCCTTTAAATGTTTTTAATAAAGGTTCTTCTTTTGTTGTGCACCCAGTATCCTTGTTTTGCGATCATTGATAATTTACACACACACACACACACACACTCCTTTTTCTTTTATACATATTTTTAATATTTTGCAAATAGCACACTCCAGTTAAGGCATCGTGAGACCAGGGCAAACTTTGCAAAGCAAGAAGAGAAATAAACACCTTGTTTCATTTTTCCTCTTCTCTGTGTGTGGCTCTCTCTATGCCGACTACCAGGTGTAAAAGGCAGAACCTATAACAGTGTTTAAAAGGGATCAAAGAAGGACGAGCCTAGTTGCAGGATAAAGAGGTGTGGATTTATGCATATTATCATACCACACAAATAATATTTGTTAAATATAGGGATAAGTAAACATAATATAAAAAATCCAGGGAAGTGACTAGTTCTCTATTAAAACAAGTCAGTTACAATGTTTTAATAACTAGAGGCCAGCAAACTCAGAATATAATGTGTCAGAAACACAAACAGGTATTCCTGACCCTATAGTGTAAAAACCACCATCTAGCCTCACTGACCCTACCTTTCAACCCTAAAAATAGTCAAATCTTACTTTTGTTCAAGTCTACTGCTGGCTTTGCCACTGATCTGCCTGCTTAGCTGACATCATCAGAAGTGATTCTCTGAGCCAATCACAATGCCTTCCCATAGGATTGACCGAGACTGTCAAGGAGGCAGATCATAGAGCATCTCCTAATAGCCTGTAATGTAAACACTGCATTCTCTCTAAAAAGTCAGTGTTTACTGCAAAAAGCCTGAAGAGAATGATTATACTCACCAGAACAAATACAATAAGCTGTAGTCGTTCTGATGACTATAGTGACTCTTTAACCTTTTTATATTATTTAATAAAAAATTTTACCCTTTAACCGGCCTGTAATTTCACCTATCAGTTTACAATGTTAGCAATATAACAGGAGTATTAGATAACCTTGAGTTGACTAAATGGACTAAATGTGGGGGCATATCCGGTGGCATGTTTAACTGTGTCCTTGGTTGTCAGGGATAGAAACGCCTTGATTGATCTCTTGGTGAAATTAATCTGGCGATTCACTGGCGTAGTGCCGGGCAGCGGGGAAGGTATTTGTCACTGCTGACACCGACGTCTGTGATGTGGAACCCAGAAGCATTCACTTGGCTCGGAGTTTGGCTGTCCCTGATGGTATGTCACCGAGACTATAAAGCATCTGTACTTTTGCTGCATTAATGTCTGTGCTGCACTGTGTTCTGAAGCTACACAAAAATCATAGACAGAGTTTAATTTGTTTGATTCCAAATTAGGCTGGCTCTCTAAAAATACAAATACAAAAGGAAAGGAGCAACACCACATTTCATCAGTTATTTTATAGGAAAATTATAAAAATAAAAGTGCAAAGACAAAGAAACCAAATTACTTTGAGTTGAGACATCTTCTGCAACACATCATCACATATACCTGTGTATTGGCAATATAGCAGGCTCAGGAATGGGATCCTGGCAGGTAAAGTCACATATAGAACTCAATTTAATAAACTTTACAATGATTCAATACTTTTTCAAAACGTTTCCAAATGATTTATCTACAGAAGTCATAATTACACTCCGTGAGAATTTCTGTAGATAAATAATTTGGAAAGTTTTTCTAACAGAATCATTTGGAAAGCCTATTAAATCAAAGCCATGGTTTTCCAAAATAACGATTAATAATCTTAAAAAAAAAAAACACTTCAAACGCATAAAGCACTTCAGCTTACTGAGTTCTTTATGTCTGGAATCTGTCGTATTTGTAATGTAGAATCAACACTTTTATAAGACTTTGGTGAAGCAGATTCCCAGCTGTCACTTAGGCTGAGGTTTTCTTCTGCTTCACACAGTGGAAGCAGCTAGCGTACCTGCTTTCCCCACTTCTCAGTGAGATGCACTACAGCTCATTGAGAAGCATAGGAAAGCCACAACCTTGTGCTGAGTTTGACATGCAAGTTGTTATGCCATGACAGCAAATACAGGTATAGCAAGATGTATAAAACCGTGGTATGAGATAGGACTGCACTTTTTTTTTTAAAGTAATAAACAGGCTGATTCAAGTTATATCAGCTAATGAGAGGGCAATAAGATTGAATGAGACACATTATTTAGGCTGACCTTAGAGTAGTCAAAGAAACAAAAATCAAATATTGTAACACGCTAATCTATAGTTAACTCTGTAGCTTAATAACCGCTGGGAGCTATTCTCGTTGTAGGAGCCTATGAGAACAATAGATTTCAATATTATAGTTAAACTAGCACGCCTATCACATGATTTATCAAAAGCAGCAAGGAGAATGTCTGCTAGTTAGCCGATGCCCAACCGGGAGGCCTGAGCTGCCAGCCTAGTGTGGAGGTGTAGCTTCAGCGGTATGCTTTTATGCAGTGGGTCTGCCAGTGGGTATGTAAAAGCAGCTTTTAGCCCTCTGCTGGAGGTGCTAGGCCAGTGCAAGCTTCCCTGGCTTTCCTTCCAGGACTGTGGCTTCAGGGTGTCTGGGTTCTTACTTTGTAGGTGGCAGTGTAAGGCTCTCCATCTTTGCCGTGGATGCAATCTCCGACGGTGGTGTCTCGTGGCCTTTTGCCTGTGTGGACTCTGTGCCAGAGCCATACTCCTGGTGTTTCTCTGTCCCAGAGGGTATGCGCGTTTGTGTGCTGCAGCGTGGGAAATCACCTATCCCAGCAGAGGCCTCTCCAGCTCCTCTCTGTCAAGGTAGTGTACCCCAACACGCAAGATTTAGTCCAACAAGAGACAAGCTAAAGAAGGTACGTCTTACCGGGCCTTAGAATGGCCGGACTACAACGTAGGACAGAGAAGGGACAGAGTCAGGAACGAGCCGAGGTCAAGGGAACAGAGAGACAGTGAAAACAAGAACTAGCCAAGGTCTGGTACACAGGAGTCAGGAAGCCGGCAAACAAGACAAAGCAGGTATAAAGAGAAAAACGGAGTCAAGTACAAAGCCAAGGTCAAGCACGAAAAAACCACTACTGAACGATACAAACACTAAAGGGAACTGAGGCAGAAACCACGATAGGGCAGGGAGCTAAGGGAAAGGTGAGTATAAATACCCTAGTGTTCAATTTGATTGGCCCCTGTCATATCCACGCCCCCAAAACGTGAGTGTATGGGGAATGTGGAATGACATGGGCCAATGGGAGACTCACATTTTGGCTTCCACTATCCCTTTAAGAGCGTGCCTGAGACGCGCAGCGCGCTGTTAGAGCCAGGCGAGTCACGTGACCCGCCTTCCTGATAACTTCATACGATGCAGGAAGCAGGACCACGCGGCGGGAACAGAGGACCTTGGCCGGCCCCCGGAGAGGGTAGGTACCGCTACACTCTCCCTGTGCTGTCCGGGCAGCTGGTGTCATGATTCTTGATTGGGCCTCCAGTTTCGTCCAGAAAAGCTCAAAGATAGCATCCAATGTTGCTATGGGTTGGAGACGTAAGCAGGTCGCGAGTAGCTGGCCCTGCAGTGCCAGACCATGTGTGTCGGCCATCTTTAAGAGCTAGGCCTTAGGTCAGGAGTGTTGTAGAGCTCGCAGGTTTGCTTTGTTGGGTCAGTGTTTACAGCCCTAGCGGGGACGGGGATAACCCCCGCCGGCCCAGAGTGGGGGGTTGCGTGGCCCAGACCGTGGTCTTGTCTAGGATAGGCGGGAGACTGGCCGCGTCTCTCACCCCAGTACATATAGCAGGCTGCAGTAAGCTTTGGGGCCCAGAAAAAGCTGAACAAAGCTAAGTAAGTCAGTCGAGGATGTTGTCACAGCTGTCTCCTTGAATCATGGGTTGATTTGAGCTGCTCAAGATCAATATTTTATGCTTTATAAGCGCAGTATATTTGTGAGTTTATCTGAGCAGTTTATTTGGGAGTTTGTCTGAGCAGTATATTTGGGAGTTTATCTGAGCAGTTTATTTGGGAGTTTATCTGAGCAGTATATTTGGGAGTTTATCTGAGCAGTATATTTGGGAATTTGCAGCATTTTCTGCTTTCTTCAGTGGAGGACCGCCAAACATGCACATTGAGTCACGTTGGTCTTGTTTTGTGGCTTTTTGTAAAGTCTTGCACTAGTCTGGGCAGACATGGGCTGGAGTGCCCTGTCTATAGAATCCTGGGTCTTAAATGTCGGAGTAACTTAGCAATGCTAAAAAAATTTAAAAATACATAAGAAAAAAGTGAGCTCTAGTAAAATGAGCTGAATGTGTGTAGAGTACATTGGTAATGTTTATGAATATGTATATGCATGCCAAAATGTGCCATTTTATTATTTCCATAAATCACACACTGCTAACTGGCCTATTTAAAGTACTGCCCTGCAGTGTATACATTATATATGCTGACCAAAGCATATTGATATTCCCCAGCTAGTAGTTCAAGGGAGAAGTCTGTACTATTTATGCCAACTGCAAACAAGCCAGTCTGAACCCGTGTCAAGCAAAGGTTTTATCCCTGCCCATTACTATCCAAGACCTTCGAAGTCACACGGCAGCACAGTGAGTCACAGGAGACTTCCTCTGTCCTGAACGTTTGTCTGCCTGGCTTTGTCACCGGGAAAACTGAGGGAAAGTGTTCAACCGTGCTTGTGGTACACTTATAGTTAAACTCAGGAAATTTTCAGTCCATACACAAGCACTAGAAAATTCATTTGTTTTTCTAGTTAATATTTGCTCTCGAATAAGCCTTTATCCAGAGTACTTTGCATAACAACACATTGTCTGTGAATCACATTTTTGGCACTTTCTGCAGAGTCACTGCCGTGAATGATGTTTCTTACAAAATGGATGAAGACACTTCGACAGATGGGTTGGAGACTAGAGGATCTGTCTTTCTAAGTAGCACCACATTCAGGTCATTCCAGACCATGGATACCACGCATTTAACCAATCTGGACTAGAAGGGCAAATCTCGAAATTCTTTTTAATGTTGTTTTTGGAGTTCTTTGGAAAACTGAATTGTGTGTCTACCCGGTGAAATCCCTGCTGTTCAAATCTCATGATGATATCACAGAAACGTCTGTGCTGGACTGAAATGTCTGTGCTGGACTCCCGGATCCACAGGCTTTGCTGGCAATGAATGTATGACAGTGTGTTTCTGGTTGGCAGCCATCCTCCCTTATCTTCATGGCAAACTGAGAGAAAACATTAATTACTATAAAAGCTGGATGGACCTACCAATTTTAATCTGCCATTTTAACACATTTAAAAACAAATCTTATAATAAAGAAATAGGATACACATTTAAAAAGCATACGTCAGGAATGCACACTGCGATATACAAATTGCAATTCTAGAATATATAACAAAAATAATGAATCATACTCAAACACAAAAACACATTGGAAAAAACCCTTTGCCAATGGATATCTGCAGGAGAGGGCAAATAGGGGCAACTGCCCTCCCCCCTCCCCCCTCCCCCCCCCTAGAATTTCCCTGCACTTTGTCCTAAGTCCCTTTTAGAAAATGTTCTGTGGATTCCACTGTGTTTGTTCTAATGCTATCACAGGCGTTAATTGATGCAGTTGTGAACAGGAAATATATTCTAAAATATAAGTTTCTACTTTTATTAGGAACACTTTTACCGTCTGTTTTATTGAAGCAGAAGGAGACTGCAAAGTTATTTAATTGCTAAAAACACTAAAGGCTTCCATCAGATGTATTTCATGACACAATTTGCAGCTGATAATAACAATAAATAATTTTATTTAAGGGCTATTTCCCTTTCTTCCGTTTACATTTGGAAAGGAAGTTAACCATAATTATCTTCACACTGTAAAGTGATTGATTGCTTACTGGATCGCCTTATAGGTAGTAAATGAGACGTGAGAGATTTGTTGTTCAGTGATATACCTTATGAATGCCCACGTGTAAGTCTGTCTGCATAATGCACACTGCATTGCAGTAGCAGCACGGTAACATATTTTTTTTTTTTTTTGATTTAACAAAACTATTATAGAAAGATTTTGATTTGCTTTAAAAACTTTTAACTTTGCGATCCTTGGAGCAATATATCTCTTTCTGCCTGATGAACAAAACTATGCTAGCAAGTTAGCTGAGCTCATGCTTTTAAAATGCATGCCAATGTATATTCTTTTTATGATGCCATTTCTTTTGGGTGATATTTTGCACTTGTTTATCAGCTTTTGGATTTCTGGATGTTAATGGAAAAATATAAAATTTAAGATGTAAAAACACATTAAAGGAGCTCCCTGTGCACCATAACCACTACAGCTCAGTGTAGTAGTTATGATGCAAAGAGTCTCTGGACATCTTGTTTTGTGTCAAACTGTTTGGAAGTGTCCTGAAAAAAATCCAAGGGCTCTCTGCGGCACCTAGTGGCTGCCCCCTTCTCAGCTGCATTGATCATTCGGAACATCTGTCCTAGTGTACTGTATATAATAATTGTACTGGTACCATCAGTTTGATAGTTATGCATCCACATCTTCAGAAACTGACAATGGAATTACAAAGTTTAGACAATAAAAACAAAACTGTCAAAACTGCTGGGGTGAAGAAGATCTGTACTAGAGGGAGTTTGTGCCACCAAAGGGTCACTGTAGGCACTATAACAATTTC
The DNA here is from genome assembly GCA_933207985.1 of Pelobates cultripes. NCBI lineage: Eukaryota > Metazoa > Chordata > Amphibia > Anura > Pelobatidae > Pelobates > Pelobates cultripes. The sequence goes on along the minus strand of OW240919.1, from coordinate 96,867,747 downwards.
TACCAAACAAAAAAAAAAGTTACCTGCGCTCTTTCCAAATCCCTATGTATATTTAAACAAATGGAGGGTATTTAGTTACTCCAATGGCCATTATATGGAAGCCCACCTGCCACGTCAAGGCATACCTCTGAGGTGGGTCCTATACTGACCATTCACCTTGCTTCCTTAAGCTTCTGACAAAGATATCTCTAATGAGACAGAAAAGGGTATTTTTTTTATATACACCCCTACATGCTTTTTAGCCCTTAATATGGATTAAGGGGTGGCAGCATTGCAACATAGCTGTGTGATACAAAAGTCCAGGGCTCGAGTCTTGCAGGAACGCGTGAGAACGGCGTTCCTGCACGTTTTTTACAGCAGGAACGCCATTCCCGTTGCTCCTGCAGGTACTCAGGTGAAGGCAAAAAAGGCTGCACCCAAATGCCCCCTGTATTCTCCCTGTCATGGGGGGGGGCTCAAGAGCCCACCTGATGGACCCCCCTGGCGGGCGCCTGTCTCCCTGTCAGACACGGCGAGGGAGCTGTGTCCTCTCTGCTCCCTCACACGCCATTTGCTGATGCTGGGAGCCGGAATATGATGTCATATATGACGGCATCAGTAGACATCCCGCACGGCGAGAAGGAGCAGACAGAACACAGGTCCCTCACCGCATCTGACAGGGAGACAGCCACCTGCCGCACTGAAGCCTCACTGGACCCCAGGGACAGGTCCACGCCAGCTCTCCAGGTAGGGAGGCTGGGTGGACATTTTTAAATTTAAAAAAATAATAATAATTTGTGTGTGTGTGTCAATGTAGCTGATCTGGAAACATTTTCTAAGTGAGCTATTCCTTTAGTTTGGCTACTCTGGCTTTAAAATTGAAATTAACTTTGAATTCTCACTTTAGTGAATAACACTGCATGTTAAGGCCCTGGGGAGATAGCACAGCTAAGCAGACAAGGTCACATGTATGAGTGTGGGGATGGATGCTTGTGATTGATTGTATGGGAGTGGTTATGTGTGTGGGAGTGGTGTATGGATCATCTTACCTCTGTGCCTCTTGGGAGTCGGGCCAGCAAACAACTTCTCTCCCACCACCCTCTTTTCTGTTTGTTGTTCGTTCATGTCACAGCTAGCAGGGGGTGTGTCCCTGCCAATAGGTTTTGGGGGCTATTACATTGAGTGTCATGATATAGACAGGGTCAGGTCTCAACCTCCCCTGCTCTGTAGGGTAAACCTTTAAGTTATCGACTTGGACGTGCCCACTGAGCTAGAAGCCGTCTGGTAGTAAGCATTAAAAGGAAAAGGGATTTTGTTTGGACGAGGGGGGAGGCGAGAACCCTGTAGGCAAGTTGGTGCATAGGCACATGGTCTTTCATTGGCAAGTGACGTTTATGTAAGTGAAAGTTCGTAGGGCACTAGGTGCTAATAATTATGTTAAGTTATGGATTATTTATGTATTTATTTCTGGTTATAATTGAATGATAAAGTTTAATAAATGTTGGATGAGTCCTAAAGTTTTATGTTTTAATAAATGTTGTGGTCTGTTTCATCCAATTTCGGTGTCTGTCGTTATTGGGAGTATTTGGGGTAAGCTCCGTTATTCTTATTCACATCACATTCCCCCCTACATCCATACAAGCCATGCACTGAAAATCTCTCTAAGAAACAGAAGTTTTCCTTCAACTGAACTATGCAAGTTAGAAAGCAAGTCACGACGACCCGATTTCTGGGGTTAACTGCGCATGCACCAACACCTTTGACCCCTTTGAAAGTTAAAGCAGGAATCCAGCACCCCCTATTTAAAACTAATTGGGCTACGGAGTAGCTGGAAAATAGGCTCTGACATACATATTTCCTAAAACTCAATTTCCTGTACTCAGCATCGCTTTCATCTGCTAAACAAATAGAATTTTCTTCCTCTAACACAGCATGCGGTAGATTTCTTAATGTACTTATTGAAAGAGAAATGATACCAGTCTTATATTGCTGTGCTCATTCTGGTGAATTACATATACAAGCAAATGTTGAACGATGCCTGATTGACTTGTTTTTATAGATTTTTGTCACAGTTTTATAATTAAATGCTAACTTGTGCTTGCTTGGAATCCTTTTAATCATTTTACAGTAGTTAAACTGGCACAATTTGAAACTGTAATAAGAAAAAAAAGCACAGGACTGTGAAACGGCTTTCTTTGATAAGGTGGCAAAGTCAACGCCAGCATTGCCCTCTCTCTGTCTGCAGTTAATTTACTTTCATGTTTGTTTGCTTGTTTTAAAATAAATGTGATTTCGCGTATTTATTGACTTTCTGTAAAATGCTAAGAGCTGAAGTAAATGTAATTATCTGAACAGGAGGGCAAAATCTATAATAAACTTTATTGCATGAATTATGGAATCAGTCATATTGATGCATCATGAATACAGTAATATTATACCGTAGTTGTATGTGCAATCCAGTTTTGGACAGACCTTTCTGGAGGGTTCTTTTGCTGGTTACATCATTAGAGAATATGGATTTTATGAATACCAAATTAAGTCACCACGAGTGTGAAGTGATTTCTGGGACATCACTGTATCTGACCTACTAAGACATATCGTCATACACTATATATAGTGATTTTGTAATTTATTTTATTTTAAACAATTATAACAGTTTAACCTCTTAATGACGCTAATTACAATGCTTGTGATGTAAAGATAGAGACAGTTTAGCGGGTTAACACACCAACGACAGTACCTGTTCAACCTTAGGCCCCTCGGGAGTTTGATCTTAAGTTTTAAAAATTAAATTTAAATACTTTAGCTAGGTAATGCTGATACCTTAAAATTGGAAACAAATGAAGTGATTGTGGTGCTGGACAGGCCGACACCAGTACCTCAGAAAGGTTACAGGGGGTATTAGGGGCTTAACCCCAAAATACATATATGGAACAAATGAAAGAATGGGGTGGAGACCCACTCACTAGCGGTGTGTGGGTGGGACCCACTCTCATTCACAAATACCTCCTAATGTAAAAGTTACATAAACATGGTAAGAACCTTTATTATGAAAAAAGGGGAAAGGAAAAATAATAATAAACTATACTAAATAGCCATATCCTAACGCACCATTAACGTGAAAAAACTGTGATAAAGTGAAAATATGTACCTTTTTAAAAAAACCTGGGTAATTTGTTCCAGAGTACCACATGAAATTTAATAGGGTCCCAAATGGCTAATAATGCATAGAACTGAAAATAGATAAAAAATCAAGCCATACAGGTCTCCTAAAGCAGTGGTATGAAATCTAGAGGTATCTAGATATAATACAGTACATACAGGACTTCCAGTGCTATTCAATCCAAATAGCTATTTTGTGCCGATGCATCTACTCTGATTGTAGTCTCCACCCCATTCTTTCGTTTGCTCCATATATGTACAAGGCTGTGTATTTTGAGAGTTTCTCGCTAGAGATATGTGATAAAAATAGATTATTATGATCAGGGCCGTCTTTAACGCGGGGCAAACGGGGCAGCTGCCCCGGGCCCAGTTACTCCTGGGGGGCCCAAAGCAGCTGCCCCGTGGCCCCACCGCCCATCAGGTGCTTGTATTGCGGCTGCCCATACTCTATGGGGGCCCATCGGGTGGCCAATACACTTAGGGCCACCCGGTGAGCATGTTACAGCAGGGGGCCCAGTCGGGTGCTGTGGCCCTTTAACAGCACGACCGGGCCCTCTGATTTACGGCAGCATGGGAGGAAGTGACGTCGGTGAGTCACTTCCTCCCTCTGAGATCATGAGCCGCGCAGGAGGAAGGCTGAGCCAGGAGGCAGCGAGGAGGGGGACTGAGCAAAGAGAGCCAGTCCCCAACTCCCAACCACCCCAACCAGCACACTGGACCCCAGGGAAGGTAGGAAACTAGAGGGGGCTTTACAGTTTGCATATTATGTCAGTATGTGTGTGTTTATGTCTGTCAGTAGGTCTGTGTGTGTGAGTATGACTGTGTGTGTGTCTGTCAGTAGGTCTGTGTCTGTGTGTGTGAGTATGATTGTGTGTGTGTGTCTGTCAGTAGGTCTGTGTGTGTGTCTGTCAGTAGGTCTGTGTGTGTGAGTATGACTGTGTGTGTGTCTGTCAGTAGGTCTGTGTGTGTGAGTATGACTGTGTGTATGTCTGTCAGTAGGTCTGTGTCTGTGTGTGTGAGTATGACTGTGTGTGTGTGTGTCTGTCAGTAGGTCTGTAGTGAGCACCGGTCATTCATTGGATGTAGTGTTGGTGTTTGTTAGTATGAGGTAATAGTGAGCACCGGTCATTCATTGAATGTAGTGTTGGTGTTTGCGTTACCATTTTTTTTTTTCTTTGCCCAATGTACAATTTTGACCACCAGCTCATAATGATGGATTTTGGCAATATTTTGCCCAGGAGAGATGGTAAACCGTAAAAGTTACGGGGGAGGTTTATGTGCAGAAAGGAGCAGAGTGTATAAGGAACAATATGGAGATATATGTACAGAAATAATGCTTGTAATAGACACTAAAAGTAACAAGCAAAAATAAATAAAAGAAAAATGCAGATATATAAAGAAACATGCATTTAGTGCAGAAAGCAATGAAGAATGTATTCACTAATAGTGAACTCTAAACAGAATTGCAAGTTTTGGGCAAAAGTAGCAGAACTGGGTGGAAAAAACAACAAAATAGCAATTTTTATCATGTCCTATTTAGTAAAATAAAAATAAAAATAAAAAATTCTGAAAAAAATGTTAGTAGGTAATATGAGTATTAAAAAAAAAAATGTTTTGGGACAATCTTTACTTTAGTTTTTAGCAGGAAAAGAGAAATAAAATGGGCCATGAGAGCCATTTGTACATTGATACATGGTATGGTATGGCTTTACAGTTTGCATATTATGTCAGTATGTGTGTGTTTATGTCTGTCAGTAGGTCTGTGTGTGTGAGTATGACTGTGTGTGTGTGTCTGTCAGTAGGTCTGTGTGTGTTTATGTCTGTCAGTAGGTCTGTGTGTGTGAGTATGATTGTGTGTGTGTGTCTGTCAGTAGGTCTGTGTGTGTGTCTGTCAGTAGGTCTGTGTGTGTGAGTATGACTGTGTGTGTGTGTCTGTCAGTAGGTCTTTGTGTGTGAGTATGACTGGGTGTGTGTGTCTGTCAGTAGGTCTGTGTGTGTGTGTGTGTGTCTGTCACTATGTCTGTGTGTGTGTGTCTGTCAGTAGGTCTGTTAGTATGTCTGTGTGTGTGTGCCTGTCAGTAGGTCTGTGTGTGTGTGTGTGTCTGTCAGTAGGTCCATGTGTGTCAGTATGTCTGTGTGTCAGTGTGTTTGGGTGTCAGTATGCCTGTGTGTGTCAGTATGTCTGTGTGTGTGTGCCTGTCAGTAGGTCTGTGTGTGTGTGTGTGTCTGTCAGTAGGTCCATGTGTGTCAGTGTGTCAGTGTGTTTGGGTGTCAGTATGCCTGTGTGTGTCAGTATGTCTGTGTGTGTGTGCCTGTCAGTAGGTGTGTGTGTGTGTGTCTGTCAGTAGGTCCATGTGTGTCAGTATGTCTGTGTGTCAGTGTGTTTGGGTGTCAGTATGCCTGTGTGTGTCAGTATGTCGTGTGTGTGTGTGTGTGTGTGTGTGCCACTATGTCTGTCTGGGTGTGTGGTAGTATGTGTCTGTGTGTGCCAGTATGTCTGTCAGTGTATGTGTCGGTGTCCATATGTCAGTATGTATGTGTCAGTATGTCTGTCAGTTTATGTGTCTGTGTAAGTATGTCTGTCAGTTTGTATACATATAATCTGTGTGTGTATATGTGCATACATCTCAGCATTCACACACTAACACTACATACAAATACACCCCTGCATTCAAACTCCAACACTAGGTACAAACACATGTCTGTGTTACACACCAAAATTATATGTAAATACACCCTTGCATTCAAAAACCAACACTACACATAAATACATGCTTGCAAGTACACCAACACCACATACAAACTTATTTTACAAAAAAAACTGTTTACATTCAAACACACAAAAACAGCGTTGTGCTAAATACAAACCTTCAAACATGGGTAAATGGTAGAGCCACAGCTGTCAATGCATTGCTGAAGTTGCACGACAGATGGGGAACTACCTTCTAATCACCCGTGCGATAGGGAGGCACAAAAAAATTCTTGCACCTCTTTACTTTAGGTCTGCCTCTGCGTTGGGGTGGAGGACATGATTGCACACCTGGCGAGGGTACCAGGGGGCCCAAGCAAATGCTTTGCCCAGGGTCCAATCAATATTAAAGACGGCCCTGATTATGATGATTATTATTTTTATTGTTATTGTTAGGTGGCTGAAAACTGCCGTTCTTTCTTAGTCAATACAAACACTATTTATTTGAGATGGTTTTTTAAATCCATAGGAGTTATAAGAAGAGAATTTCATGACATTCCTACTTTAGCACAGGTGAGTTAGTCTATTTCACAGACACACTTGTGCACATGTAAGAATAAGGTTAAATCTTGGGTGCCTAAATGGTAGATCTCTAGCTATTGCAGTGCTACAACTTCAATGATTCTCTGACTGCCTTAACACTTCTAGAGCATAATGGGAGTTGTAGTTCTGCAACAGCTAGGGCTCTACCTTTCGAGCATCCCTGCTTTAAAGCATGGCCAGCTACTGAGTCCCCAGGACAACAGGAAGAGCACTCAGTACTGTCACAGTACTTGTCCCAGTGGCACCCCGTTGGTGTTCTCATTCTCTGGCCGTGCATCCTACCTGCATCGATTGATGCAAGATTCAACTCTGAAAAGTAAGCCTCTACTCTATAATTTCTGCATCAATTCTAGTGCTGATTGCTAATATTGCAATACCTTTAAAGAAGTAGGGTGACCTGCATCACTCTAGCATGTTGGTTTCTATTGCGTCATTCCAGTGTTAATTTCCATATGTTTTGGGGCAGGAAAGTGACACCGTGCAATAGGGAATGTCTTGTACCTGTAAAATCTTCCTTCTCCCTTGCTGCAATGTCATGTTGTGACTGTAGTACTTGAGAGTGTGTCCTTGCTTTGTTTGCATTCCTGGTTTTGACTTTGGCTTATCCTGACTACTCTGATTATTTATTATCCCAACCTTGGCTCTGTTTCCTCACTTTGTTGTCTCTCTGTACTCCAGATCTTGTCTAGTCTGTCTAAGATATTCCTTTTACTAATACACAATATTATCCACAAAACTGGATACAATCACTGAGGAAAAATACCACAAAAGTATATAGATACATACACAAAAATGTTAAACCAGCCACCAATCAATATGTACTTAACTGGTAGATGGCACATTTTTTGAATTATTTATTAAATGTGTCTTTTTAAATAGCAGTCCCTGAAGAAACCCTACATAGGGGATAATGTGTAGGACTATTCTATTCTTTGTTTATATTTTATTCCTTTTAATAAATATTATACTTGGGCATTCGTATGTGTGCAAATTGATTTTCGAATGAAAATCTGCATTTTTATCCATTAGTCCAAATATGAATAACCGAATATCGAGTTGAACAAACAAGCAAACGGGTGCCAAACGAAATTCTTCCATGCGCCATTTGTGTATTTGTTTTGTTGTTTATTTGCAAGCTGCGTTTGGCTTTTTCTATTACACTGTCTGTAATGCAAAAGGCCATGCGCGTCATCCAATGTCCGAATGGCTCATTCTTTCGGTGCTCCTTTTATGCTCACTGCCATCACAAATGATGGAAGTAAGCCGAACTAACAAATGCGCACCGGCCTTTTGAATTACAGACAGACAGTGTACTGTCTGTTACTGTATGCCTTACAAACTGCCAAATTAGTCATCTGAATCCACAAATGGCTCCAATGTTCGGTGCTCATTAATTAGTACTGCTCACTCTCATATATTTATTATTACAGGTATGAAGGTAGTTAGCCAAATGACAGTTCATGCACCAAACGAATGAGCCATTCGTGCATTCAAATGAAGTATTTGACTTTTTTTTTCAATATATTTCTTCAGCATAGGGGCATGGGAAGGGAGAGTGAGCCGAATGACCAAATGGGTTCTACGAAACGAAAATAATGTCTGAATTTAATCTCAAAACAGACGAGTCAATGGACAAAATTCAGTTCAGATAAAAACAAATGTTTTTTTCGTCCGCATACATTCGGGCTGTCTGGATACACTAATATGCCCAACTTAAGTAAAAATAAAGAAAACCCTAAGGCGTATTAATAGGCTTTAGAACGGCCAGATTTAACGTATAAAAAGAAAAGTACAAGACAGGCTGAGGTCAGGAATACGGAGTATAGAAGTCAGAATAGTCAGGAGCCAATGCAAAGTTTAAGGGATACAGAGATCAGAATAGTCAGTAAGAAAGCCAAGGTCAAAATACACAAGAAACAATACTAGAAATGTGACAGTGAACGTGTGTTCACCAGTAGTTAGGCATTAAAAGGGTTAATTAAGAACTTTAAAAGGTTCTTATTAGCAGCATCCAGTGTCTCTAATGATTACAGACCCGGCCACTGTGTGAGGGGAGGAGTGCTTGTCAGTGAGGACAGTAGGCGTCGCAGGAGGAGGTGAGTGATCGGAGGCATTCCCATTACCACATGAGAATGCCGTTGCAACAATGTCCAGCATTGTTTAAAACACTTTTCGTGTTCTAAGAACACGGAAGTCCCTGTAGTGGCTGTCTAATAGACAGCCACTAGAGGAGGACTTAACCCTGCAAGGTAATTATTGCAATTTATAAAAACTGCAATAATTACACTTGCAGGGTTAAGGGTGGTGAGAGTTGGCACCCAGACCACTCCAATGGGCAGAAGTGGTCTGGGTGCCTGGAGCAGGGGCGTACCTAGAGCATTTGGCACCCGGGGCGGATCCTGTGCTTGGCACCCCCCCCCCCCCCCCCCCAAAAACCTGTAAAAAATGTTAAAGGTTTTATTTCTTTTATTTTTACAATTTGTAAACTTTGCAAAACCGTTGTCAGCCCCTCCTACAAAACCCTTGTCCTGCCCTGCCCTTCCTACAAAACCTCTGTCCTGCCCCTTCTACAAATCCTGTACTGCCCCGTCTACAAAACCCCCGCAACCCCTTCCACAAATCCCCTGCTTATCCCCCCTTATAAAGACTCCTGTCCCAATACAAAACTCCCACCCCCTTCTACAAAATCCCTGCAGCCCCACACACACATTTACAGGCAGACAGTCACACACTCAGTTACAGACAGACAGTCACACACTCAGTTACAGGCAGACAGTCACACACAGACAGTCACACACAGTCACAGGCAGACAGTCACACATACACATTTCCACCCTAACTACCATGGGACACTGTGCGGCCACAGCTCACACAGCCCCCTCCAGCCAGGGCCAGTACAAGGATTTTTGCCGCCCTAGGCAAAAGTAAAGTTTGCCGCCCCCCATGTGACATCACAATGCCCCAGCCATATGATTTGCCATGTTAACTAACGCCAGTGCTGCA
>OW240919.1:96805874-96858211 GCA_933207985.1 Pelobates cultripes | reverse complement strand
TATACAGAGCGCTCGGGCGGTTGCAGCATGGGGGGGGGGTGGCGGGGCTGGTCATGGCACCCCCCACCCGGCTGGCACCCGGGGCGGACCGCCCCCCCCCGCCCCCCCCTTAGTACACCACTGGCCTGGAGTGCCCCTTAAGGACTGATGATTCGATTTATTATCTCTTTTGTTCTGTTTCTTAAGGAAATTGCAGGAGCTGAGACTGTTTTAATAAAAGAAATGCCAAAAATATGGCAAGTTTATATCTTTATCCACTGCTTACGATCATATATAGGCTTAATATGTCGGCACACTAAACATCAGGTGCAGAATAAAGTAAAAAATATAATTAATTAGTTTTAAGTTTAAAATGTTTGCTAACAAATTGCTTTACTGTTACTATTAGCTCTCCTATGTTTTCTTTTAATCATTTGCTATTTGTATATCTCTATGTATAAGCACAATTTAGCTCCTTCATTTTTAACTAGCAAATGATTTACCTATATATTTTGAATACACTCATATATTTGCTTAAAGTTTGATCTGGGCCCCTTTTCAGAAATCTCGGATGTTGAAGTTCCTACTTCTGCATTAGTGACATCAATTCCGTCCTTGTTTGGATGTAAATCATTGTCTGAGAGCATCAGCTGAAACGTTTAGTCAATAAATTAAGTCCAGATAGGGATGAACTCTGTTGAGGAAGTACAACAGCTTTAGATATATCAGAGAAGATGGCCAGACTGTGGGGGCAGTGGGTACCAAAGCACAAGTTTGAAAACAGTTTGACTCTTACCAGGGGTGTAGTATCACAACTACTATAGCAAACTGCAGTGGTAATAGTGCCTAAACGGGTCCTTTAAATTTAACAAGGTGTACGATGTATGGTAAAAAAAAAAAAAAAAAATGTAAATAAACAGCTAACTCGTCTATTTCCAATTAGTATGAATTATATCCACAAGTCAGAAAAATAATTTATAAACCACAACATGGAATACAATCTCTACAAGAAGAGACTTGTAATCATAATTGATATAATAAAAAAATGTATTGTAATAAACTATGTTTAATGATGCTACCATAGTTTATCATTAATGAAAACTAATTAAACATAACGTATTCTTAAATAAGAAGACGTTGGTTGTCTCCACAATTCTATCTCTGTAAAACAAACTATGTTTTGATAACATAAAGGCTATTTAGTGTTTATGATTTACAACCCTGTAAAGATTTAGAAAAAAAAGTTTTCTGGGAAAGGAGCCAATCAATAACTTTCCTTCTTGATTTTGGTAATAATATATCACAAACCTGCATAAAAGGTCATCTAGGGTTATTAGAATGGAACTTCAAGAAATGCTTAGTGACATTTGATTTGACTTCTTATTTTTAGTACGAATACAGTTAACATATTCTTTAACTATGTCCTTGTGCTTATATGTTTTGCAGAGAGTCTATATAAAAATAACTAAATTATTATTATTATTATTATTTATGTAGCACCAACAAATTCCACAGTGCTTTACAATGGGTGGACTAACAAACGTGTAATTATAACCAGAAAAGTTGGACGTACAGGAACATAATGGTTAAGGGCTCTGCTCAGTGAGCTTAAATGGTAGAGGGAGTGGGGTAAAGTGGCACAAATGGTAAGAGTAGTAATAGAGAAGTAGATTGGTAGAATAGTATTCACTGAAGACTTAGTGTGTTTTTTTAATGCAGGAGAGAAATCAATTGGGAGCTATTAACAGTTTAATTTATATGCTTTCGTGAAGAAATTAGTTTTAATGATTTTTTGAAGGAGTGGAAACTGGTGAGCAACCAACAGAGATGAGATGGGGGGTTCCACAGGAACGGTGCAGCCCTCGAGAAGTCTTGAAGGCGAGCATCAGAGGTGGGAGTATGGACAGAGGATATGTGTAGGTCTTCGGCAGAGCGCAGAGGCCTAGACGGGAAATGCTGGTGTATTAGGCAGGATAGATAGGTTGGAGCAGCATTATGTAGAGATTTGAAAGCAAGCATCAGAATTTTAAATTTAGCCCTATATCTTACGGGACGCCAATGTATGGACTGACAGAGGAAGGAGGCGTGATAGGTGCGGGTAGACAGGAAGATGAGCCTCGCTGTCGCATTTATTATAGATAAATCTAAATAATCAAATTGAAGCTAATATAATTATCATAATTTTTGGTGTAATTCTGCTTGAGCGTTAAAGTCATTAGTAGTTTAAATAGTAACATTCCACAAAATATACAAGTCATAGTCCTACATGTGCAGGAATTTCGTATATGAATATACGTAGGAGAAGACTGATGATTGAACACTCCTAACAAAAGCAATTTTAGCATGCTTTTGTGAGAAACATTAGATTGGACAAGAGTAAAAGACAGAGGCATGCTGTCGAAGACAGAGGTGGAGTGGATAGCGACAGCGGAAGTAAATATAATTTTAGAGTGGGGGATGTAGGGAAGCAGCGCTTAACAAATAAAATCCTTGTGTGGAGTCCAATAGAGTCAATATAAAAGAGAAAACAAAATGGCACAGGAATACTAATATAGTGTAGTATGTCTATAAAAGCAGAGGCAGAATATAAGGAAAAAAAATTGCAGTCACACTTTTCTGGAGCTGAAGATCAGCTCCAGATCACAGCGTATGGATGGTACAATCCCCGTCTGTGGATGTCAGGATGATTCTAATTTCCTCTGGTATTGTATCCCTGTGCCAATAATCCATGTGGTGTATTCAAGATGATGCTCCAGTGATATATATATATATATATATATATATATATATATATATATATATGTAGGATATAAAAGAACAGGAATAGCATTCTCTGTATTAATAAAACAAATAAAATAAAGAGAGAAATATACTCACAATGGATGAGCAAATAGGGATTGCTCAGTCCTTTACAGCATAGGTGGTTTGTCCCCCACCCGGGAATGTGAGATACAGCTTCTCCAATAAAAGATGTCCAATGAAGGTCCACGGGTGCAATGCAGATGACTTTTATTAAACAAATAAAAAATAAGTAACACACCTTCATTCTTAAATAGCTGTGAAATAAAAAAAAAACGGTCAGATGATGTCACTGATCATGTGACCTGAACATCAATTAACTTTAAAAAATAAAGCCAAATGAGCAATTAAAGATAAAAGAGAGTTTAAAAACAGCATAGTATGTAAAAATATATTAAAAATAATAAGTATCCACAAGAAGTGTTGTGATACAGAGGAGTTCACTTTAAAAGGGGTTCCAAGATATCCGCCGCGGTGTACCAAGATGGCCGCCGCCGGCAGGCATAAAAAAGAATTACAAATAATGCACTTAAACCTGAGTCTAGTTAGAATAGGGAAGGAGGAGGATTCAGTAAAAAACAAAAAACTGGGTTTTTTATTGGGCATAAGTGCGTTAAACCTGTCAATCCTAATGTGCAAGTAAAGAAAACAAATATGGCACCGCGGTTCGTACCACATGATCGGCACGGACCGCGTTGCCATAGCTACCCAGCATTACTACAGAGTAAATGCTGCACATACTCCCAAGCTAAAAGGGAGTGCTGAGAAATGTAGTTCCAGACACAGTAGTCTGGAACTTAGAATGAAAATATATAAAAGGAATAGTAATAGCTCAGATAAGGGAACAAAAGATTAAATAACATATATATGGAATAACAGACAATAACAAAGGAAAAAGATAAAATAAAGAGGGCTATACTATGAGGGCACATAAAAACAAAATAATTTAATACAAATAAAAGCGGAGCGAAAACATTTTTAAATAAAAAATATTAAACAAATCGAAATCAACATTAACCCTTTAAGGACACATGACCGAAATATTCCGTCATGATTCCCTTTTATTCCAGAAGTTGGGTCCTCAAAGGGTCAAGCCCTTTAAGGGCCACGGTATCAAGTTTAAAAACCCAGCTCATTTCAGTACTACCTAAAATTTTAGAAATATTCCCCCCTCTCCATGGGGGAGATATTTTTTCTATAGCATAAAACATAAAAAATTTAGGGTCTTTGTTATGAATTAAAAAATGTTTTGACACTAAATGATTTAAAAAAACATTTGATATATTCCTACAGCGCTCTGCTATACGGGTTTTTAAACATCTGGTGGTCATCCCGACACACTGTAATTTGCAAGGGCACTCTAAGAGATATATAGCATTTTTGAATGACACGTAATAAAGCTATTGATATTATATCTCTGAGGGGAGTATGCAGATTTTAAATGAAAGATTTTTGTGTCTTTATAATCAGTATTCCTACTTACTAAACATTTTACATTTATAAAAACCTTTCTGTTGATTAAAAGAAAAAGATTTAGGAATTGTTTTCTTTGTATAATTCTGTGTAAAACACCTTTTTAGGTTGGGGGCTCCTCTTAAAACTATTTATTTTTACCGTTTTTTTTAAAAAAGGGACTTCCTTTAAAATATCCCAATGTTTCTTAATGATTTTTTTTCATTTTAAAACTTTTATTATTAAAATCTTAAACAACAGGTAGATAGATATCGTGATTTGAGTTAGAATTGTGATATTGCAATAGCTGAATTCTGTTGTAGTTTTTTAATTCAGTGATCAAAGATATCAATGTCATTCTCCTTGTATTGTTTTTCTAAAAACTTTTCTTTAAGGCCATATGCTTGTTCTTGGAATACTTAATTTTTAGAACACTTACGTTTTAGCCTTATGAGTTGGCTTTTAGAAATACCTTTCAACCATGGCAGCTGATGGAATCAATAAAGGTGTTTGTATGAATCGTTTAAAAAAAAGTTTGAGTGTGAAACACGTTATCTCCCACATAGACTTCCAGGTCCAGGAATTGAACTTTTGTGGTGCTGACTTCTGCATTTAGTTTAATCCCTTTATTATTTTCATTTAAAAAAGATAAAAAAATTATTTAGACTTTCTTTTGTGCCCTCCTAAATAAAAAACAGGTCATCTATATAACGTCGGTATAAAACAAGAGTTGAATGCCATTTATAGTTTGACCAAATATATGAATCTTCCCAGTGCGCCATAAAGAGGTTGGCGTAACTGGGCGCTACCCTTGTGCCCATAGCGGTGCCCTTTTGCTGTAGATAAAAGCAGTCGAAAAACAAAAATAGTTATTGTTTAAGACAATGTTCAGGCCCTCTAGAATAAAATGAATAAGAGTTTGGGGGCTGCTATTGTCTTTTTCAAGAATTATTTTTATAGCATCACAACCTTGGCTGTGTGAAATAATGGTATAGAGGGACTGGACATCACTGGTGACTAAAATATATATTTTTTGCCATTTAAAATCATTTAAAATTTGTAAAAAGCTCATACTATCTTTTAGATATGAGCGCATTTTTGATACGTAGGTTTGAAGACGAATGTCCAAATATTTAGATAGATTGGATAAAACAGAGTTAATGCCAGATACTATAGGGCGCCCAGGAGAATTTTTCTCATTTTTATGAATTTTAGATAAAAAGTAAATGACTGGTATGGTGGGGTGTTTAATGTTCATATACGTGTATTCCTTTTTATTTATTATATTTGTGTTAAGACTTTTATTTAAAAAATCAATTAAAATGTTTTTAACATTATTGGTTGGAACAGATTGAAGTTTTTTTGTATACACAAGTGTCGCTTAATTGAGAAAGGGCTTCATTCATATCGATAGGGAGGATGACTAGCCCTCCTCCCTTATCGGCAGGTTTTATAATGATACTTTCATCATATTTTAGAGTTTTTATGGCTTCTTTTTCTTTCTTGGTAAAATTGAAAAGACCAAATTTATTAGTCCTGATATTTTTTTAAATCTTTAGTGACTAATTTTTCGAAAGTATCCAGATGACTGGATTTGAAGTGGGAGGGATAAAAAGTGGAAGAGGGTTTTAGATCGATATACTTGTATTTGGAAGGTATTGTAACAGTGTCAGCATTTTTATTAGTGTTGCTGGCATAAAATCTTTTGAGGGCAGCTCTTCTTACAAATTTATTGATGTGTGTGAAAGTTGAGAAGGGGTTACATTTCCAAGTGGGGGAATATTTCAAACCTTTCCTTAAAACGGCTAGTTCTGTTGCATTTAAGCCTCTTTGAGATAGATTAAAAATTCCAGAATCCGAATTGGGTTGTTTTTCTTTTGTATACGTTACTCCCTCCTTCCTTTTTTGTACTCTTCACCCCCCTCTGCTTCCTCTGGTGTTAAACTTAGTTTTCTTCTTTTCTCTTCTACAGTGTGTGTAGTGCGCTGTGATGTCCCTATTTAAAAAAAAAAGGATCGTCAGTGTCTGTGTAGTCTGATCATAGAGTATTAAATCTGTTTCTCTGAATAAGTTAATTTGGTGATATGGGAACTTTTAGGATCTGTCCATTAGAGGTTTTTGGTTTTAAAAAATGAGTGGTAGTATTTTTTTTTTCTTTGTGGTTGTGGTAAAATATAATTTTGAATGTGCGCATGATTAGAATCAGTTCAAATGTGATTTGGTGAGTTTTTGGGAGACTAGTATTTCGGTGAGATGGCCGATTTTTGTGGTTGATAAGTGTTGGTTGAGTAACATTAATATGCAGGCTATCCTATTTGATAGGACCTTTGGGATTTTCTAGGTGAGTGAACCTGTATGTGTCTCCTATAGGGACGTGAACGTGATGTTGAGTGTTGGTACTGAGGATATTTCTGGTATTGCCTAGTTTTTCTGGGGCTTCTGCCTCTTGTAGGGGAGCTTGTTGAATCATCTCTTTTTTTTTGAATGGTAGGTTCTTACTTGTTTTTCATTTAGTCCTGTTTATCTCGGATATATTTTTTTACTTTGATATGTTTTGTTTCAATTTCCACTTTTTCAATTTTACTTTGTATTAGAGTTGAGTTTTGTTTGTATTCTTGACCCTCTCTGAAAGGAGATACTTTTTCTTTTAACAAATTAATTTCTTTGTCTAGGACAATTAATTGTCTTGATTTTTTATTTATACAAAATGTCATTAATCCTAGGGAACAGCTTTCTAGTTGGTCAAACCATTTCCCCATGAATTCTTGATCTTCTTGATATGAGGTGGGCATTTGAAATAATCTTAGGCCCCTAGGGGTAATATATTCTTCTATATATTTTTTAAAAAGTAGAAACATAGAAACATAGAAACATAGAATGTGACGGCAGATAAGAACCATTCGGCCCGTCTAGTCTGCCCAATTTTCTAAATACTTTCATTAGTCCCTAGTCTTATCTTACAGTTAGGATAGCCTTATGCCTATCCCACGCATGCTTAAACTCCTTTACTGTGTTAACCTCTACCACTTCAGCTGGAAGGCTATTCCATGCATCCACTACCCTCTCAGTAAAGTAATACTTCCTGATATTATTTTTAAACCTTTGCTCCTCTAATTTAAGACTATGTCCTCTTGTTGTGGTAGTTTTTCTTCTTTTAAATATAGTCTCCTCCTTTACTGTGTAGCTATTTCCCATTTTAGTTTTATTTCTTTACTCATAGCTTTTTCCAGTTTTGTAAACCTTACTCTTTGCGATTCTCTCTGGGGAGTATGTTCTGGATACTCTATTATATTATATTCATTAAAAAACGTTTAAATCAATATTAAAATTGTTTCTGTAATCGAAAACCGACATAATTAACAACCAGTGATAAAAAGTAAAATGGAAACTAAAATAAAAACAATAACAAAGTCTGTGAACACTCAAGCAGCCCAAAGTTCCAGATATAGCAGCAAGTGAGATTTCTGGCGCTTGTTCCTTATATGTACATCAGCTAAAACGTTCCCAAATCAGAGTCTCTTCTTTCTGGTTGTTGATATAAATAGAGTGGGGGATGTAGCTGATCTTGAGCTCCAGAATAGTGTGAATACAATATATATTTTTTTTCTTATATTCTGCCTCTGCTTTTATAGACATACTACACTATATTAGTATTCCTGTGCCATTTTGTTTTCTTTTTTATATTGACTCCATTGGATTCCACATAAGGATTTTATTTGTTAAGCGCTGCTTCCCTACATCTAAAAATAAAACCTATTTTTATATTTAGGATTTTAGGTTCCTTTTAAGTACATATGTAGCAATGCCAAACATCATACATATATATATGTATATATATATATATATATATATATATATATATAATTTGCAATGAAGTACAAGCTAGATGCTGTTGACGTCTATTAATGATGTAGGTGAAGGAAGGTGGGTTGCCAGAGATATTATTGAATAAGCACCACCTGCTATCCTCCATTATAGGCTTCGTTTTACTGTTACTGGGCTCATAAATTGTTGGAAGAAAAATGAACTCAGGTTTTTGTCCATTGTGTCCCCTTACAATCTGAGTAAAATTAAACTATTCTGCGAAAGAAAAATAATCCATCTCCATTTCACTTCTATATATTATTTGTTAGAAGATCTTAATAATGGGGAAAATGATTTTTCCTCCCTACTCCTTCTTTGGTTCTCCTATATATAACATATTTGTATTGCCAATTCTACACATGCCCAAGGATGCACAATGTTGTCATTGAGTAAGATCTGTTTGTCTTCTTACATTTGTTTTTCTCATTTAGCATAGTAACCGATAGCTAATCTCAGTTTTCTACAAGTGGCTGATACGGACATTAATGAGCAAATGCATTTTTTCCCATATCCCCCACCCAATTGTGATATCAATAACTATTTATTTCTATAAAATAATATATGGGTTGTAAGTTATTTTACTTTTGACATTTATCACTTCTACTGGCAATGCTTTTTATGTTAAAGGATGACAGGCCGCAAATCAATTGTACAAGAGAGCTGTCATTTGCTTTTGGGATCTTACGGGAATGCTATATGCTAGTTACAATCAAACACAAAAAAGCATCAATTTTATTTCCTAATGTTTGGGTGAAAGGAAGTTGACCGAAACACAAAATTCAGTTCTTTCTTCTAGAATGATTTAGTACGGAATTAGATTGAATGCTTTTAAGGACAGGGGTGCATTATAATGTTCAGTCTCTTATGGCGTTCTATTTATAAATTGGCGCTAATAATGTCTATTGACTTTTGGGTTTTAAAGGTCTATGGTACTAACAGCAGTATTCTACCCACACAGTGATATTCTTATTAGTTGGGAAATACTGAAGCAATAATCAGTTTCTTTTGTGCTACAACCGAGTAGGTAGAAGAATTTTGAAAAGCTGAACACAAAGGAGGTTATGTCACTTAACAGAAACCAGCGTGTTTCCCATTTCTTTACAGCGTAAGTGGAACATGTTCGTCTTATGTAGCTAAAATTTTAGTTTTCTTTTTTTTTTTCGGGGGAAAAATAAAAATCAAAGCTATTATAAATCAGTCAGTATTATTTAGTTATCAACTCCCGTCTTTCAGGTTACAATTATATTGAATTAGTTTATGACTTTATTTACCCTAAACGGTTAAAATTAAGTATGCCTCAAAGGACATTTAAATGGATGCTCCACAAGGTATCCTACGGCGATGAGTGTGGATTTTTTTTAAGGAAATCTAAAAGAAAAGAACCAAAAGCTCCTGGGTTTCTGGGTTTAGTCCTTGAGTTTTAAAAAAGATGATTCAGAGGACACAAAACAAAGGGATTATTGTTTGTTAATGGACATGAGAGAAATATAGCCATGAGCGTGATCGGTTAGCCCATCATGCAGTTTTCTTTCTAATGCAAGCCTTTATTGTAATTATTTTATATACTTCATTTTATAATGAATATGGCTACAACCCAATTCTGTTCACAAAAGCCTGAGAGTTTATTTGGTTTGTGTTTTCAGGTCCTTAGTCATCACCAGACCTTTTTTGAAATTTTTAATATTCATTTTAAAATTTCTGATAAATAAAGTATTTTCATGTCACACTCTATGAACTCAGATATGTGATGTGCACAGAAGCATCTCTGGCCATACGATGCAAGACATAAATTGAACTAAGTAACTATATTGTGTATATGTATCCTTCAGCTGTTTGGGCTGAATTTGTGCAAGCATTTAAACAATGGTACTATACAAATTAGGTACCAATTTCACATCATAACAAATTATAAAGCAATATTTTGTTTATGCATTGCAGTGTGACCTGCTTGACTAGCCAAGAAAAGTACATTGCAAACCCACTTTTTTTGCTAGATCAGAGCAGATGATCAGAAGCCATGTTAGTGAAAATATGTCTCTTTGCTTAAAGGAACACAACACTTTAACTTGCTTAAAGAGTTAATCCAACCAACATAACAATACTTTAATAAAAGCACCAAGGCCAAGTTCTCCCTGCCACCCGATCCTCCATAGCTGATGTCACTCCCCTACGTAGGTTGAGGGATGTCATCACAGATAGGCTGAAGGGACGACAGAGTGGGCATGCAGCTAATGGACATCTGTTGCCAGCATGGTGTGCATACTGATAACAGATGTCCAATTTGCACATGAATGCCATTAACTAGCCCGGAACTCTTGTTCCATGCACATAACACTGCTCCAGCACTATTTGGATGGTCCTAGGGACACTGCCATTAAGCACAGTGCATCTAATGATGTGCTCACATTGCGAGACACAAGGGAACATACCTGAAAAGGTTATTGTCTTGAATTTACAGTAAATTGAAAAATAATTTTAAATTAAAGGCCAAAATAGCCAAACTGGAAAAATTCAGCTTTGCTTCTAGTTTGGCTATATTGGCCTTAAAAAACAAAACAAAACAAAACACTAAAGGCACCCAGGCTACTGCATCTCAATGAAATGGTGTGGGTGCAGTGGTCCTTTAGTTTTAACTCTACAAGGTAAAGCATTGTCATTTGGTAGATATGGTAATGCTTACAATTGCAGGGTTAAACATGCTGTCTTGCTGATTGCCACTAGAAGTGCTTCCACTGTGAGAACTGTTTCAAACGCGGTTCTCACAGCTAACCTCCGTTTGAATGGAAGAGGGCAGCACTGACTGTACATGTGCGTTTCGTGCTCTTTGAGGAGCATTGCATTGGATGAGAAGAAGAGTCCATGTGACATCACAGGAGGTGGATCTCAGAGTTGGGGAAAAAAGGTGATTAAAAGCCTTTTCTCCATTTTCTTTTAAGATTTAAGGAGGGAGCCCTGAATCTAACACAGATCGCTGCATATACCCATTTAAATGGGCTGGAAAATTTGGTGTGAGTGTGTTTAATTTATCCTCATATTATGGAGACCCAGGTATCAATCGATAAATAGCGCTCCCCTCTAGACTGAACAATTAGTTAGCTGTATGTAGCTCAGAGGGAATGCTACATGCAGCCCTTTAAATTCTTTGAGAACATGCTCAGCCATAGAGATCCTTGGATTTCAGTTACTGAATTGAAAACCTCAGGGTCTGATCCAGGCATGGTCTATCTGCATGTCCTCAAACTGATAGTGACCATATCACAGAGTCATTGGCTGGGAAAGTATGCTTGGTTTCAGAAATCTCGCTGTATTACTGAAAACAGTCAGTAAATCGCTTTCTACTGTTTTAGCTAGGAAACCCATCTGCTGAAATTAATAATCATATTAGCAGAGGGTTTCCTTAAGAGAAGGGTTAGTATTAGGGTTTTTTGTTTGTTTGTTTATATTTTCTACTTTGTTTTCTTTGCTTGCTTGCATATGTTGGATATATTGTTGAAAATCCTGTTCTTTACTGTGCCATTTTATCCACTCGGTACTCCTTCTGACTACCGCCCACTTTTGTATCTTTGTTGATGGTAAAATTTTATTACCGCCCACCAGTGCCGCAGTAACTAATTTCATAGCGCAATGTTTTTTTTTTGTTTTTTTTTTAGAAAGGAGTTTTTTGGTGTGTGAAGGGGGCAGTACATGTGTGAGGGGGCAGTGTGTTAGTGGTGGAGTGTGTGTGTAAAGGGGGGCAGTATGTGTGTGGGGGAGCATTCTGTGTGAGGTGGGCAATCTGTGTGTGTGTGTGTGTGAGGGGGACAGTCTGTGTGTTTGTGAGGGGTGTACTGTGTTGAGGGGGGCAGTGTGTGTGAAGGGTGCGTAGGGTCTATGCTGTATTTAGGTGATGTGAAAACCTTAATCTTAATGTCTCCCCCTCCCTTCTACTTACCTTTTACCTGGGAGGAGGTACATAATGCTGCAAGCCCTGGTGGTCCAGTGGAGGCATGTTCCTCCTGCAAGCACAGCACTGTATCGGAGTTGTATCGGAATGTGCGGCAATGCTCCGACCAGCCTGCTCGTGGGAGGAACACAGAGCCTCCCAGGCCCTTCTTTCCCTCTGCTGGAACTTTAGTCTCCTCACCAGCCTGAGAGGGCTTACAGCAAGGCTGGCTCTGCATGGGCTGGCAGGGGAGATGAAAGGATATTCCCTGCCGGCTTTGGTCCACGGCCATCGAGGCCCACTGAGGGTTTTTTTCAGAACCCACCACCACCCACCTGAAATCCCTAACCGCCCACTAGTGGGTGGTAGGGAGGGACGAGGTTGACTACCCCTGATCTATTGTGTCATTTTTATTCACCCTGTACCATAAATTGTGGGTTGCATGTTTGTACTTGCGGTAAAAGAGTTACAGCACTCTTGTGTCAAAAAAAAAAGAAAAGAAAACCAACAAAGGAAATGCACATACCAAACCAAAAAGTCTGTATAATATCTATATTGCATTTTTGTAGTTCTCTTGTTCATTCTGCAAAATTAACAACTTACCCGGTTATTCTTGGAAGGGAGAATTCAAAGTGAATTTTAAATTTAAGGTCAAGATAGTTGAAATGGAGCTATTCTCCAAGTCAGCGATGCTGTCAGTTTGGCTACGTTGGCCTTAACTTTGAAATTCACTTTGAATATAGTTGAAATCTTTATTTTAGTAAACAACCCTGCTAGAGAATTAAGATAAATGCTCTTGGATCCTCATCACTTAAATTCATAGCACAACACTGTACACATGGGATTTAAAAAAAAATCTTGTTTACTTGACTCTTTAAATGAAGGACTAATAAAGCATGCAGGCTAAAACAAATTATTTGCCAAGAAATAATCATCATTTAAGTCTCTCAGATGTAGGCGTTTGATGTTCTCACCATTATTTTAAAATAAAAGAAAAAAGAAAGAAACAGTAAGGAATAAAACCCAAAATCCATTTGGAATGGATTCTCATATGTTCTGTAAATGTCCCCATAAAAAAAAGACATAAATACGTAATAATGGGCTGTTTGGAGCTTCAGATCTCCCCGCCAAACCTTGAAAATGTGCTGCTTCGGGTCTTATAGGCTTGCACAATTTTATCAGTAAAAAGGAAGGGTTTATCCACCAAACAGTGGCTTTTGGTGGATAACAGAACTGCAAAAAGATTTACACCAAAAGCAGAACATATTGGATAGATAGGTAGATAGATAGATGCATAGATAGATAGCTGGATAGATAAGGAAAGAGACAGGCAGATAGATGCAGAGATAGATAGATAGATAGATAAGGAAAGAGATAGGTAGATAGATGCAGAGATAAATAGATAGATAGATAGATAGATAAGGAAAGAGATAGGTAGATAAATAGATAGATAGATAGATAAGGAAAGAGATAGGTAGATAGATAAATAGATAGATAGATAAGGAAAGAGATAGGTAGACAGATAAATAGATAGACAGGTAAATAGATAAGGAAAGAGATAGATAGATAGATAGATAGATAGATAAATACAGTAGTTTAAAATACATGTTCTTCTTGTTCCTGCACTTGAGAGAAGTGCTTTGCTGACTTGCCCGGTACAAATACCATCTACATGATTTATATATATATATATATATATATATATATATATATATATATATATATATATACGTTTTTAATTATTTATTTTTTTAGTCTGCACTTCCTGATTATTTGTTTTAATTATTACAATAAGGACCATATGGAAAAAACTGCAGAATTCTTCTATTTTACCCTATGTTTCAGTTCACTACATTTCACTGTTTAGGGAATAAATACCACCTCGGTTCTATATATATACAATTGCATTTCTATTTGTACCATTAAAGGGACACTGTAGTCACAATAAGCATTTCATCTCTTTGAATTGGTTTTAGTGCCTGGAGTACCCTGGCACTGTCCCTCCATTCAGTGTTGCACCATGTTCGTGCAGTATGCCACAAAATAAGAGTCCCTGGCTACCCACAGTCCGGCCCCTTCAGTATGTGTAGCTAAGGCAGAGATTCCAAATTTCCTTGTTGTCATACCCATTCATACCGTCAGTTGGAACTCTGACAGGTTAAAAGCAGTCAGCTGACACTCTCAGCCAATCACAGCTGCCCATTGCTGCTCAGGCTAATACTTCCTTATTAGCCAAAGCAGCACAGAGGGGGTGGGTTGACGGGGACTCTTGTTTAGCATTAAAACATTAAAACTTTAAAAACTGTTTAATGCTGATAGAAATGATGGGACCAGTGGACTCCTGACACTATAACCAGTTTAATGAGATGAAGCAGATACAGTGCCTACGGTGTCCCTTTAAAGGGAGACTAATAATACAAAAAATACTCACATTTGAAGTTACCATGTTAGCTGAAAATTCCATGCAGTACAGCTTCCTCAATGAACGCTCACCAAACCAAAAAGTGATAATCATGAACGCTAAAAAAGGAACACTATAGGCACCCAGACCACGTAATCTCATTGAAGTGATTGGGTACAGTGTTCCCATGGCCCTTAGTAATGCAATGTAAAACATTATAGTTCCAGATAAATTGCAATGTTTACAAGCCACTAGAGGCGCTTCTGGGATGTTTCAGGACTTTAGGTTGCCTAACTGACGCTGGACGTCCACACGCTCTGCATGAGGACATCCAGCATCAGTTAAATACTCATAGGAAAACATTGATACAATGCTTTCCTTTGGAGAGGGCCTAAAGCGCTTCCAGCACTCAGATGATGTTGGAGGAAGTGTGCCGACCCAGCGACAAGGGACATTGACGCTGGAATCGAGTAAGTGTTAAAAGGGTTTTTAACAGTTTGTTGGCTGGAGGCGGGCGCGAGAAATGGGGGAGTCAGATAGATCTATAGTGATAGGATTACAGATTTGTATTCCTAACACTTTAGAATCCCTTTTATTTCCAGTTGTACTGCTTAGGTTATCCCTTACTGGCATAGAAAGGGCATTTTCGATTTGTTTTTCAATTCCCTCCAAATATGTGCTCTTATTCCTCAATAGATTTTAGGTCTCTTGCATCCCACCTCTGTGGACATAATGCAAGCCGGAAGAACACTTTTTTTTGCCTCTTAAAGGAACACCACAATGCGCTGTAGTGATACTGGTGTCAGAAGTGCCCTTGCACCTCCCCCCCCATTGTAAGTAGTCAACCATTAAAGAATGGTTTATCCTGCATCCTGTATTGTTAGCTCTGTGAGCTCTACAGTTGTTAATTGCTAGGTTCAAAGCATTTTGGAATAGGATTTTCAATCAACAAAAAGGGATACACTGTGGGATGGGAGGGAGTGCCAGAAAGGATGGACTTTGATGAATAATTATTTCATAAAAAATGAAAAAAAAAAATTAAAAAGACTGACAATATGAGCTTCATCATAACATACATAGGGCACCTAACACATGAGTGTCTGGAGGACCACTATAATGGAATACTCTAAGCACAGCTTATTGTAGATGTCATGGTTCAAGTGGTCTGGCGGGCCATCCTCAGTTGTTTTTTTCACACGAATTTGAAATGAAAACATTTACTTGTGTTTATTAATACTCCCTCTTCTACTATATAAACACAATTGTCATTGGATTGATAAATTGGCACTATTTTAGGCTTTATCATTAAGAATTTTACTTAATTGTTTTAAGTCTTATGCTGCTAAAGTGCCCGATAGAAATGGCCCTTAAAAGCATCTCTGCCACTTTGCAGGTTTTTAACCTAATCATTGGTTGTCCCTCTACTTCTCTTTGCTTTTATTATTTTTAAAATTATTTGTTTTTTTTAGTTTTATAAGGGGAAGCCTGATCTTTGGCAATTTCTGGCATCTCAAGGAGTCTAAGCTAAGTTGCATTTAAGTTGCTAAGCAATTTGCCCACAACCCATCCATTAAAAGAATCCTACAGAAGGACTAACTGCAGACTTCATGGACAGAGAAGAAGCCCAGGTATTGGGATCCATGTACAGAAGAAAAGATAATGAATATAAATGAGGGCAAATTCCGAAGGGGTATATGACCATTAGGATACAACGGTATAATTAAGGAAGAACTGAAAGAAAAACATGCATAGCAGTACGGTATTCCCCAAGGATGGTGTTCCCCACGACTGCCTTCCTAAAATCTATTGTAAGTACATGTTGGCTAACTTGATCATTAGGTTGTTTCAGATTCAAAAACTAGATGGATAATGGGTCACATACCATGATATGTTTTATATTTAATGAGTTCCAGTTCAAAATGTATCTGTTACTAGTCCAAAAACAGTTTCAGACCTCATAGTTGTCTTTTTCTGTTGTGCTTATACTTCTATTTATTCACAATCCCAAGGAGCCTATATTTTTTGATTTTGGTTAATATAAGGGTATGGATCACCTTGAATACATTCTTAAGTCACCAAAACAATGTTAGCTTAATGAAGCATTTATGGTACATAGAACATGTCTCTGAAGTCTTACTACTCAATGATCTGCCATTTAGGAGTAAAATCACTTTTGTTTCTGACCATTCAGCCTAGCTCTGTAAATCAAACTTCAATTACACACAGAAGGCTGTTGCAGGGTCTTGCAAACTATTAACAGAGCAGGATAAAATACATTCTAGTGTCATATGACATTCAGTAAACATTAGATCCCTTTGTACAGGAAGTGTTTGGGAAGTCTGTGTGAGTTACCTGCAGAGAGATTTGACTAGGGCTGTATAAACAAAATGATGTAACTCCTAAATGGCAGAGAATAGGCCGGTGAGACTGCAGGAGCATAATCTATACACTATAACTGCTTTATTAACCAAAAGTTGATTTGGTGACTATTGTGTTCCTTTAAATCTGGATTGAATGACATCTCAATCACGTAAACAGCCAAACTGGAGGGCAACATACTCAGGATGTTAATATAAGACCTTATCCATTCTTGGGGCAAATTTGCAGAATAATAGATATACTCATGGCTCTTCTTTTTATAAGATGGCTGAACTCTATGAATTGTAGGATAATATTTGGAGATTGACAAAACAGCTCAAGGGGACATATTTCCAGTCATCTATCTCTATGCCAATAATGTACATTTATAGGCAAATACTGGAAAACATTCACTTTGTACATGTGTTAGCAATTTAAATGTCACCATATAAAGATTGAATTTGATTCTTCACAACTTGATTTTTGCATGACAGGTACAGTTTACATCAAGGACTCTTGTTCTAATACTTCTCTCTCTTTAAACACTGATTTTATATTTAGCAAAATGAACAATAGGGACACAAAAGCTCACTAAATAAGTACCTGTATCGCTTTACATCATCATTTCTAATATTTGATTTACAGGGTTTCCTCCTGGCCCTGTATCTCTCCATTTGATACACACCCGCTGTTAACATTTTCATGAATGCTAAAACAAAATAAAATCAAGAGACCGTGAACAAGTATTAAAGCAAGTCACAAAAGAAAAAAAAGATAAGAATACTGATTGCTGTCACATCGGTGGCAGCGCAGTGTATAGTCATCTCAAGCACAATAGAACCTTATGTTAATTTCCCTTTCCCTCATTGAAGTATTTAAATATAGTATTTTCTAAACGTCATCGGCATTGCTCTTCCATGCAACTTTAACGCATGCGATACCTGAGACTCCCTGTAATGACAGAGGATTGATTATCAGGATATACTATAAGGATTGTTTCCACTATTGTACAGTAATTAAAAATTCACAGGGTTAAAAGATAGCTTGTAAATATTTTAGCACGGCCTGTCCCTGTCAACTCTTTCTTACCCTCCAAGGATTATAAAGGACTCAGTCGCAAAATCATGCTAAGTCTATGTGTGAACGTCTTTTATTCATTTAGTGGGGTCAGCAATGCATTACAAAGTGCTGGAAGCAAATGTGTTTTCTGTGAATAGATTGATGGAAATCTCAGGGATTGTAGAAAGTTAATGGTGCACAATGACAGTAGTTATTTCCTGTAAAATACATTTGCATATACATTGTGTAAATCCACATTGCTAAATATAGTGTTATATTATTTTTTCCCCCTGTGTTCAGCTTCAATGACAAGGACCATTTCAAAAAAAAAAAAAAAAGTTCTATCTCTATCTATGCTGGAGTATCCTCTGCTTAACCTGTGCTAATCTCAGGGGTAAAATGTTAGCAGGGATCTGTTACATTATTTGAGGCCAACTCTCGCTTCTATCGGGTAGAATCTGTGGGACAAATGGTGTTAGCAGTGTTTATCTGTTATGAGATGCGCTTCAAAAACATTCCACAATAAGAATGTAAGCACGCTTCAGGTGTGTGACACACAGCCCCAGCCTGATCACAATTAACTTGCAAAAAAAATGTTCATGATCTACATTTTCTGAATGGTAAGCAATGTCAATCTAATGGATGTCTGCTCTGTCTGTCTGACGCACTGTGTGTCTGTTCATTTAACTGTCTATCTACTCTGCACGCAAGTTAAAAAAGAAGAAAGAAGGAATGGACACACATGGAGATGAAGACGATAAACCGTAGGACACTCTTCTGTATTTTTTGTCCCTCCTCAATGGTGATGTTTATGTAAGACATTGCATTAGACAGATACAAAATGAGATGACTGCTCCTTTTAATATGTAATTCGTGGGGAATTATAGTTAAAGAACTCTATATTCTTGAGAGATCTAGAATAAATAAAGATGAGAGACTGTTTTGACACTAACTGTGGATTGGCAAGTGTGGAGTCACACGCATTTACTGTTTAGATATTGGCAACGACATCATAGGCTGGAAGTATTAGTTGTAGAATTATGTGTAGGGTTGCCATGATTTTCTGGACACACATAATTCTATCATGTTTTCATTATGGTACTATATACATCATGGCTGCATACATTAG
This sequence comes from Pelobates cultripes, assembly GCA_933207985.1. Classification (NCBI taxonomy): domain Eukaryota; kingdom Metazoa; phylum Chordata; class Amphibia; order Anura; family Pelobatidae; genus Pelobates; species Pelobates cultripes. The sequence continues at coordinate 96,839,248 of OW240919.1, read as the reverse complement.
AATGTTGTCATTGTCATAGCTTTAACCACTTTATTATCTGAAGACGGTCTATGCCGTCATGCAGTGCAGGGCATTTACGCTGATTGACGGCATAGATTGTCATGCAGTATTAGTACCAAGTTATCCCAGGTATTTTTCGATAACTGAAGGTCCCTTCTATCAGTGGGGCCAAGTTAGAGGTCCCTGATTGACAGATGAGCTTAACCTGTTAATGTGCTCAACATGGCCCTTTAAATCGTGGTTAGTTGCGGGATTACTGAGTTTGGCTACAAGACTACCAGAAATAAAAACAGGGAGTGCCAGATATCTTTCAATACTTAAGGGTCCTTTCTGTCAGCGGGAGCCATAATCAATGGACCCATGCAGTAAAATGAGGTATATGCAGTGCTCTAAGTGAGAGCACATACAGCTCATATATCGCTCAGCTGCAGTGATTTTAAATGGCCCCCAGTAACAAGGAGACACCCAGGTGAGGTCTCTCTGCTTGTACTCTTTGCCAGCTGCCCATCACTGATCACAGTTTAGGAACTACAGCATGAGAGGGAGATCTCCGTGTCATGCTGTAATCACACAGTTCAGAGGGCTCACGTAGATCTCTGTATTGTATGAGCAGGGAAGGGGGGAGAACAACAGGGGGGGAGGTTGGAGTACGCCGGTGCCGTGTATCGTGCGGTGGGACCGAAGTTCCTACCCGTGTGCAGGTCTTTATGGGGGCCCTCCTGTCGGTTCCCTGCTCCTATGAGGGATGGGTTATGTTGTGTCAGACATACTCACTACTTGTCCAGGGATCCCACATTTTTTCAAATTTAGTAGTGGATCCTAACTCTGCGACCCGTTTGTAGATAAGAGGGGAGGTCCCTTTGTTAGGTGCGGGTGGCATGTAACCAGAATTGTCGAACTTGCATAAACATTTTCAAACACAAAGAAGAACTATGATTAACATATATGTACATATGCCAGGCTTTCCTTGCCTGGGAACCGAAGTTGCATACATGTGCGTGAACATTCCCGTATAGAAATGTTAACGTTAACTAGCACGTATATATAGTTGCCTGACCTTATTGTCTTGGTCCCTGCTTGTCTAGTCTGTTTGGGGGGGTATATATGTCTCAATACCTGTCTTGCTTATGATGTACTTAACCAGATTTGGGAGCCCGCAACAACAGGCCGTGCTATTCTGAGTTGGCTCTGTCGCCCGTTTTGGAGCAGCGGCCTGTCGGGTGCCCCCTAGGTTGACACCAACCTTTGGTGACGTTGTGGGCAGAGGATCAGGGTGTATATTGAAGATTGGTTGTGGCCTGGGGCGGTATAGGTGGGCCAGTGGATGCCGTTGTAGAAGTTCGATAACTATCGTTCGAGTGTTCGTGGGCTTTTCTGTTACCCTTCCCTGTGTCGGATGCCTTGCTATATCCCGGTCAGGTTTACTTGGGTTAAATAGTGTGGGGGTAAGTAGTTTTGGTGTGGTGAGTATGCGACCCCCTATTTGTGGCTGGGGCTTAGGTGCGCCCTTGTCTCTGTTGTCTTTTCATACACCCCTCTATTTGCTTGTGATGTCCGGTCTGCTCCGAGATTAAATGCTATCGGATTAATGTAGGGGATATTGGAGTAGGACCTGGGTTATCCTGTAGTCGGGGAATATTTAACATCAGGAAGTTGTTTTTACTAAATTGCGTAGCTAGTTGGCGTTCGTGTGTCAGTATCAGGTCCTTCTATACTATGTTCGTCATTTGTTAGGGCTTTAGTATGTCCGTGTCCTGGGGGGTGTCCTGAGTCTCCCTAACTATATCCCGGTGTTAGAGTGAATGTTGAACCTTAGTTTTAAGCAGTTACAATAAACATGGAAGATACATAGCTTAGTGATAACTATTATTGCCAGGAGGCCCCTCGTGGAGGAGGATGCTTGCCGTTCAGACGGGTGGCAAAATCCTCGGTTTTCATCCGTAGTGCGTTCCCCCAGATGTGGCTACTGAAAGACCTTCTGCTAGCTGGTTGTCTGCGTGTACATTCCGATTTGGGATATATGTTTCTCCCACTTGGGCCTCTAGTCCCTGCCCGTGTCCATGGCCCTTCCCTCATCCCCCCAAGTCCCCCTCCCAAGTTCCCGGTACCCGCGGATGTCCTTGGCTTAATAGCCGATGGAAAGGGAAGAACAATAAATTGTGCCCATTGTGTGGAATGTCTGAGCCCAGTAAGGTTTTCCAAAGAAATGCCCCCTCCCCACAGTGTCTTTGATGCCCTTCCCTTTGTCACTGGCCGGTTGGCTCTGTGAATGAGCGGAGGCCCAGACAGCCCTACGGTGTAATGTGCCCCCGGTACCTCACTCTCCGACGGTCTGCCATTCTCTTGGAAGAGGTGGAAGTTCTCCTGTTCCCGTCAGCATGGCAGGCACCTGCGCTGGAGTCTAGAGTCCCAGGTCTGCGAATAGTGCTGAGGCATCATCTCCTGGTTGTAGGACGTGTGTTCTGCCATTTTGGAAGGCCAGTAGTTTAAAGGGGTAACCCCATGCGTAGCAAATGTTCGCTGCTCTTAAGGCTTCTGTGATAGGTTTCCACTCCCACCTTCTTTGTAAGGTGGCCTGTGCCACGTCTTGATATAGTCAGGTCGGATCCTTGGTATGAAATTGTACCGTCTCTGCCTCTTTTGATTAACGCTTCTTTGGTCTGAAAGTGTAGGAAGCGGTTGATGATATCCCGTGGGGTGTTCGCGTCCATCCTCCTGGTAAGCAGGGCTCTATGTGCTCGCTCAAATGCCAGTGGTGATCTGGTAGGCCCGGTAGCATGGGCTTAAGAATTGCTGTCACTATGTCGATCATCGGGCCTTCCCCTGTCACCTCTGGTAATCCCCTGAGACGTAAGTTGTTCCGCCGCGATCTGTTCGCCATATCCTCTATGGCAAGTTCAGCTGCAGCCATCCTGGTGGTCAGTTGGTTAATCTGGTGAATCACTGTACTGTGGGTGGCTGTGGTGTCTTCCAGGCGATTTTCCAGCCTCGTGGTGCGGTCGCCTATGGCCTGTATTTCTCCTCTTAGAACGCGTGTGGAGCGCTCTATCTCCCCTGCCAGGTAATTTTTTACCTCCGTCAGGGTTGCCAGAAACATTGCGGTCTCTGCTGTAGCGTTTGGGGTTCCCCCAGTTACAGCTGTATGTTTTGTCGGCGATCCCGCGTTTTCCACATCAGCGTCGCCGCCATCTTGTGGGCCTGCAGGTCCGGCACGTGAGGCCGATAAATATTCTGCTACGGAGGCTTCCGACTCCTGGCCCTTCTTCGGTTGATTTTTGGCCAGTCTCTTCTCCATCTTGATGGGCTTGTTTTGTATATTTTATAAGTTTAGCACGCTTGTATAGGCTTTCTAGTGGTGTGGTTGGAGCGGAGAACACGTCCAGCTCGCTCCGTGTCCAGGCCATGCCCCCAAACTTGTTGCATTTTAAAATAGCCTTGGTCCTTATAGGGTTAAGAAAGAAAAAGACACATTTATTTTAGAATCTTGAGTGCTAAATGTTGCTAGAAAGACAATGACTAGCACTTTCTTGACAGTGAGGAAAGTAGATGATTAACACTAATGAATACAGAGATGGACATTTAGTTGAGGGAAATGTTGCATTGCATACTGATCTTCTGCCTACATCAGCTCCAGCAGGGACCAGAAAGTGTGCTGGAATTGTGTTCTACATGACTTTTGTTTATGCTGCTAGATTATGTGATCATTTGCAAAACAATATGTTACAATATAGGCTCTCCTCAGTTGATATTTCAGCCTGCACACCACAAAGAGATCACTGTCATTCTTGGACATCTTTAAAGAAAATATCACAATGCTTAAATTGTTTTGTACCCCTTTATTATCTCCCTTGATTCTTAATGCTCAACTGGAGTATGGTGTACTTTTATAGTCTTGAGAATGCTTACATCACAGTAAAACCTTTATCAGAAGCCTGGTAGATCTTGATTGACATATGCAGGGCTAGGACATTTAAGAAGATTAGTCTAGAAACAGATGACCTGACATTATTATTCATTGGATCTAGATGACATACCTCAACTCATTCTCTCAAGTTTCATATTGCTCCAAAACTAAGACTGAGCCTAGCGGTTAGCCAGAAGATGCTGTTTTTAAGAACTCTGAGTAACTGACTAAGCTCATAAAACATTTATATCTACAATAATGAGAACGTTGTGCTAGGGGTAGGACTCTGGACTTTGGATTCACATCTCAATGAAAAACTAAGCTGGACAGACCATCACTTGTTGACCCAAAGTAGAATATTTTTGTTGTCTAGCCTAGCAGGATCTTGAAACAAAATGTAATGCACCCGTGATAACATCATTGGCCTGGAAATGCTATCTATACAGGGTTATTTACTAAACTGTGAGTTATCTGGAATTCAAAGTGAATTTCGGATCTAAGCTCAAAGTATGCAAACTGGAAAAATTCTCAAACTCCGCTTTGTTTTCAGTTAGGCTACTGTGACCTAAAATTTGAAATGCACTTTGAATTTACTTTGAATTCTCTGCAATACTCTTTTTAGTGACTAACCCTGTATAGTGCATAACCCTAACAGTCTTCATTTTAAAGGGGCATTTGAAACACTCAGTGAAGTGCATGCAATATGCAATATTTAGCTCCCCCTTCAGATGCTATTTACATACAGTGTGAGAATGTCCAGTGCTTGTCCCATACATCAGTATAGGTTTCCTGATTGGCCTCTTCCATGTAATGACTGCAATAAAATGGAAGAGATCACCTATTAAACCCATCTTTCTCCCCTCCCCTCCTACCTTCCTTCCCTATGTATTCCCTCCCCTCGTTTTCTCATCTTATCTCTCTTGTTTTCTGGAACTCTCTTGTTATTCTCTGTTTTCCTCATCAACTTAGCATCCTCCTGGTGAACAGGTATTCTCTTTTTGCTTAAGCATCACCATTTAATCGACTACTAACTCAGAATGGTACCAATGCAACTGATAGCTTAAAGCGTTGGGAATGTATTTCGACTGCTGTTATATTCATACCGCACATCTATTGGTATTAATGTAACTCGTTCATGATTCTCATCTTGACGGTCACCGAATCTTCGTTCATCTTCTATAACTCTTGTTCTATGTACACAATTCCATTAATGAAGATTGGCAAAAAAATAAATAAAAATGGAAGAGGGTGAAGGTCAAATCCAGCTTGTTGTGTACCTTTAAGATTTTGTATCCAAAACAAGGCTGCGCATGATAAAAACCAGAATGAAAATTAGTGACTATCTTATGCAAACTGGAAGATAACGTTTTGATGGTCAATTCTACGAAAGGAAAATAGTATAAATTGTGCACCTAATTATTGAGTTCAATATTGCCTACTAATTACCCTGTAAAGCAATGTAGTGGATAAGTAGATATCATGAATTATTATAGCTATTTAACATAAATCTTTCACAGACGATGTAACATAGAATTAAGAACACTTTCCAGAATAACAACTCAGGGAACTTGCACAAACAGCTAAAATTGGCTCCTAATAAAAATGTGAAATTTGCTAATTGTTGCAGATGATTTAATCAGAGAAACGTGGCCTGACAAAGATAAGTATGATGCTATTAGTATTCTGTACAAGGACAGCACCAGTTAAGTTACAGAGAGCAGTGAACAAAGAGGAGGATTAGCTACATACAGTAACATGATTAAGGACGAGAAAAGAATGCATTTAATGAGGCAAATGTTAATATATGGCAGCACCGTCTAATAGTAATAAGCCAGATGCCGGAGTTGAAGTTGGTGATTATTCTGACAAGCTGCGACAATCTAGTCCCTCATGGCAGCTTCATCATTGTATCACATTTAGCAAACTGATAATCAAAGCTGCTAATCCCGATTTGCTTCGCAGGTTTTCATAGCAGTGACATTATTTGTATGGCGCAAATAGGACGACTAATTCAATCTCTCTCACTCTCTCCAGAGTCCAAGAGGCTTGACTGATTTAACAGTTTCATTGTCCTGCTGCTTAGGACTCCGTTAATCTGTGAAATTACTGTCCCTCCGTACGCCATAGCCCTATGGAATGTGTGGATGTGGGAATTGTTTTCTATAGGGGAGTCAGTATACAGCAAAGTGAGGAAATCTGTGACAATATGTTTCATTACGGACAGCCATGGAAGGGTAGAAAAGCTTTCAATCCGGTTATAATTTAACAGATCATTGAAACGCAAGGTTCAATGAGAGAAATGTACTCTCTTTTCTTTTTTTTTTTTTTTGACAATCCATTTTTATTGAAATTTTCTTTTTGTTATATCTGCATGGTTGGGTACAGAAATAAAGAAGGGACATGGTGCATATAAAATTTGTTACAGGAGACAATTTATCTCCTAAAATGACAAACGGGTCAAGAATGAAACAACCAAAAATTGACATTGTTACATGATGGTACAATAGCTTAGGGAGATCTGCAACACTGCTTAACCCCTTAAGGACACATGACGTGTGTGACATGTCACGACTCCCTTTTATTCCAGAAGTTTGGTCCTTAAGGGGTTAAGAGCACAAAAGTGCAACCAAGTTGGTAGTGCACGGTCTGGCTGTCTCCTAAGTATACCCCTAACCAAGGAGGCAGTGGGGAGGTGGAGGATGTGAGGTTATTGGTGAGGGAGCACTCCCCATAGTGTATGGTTGAGTACCCTATCATTTGAGAGCCGGAGCATCTATCTACGAGCGATTAGGCTCCAGTTTAGTAGCTGAACTAGGCTGGACACATGTACTGTATCATGGCCAAACAGTAGTCAAACTTGTAGATAATAAAACTGAATAGGGAAAATAGTTAAACTAAACATAAAAGTTTGAACTGCAACTTAGCAACAGCATCCTCTGTGTATTCATGTCCCTGGTGAGGAGGTTGGGAGTACCACAGAAGTGGAGGGGACAGCTCTCTTTGGGTCTCTTGCCTGTAAACGGGTTCGTTGTGCAGGGTCATTCTTCGGACAAGTCAAGCCCAGATGTTGTAAAAAAATTGGTGCTTCAGCAGGCATAGATATTTTGTGTACAGTCCCTTCGTGTGACATCACCAGGAACCTGGGTTATCTCCAGTGATATTCCACTCCTGCCGATCTAAGCTGGCTAGTAACAGGATTCAGTGGACCTTGTAAGATCTTGGTAGAAGGAGAGTGTAGAGCCCTCAAATGTTAGTGGCGTCTTGCCCTGTTAGTGCTGTCAGCAAGGATCGTTTGTCCTACGAGGTGCAACAGCGGACTATGACGTCTTCTGCCACTGTCGCCTGAGCTCTGCCTGAGATCGGCAGTCGATAGATTCCATCCAGGGAGAACTTCTTTGCCTGACTTAGTGGAAGCACTGAAGCCACTAGTCTCCGCAAATAGTGAGGGAGCTCATCAGGCGTGATTGGATCAGGTATACCCCTTATATTCAGGTGGTTGCACCGTGACCTGTGATCAAGAGCTGCGTAATGGAGTGAAAGGGCTTGTTGATTAGCTTGTAGGGTTAAAACAGCGTCCGTTAGGGATGACAGGCCCATCTTAAGGTCTGTGATGTTACTCTCCGATGCTGTTACTCTGTCCGTTACAGATTGTAAATCATCTTTTATTACTGCCACATCAGCTGCTAATAGGCCCTCAATCTCTGTGACCAGATTGCGAAAGTCAAACCACTGCAGGGTGAGGTACCTGGTGACTGCGTTATACCTGTACCAGCCGGCATGGTCTTGAGTCCCACCGTCGCCACCATTTTGGTTTGTGGCTGCCACTGAAGCATGGACCCGATGTCTCTGGTCCCCGAGGGTAGCTCCTGGTTCAGCTTCTGTGTCCGTCGCCCCAACGTCGGTGTCCAATCAGGTAGAGGAGCAAACGGGAAAGCCTCCGTATCTGAGTCCTCGAAGGGCTCTAGGCCGTCAAGTAGTGCAGACAGTTCTAGGCCTGTGGGTGGTCTGTAGGCCCCAGACCGCCGCTTTTGCCATTTCGCTTTGGCGGTATGTAGGAACAGGATAGAATGCCTCTTAGTGTGCACCTCAGGGTATGCCGTTGCTTATGCAGGCGGTGGAGAGGTTGAATACCCTAAAAACAGGCTGTTTTTCAGAGTTGCGATAGAAACATTGCGAGATGGTGAGAAATTTACTTTCTAACATAAAAAAATCTGCTAAAAGAAGAAAAAAAAATCAGGTAACACACAGAATAGATGAGAATTAAAATAAGAGAGATATTTAAAGAAAGAGAGGAAGTGTGAAAGTAAGAGAGGGAGAGAGAGAGAGAGAGCGCAAGAGAGAGAGAGAAAGAAAGAAAGAAAGAAAGAAAGAACAATATAGTATCCCAGTAAATGACCATAGTATTTGGACAAAATAACTTTAATATAGTTTGCTGCAGATCACAATTATAAAAGTCCCAGAGGGGCTAAATAATAGCAGGGTTCTCAGTCCATCATGCACATGCCAGAAATTTTGACCATTCCCTTTCCTGGTAAAATTAACCCTTTCCTTCCAAAACCTGAAAGGACCCGGATCTGTGTTTAAAAAGTGAAATAAAACAGAGAATAAATAAATAGAATCTGCATTAGCCTGCCATTCATTTACACTATTTTAAGCAGGATACAAAGAACAAGCCTGTAGTGTAGGCATATAGTTCAGCACAAGTGTAGGCAACCATTTAGTAGTACTGTGCCAAAACAAGATCTCGAAGTCACTTGGCTTTGCTCTATTTTTTAAATTGAGGTGTGTATGTTGCTGTATTGTGCTTGTGTTATTTATGGCTGCTGCAGTTGCTTTGTAGCATTGTATTTGTTCACTTGTTGTCTGTTATATTGTATCAGTTCATGAGCAGTTTGTGATATTGTGTATCATACCTGAATGTGGGCGGTGTATGAAATGTCACATTGTGTGTTTGGTGGTGTGTGTATATGTAGGGTTGCTTATGGTACTGCATCTGAGAGGCTGCTTATGGGGTTGTGTGCATGTATGTCGATTGCCAGTGATGATGTGCTTGTGGGGACTGTGTGTGTTTGTGTGTGGGCTATTTTATTTGTATTCGGAGGAGGGTCTTCTTCTGCAGCTCCGTGTAGATCTAACAGTGTGGTTGGCTTTCCTGGGGTTCAGTGGGGACCGGGCTGGCCAAGTACAAGTCAGGGGCCCGAGCTGCTATAGCTGTTGTGAGATGCTCTACTCCACAAGTGCGGGGCAAAGTGTAAATTGAGGATTGCCCCTCACCACTGGCAATTACCACTGGGTTTGCACTACCAGATATCTGAAGTTCGTGTTTGTCTTGAGTGCCATCCAAAGGCCCGTCAAGATCCATGCTTGGCACACGTCCAATAGGTTGCTGACCCCTGGTTTAGTGTATGTAGTGTATGTAGTAGTGGGAGTATGGCCATCATGTGAAACCAAATGCCCGTATTTTGTTTGAGATAGATGATTTTATGCACTATTGAAAAACATATTTTAATTGTTATTGTTTGACTATTTTATAGCATTTTAGTACGGCTTAAATATTTCCATTAAAGGGAACTTCAACTTAATGAGGTGGTTCAGGTGAGAACTATAGCTGAGAAAATACAGTGTTTACATTGAAAGCTAGGAACACCTCCAGTTGCAGTCACTCAGAGTGAACCAAAGGGACTTCTGAGTTGATGGAGGCATAAAATGCCTCCATCCACTCAGATCTGCTGTCAGCAGAGCACAGGGCAGCACTGTGCACAGCATCCTGTGATTCAGTATCTCCTCCCACTGCATGCAGACACTGAACTTTCCTCATAGATTCATTGATTCAATTCCTCTCTATGAGGAGATGCTGATTGGCCAGGGCTGTGTTTGAATCATGCTGGCTCTGCCCCTGATCTGCTTCCTTGTCAGTCTCAGCCAATCCTATGGGGAAGCACTGTGATTGGATCAGGCTATCACATTTTAGCAGACTGCTTGTTTTTCCTGAGTCTAACAGCATGCAGATTTACAGCTTCTGTCTTGAATACAGTAAGACTTTTACTATATTTATGGAGGCATGAGGGGCCCAGAGGGGCTAGATGGTCGTGTTAACACTATAGGGTCAGGAATACATGTAGTTGCACTGGTGACTATAGTGCCCCTTTAATATAGAACATGATCTTGCTTAATTAATGTTAGCCTGAAATATGATTTAAAAGGTTTGGAATAGAAAAAAAGTATTTAGCATTTTTGATTGATTTGCACAAATCAACTTACGATGGATTTCAGTGTGAGTTCTGCATGTGGGCTATATTATCTTACATTATACAGCATTAATATATAATGCAAGTATGTGAAATTATCTTAGCAGTGCCAACATTTTATAATATAGGGAAAGATAAACCCCATTGGACTACAGATTCACACTCTATAATATCTCACATTGACACCAGACCCAGCTGATAGGATGCTCTCTGAATTCACTGGTCTCATATTCAGGTGTTGATATGTGGAATGAATACTTGTGTTAATAGATCAATTAAGAAGTGTTTCCAGACTGTTAGATTTTGACAGATTGAAAAATGGTCAGGTTAGGGGTTTTGGTTGTGGTTGTGCTGTTGTAAACATTAAATAAAGGGAAGCAGCAAGCTGTAAAGTCTTCGACATAAATGTAATTTTACCAGTTTCCCTTTAACCTGCACCATTCCTCTTTCATACGTTCAGTTCCATTCTAAAATAAAAACATATGTAAAATAGACCAAGCATGAAAAATATGTTCGGTTTCAATTTAGTTAAAGTTATGTTTGCTATATCCTATTTATTTTTGTTATTGTCATTTTGTATTTTTCATTTTAGGACAATTTGTCTCTTGACCAATGGCACATATACCCCCATTTATAATTTATTTAGAAAGAAAAGTCCCTATTTTCATGCATCATTCTTCTGTCCTTATTTTCTATTATCATTGTTATTATTCATCGGTGGTTTAGATATTTTGTATTCATGTACACTAAGCAGTGTGTTACATATTGTCTTATATTGTCTTATATTTATATTGATCGCCTAGTTAAAGGACCACTATAGTGCCAGGAAAACATACTCGTTTTCCTGGCACTATAGTGCCCTGAGGGTGCCCCCACCCTCAGGGACCCCCTCCCACCCGGCTCTGGAAAGGGGAAAAGGGGTAAAACTTACCTTTTTCCCAGCGCTGGGTGGGGAGCTCTCCTCCTCCGATCTTCCTCCGTTCCGACCCGTCGGCTGAATGCGCACGCGCGGCAAGAGCTGCGCGCATTCAGCCGGTCGCATAGGAAAGCATTATCAGTGCTTTCCTATGGACGCTTGCGTGCTCTCACTGTGATTTTCACAGTGAGAATCACGCAAGCGCCTCTAGCGGCTGTCACTGAGACAGCCACTAGAGAATTTGGGGGAAGGCTTAACCCATTGATGAACATAGCAGTTTCTCTGAAACTGCTATGTTTATAAAACAATGGGTTAACCCTAGCTGGACCTGGCACCCAGACCACTTCATTAAGCTGAAGTGGTCTGGGTGCCTAGAGTGGTCCTTTAAAAGTTATCAAACATAGCGCTGACACTCATTTTGCAAATATTATCTATGTAAAGATTTTAAGGAACTTTATTTTGTGTATAGCTACTTGACCAAAATATTTATATTTTATGCAGTTTTAATTTAATAGGGTTGTGCTCTCCTGTGTGATTTTTATTTTGTAAAGCTCAGGTTCAGTTTAACAGCGTAGTTATATATGGGTAAACTCGAATTGCTATAAGTAAACTGTTCCATATGGAACGCAAGCAAACTGCAATGCTGGTCATATGTATGAGCTGGAATGCAGCTTTGGAGAGAGAGCACTGTCTGCCCTTGCTATTAAGGAGTGCTATACAGGGGCCAGGATTAAGCAATGTATTTAGATGTGTGTTAATCAGAGCAAGCACATGGCTCCTCAAAGTCTGCATCTGAGGACATAGTGTGATCAAAACTGCCTCTATCGTCATTGATCCAGAAAAAAATAGATTTTTATTTTATTTTGACTGAGAGTATTTGGGGTAGTTTTAATTCATCTCTTGTTGATGTGATTTTCCCCCCTTGCTCTTATTTTGCTGCTAGCAATTTCCTTATAGGACCTTAACTTTAGTTAATCAATTTAACACACAAACCCAGTCATAGCTGCCCAGTAGAACAGTCAGACCAATAATTGGCTACAGATTTATTTACCAGCTAGTAGAAACACCAGCTAGTACAAACAGCCAGCTGGTAAAAACACCAGATAGTAAATACAAACAGCCAGCTGGTACAAACAGCCAGCTGGTACAAACAGCCAGCTAATACAAACAGCCAGCTAGTACAAACAGCCAGCTAATACAAACAGCCAGCTAGTAAAACAGCCAGCTAGTAAAACAGCCAGCTAGTAAAAGAGCCGGCTAGTAAAAACACCGGCTAGTAAAAGAGCCAGCTAGTAAAAACAGCCAGCTAGTAAAATAAAGGATATAAAGACCACTTTACTGTCAGCAGATCATCCATGCACTCACTCGTCCAAGCTCCTTCTCACTGACACAGTAACAGGACTCTGTCTACTGTTTACACCATTTCTAACGTCAGAGATGATCTTAAAGCCAATGAAATCAAGGATCCATTTAACAATGCATTTTTTTCATTAGGGGTATATCTAAAATCAACTTGCAAAAGATGCAGATTTTTTATCTCATTGAGAGGCATTTGCAAGGCAGGTACTCGGAGTAATTGCTGCCTCGTGAGTTTAGCTCCACTGGGCTAACCAAACCAGGAAGTAACAGGACATGTTTGAGTGACATCCAGGGGGCCGTAACAAGGTTAATTTCTATCGAAATCCACACTTTCTGTAAAATGAAAAAAGAGGACACACTCTTCACACATAAAGAATTTCTGCAAACCCAGAGCGAGGTCTTCCCATTTGGAGCAGAGCTAGGAACGCAATAGCGTGTTTTTTCATAAAAAAAAATATTAGAAATCAAGGTAATAATTTATTGCAAAGGCGGTAAATTCTATAAATACTATAAATTCTATGCGTTAAATTCTATAAGAAACTACCGCCTGCAAGTTTTATTGTAGAAAGTGATATACATGTTCAAACATAATTGAATATTTCAGATTATGCTTTACAGAAGCCCCTTTATTATATGCTTAATTTGACTATATTTCTCTCTTAATTTGTTTTTCATATGATTTTTAATGTTTGCATTCATTACATGAATCCAATTGTTCATTCATAGTGGATATAAAACTTATTTTCCATATTTTAACACTGGGTATTTCTAATTCCTTGTAGCCTAATTAATACTTGCTGACCCATTTCTTTTAATTATACGAGAAGGGAGAAAAGAACACTTTATAATTGTCCAGTTTCTCTGTTTGTCCATAGGGAACAAATTGTGTTGTGTTTTGTTATGTTACATTAATAATACCATAATTTTATATGTAGGGGAGATATTTGCTGGAGATGCATACATGAGTTAAATCCTTACATATATTTTTTTATTAAAGGGACACTCCAGGCACCCAGACCACTTCTGCCCATTGGAGTGGTCTGGGTGCCAACTCCCACTACTCTTAATCCTGCAACTGTAATTATTGCAGTTTTTTATAAACTGCAATAATTACATTGCAGGGTTAACTCCACCTCTAGTGGCTGTCTGCTAGACAGCCACTAGAGGGCACTTCCTTGTCCACAGCACAGAAAACCTGTGCTAGAGCGTCGCTGGACGTCCTCACACTGTGTGAGGACCTCCAGCGTCGCTCATTTCCCCATAGGAAAGCATTGAAAAGTATTTTTTCAATGCTTTCCTATTTGGAGCGCTAATGCGCATGCGCATTAGGTCTTCCCGGCCGGTGGGCGGGATCAGTCTCGCCCACCGGCCGACGCAACCACAGGGAGGAGCGGCGGCAGAGGAAGTAGCAGCGACGTGGGACATGTCACTGCCTCTGGTAAGTAACTCAAGGGGTTGGGGGGTGGGAGGTTTTTATTCATTTTCAAAACCAGTTGTAAATTGGGATCCAGAAAGAAAAAAGGTAGACATAGAAGTAAACCATAAACAATGCAAAAAAACAAACAAAAACATATGCTGTTATTGATTATGAGACTAGCAGAGTTATTCCCTAAGGTAGAATAACTGACAAATCAAAAAGAATTTAAAAGCCAAATTTGAAAGTCCAATTCCCACCTTTGTGAATAACCCTGTCTACAACATTTTATTTTCTCAATACTCTTACTAAGGCCACAATTTAATATTTTTAGATGAGCATTTAGTATTAAGTATTTTGGATAAACATTTTAAAATCATTTTTTTAGATATCCAAAAATATATCATATATATATATTAAAAAAAACATCAATATGTAAAACAATATTAAAATATTTTTTTAAATACTAAATCATTTGAAAATTGTATCCAAAAATATTAAATCATTTTAAAAGCTTGTTCAAAAATAATAAATCAAGGCCTACATCTGGACTAAGTAGACATCTCCCATCTATCTCCAGTCTATCAAATGTGCAGGGCTGGTAATGTCCATTTGGCTCCTTGCATTTGTGTCTGGTGGTGGTAGAGTTACACCTCCGACATCAAAGGGGTTAATCTCTGTATATGTAGTGTTTCAAAGTAAAAAGCTGAACATATAGACTCTAGACACCATGATCACTTCAAATCACTGGAGCAATCATGGTACTTGGAGTAACTATTTAAATAGCAGCTCAGTACAGTGGCTATGGTGCAAAGATACCAAAATCTCTGTCTCACAATTTGCTCTTGTATCAGCATACATATACAATATTTCCACAGCAGAAAAGTATCACACACTAGTTTAATTTTAAACCCTTAGAGAGCACACCATCTGCACCTTTCTTGGTATCACACAGGTTCCTTCTAAAAGCATAGACAATATGTTGCTGCGTCTTTGTGTCTCCAGGTTAAATGAGTGCAAAGAGCCCCTTATTACAGTCTTGCTTTTTGTCTTATCTCTGGTTCCTCATTTCCCAAATACAATTTAATCAAGCATGCAAATGTACATTTGTACTTCAGCACAGGACTGCAAAGTCTGTATTGAAAATGATAATACAGGTGGGGCGGGGCCTGACCTCCCTGCTGGACAGACGTGTTTCACGAGAGCTCCATGCCTGTACCCCAATATATGAGACTTAATCGACTGTTATCTCTGTCAGCATGAGCCATAATGCAACCTACATTACCTTTAACCGAGTTGGTCCAGTGTAGAGTGTCGGACAATGGCGATTTTGGTCGTTTTGCAGACATATGTGGTGAGACCTTCGATGTGCCCCGAGCGAGGGAGGTGGATGATCCCCCAACTCGGGACAACTCGAGCTCTAGCACTAATTGTCTTAAGCCCCGTTTTCCTTCCCATTGCCTCTAGGATCCTCTCCTGCTTGGCAGGCCTAAATGTTGCTGGTGAGCAGTCAGACTGCAGGTGCATGGGCCGAAGTAATATGGCAGATTCCTCATGCTCCGTCCATCACAGCAGCAAGAAACCCAACATACTGTCCAAGCTAGATAAAATTTTCAGCAACTACTGGTGGAAGTTGACACACAGAGAGCGACAGTCTGCTCCACAGGAACAGAACGACCACTCACCTTGTCCACTGATTCTGTATCCCTACCGTAGACCTGGAAGTTTCATTGTGGAAAGGGTACAGAGGTGGAGAGAGAGCGACATCCTCTGCCTAAGTGTGCTGAAGCAATGGCGAGAAGCACTGTGGCTCAAAACCCCAGACCCCCAGCAAAGCTGAGATACTGGCGGAGATTGGGGGCTTCAACATGGATCCTATTTTACCTGCCTTCGTTTGGGACAAAAAATCTCAGGAGTATGTCAGTGCAGCAGGAGTGTGCTCTGCCCCTTGCCAGCATAGGATGAGACGAGCTGCACGGTGGGACTCTTAAGGGCTCATTCCGACCTACTGAAATGATTTCAACAGTGATTCTACTGTTGATGTTAATGCTCCAGCTGCAGTATCTATTCAAACCTAAGAGTCATTGTTTAATTTCCTTGTAAAGTCTACATAGCAATTTATTTTGACAACATAGGTATCCTTATTCAGGATGATACTGTGACCATCTGTTATGGATGCCAAAAACAATATAAAGAATTAAACAAAGACAAACAAGAGGGGAGAAAAAAAAAATAGAGAAAGAAGAGTAGGCAAGATGACTGGTAACAAAAGTGTGGACTAGCAACTTCCGGACATGTACCTCTTTAGCTCTGTTAACTATGATTAGTTGTCATTGTTTCTTTCATTGTATATCCAGTGTAAACAATGTGGCTTTTCATTATGCACAGCTTATTGCTTTCTCAATCTGGTGGTTGCAATCATGGAAAGGACTGCGTATCAGCCTAACGTCCATCTCCTCTGTTTTTGCTTCACCTTGTTTTAGATCTAGACAGCGAACTGTGTATCGGTTGGGTTTGTGCAGACTTATTCAGGTGATGGTAGCACTCAGGTGAATTTGATGATGTCACGGAATCCCATGGTGTACAATTTCCATGTGTTTGACACTTGGGACCTTGTTATTTCACAAGCAACCTGAAGACCTTAATTAGAAGTTGAAACTGCTTATTTCGGAAATGTAACACGGTATGACACCATTGCTTACCAGCAATACCTTGGACGTTTATGTATGTCCTTGTTAACCCTTTAAAGTTAGGTTGACTAACCTGCAAATCCTCTGCTTTTGTTGGTCTTCAAGTTGTGTTGCTAATCAGTAAGACTTTTATGTCTTTGGCTGACAGCAAGAAGATAAATAAGGCCATTCGGAGTGCGAGTCCCACCACAAATCCAGATCCACTGGGTTTTCAAACTTCAACATGGACTGTATTATCTTACAAATGTTTAACGTTGTTCATTGAAAGTATTTTTTTGTTATAGACTTAAAACATGATATCAATCTGTATTCAGCAGTAATAAATCTGTGTGATGAGCTGAACGTGATGGGCTTGAGTCTTTTTTTCAGCTTATATTACCATTTAATCATAAATGCCTTCGTAATTCTAATTAAATTATCAGTTACCTTTACTGTTTTGGTACAGTGGATTTGCACCGAAGATTTTAAATTCTAATAATACATGAACAATGGCATTGAACATATTTTTTAACAACATCTGATTGAATTGGTTAAATTTGCATCAATTTATATGATCTGTGTAGGGTTTATATTAGATATATTGAAGTGTTATTGCCTACGATCTGATCAGTTAACTTGTTTGAGAACAAGTATGAACTGAGACAAAAACAATAAACTTGGATGCTCTAAGCACAATAGCCACTATAGCTACAACTTTTTTTTTTTTTTTTTGCAAAATGGGGCTTTCCACAGCCTGATCTCCACTTGTAATGCAGCATTTGCAACATTTGTATTGCTTGAACACATTGCAAATAACATGAATGAATAGATTTTACACAATCATGGTGCTTGCAGTGTACCTTTAGCATAAGCTAGTATTGAACAAAAGTGTTCCTGATTATTTAAGTGTAAACTGGAAAATATTTCAACCTCATGTCTGGGAAAATAAGAGATGTAATCTGGGGCACTAGTTTTGTGAGATCTCCTATTAATGGAAATTATTGTAGTATCAAATTATATACTCACCTAGAGTATATTTTATTGAAGTGTGTGTATATATATATATATATATATATATACATATATATATATATACATATATATATATATATTATATATTTTTGCTACATTCAGGACTTTTATTTACAAGTGTATATTCTATTTGTTTATTTGACTTGTTTTTAATATACATTTTCTGCAATAAATTTAGTAGCACTTAAAAAGTCCTCTGAAGCCTCAAGAATCTTCATTGGGGTGGTGCCATCCTCTTTATGTTGCCACTTTATTTGTTACCCTCAGAGCCAGGATTTTAAGGCTCTGAAAAAGGTGGACTCATGACCTATTTTATATATTTTTTATGGTATTTTGTTGGCTGTACTACACATTGGACGTCACTCTCTTATCTTGCCAGAGTGAATATCAAGAGTGGAGGAGTGGTATGATGCCGCCCTAAGAGCATACAAGCCTTACTTACAGAGCCAATATATTTAGGCTCTTTTAAATGTAAGTTATCCATTTTTCTTAAAACAAAGCATTCAAATTGTATTACCATCTACATTAGCTTCTATTTGATCTTTTTTATATCTTAATGCACATAATCTGACGTTTCACAGCTATCAAGATTACAAGGTGTGAGTTACCCCCTTTTTTCACTGCTCTCCACTAAGGGTATAGGTTTTACTTGTACTACTCATTGTTTTCTGTGGAGTAAATGTCTAAAGATATTCCTCAAGTTACAACTTCACTCTCACATTTCTAAATCTTACTAAGTTTTCCAAACATTTCTTTATCAGCTAAAAATAAAACAAGTAAATCTGCAACTGTTCGTAAGGTAAGAGAAACAGTGGCTTGTTTTAAAATTAAATTTTGTTTGATGTATACAGGTCCATAGCCCTGGAAAACATGGATCTCAGGAATTCTTAGGTATCATTTCCATGGTATCATGTTGCCTGTATACAATAGTGAGAGCTAACATTGTAATTTAATTCTGAGAATGACCTGCAAACTCCTTATAGAATGACTGTTAGTATTTAAAGGAATACAAATGGAGATATGAGAGCTGACAACTATACCAAAGAGTAACTCAATTATTAAAATCTTCCAAATATTCATCAAGCTGGTATTTCGAAGTGGATAAATTAACAGTTAAATACAATAAAAGTATAATTGGAATGGTAATGTACATCAACACCTGATCAATGATGATACAATTCCCTCTTTATAAATCTAGTTTTTAAAGATCCTACAACAACTAATTTTAGTATATCTTTAGTTTCAAAAATTGTAACAGGTTTCTTGTTCTATCTTCTTTGTAAACTAGATGTCTGAAACTATTGAATGTCTACAGAAGAACAAGTTGACTCCAGGATGTAGATGCCATAAAACTGTACAGTTTGCTGGGAGATGGTGTCTTCTGACACCATCTCTATCTCTATCTAGGTAAAGCAAAATCCAGCGTAGACCAATACCCTCTAAAACTGAATTTGGGAATCTCACGAATAAGTCCAGAATAAGTCTCAGTTAAAGAGGGAGTAGATTATAGCTGGTTTAAGATGAAGTAAGCTACCTGAATTATAGTTAGCCATTTCAGAAGTTAGCCATTTTCAAAGAATTTTGTCAATTCAGACAAAACCTGGTGTTTATAGGTGTCTGACCAGCTAGCGTTCATCTTATACAGCTTACATAGATAATTTTTTTATTACTTAATTTTTAAATTACAGTTAAGGGAACAGCGCACATATTTTAGCAAACAAATATGGGGCTACAGTTACACCAATATTTAGGTACTTTGACGTAGTGGTTGGCTTAACACAATATGGCCATATGATAGAATTGAATCCCCATGTTTGTTTGCTAGGATAGGTGATTTTAAGTAGCCTTGTAAAATGTAAAACTATTTTTTTGTGTGTTCCCTAATCTGTATTTTGTATATATTTAGGTCTTTACAGCAGCACCGCTATTCAGAAATGCATGTTCCACGTGTGCCCACAATTCTTCTTTTTTTTAGTTTTAAATTAATTTGTAGATCGTACAGACTGTTTTATTTTAGTATAAACCTCCAAATGGGATGCATCATGTTAGGTCCCAAAGGGGGTGTAATATTCCTTCAAATACAGCCAGACAGTATACTCAGTACTCTGGTGGAGCAACATATTAGCCTATTTTAGTTTAATCTTTTTTAGAAGCAGTTGCCAGGGATTTTTAATTCCCAGAGGCGAATGTTAGAAAAATTATAATTTATTTCCTGCAGTTTTTTGCTATATGTGATCACTTACAGAAATTTGTAAATTCAGGATATTGTACATTTTAATCTTGCTACAAATTATATTTGTATGATACTAAGAGAATGAAATTATGCACTGTGTACATTTCTGGAAACCATTTTACAAAAAAATTTGAAAAGAAAACCAAGTAAAATAAAAGGACACTACTGGCACCACAACAACCTATAGTTATAGAAGTGCTTATGGTGCCTAGAGTCTGTGTGTGCTGGGTCTGCATCATAGATTCTTAAACTCCTTCACTTTGTTTACCTACATAGAAACATAGAAACATAGAGTGACGGCAGATAAGAACCATTCGGCCCATCTAGTCTGCCCAATTTTCTAAATACTTTCATTAGTCCCTGGCCTTATCTTATAATTAGGATAGCCTTATGCCTATCCCACGCATGCTTAAACTCCTTTACTGTGTAGTCCCTCTACCATTTCAGTAAAGTAATACTTCATGATACTACTTATAAACGTATATAAACTTTGCCTCTATAATTTAAGACTATATCCTCTTGTTGTGGTAGTTTTTCTTCTTTTAAATATATTCTCCTCCTTTACTGTGTTGATTCACTTTATGTATTTAAATGTTTCTATCAGATCCCCATCACCATATCATGTCTCGTCTTTCCTCCAAGCTATACATGTTAAGATCCTTTAGCCTTTCCTTGTAAGTTTTATCCTGCAGTCCAGGAACCAGTTTAGTAGCCCTTCTCTGACATCTCTCCAAAGTATCAATATCCTTATACGGTCTCCAGTACTGCGTACAATACTCCAGACCAGTGTTCTGTACAATGGCATGAGCACTTCCCTCTTTCTAATACCTTTCCCTATACAACCAAGCATTCTGCTAGCATTTCCTGCTACTCTATTACATTTTCTGCCTACCTTTAAGTCATCAGAAATAATCACCCCTAAATCCCTTTTCTCAGATCTTGAGGTTAAGACTCTATCAAATATTCTGTACTCTGCCCTTGGGTTTTTACGTCCAAGATGCATTATCTTGCACTTATCCACATTAAATGTCAGTTGCCACAGCGCTGACCATTTTTCTAGTTTACCTAAATTATTTGCCATTTGGCTTATCCCTCCTGGAACATCAACCCTGTTACATATCTTAGTATCATCAGCAAAAAGACATACCTTACCATCTAGACCTTCTGCAATATCACTAATAAAAATATTAAAGAGAATGGGTCCAAGTACAGATCCCTGAGGTACCCCACTGGTGACAAGTCCAAGCTTCGAATATATTCCATTGACTACAACCCTCTGTTGCCTGTCACTCAGCCACTGCCTTACCCATTCAACAATATTGGAATCCAAACTTAAAGATTGCAGTTTATTGATGAGCCTTCTATGTGCAACAGTGTCAAAAGCCTTACTGAAATCTAGGTAAGCAATGTCTACTGCACCACCCTGTTCTATTATTTTAGTTACCCAATCAAAAAAATCAAAAAGATTAGTTTGGCATGATCTCCCTGAAGTAAACCCATGTTGTCTCTGATTTTGAAATCCATGTGATTTTACTACTACCTACCTACCTACTACCTTTCTTGTGAATGGGCATAACATTCGCTAATTCAATGTGCATTCAACCATGTATAAATATTTAGTTTTATTTATTTATTATTTATAAAATATTTTACCAGGATGGATACATTGAGATTTCTCTCGTTTTCAAGCATGTCCTGAGTCCACAAAACATTGCATTGTTACAATAAGATACAATATTACAAAAATACAATATACAAACTATATATACATACACATATATCAATTTAATACATAACAGGTATTAAATATATCCAACCATGGCAGGTGCATTCTGTGCTGAGGTATATTGCCATAGATCTCTTAAAAGATTTTAGATTGAATGAAGATTTGACTGTGTCCCTGAGGTTACTCCATAATTGTGGTGCTCTGTAGAAAAATGAGGATCGAGCCACTTTATTTTTGTATTGCAGTATGCTAAATATCGTGCTAGTACTGGATCGAAGGTTATAGGATGTGGGAAGAGCCGGGAAGAGCATTCTACTCAAGTAGGGTGGGAGCTTCCCAGAGATACTCTTATGCACAAGGCTGGAAAGATGAAGAGTGCGTCTGGATTCCAGCAATAGCCAGCTTGGCTCTTTTAACATGTCACAATGGTGGGTAAATTAATTACATTCTAGTACAAAGCAGAATAATGAATTATATAGTGTATTAAGTTTTATAAAGTAGGTTTGCGGTGTGGCTGCATACACTACATCCCAGTAATCAATGACTGGCATTAGCATTTCTTGCACTATCTGTTTCCTTCCTGTAGGGCTTAGGCAGGATTTGTTTCTGTACAGTGCACCTAGTTTTGGGTAAAGTTTTGAAGAGATTTTTTCAATGTGAAGGCCAAATGATAGATTGGGGTCTTGCAACATACCTAAATATTTAAAAGAGCAGACTGCTGTCAGTGTGCTATTTGAATTTGTTCTGATACACATTTGTTGATTTTGTAGTTTGCGTAATTTAGGTACAGTTCCATAGATCATTGTACCAGTTTTGTCAGTGTTTAGGAGAGTTTAAGAGTATGTTATCCGCTATCCACTTTTCTATATCCGTGTGTTGTGTTGATAAACCAGTTCTTGTTTTACCCACACTAAGTTTCGGCTAGTGTATGGGGAAAGGGCTATTTTCACAATGTATGTATCCTGTGGCTAAAATGAGGGAAAATAGCAGAAATACTGATTACCAAGTTCTAAAACATTTGGTGTTTGCAGTGGGATCAACTCCTTTCCTACAGGATACCTCTGGAACACATTAGGAGACCTGATGGAGAGCGAGGTCTTTACCTTAGCTCACAGAAAATAGGAAATCTACAAAATTAGGGGCAAAAAGCCATATTACTAGGCCTTAGAGTGGCCAGACTTAACGTTTGAAAAGGTAGTAACAAAGTCAGGATTAGCCAAGATCAGGAATACAGAAATAAAGAACAGTGAAAATCACAAGCCAGGTCAGGATACTAGAAAAACTCAAAGTCAAAATGAAGCTAAGGTCAATCCCAGAAAATCACAAGAGAATCATTTAGAGCACTAAACTTATAACTAGATGGAAATCACAATAGGGCATCATGTAAGGACTCAAACAAGCTATATATAGGCTTACATATGTTCTCATTGGTCCACGTCATCCCTGCGACTCCAAAAAGCATGGAGTTGCCTAGATGTCGCAGTCTCTTAAAGGTAGGGTGTGATGTCACTAATTTTGAATCTATTTAAGGATGTGCCCTTAGAGCAGGCAGCTTACCTTGGCTGGAGTCTGTAGCGCAGATATGTTTGCTCACCCTTGCAGATAACCGTGGTCCAAGGTTACCAGGTAAGAAGCCACATGGACTGGGAATCTGTGCACGGGGTCTGTGCAGGAAAGGTGCAGAAAGTTCATAAGCAGAAGGATAGTCAGGGGTAAGCCAAAGTCAGAGGAAGCTAGAGGTCAGGATAAACTGAGAGTGGAGCCAGGGTCAGAAGCCGGGGTCAATCTGGAGAATAAGTCCAGGAGATAAGAAAATGGGAACTACACACAATCACCAGAGTCAAAGAAGGGTGAGGCAGTGCTTAAATACCCGGTTGATGAGCGATCTGCCTCAGGTGAAGCACAGGTAATAGCCACAGAAGAAGTCCAGTCACCCAGTGCTGCAGACATAGCCAGGTATAAAAAGGATAGAATTACTCAAAATGAAAGAATCTACTGTGGCTTAGAGGCAGCACAGCAGGTTCATGAAGGACCCAGGTTCAAACCCACTGTCTGGCACCTGTATGGGTGACCACACCTGGCCGTCTTGATTTCACGATGAGAACCATGACACATATGAATGCAGGCTGAGAGCATCAGCTCGGTTCTAGGGAATGCGGAGAATGGAGCAGTCGGGCCATGCAGCTAAGTGTTGCTACACATTGGACCATCAATTCCTCGGCGGGAGAGTTTGAGGAATCTGAACTCTTGAGAGAAGTGCAATGACGGCTGGCCTTACTGGGCCCACACCATTCTGAAAAGATTGTTTCATGTCCTAGGTGACTGCATTGCAGCAGGTTGAGCAGAATTCAGGGAGAGAGATGCTTCCCAGTGGCAGCACCAGAACCAGTGGTCATCCTGTTTTACCAGCGGCAGAGTTATGCTCAAGTTATTAATAACAGAGACCGTGGCAGTAGAGGGAGACTCAGAGAGAGAGTCTACTGTGTGAGCCAGGAAATCACTCTGCTGATGTCAGTAGTGAGGAAGCACATATGACTACTACTATTTGTCTTACATTTTTTTCTGTCTCATTATAGTCAGAACTTCTTTCCTATTTTTTTACATCTTTTTCTTTAAATTATAAAAAAAAAGAGTACTTTGGAATTAGAACAAGGCTTTCATATAAACAATACTATGTAAGAAAGGGAAATGGCTATTTTTAGATAAGATTTGGTGCATCATCATTTTGCCTATTTAATTCTCATCGTTCCTGTATATCCTGTATATTTTAAACCATGAGAATGCATTACAGAGGTCAAAATGCCTCAGTACCAACCTCCAAGACTAAGCCTACAAATCTATTTATTTCCTTACCACCCACCCTGTTGTATACACTGTATATTAACTCATTTGATGCTACTCAATATTAAATGCTGCGTAATTTTTTTTTTCACAGAAGAGCTTAGACACCTCTTACTAATGACAATGTTGTTTTTTTTATAGTAACAAAGAGACCTTTCCTGTTTCTGCAAAAAATTAAGTAAATATGTCTTTACTAGAGTAAGAAGCTATTAAGTTTACTTGTGCCAAAAATTATAGTATTACTCCTGTCAAATTTTCCCAAGAGCTGTCTGAGCAGTGCAGAATTGGGAGTCACTGGTCTAAAAGCCATACAGCTCAATAGTGCTCAAATTTTCATAACCGCTTTACTGTGTGACAGACACACATAGATATTAACGTTGGACAAGCACTCCCTGTCAGAAGCATGCACAGATGCAAAAATGACAGACACACACAGAAATACAGTTACGCCCAGCACACACATTCAAACACACAGTGTCTCAAACACAATCTCATCTCAAAAATATTAAGTAATAGTGAGGTTGGGCTTGAGGGGACTGCACTTGGAGGGACAGTTCATTAACCCGCTAATGGCTTCCTTGAATTGCTGGGAATAAGTGTTCAGACATCACATTCTCCCTGCACTGCCTCACAGAAGTGGGATTTGGATTGTCAGTACTCTAGTAGGTCTCTGTTCTCAGCCCTCAGGGTAAGAGAGGTGACAAGAAGACGACAAAGAGTGGTAAAATGGTCTGTGTGTACATGCCTCAGTGACTTTGCAAATCCCGCCCCCAAGGCCCACCTCCGAATCTTGCCCACAGGAATACACACACAGACACAAATACTCACACTGATACAAAAGGACACAGATACACACACACAAAGATACACACAGACACAGGAATACACACACAGACACAAATACACGCACTGATACAAAAGGACACAGATACACACACAAAGATACACACAGACACAGGAATACACACACAGACACAAATACACGCACTGATACAAAAGGACACAGATACACACACACAAAGATACATAGTGACACACAGACACATACTAACATACAGACACACACATGTATAACGACATACAGACACACACATACATACACATACACATGCTGAAATATATAAACACATACATACATATATATACACACACAGACACATATGTACACACATATAATATATATATATATATAGATACTGACATAGATACACCATACACAGACATACATACATTCTGACATACAGCAGGTTACTGGGTATTATAAACGAACTGTCCATCCCACCCCCAAAGGTATTTATCACCAACCTTAACTAGTCCCTGGAGGCAGTATGTTGACAAGAGGCAGATAACTGAGGAAGATGAAGTAACAGGTTCACTGTAATCACTGTAAAGTGCAGGTGCGGGAAAACAAAAACATCCTAACAATACTCTGTACAGAAACTCTGTACAGAAAATGGCTGTCTAAGATCTCGCGATATGAGATCCAAGATGGCTAAGGAAAGCCCGCGAAAAGAACCGAACACTACCAAAACATGCGAATGGTTCTAACACACATACGAATGAAAATATATTTGGGAATCAGGTACCAAACATTCGGTGGAAGTATGCAAACGGCCAACCAAGCAACCCGAAGGGAAACTAAATAAGCCTTAAGCGAACAAAGTCATGAATGCGAACTTGGATCGTGAGAGAACGTGGGTTTCATGCTGTATCAGCATTCAACTTCGCGATAGCGCACGAGAGGAGTGGCGAACTTAACCATGAAAAGGTAGTATTCCTGGCACTCGGAGGTGATGGTTAAATAAGCCGGTTTCCGAATGACGGTTGCATTTAACCTAAGGGTAACAAAAAATGTCAGGAAGGGAATGAGGGTGACCCAAGCAAAAGATCAAAGAGAGGGTGGTGGAGGGGAGAGACAGTTGAAGGTGACAGGTGAACCCGCAGGGCACCATGAGCTGGATAAACCCCTAAACCAATTTCCCTAAGACCCCAAACAGTTACCACAGAAAAATGTAACAATAGGTTAAAATAGTATAAAGATTAAACAATAATAGAATAAAATTATGAAATACAATAGCCAAGTCAAAGATAATGTGACTTGTGATGGAGCAGCAAAGAAAGAGTGAGTGCCTTAAGGGGAGGGGCTTCTGGTACCTTATCCTTACATCTGATTGGTTTTTGGTTTTTCTATTCTTTGCTGCTATGGCGTGAGTAAAGGAAGTTTTTGCAAAATATGAAGCCTCCTGTAATGTGGTAAAATTATAAACTCAATGACATCTTTTAATTTTAATATCAGTTTATGAAAATATATATATTTTTTTGGTACT
Organism: Pelobates cultripes; assembly: GCA_933207985.1. NCBI lineage: Eukaryota > Metazoa > Chordata > Amphibia > Anura > Pelobatidae > Pelobates > Pelobates cultripes. The sequence goes on along the minus strand of OW240919.1, from coordinate 96,812,579 downwards.
CCCTTGAGACTTTGGTTTTTACTATCAATCAAATGATTAGTGCTAGGTGTAGTAGCCTTGTGTTTGATTTGATTTTTTTTGTATTAACTTTTTTATTTTTTTATTTTTTTAATTAGCCTTATTAGTCCTCATGCATTCTAAGTGGTTTAAGGTTTATGGATTTTTTGTTGTATAAATGTATGCATTTATTTATGATAGACGAGAATTTCTAAATATTTGTTTGGCCCAATATTCCAGTCTTTATGTATTACTTTTTTTCTTCTACATATTTTCCAAAAAAATTATTTGAAAAGTTCCAAACAAGTTAAATACAAACTAAAATTATATAGGAGAATACAGTGCTTTATAATTCCAACGAAGACGTTTATCCCATTAATTGTTTGTAAAAAGGTTTGTAGACAATGAAATGTCTTTTTTTTGCTTTGGGGGTTTACAGATCTGCCAGAATGTGTGCACTTTGGAGGCGGCTTCCTTGTCAACCTGTATCAGAGTCAGAGCTTTGTTGTACAAGGCAAAAAGCCATAGGCGGCAATTACTCTCCTTGGGAGTGATGCTTTAGGAATGTTGCAGAACAGTGTATCTATGTCTTCCAGCATATCTCTCCCTGGACAGATTATTGAGGGAAACATATGCTTCCATTCTACTATCCCTGCCCCTGTTAAGATGTCATTGTTCCATTTTGTTTACACATTTCACGGAATAAGCAAACGTAGCTTAATTGAATGTCTCACCGGCACCCTACCTTATGTAGTTATGTAAATAAAAGAATAAACAGTCTGCAGACCCTCCTATTTGTACTTTGTTACATGAATAAATAATTATATCCGAGAAAATGTATCTTACACATTTTTATAGGAAGAGCATTTAAATTAATTTACTAATGGTAATCACTATCATCATCACCACCATAAAACACTGTTATTTTGACAGAAAGTGTATGGTTCATTAGAATGTTTGTTCATTTTTAAGTATGTCTAGGGATGCTGATACTAGCTTAATGGCACTAATTACAATATATATATATATGTATTTCTGCAATATATATATAGTTTTGACGCCTTAAAGGAACATGCTGCCTCTAAGGAGATTTGAAATGACACTTGCATAGAATGTTGGAAAAAAGAACAGACTGTGCATATACAACTAAGAAATATACTTGTTGTGCTGAATGGGAGTACACATCCAGAGGCGTAACTAGAAACCACAAGCCCCACCCCCATGCATCTTCCCTCCTGACCCAGCATTTCTACAATATAACACATACAAACAAAGACACACAGAATGACACATTCAGATACACACTTCTACATATACAAACACAGACACACATACACAGAATGACACGCAGACGGATACCAACAGTGACACAGATATAGATACATAGGGGCACACACTAACACACATGCAGACATATACTCATACATACACACGTGCAGATAAACAGATATGCACACAGACAAACAGAACACACAGAGCACAGAGAAACGTGAGTAAAGTGCACACTCTGGCGTTCACAAGAGCTGGCGTTTTTTTCACGTTTGATTTTTCATAATTCAGCCAAACATGCACTCCCCTGCTCAGGACTCCATTTATACTCGCTATAGACTTAGTTTATCTTAGATACTAAGTTCAGGAGCAGCTACTATATTGAACTGCTACTATATCAAGTTTTATTCATTTGAAACAGTTTATCATAGATACTAAGTCTAGGAACTGTTTCCGGGTTCCCCTTCCTTGAACCTTGGTCTTGTCACCAGATTGAAAGCTGGAACTCCAAATAATTGTAAAAAATGATTTATTGGATACAAACAGAAGTAATATATATATATATTTTTAAATTGCTATAGGTCCTACACGTGTAGTCCAGATTATAGGACTTCAACAGGGACCAAAATAATTTAAATAAAAAAAATCACAAGCAGCACAATCAAATAATCCCTTCATTAGGGAAAAAGCTGCATAAAACCTTCCCCCTCTGTTCCTTCCACTTAAATGTCCCTCCTTTCTTCTTATTGGTTGCTCCAAACTTGTATGCAGCTGTGAGAATGCTTCATTCCTGGGTCCTTGGCTTATTCTGTCATCACGTCTAGTGCGTCTTGATTGATAGGTGCTTGCCGTTGACATATGTGTTATAAATGGCTGCCATTATGCGTTCCACCCTTGATTTGTTTTAGGCCGTCATGTTTATTAATCCCAAATAGACAGTCTTCACTGTAGTTAAGACTTTAATGTCCTTCTTACCTCAAAACTCGTAAGATACAGGAAAAAATTGGGAAAAAGATTTTGACACCAGAAAAGGACCCAACCAGTCAGGAGTCTCTTACTTGGACTGTGGATTCTGATCTCAAATGATAGCAGCCATACAGAGCAGAGCACCAGAGCAAGATTAACCACTAGGTGGCCACCTACTGCATTGAAGTTAGACAGGGGCTCAGAACCAGGAAGTTACTTTGCCCCATTTACCATCCCTATATGAAGTTTGAAGGTTGGACCCCAAATTGGTATTCTGCCTCGGGCCCAGTAGGACCTTAACCTTTCTCTGCATATGGTCATTGCCTGTGCACGCGGGCATGGTTTGGAGAGACTGAGATTCTTTGAGGAATGTGTCACACTGTAACACATGTTGAATGGATTTTCTACAGCAAAGAAAAAATACAATGTTCTCCTTTTACATCCATGATAGGAGGGGCAGTCTTTAAAAAGATTGCTGGAAACAGCGCAAGCTATAAGTCACGGGACCTATTTGCACCATAATATAGTAATTTCTGATGAATAGTAACTGTGAGGTGGGTGTTGCATATTTAAAAGCTAAGTCGAAGTTCAGGCTCTATATGTCTTGATCAGGCTCTATATGTAAATGTGGATTGCAATATATTGGTTGCACTGCTCATCTCTTGTATATAAGAGTTAATTGACATATTATTAATGTATAATAAAAAACAAATGTGAGGTAGGCTGAACTTGATGGACGCAAGTCTCTTTTCAGCTATGTAACTATGTAACTATGTAAGTGGTAGGGTTTATTTTAATATAGATTTGGTGTAGATATGTGTATGTTTGATAAATGTTGTTCATTGACTAACTTCATAAATTTATATATATATATATGATACGATAACTGGAATAGGTATATTCCTATTTTCTATTTAATTGTACTATTATTGGTTGGGTCATGTGGAAATATTTTCCTCCCTTTTTCCCCTCTCCCCCATTTTTTATGTTTGGTTTTATTATTATTGTTTCATTTTATGATTTATGTTATATTATTCCTGTATTGTATACTGTTGTTTAGGTTTAATATTGCAAAATACTATTTTAATAAAAAAAAATATTTGAAGAATGATTAATAAGGTAAATGATCAAAACAGTGTATCAGCTCATTTAAAAATAAAATCATAATAGGAATCCAAGTGGATTATTTTTTTAGATATACAGGTTGTAAGGAAACACTGGAAAGGTGATAATTTACTATACGTAAAGAAGAGATTTAGCGTGTTCATACATTGCACACATTAAACCCTATGGTGTTAATAAAGAAAGACCTTGAGTTGGCTGATAGGACTGAAACTGTTCTCAAATATCTACATTTCCAACATTCACATTCCCTCTTGTGGGGTATTGGTGCCAACAACCAGTATACTGGCAAACCATAGGATAACGACTCAGTTTATCAATACCTTCATAGCAACAGTAGTGGGAAATATCACTAATTCTTAAACCACTGAGAGTACCTGAAGACTTATGTTATAACCAGTGATCTAGAAGATAAAAGTGTTTGGACTTTTGTTGTAAAAACATGACATACTTTGTTGATAACAAGGTGGATTTAATGCTGCAATGACTGAGATTGAGTAAATCGTTTTCTTTAATTTACTGTGAAGGGTTACAATTATAACAAAATAACCAACGACTTGGTTTGTTTTTCCATGCAGCAAATTCTGCAGTTTTGTTGGACCACGTTATTTAAGGAACACAATGAGAAGCCATCTGCTCTGTTTCAAAAGCTGAGTATAGGCTGCATAAAATCACGCTTGTTTATTTATTTAATTTTGCAGTTTTCAAGGTTTAGCATGTCTTGTTAAGCGAATGCAATTAATATCAACTACCCGGAATTGGTGTCATTATCCAAGACATTGCCAAAAAATGCTGTTAATACCAACCACACTTTCAGTGACGTTGCTTTCCTCTAAGTGTACAAAACGCACCAGTGGCATCATATATTTGAATTGTGGTTTAACTCTACTACAACACTTTTATATTATATTGCTTCCAATATTGTTCATATATTTTATTCAACGGGCACTTAGTACTGAATACCCCATGTCAGTAGGTTATTGCATATATAATAGCAAAGTTAAAAGTATGCATTTTAGATTTGCAAGTTAATCAAATGCTAGACTGTCCAGTAAAAGTGTGGCATTGTATAGAAATGAATTGTTTAAGTTCATATTTTAAGACTCTTGATTCTGCTTTAATATTAAAAAAAAACCAAATCTTCAAATTTACATTTAAAATCAGACACATGGACAGCCTCTAAGTAGAGGGTATAAAGAAATGTGCATCTAATATTCTGCCTTTATATCCCTTTCTCCTAATCTGTCAGTGGTTACTGGTGATTGTGGAGTGGAAGATTTTGGTAGGTAAATACCAAATCGAAATTCAAGATTGGCCGGTGTGCCATGGGCACAAAGGGCTGCAATTGGCAACCTGTGTTGTTCCCAGACAGGGTGACAGATTTATAGAAACTGAGAAATCAAAAGTATGTTCCTCTTAGATTTGTAGAGACACCTAAAAGAAGATAATAGTATCTGATATTGATAATTTGTTGGTCCCTTACTTCACTGTGATTAACATTTAAACTATGCACGAGATAATAAAAATGTAATCAATATGTTATGCTGGCCATATTGGTGGCAAATGTATAGGTAAAAAAAATAAAATAAAGTGTCGTAAAATCAACAGTTGTAGGGTCCATATGCACCTACTTTCTATTAATTACCAGTGGGAGAATTATTAGGGGATATGGAGGCTGTGTGTGCCTTTGTGTTGTCCATTCCAAGAGAGGTCATATTACAGGAGGGGGTTTCCAGTGGCTAATGACTTTTAAACCTGGCTTGTAAAGTACAGGAATGAGATTGATTTTAAATAATTATTTCCTTGAAAACGTCTGAGTGGGCAATGCCAATATTAGGAATTATTACCTTCTGCTATGCTATAATAATTTGCATGCCATAACTGTGTGTGTGCAAATAGTAAATTATTTTGACATTAATAGACTTGTTAATAAATCATTGCAATGGATTCTTTTTTTAATTATTTTTTTTAACGTATGCACACAGGTAATTCATGGTCATTTTGTATAATAAACAGATATAATTTATTTCACTTATGATAATTAATTACTATTGGAACAGATCCTCTGTTCAAGGTAACTTATTTTAATGAACTACAGAGATTTTCACCAGACATGTTATTTGGAAAAAAAATAAATATGACAGCCCAAAAAATGTATAGCTATGTAAAGAGTTAAAGAAATAAGGTCTGATTTGTGTAGCTGACTCTGGGAGTGTTTCAGAGGAAATATGCATTGGAAAAAAAGATAGGCCCCTATATTTAGCCCACGTCTGGGAGACTTGCAACCTTGCTCTTCAAGGACATGGGAAGGTTATTTTTTTTAGGAGCTCCAGAGACCCAGAGCGGCTGACAAAAACTGTGTCTTGGTAGAAATTTAACTTAACAGGAAGACTTTTTTTTTTTATAGTTCAAAAATTACTTTTAATTTTTCACATACATTTATGTGTATACATTGTACAAATGTCTGTGCGTGTAACTCTAAATCATCTCAAAAATATACAAAGATTCACTAGAGGAAATATTGGGGATTCAGTAACAAATTGCGGCCGTACAATGCTTGAAGTCAACACACATTGTGCAACAAATGTCTAGATTTTTATGTAAAGCCCCTCTCCCCGTCATTCAGTTTTCAGCATAGCTTTTTATGCAGATGGCATAGAAGTCTATGCCAATAATTGACTGACAGGGGAGATCAGTAGAACCCTGCTTCAGGAGATCCTGCTAACCTCACAGTACCATTATCGCAGCATCTTGTGTTTGCTGGAGGAATACAGGAATGGAATGATAATGCATTAAAGCCTCTCTGTCTTTGACTTAAATAGCCAAAGTGTAAAAAGTCTGGTCCCTTCTCCTTGGTCTTTGAATCAACAATTCTCCCTTTAGTGAATAATCCTGTTCATATCACATTCTGCATTATTCTCTGATCATATTCTTTAGTTCTCAACTATTTTATTCTTACCAGGGCGTGAGATAGTACTTGGAACAATTGTACCGACAAGATGTTTAATTTGTATTGGTTGTGTGTTCATTGGCTCAGTGGGAGCTTATCTGGCACAGTGTGGAGAGCTGTTGGCAAAGTGAATGCTAGTTAGAACCGTTGCACCCGCTGTGTATCAGCATATACTGTCCTGGCCCTTCTGTCTCACCCATAGTCATAACAACTTTGCAAATCATAACAGAATGACAATGCTGGAGACACTGGCTCTTGTCAATTAATAACATATATTAACCCAGATTTTATGAATCTCTAACCCAAATATAAAACTCTACGAAAGGCTTGGATGTGTTCATTACCTTTTTTGATGGAACTTTTTATATATATATATATATATATATATATATATATATATA
>OW240919.1:96770987-96803468 GCA_933207985.1 Pelobates cultripes | reverse complement strand
GTGCAACTCCTGTCTGCACATTGGGCCTGGTAGGTTTTTCTGTTTTCTCTTTCTGCAGGATCAAGGCCCAGAGGATGAATCTGGTGGAGCAGCTCCTGGGGTAGGTGAGAGTGACAGCGCGGGATCGTGGGGCAACATGGGTGCAGAAGCATCTGGGACCGGCCCTGGCAGGGATCCGGAATGACGGTGGGACCGGTTGCACGGCGCGGAGGATACCACCACAGAGGCTTAGCCAGGCCAGGATGTCAGCGTGGAGGTGGTGGCATGGAGCTGCGAGGATGGAGCATCCCACAGGCAGGCAAGTGACCTTGGTGTGAGTGGGGCAGCTGGTCCCCACGGGGGGGTTAATGCAGCTCAGGGGGGCCCAGGGCCTTCAGGGACCGTCACAGGGCCTGGGGAAAAGCTTTGTCCGGGGTTGCTGCAGTGGGCCCCTCCTCCGCTAGGGGTGTCACTGGGACTGGGTGGGGGCCTTTGGGAGTCGAGCAAGGGACCTGGCTGGTGGCCTAGGGGGCAGGAGGGAGGATGATCTCTGGAGTGGTGCTTGTTCAACATGGTATGGTTTGTCACAGCCTGGTGGCGCAGGGTAAGGACAACGCACAGGGGGGTTGGTGCCAGTGAGTGGGGGGCACAGGATCAGAGTCATCCCCTTGCATTGTCTGAGTCCATTCAGGGCATCTCGGGGAAGGCTGAGTTGAAGTCGACTGCGCCGCGCAATAGTAGGCGCACAGGGCAGGACGGGGCGGCGCTGCCCCTTGGGGCCCATGGATACGGTCAGTGTGGATCCGGTTGGCAGGCACGTGCTGGCCTAATAATGGACTTTGGATGTCCAGGATGGCAGAGATGGGTTCATGGTAAAGCAGGTGGGCCAGGCTGGTCGCACTTTGGTAGGCAGCGGGGAATGGTGCAGGAGGAGAGAACAGCGTGGGAGACGCCGGTCTCGGGGTAAGGTAGGCTTGCCTAGGGACGTACGGCCTCCCAACAGATCCAGGAGCTGGAGGGGGAGCCGGGTGGGCTTTGAGGTTCGACAGCCCTGGATCGGTTGGCAGTGGTGCCCCACGTGATTCCCGCTTGAGGTCTGGGTACCGGTAGGATGTGGCTGAATCTTCCGGGGGCCGTGTGGTAAGTTCCAGGTCGGAGTCTTGTGGGAGTTCCCCCGGTTATCATGTCAGGATCGGCAGGGTGTCCGGTGTCCGCAGTGGCCAGGGTGGCCAGGAGAGGGGGTGGGTGCCTCGCGTCCCAGCAGGCGATCCCAGGGTCAAGGCAGGGGGGTGTCTGGTGAACGGTGCACCCTGTCCAGGAATGTCTCTTCTCATTTCAGGTCACATAGCCGATCTTCTTCACAGCGATCCAGGTATCGGGTGGTTTCTCCGGTTGGTGGAGTACATGCATGGGTGGTCAGCCCTGAACCCATCGGATCCCATAAAGCAGCCCAGGGGCCTGTACAGGATGAGGGCTTGGTTGGTGAGTTGGACACTAACCAGCACTCACAGGGTTTTATTGATTCATTGCGTTCCGAGTCAAGTGCTGGGGCGGCGGGGGCAGCAGGGGCCAATGGGGCGTCTGATGCAACGGCGGTGGCATCAGAGTTGGGTAAAGAGAGAGCGGCACTGTGGGGGTTTAATGGGGGGACAGTAAATTTTAGGCAGGCGGTGGTTGCGGCTGCGGATCTAGAACTGTTCACAGATGCTTTGGATAACTTAGGCTTTGGGGTGTACTTTGGGGGATGATGGTGTGCGGCGCCTTGGACGACGGTATGGGCGGCGAGCTCCTTGATGTGAAACGTAGTTTTTATCAATCTGTTTCAGCTACTAGTGGCACTGTCGCTTTGGGGTAACTTGATGAAGCATAGGAAAGTGGTTGTCCGTGGTGCATGTGGTTAATTGGTTATCGGCGTCATCGGCTCCGGTGGTGCGGCTTTTGCAAAAATTTGCCCTTATGTGTATGTCTCTTAATGTGGTTTTTATCGAACGTCATGTCCCTGGTTATTTGAATGTGGTGGCTGATGCTTTGTCTCGCTTTCAGTGGTCCCGGTTTCGGATGGCGGCGCCCGGAATGCTGGAGGAGCGGGAGGACTGCCCAGACGAGATGTGGCAGCTTGGAATGGCCTGCTTGGGGGACTTGTGAAGGCTTCCTTGGCTCCTGGCACATGGACAGCATACTTTAAGGTTTGGGAGTCATGGGAGGCCTCATGGGCCGGGCTGGAGCTGAAGACTTGCGGGGCGGCACGTCTTGATGCCCTATTTTAGTTTACGTTTGAGCTACAGGCTGGGGGCACTCGCCCTGCGGTGGTGGATAGGAATATGGCAGCACTCACATTTTGGTTTAAGTTGCGTGGATGGGGGGCAGATGAATGTTGGCTATTATGTGCTGGGGAACTCTGCCTACCCTTTACAGAACTGGCTCCTGAAACCATTTCCTGACAATGGCCGCCTGACACCAGAACAACAAACCTACAACAAGAAAACATTCAGGGTACGGGTCGTAGTTGAAAATGCATTTGACTTAAGGGTAGGTGGCGGTGTCTTATGAAGAGGAATGACAGTGACATTGAACTTGTCAAATCCATGGTGCTTACGTGCTGTGCTCTTCACAATCTTTGTGAAAGTCATGGAGAAGACTTCCACCAGGAATGGGATACGTCTGCAGAAGAGCCAGTACGGGTAATAGCACGGGGTAGCGAAGAAGAGTGCAGTGAAGTAAGTCAGGCTCTGATGTGGCACCTCAACATTTAATTTTATCCCATAATTTGTTTTTAAGTTTTACATTTAATTTGAGATACCCACAGCCTCTTCAGATTTGTATTCACAAAAAAATTATCTTTCAAAATAAAATTTCAAATAAACAAATAAACAGTCCTGTGCTGGCTGAAAGGCACTACTGCCTGGGCGGTGGCATGGGATCACGACGGCCTCCCAGCCCTAGAACAAGCTACCCAAGGACACCGAGGAAGGCCTGGTTGAAGGTAGCCAACTGCTCCATCTGCTGGCGGGGGATTTCTGCCTCTTGGCACCTCGCTTCCTGGGCATCCTGACGCAGTACCTGAAACCGCCACTCAGAAAGGTTCTTTCCTGCTGCCTTTCATCTTCTGCCCGCATCTCCTCCATGACTGTGCGCACATCCAGCTGCAACCGTCTCCAGTCACCTGGAATGTACAAAAGACCAGAATAATGTTTAAGCAACAGTACAAAAACTAGGTGGATGTATATTAGCTAACATAACGTAAACAAAGAACAGATATAACACATAAGAACCATGTAAACACAAATTAAAATAAACTCAATAAACACAATATATACAAGAGAAGCTCAAAACAATGAAGAAAATTAAATAGCAGTATATACAGACAATGTACAATTATGATTACGCATTTGATCATGCAAACATAAACTACACAGAGGAATTTTGAGTGAGTTCACAGTTTAATGTGAATTAAAAGTTAGGAAAATGCACAATTACAATTTTCACTCTAATCATCATGTCTTACGCCGGGGTGCATTGGGCGTAATCTGTGGTTGGGTCAGTGTTGATGCCATCGTACTGGCACTACTAAACAACGTGGACAGACCATTGTTGGAAAAGGTTGAGGCATCACTAGAGAGTCCCTCAACTGTATCTGAAAATGCACAGATCACGAGTTTGATACACAAACAAAGAGAATAATACACAATGTTAATGGTTAACTATCTCAAATGGCAGTTAGCATCAGGTAGTAAACAATTGGATGCTGAGCTAGTAACCAATGAGATGGTAACTACCCTACCCTACCCTTTCCTTTCATTCCACTTTAAAAATAAATGTGTGTTTCATTCCACTGTACAAATAAAATGTGTTTTTGTGAAAAGAGTGAATGGTTTTGTGCAGGAAATTTTATAAATGGTTAGCAGAGTTAAAGCCAATGCCAAGTTGAAAAAATACTTACTAATAGGCTCCATAATGAATTTGAGAAGTGCAGACGCAGAGTCCAGACCTCCCTCCTTGCCTTTGTTTGCCGACCAGTGACCGTAAATGGCGTCCGTGGCGTCGTACCACCTCCAAGTACTTCGACTGTTTCAACTACGGCTGTGGGCATCCTTAACTTTTTTATATTGGCATTTTAGCTTCTAAAGCTTTAACCTACACTGAACCGACATCCGTTCAAATCCCTCGGCTGCCATCAGCTGACAAAATCTTTATACACCTTTTAATTTCTCACTGATCCATCAAGCTCACTCTGAATAACGCTATCACCAATTATAGTTAGGAAAGTGGATAGTTCCTGAGCCGACCAGACCTTGCTCAGGACGTGGTGTTTGTTTCGCGCTTGCCTTTGACATGAGCAGTGACGTTTTTCTGTCTGCCAATCAATGGAATGTATTGTGTGATGCCAGTAGCTCCGCCCCAACGTACCGTACCATTTCCTATGGACCTAAAACTGAAGGGGACCCAGGAATGGTGCGGCTTGGTTTGGTTGTATGGGCCACTTTTATAATGGAAACACTCAAAATAGCGTACCAAGCCGTACCGACTCAAATCGTTCTGCTCAGTGGAAACAAGGCAATAGTTTCTACCATGATTCCCATTGTCTTTCCTTATGGGATTGGGTCTCCTACCCCTTTTCACTACAAGCACCCATTCATTATTTCCTTCCCCTCTTTTTCCCGGGGATTGTCCTTTCTCTGCGCGGTTTCCCTCTGTCTCTGTGGGGTTCTGAACCATGGTTTATTTTTGTCCTAAGTGGGATAGGTACGTGGCCTGAAGGGCTCACCGCTATTTCTTTTATCTTTTCCAAAATTCCTCGCTCTTCCTTCTTCATAGTCCTTTTTATCCTTCTTATATTTACTGTACTTTGTATCCTTGATTTCCTTTTCTATTTTGTCCAAACTAGTTCTAGTTCTGTCCGATAATTCATTAAAGTCCTCCGTCCCTATACATGGTTGGAGTTGCTCATGTATGGAAAGGATTTCTTCATCTAATTTGGAAAGTTATTCTGTCCTACAGGAAATAAGAATATTCATACATTGTACTGAGAAACGTTCTAGGGCAGCATAGTCGCTGTATATTTTTAATCACTACTTAACTTGCATGAGGCATACATGTTTAGTCCATTCAGTGCTCAGGTCATCTACGGGTGATTTTCTTGTTCAGGATAGATCGATTGGGTCACAACCTAGACCAATGTCATTTTTTAATTCTCCACACCAGTATACAACAAGAGAACGCTCTTTGCATACCTTCATATCTCTGCTACCATCTTCTTAACAAAACTGCTGAATGTCTAGGGCTTTTGATAAATTAACCTTTTTTTTTTTTTTTTTGGAAAGTAGTCAATGCTTTTAAGGTAAATAATATATGCAGCTGCATTAAGGAAACTCAGACAAATGGTTTTGTTTCCTCAATGCGATAATTGTCCACATTTTCGAAGGAAGAGAAAATAAACCTATTTTACATAGACCTCCATTAGTGATATTGAAACAGCAAAGGTCACAGTAGAGAACACCTAGACTCCATTTTGTCAGTAATTGCAGCCAGTGTTCTGGGTATGCTCACACAGATTTAATTGAGAAATATCTGATAGAGTCTCTGGATCCCATTGTACAGCGCTACGGAATCTGATGTAATAATCTATAATAATAACAACAGTTTATTATGGCTAATTCACACACCATTATTATGACAAATCTACTAGCCTATTCCATAGCCTTTATCTACCCTTGTTCTTACTCTGGGCTGTACCCTGTTCTGTTCAGACCAGAGGGCTCACTAAGATTATTTTTTTGACATTCCACACTTTTGACCATTGGGAGTTTATAGAAAAAAATTACAGTGAGACAGAAAATTCCTTAACACTGGATTTTCCCCCCCTTTTCCATGCAGCCCCTAATTGTAATTGTAAGTGAGTATTGAGCTTGCTTTGAAGCCACATGCATTGTTGGATCATGTGCCTCCCCAGCTTCTTCTGAAATATCCAGACTGTCCCTGGGTCCACCAGTTTATAGCACTTTTGCCTTGCACTTTGCATGCTAGGTGCCTGTTCTTGAATTGCCACTTGGATCAAGGCTTTCATTTGCACTACATAATTTTGTCCCCAGCTGAATTTACCCATTGCTCTGTGTCTAGTTATTCACATATTTTTCAGCCAGACCTTACCTGTGTGGTATGGCTATTTTTGGTATAGTGATTAATAATAATAATTAATAATAAGCTGAAATAGTGTTCTGTATTGAGACTTTTAGATGATGTCAGATATATAAGTTCTTAATTCTAACTGCCATGCCCACAAAGAAAGAAACGTACAAGATACATTGGATCACCACAGACTAACCCCTCATGGTATATCTCTAGGCCACTCAGCCAATCAGTACTGCAGGGCTTAACGAAAGAGAGATAATGAAGGCTCTAGCTTAGGAGCTGCTGGTTCTGTGGCACTAACAGAGGAGGCAGGAAGTTGCACTTGGTAGATCCCAGATAAAAAGTCAAACTGTTCAAAAAATGGTTTGACTACTTACAATTGGGGGTGACAAGATACTCCTGGCACCATAACCACTATAGCAAACTGTAGAGGTTATGATGCTTGGTATGTTCCTGAAAGATTCACTAATAGAGGATTCAACTCTATGTTTATTCAATTTTCTTGATCAAAACAAACTGTTTTTTTAGCTAAGCATTTTAGGTACTTTGAGACACTAAAAAAGTCTGTATGAAAAAGGTAAATTTTAGGTTATAGACATGTATCACTTTTTAAATATGCATCTTAAGGCTGCTCATCTCCTCTTTAATTATCCTCTCAAGATCAAACCGCAAAAATGAGATGCTACACTAATTTTATATTACTTTCTATTTAATCAAGGCCCATCACATTTCATTGCATAAATACTGCATCAAACTTAAATAACAACTCAAGTGTATTATCTTCATCTGGTGGAGCAGCAACAAAAGCATGTGGGCATTTACTAATTAGACCACAGTTTCCCTTTATCTATAAAATGAAGGGCTTTCCTTTATAATTGGCTGGGTCTCACTTCTACCCACGACATATTACCATTATATGAAATAATTACTAAATACTCGACAGGTGCTGTTATCGCTTGGAGCTGAACTCTAGCTCGTCATCCTTATCTTACATACAGTAAAATGGAGAATCGGTCAGTAATGCTTTGATCAAACCAATGCAGAAATATAACATTTTCGCTATAAGACAAGAAACTGATTCTTATTAGACTCAATGACATACATCTTCTCAATATGATGCTCTTAAATTGAAAAGATATACTATGATTAAAAATAATTCCATAATTTTATTCCAATATTTAATTAAAATAAACCCTATAAAATCTGTTGGTTTTTTTGTGGTTTCGTTTTTTTTTTTCTTACTACAACCTGGTGTCTTTCTGATGAGTTTATGAGATCATCCACAGATCCACAATCATCATTTCCAGAGCTGGACTGATTCTTCATGGTAACGTTTGGTTTGGCCAGTAGTATAACACTCGGATCAGAGAAAAAAAAGTCAAATATAATCTCAAGTGAATCTATTCTTTGGAAGTCTGCTCCTTCCTAAGTGAGCTGCTTCTTGTGTAAAAAAATCTGAAACGAGACTTAATTAAGATATGTTGTACATACATTCTTATAGGAACACTTCAATGGTGCTTGGACTGTTTATGTTTTTTTTTTTGTTTTTTTTAAAGGATCTAAATTATATATATAGGGCACCATTTTATTTACCCATTCTTCTTCAATTGTGTAATTGAATGTAACCTTCAACAATGTAACCAAATTATTTATTTAGAATCTTTTTCTTGGTGTTCTATGGGACTGTATTGGAGCAGGAAGACAGGGGACTACAGATAATCATTTCCTGTCGGGAGTTGTTTGGGGTCCTATGGGTATGATATGCAGTGGTGTTCCACTGAAAATAATATTGTAGCCAATTCGGGGTATTTACTGGGGATTACAGACTACTGATACAAGATATGACTTTTTCTCTTGTTATGATTCCATTGGTCTGTAACTAAAATGTGCCTTGAATGACTTCTTAAAATCTATCCATTTTATTGTCTAAAAAATAAATAAATCTATGTGATGCTTTTACTGGTAAGAATGAAGTAATGTTTTCTTTTTCTTGGTAAAACTAGATAATTCATTTTTTCAATACTTTTATAAGTCATGCATCTCATCAGCCCTCTGACTCTTGAAATCAGAAAGTGTGGAGGTGTTGATTAAATGGTCTCCCTGAGATATATTATTCCGTCAAGAGAATTTCAATGATTTATTATACAGCAGCAAACAGAACACACTACATTAAAACAATGAAAAATCATTGTGGAAGCTGACAAGAGAGAGGGAAAAAGTGCAGATTTTATAGACTTATTGCAAATGTATGTTTTTGGGAAATTTAAACAGCTTTTCGTCACATAGTCAGCAGTGGAGATACCCCATTTTATATGGATATTGCCCAATATTGTAATTATAAAGAACATGTAATACATAATTCTTGTATGATGAACACTAGAGAGCATGTACTGTGTTATATAAAAAAAACTTCTATTTTAACAGTTGATATTTGGTGCTTTTTTGTTTCTTCATTTTTGACCTAATTTCCAACGGTCTCAACACCGTTTTTTGAAAGATTTTTATGGAGTTCATTGCATTTAACCCAGGAAGGCATTCGGTTGTTTTGATGCCTATAGTATCCATTTAAACTGTATTTCTCCATCGAGCAAGGCGAGAAGTAATTCTCAAACTTATATCATTGCGAAATTACAGGCTCTAAATGGAAAAAGCATGTCTAAAGGGACTGTGTGCCTAAAAGGAACATTTGTTGGAGGAAAAGTATTCTGTGTGAAATGAGCTGGTCAGTAACTTTGATGGCTAATTAGGTTGTGCAAGGAAACATGTCTTAGTAGGGATATATTGCCGCACAGCTATTTATTTTGGATTCATCTTCTATTTACTTGTCTCTGTGTCTTGACAATCAAAGGCTTAAAGTCAAATAAAGGCTTTAGTACATTATAGGAAATCCAACTTGCCTTTTTCAGAAACAATGTAATGTATAGCTGTACTGCTTACACAAATTCGATGCTAGGAATTTATTCTCTTAACGGTTAATTGTGGCACAATACAAGTGATTAGGAAAATGTAGTTTAATATTTGTCAGCTCCCCCGAACTCATTGTGCACATTTGTCATTACAATAGAACTTTGCAATACTCTTAATTTAATATATCAATGTATTAGCCTTGTATAAATAAACTATAAAAACAGTAAACATGCTTTCTTTAAGAAAAAAGAAGAAAAAATTCAAACTATAACTAGAGTGAAACACAGTGCTGTCAAAAGGATTAGTGCTATTTTTAAATACAAAATAATACATTTATTGCAATATTTTTATTATAGTGACATACATAGGTTTAAAAGAGACCTGCATCCATCAAGTTCAGCCTTTCTCACGTCTGTTTTTGCTGTTGATCCAGAAGAAGGCCAAAAATCTGGGTTGAAGCGCTTTCCAATTTTGTAACAAACTAGAAAAAGTTGCTTCTTGACCCTGGAATGGCAGTCAGATCTCTCCCTGGATCAAGAAGCTGTTACCCCTCAATTTAAAAATTATATCCCTGAATATAATGTTTTAGCAAGTATAGTCCTGTATAGTCCGGTTTATGATTAGATTTCCAGACAATGGTTTGTATTGGCCCCAAATACATTTTTAATTATTATATTTTCTTGATTGACACAGCAATTATAGGCCATATATTTTGGAAATATAGGTATGTTGATTTTGTTCCATTTTCGCTATTACTAAAATCATTACAACAAGTAACAGCAAGTGGAAGACTGGAAGACCTGGTACAAACCTATGTCTCAATATACATTTTTTGGATAACATTTTTAACTGATTAAATATTTTTGCATAAACGTTTTCAATTATTTAATATTTTGAAATATTGATATATATTTTTATATAAAAAAATAAATAAATTTTTTTCAGAGTTTATCCAAAAATTTTAACTCAAGGGCCTAATTTGAGAGCTGTGAATTTGAGTGTCATAAGGCAATTCATAGTAGCGCACTGAATAAGCTAAATATATATTGACAGCTACTGCTGGCATCAGATACCATGGGGGTCTTAAAAAAAACGATTTTGCTGGTCCTTCTGGCACACAGTCCCAGACATGCACACAGATACAAACTCACACACAGATGCGCCTTCCCAGACAGACCCATAGAAACATATATATATACTATGACATAATACTGTCTCCTCAATAGGGCCAACTCCTCCTCACCATAGTGTCCACGTCTCACTTTCCGAGCATTATTCATCATCACCAAGTGTTATATCGAATCAGGTTTTTTTAGGTAATGAAGTAGATATCTGTATCAAAGCAAAACAGGTAAGTGGTAAAATGTTGGCACTATTTACAATGGCTTGAGAGGCCTGCACCGAAGACATTAAGGACTACATAGGTCCGTATGTGAATATTCAGTCTTTTAAAGCACCCCTTAGCTGATAACTATAACATCCAACTTAAAGCCCACTAAAGTCACACATGCCACCTCATCTGAACAAAGTGGCCTGGATACAGTGGTCCTGCTATTTTAATCATTCATAGTAAAAAAACAAACCTCTTCCATTGTGCAGAAACAGCAATGCTTACATTGCACAGTTAAGTCCACCTCTGGTGGCTATCAGTATGACAGCCACTAGAGGCACTACTGCACTGACAGATTAAAACCCAGTCACGTGATATTGCAGCCCCCATAGGAAAGCATTGGATTGGACCATTGCCGAAGAAAGCTATACCTCCTCCATAAGGTAAAGTAAAACCCTTTATTTTATTATTTCTATGGCTTACATGGGTAGGGTAGGAAACACTATAACTACGTACAGGTTTTCATTGCTAACACTTTAGAGTAGTGTTTTTGGTTTAAATACCTTGTCTTGTCCCTACAGACAAGACTGGGTCTGAGTAATGGTAGTGTTTACATGTGTCATTCAGAATGTCTCTGTTAATCAGACAACCAATCAACCAGCTGCTAGAGGCAATTACTTATGATGAATTTAAAAAAAACTGATCTCAAGGCCCAATAGGTCTCCGATGCTTTGGGATTGGATCAGTGATCATCTGCTAAGAGTAGGAGCTGCCCAATGGAGATTGCCCAGCGCTGGATACTGGTGTGCAAAAATGCAGTTTTTGTTTGTTATTTTGTTAAGTTGTGGGGGTGGAAAGAATAAAAAAAAAAACATAAAAGAAAAACAACATTATTTTTAATGTTAGTGTGTTCGTTTAAAAGAAAAGCAAGACTTCAGTATCACATTTTTTACTTCTTTCCCAGAAGCCACCGGCTAGACCAATGCACGTACCATTCTAAGACCTTTCAAAAGAAGCATTTGAAATAACCTTAACTATGTTGCTCAAAAAATTAAAAAAAGTATGGATGAGGTTAAATAGAGAATAGAGATTAGTCAGTGAAGTTTTGTTTTCTGTGGGAATTGGTACAATTTAAAGGAAAGTCACTTATAACAGGCCATTATTATATGATACCAGACAGAAAAGATCTATTACATTTCTCATTTACCATCCATTAATAAACATCTTGCATGATCCCGATTTTTCAAGGTCAGGTCTATTGTAGATGATGCATTGCTAAGTGAAAATAATTGACAAGAAATGAAAAACAATTTTTTACAGAATAATACAGACTAATTGTACCTAATGATTATGAGTTCAACAGAATGAAACACCTGAGATCTATGTATTACGTAAATAGTTGTGTTAGAACTTTTTATGCAAGTAGAGGATAGAGTGCATTGATAGAGTGCTCACACTAACAGCCACCATTATATGATAGTTAAACCCTTGCAATTTGGTGTCAAGTGGAACTTTGCTAATGACATAACTGCTGCCTATAATAAAATCATGGCAGACATTTGTAACTAGACAGGAACAGGATAAGCTGGAACAGCAGAGAGAAACAAAGTCAGTAACAGACAAAGTTGAAGGTATAAAGAATGCTGCTAAGGGCTACATCAGGAACATCATGTGGTCAGTAAAGGTGTTTTACTGGGCTATGATAGGACCTGACAGTAAATATAATCAGGAAACGTTTACTGTGATAAAAACAAAGAAAATAAGAACATAAGGGCAAAAACTTAGAGAAACTCAGTAGTTTGCCCTTTGGTTAGTCCCATGCTCCATTCTCTGGTCACAAGAGATACACAAGATTGTTTCAGCTTTCTATGGGCTATATGAGAGAGGTGTAGCTGATACTCCACTAGGCACAGTGAGCATGGGGTCCATGTCCTTTACCCTTTTAGCTTAGAGAGCCCAAGCAAATGCATTGCAACAAAAACAGAAATATGAGTACTCTGAGAACGGGCAAAAGCTTATAGAAACTCAGTAGCTTTCTCTTTGGTTAGTCCCTGCTCAGGTCTCCAAAATATTTTTGCTCACTTTTGCCATAACAAAGAACATTTCCATTTGCATATCCGACTAATCCCACTCATAAGGGCAGTCCGGAACCAAAATGCCAGCAAGTTTTCTCTGCACGAGAGATACAGCAATCCCAGATGATTGTTTTGGCCATCTTTGGGCCTCGTTAGTGAGATGTAACTGATATCCCTCTAGGCACAGTGAGCATGGGGTCCATGTCTGGATTACCCTTTTAAGAAATGCAGAATCAATAACGGTTCAGGCACTCTGGGATAACAAAAAATTTGATTACCCTTTTAACTTGGAGAGAGACAAGTAAATACATTGCAACAAAAATAGATCCTATGAAAATTCTGAGAACACACAAAATCTTAGAGAAACTCAAAAACTTGCCCTTCTGTAAATCCCTGCTCAGGTCTCAAAGTCTTTGCCCACTTGTGAACCTAGAGTGAGCATGCCACTCTGTAACAATCACTGAATAACCCTGGAATAGATACAGATCTACATTATAATCAATGTACTCATGAAGAAACAGAGTAACTTAGCAAAAAGCTAGACACAGGCATCGACAGCAACATGAGAATTGCCATCACCAGGATTTCACTGAAGTAGACAACTTTACTTGTTCATTACAGGTCAGTGCAGTAGTTATGATACTAGGGTGCTGAGTCACGTTTTTCGGTAAAACATCTTTGAAAAAGTTTGGCAAGACTGATAATGTGGAAATTATTAAATGTATGCTTTTGGCTTCAAAAGACTTCTGATTCTTCAGGATCTTTGGTGATTGGCGAGTCATCTGAATTCTGTAACTATGAATTAATAAATATACTGCTCCCCTTTTTTTCTCATATATCGGTTACTTGTTCTCACTTGATCTGTGTACCAAATGGCACAAAAATGTGTAATTTTATATAAACATATTTATCTTGTGCCTATATATTGCAAAATATTTTGCATTTTTGCTCCATTTTGGTTCATCTAACTAGTTTTTCCCGTATATAAAAAAAAATAGGTCTGTATGCAGCCATCTCCTGAACCAATAGCCGCAGCTTGGCTTCTTTCCAAAGGTAGAGGGAAGTTCAACTTATTAGTGCTTGGACAAACAGGACAGCTCTGATATTGAAAAGGAGGTCATGAAACCTCCACTTTTTGACATATCAGCTCAAGGGGAGGCTTAAAGCTGTAATGTTAGCAGATCACTGCGGTCCTAAGACACCCTTGAAAGGTAGACCACAACCTTTGCAATGATGCAAAGTTGTTACATTACGTAGAGTAACCCTTTACTTTTGTGTTTATAAAAATACATCTTACTCTGTAACATGAATAGCTATCAAAACTTCATGAAGTCACCTTCATGAAAAATTATCAATAACCACTCTAACTATACTGTTATCTCTCAATAAATAAAAAAACAAAAAACAAAAACACAACAACAAAAAACCCCTCATCTATGTGTATATCATTAAACATCATATTTATTAAGCTTTGGACAGGGGTATGTTTTGCATAAATTAACACTGAAAACTCTTTCCCATCTTTTAAATGTAAATCTTTGACCTACAATTCATGTATAGATCCTACAATACTATGGTTTAGCCATCATGTATATAGTTCGATTGTCATGAATGTATTGAGTAATTTTTCCTGTGACTATGAACATTGTAAATGTATTGGCTTATTGATTATGGCTCCTAAAGTAATGTATTGTCCATACCCTTCATTATTCTTTTTATTTTATATTTATTTTTACTTATTTTTGTTATATGTAACTTGGAAATATATACTGTGAGGATATTTATGGGGTGATTAATATTAAAAATAATATTTTCATAAAAATCAAAAATTAATTTAATTTTTATTTTATCAAAAATTGATATCTTGGCGCAGTTTCCCTGATTAATGATTTAAAGCTGAGAATTACCCACTATTTTAATTCTCCTAGATCCTAGGGTAAGTTTCATCAGAAGATTTTACTTAAAACATTAATCACAAATTATAAAAATATAATTTATTGTGACAATAATAATAAAATAATACGTAACATGCATGACAATAATCAGTGACTATTTAGGTATAACAAAAGTATACAATATGGCAGTGGTTTAACACAATATAGACATCTAAAAGCAAGTTATATGCAACAGTTGTCAATAGTTTAAGATTTACAACAGGATACTTCACTTAGAAATCAATTTAACACACAGCATTTCACAGCAGCACAGCGTAAAGCAATAAAACTTTGGCTACCAGTCAAATCACACTGAATTAACTCTTTCACTGCTGGCTACAATCCTCATAGGCAAGATATCCTATCATATTGCAATTTTTACAACTACAATAATTCTCATACCAGATCATTCACCATTCCTATGTCCATCCAATAAGAATAATTCTAACCAGATTTTACGTTTGCAGAGTTATAACTTTCCTAATTAAGATTCACTATTTCTAAATTACATAAGCTAATATATCTGAATAATTGCCTGGTATTCTATTTTTAAAGTTAAAAGTAATATAGAGTTCATTGGTCCACCTGCAGGAATGTAATTACAAATTCTATATATTATTAACGAATCATGACTCCTTAAATGTTGGAATCACCAGCTTTTATCCAAGTATATTCTGCCTTTTAGTAAAATCAATTAATTTAATTAAATTAAATTAACTAAAACCAGCATAATTACCAGTTATGTTGTAGAAATTCTTATCAGGTGTGTATATATGTCCTAGGGATTTTGAATGCAAGTATGACAAGAGAATTGTATAAAAAATATATAAAAGTTTTCAGTTCTGAAGTTGTGTTAGTTGGAAAAGATACATAGAATTAGGTGTGTCCAGCTTTGGCTCCAGATGTCAGACCTTAGAGGTTAGGTGTCAGTTTGAGTGAGGGTGATAGTTTAAGAGTCTTTTTAAGTGTAAGAGTGTAAGTCTTGAGAGTGAGAGTCTTGAGTCCAGTTCAACTCTCTCCTTTGTCCTTAATGTTTAAAGCAGAAAATCCTCTGCACGTCACTAGTTGATAGGACCAATAGGGAACTGTGGGTGTGTCTTCCCTACAGACTGTCATCCAGATTTTGGTCAGTAGATGGCGCAATTACACCGAAAATTCTTGTCAAGGGGTCCATTTACCTTTTTGTATAATGGGTTAACTGATTTCGTGATGCGTTTGATGTCATTTTCGTTATCTCTTATGGCTACTATACATCAGAGAAGCTGTCATCTACAAAGCGTTTGGTTCACTCTTACCCAGACTTGTGTCTGCATTTTAGTGTCATATACCTTTAAATTTTAGATTTCTGACACATCTTAAACTCTTCATCACCTAAGTTTAGATGTAAGAAGGTAATTTACTTACAATCTGTAGAGCAAATCCCTGCTCCAGTTGTTTCAGCATGGGTGGTATTATCCCACCTAGGGATGTACTAGAACCAGGTAGCAATCAGGGTACAAAAAGTCCTCAGATGAGTCCCACTTGACGCGTTTCGCCTCTCCAGAGGCTTTATCATAAAAAGGTGTACCATAAAAAGTAACTATTTATTGTATAAAATATAAAAAATATACTAGTAAAATAATAGGGTACAAAAAGTCCTCTCCAGAGGCGAAACGCGTCAAGTGGGACTCATCTGAGGACTTTTTGTACCCTATTATTTTACTAGTATATTTTTTATATTTTATACAATAAATAGTTACTTTTTATGGTACACCTTCTTTTTATATCCAGCTCTACACCCTGATTGCTACCTGGTTCTACTATATCCCTAGGTGGGGATAATACCACCCATGCTGAAACAACTAGAGCAGGGATTTGCTCTACAGATTGTAAGTAAATTACCTTCTTATATCTAAACTTACAGTACATACTACACTATCAGAGTTTCTCTCTGCTCTTTATTTTTTGCATATACCACCTACATCCGTATTCGCATTTGGAAGACCAGCACTATTTATACCAGCCTATATCCTTAGATGGGGATTATACCGTCCAGGCGCTACAAAGTAGAGCTCTTGTATAGCTCCTACAAATGTGAGTGGCTCTCCTACAGAGATTAATTGAATATCTTCCCACTCTGAAAAAACTGTACTGCACTATTATTGTCTGTTTTTTTATTTATTTTATTATCCTGAGGTTTTCAATCAGCCGATTCATATTATAGCTGTATGTACGTATAACTTTGGGCGCAGTATACTCTTTATTCCTTTTGCAATACGTTGTATATAAACTGATTAGCCATAACATTAAAACAACCTGTCTAATATCGTGTAGATCTTGTGTTGGCAAAACAGCTCTGATGAGTTGAGGCATGGACTCCACAAGACCTCTGCACGTGTCCTTTATAATCTGGCACAATAGCAGCAGATTCTTTAAGTCTTGCAAAGTGAGACCTACATGTATTGGATTTGTTGTTCCAGCACATCTCACAGATGCTCAATTGGATTGCAATCTGGGGAATTTGGAGTCCAAGGCAATACCTTGAACTCTTTGTAATGTTACTCAAACATTCCTGAATATTTTTTTGCAATGTGGCAGGGTGCATTATCCTGCAGAAAGAGGCCACTGCCATCAGGAAACACCATTGCCATTGAGGAGGTGTACATGGTCTGCAACAATCTGTAGGTAGGTGGTACTTGTCAAAGTCATAATGCATCCGGCTGCCATCTCTTCCCCAGGTAAACGACGCACACGCACCTGGCCATCCACCTAATCCAAAGGAAAACATGATTCGCCAGGCAACCTTTTTCCATTGCTCCATGGTCCAGTGCTGATGCTAACGTCTCCATTGAAGGTGCTTTTGGCAATCGACAGGGCTCATCAAGGGCACTCTGATTGGTCTGCAGGTACTCAGCCCCATACGCAGCAAACAACAATACACTGTGTGTTCTGTCACCTTTCTATCATGGTAAGTCTTGGGCGCCCATGACCCTGACACCAGTTTACCAGTTGTGATTCCTTGCACCTATTTTGGTAGGTATTAACCACTGCATACCTGGAACACCTCAAATGACTTGTCATTTTGCAGATGCTCTCACTCACAATCTTTTTCACTTGCCCATTTTTCCTGCTTCCAACACATACAATTCAAGAACTATTCACTTACTGCCTAATATATCCCTGTCCTTGACAGGTGTCATTGTAAAAATATAATCAATGTTATTCACTTCACTTGTCAGGGGTTTTAATGTTGTGGCTGATCAGTGTATGTTAGAATACAGAGAATATTCCTTTGTTTGCTCCTGCATTATCCTGACTGCTCCAGTGGAAGCCATTCATGCATATTATTGTTTTCATTATATTAGAATGCTGCAAGGGATAGCTCTTCTGCATAGCTAGCCATGTATTTATAGATCTTGAAAGAAAAGGTTTGCTTGTGTGTGTACTGGTAAACCGGTATATAATGTAATATTGTAAGAAGTTAGTATTAGCAAGCAGTGAATTTCAATGCACATGACACTAACAAAGTGTGATGAATGTCCAAACAGAGACTCAATACTAAAAATAGGACAGCAAAATAACGATTGCTGCTGCAAATGATTGCGGTATACTGGTGTACCTTGAGAACAGGCTACTGTGTTCTCTAATAATGGGAGGATACAGGGTGCCCAGTCTAGCAGTGTAATGCAATTTATACAGTGAGTGCTTTGAGGGTTCATGCTGAAGCAGAATTGAGTGGCTTTCTGGAAATTAGAATTGGATTTTTTTTAATAACTTGCTTTTTTATGAAAGACCGTCGATAATATGCATTGGAAAACTGAACTGCAGATGTGAGTTGGATGCGCTAGATGTGACCAGAAACTAACTGGCAGGGGGGAATTTTTAGGACGACAAAAATTATTTATTCATTGTACATGCAGCTATATCACAGGTTTTGGATTTTAGGTTTATTTGGCCTTATCCCCATTTGATCTTAATACCTGCTGATAGACTAATAATGCCGATAACTCAAAATCAAAGGAAGGTGTTCTCCTTTCAGTTCCTCTCAATACTAATAACATTGCTGGAGGTTTGCTAGATTGTGTTAGTGCAGACTCACTGTAAGATTTGATAAGAATTGGTATTAGATGAGAGGGTAACACAAAGCTATTCTTTGCAGATGTAGCTAGACATTAGAATGAGGGTATCTGTACAAAACAGACAGTATTTCTGAAGGATGCATGATTCCAAATAAGGCTGGATACCCAGAGGATGGAGGCAGTCTAAAGTGGAAGCAAAAGAATTAGAATGAAAGATGTATTACCTACCTTTTGAATGACCAAAATTAACATGAAAAAGCAGGTACGAGGCACATTAAGGACTCTAGAGATCAGAATAAAAAATAGTCAAGAAAACTGATCCGTGAAATCAGCAGACATGAGAACGTCAGAAAATAAGTTGAGGTCATGTCAAATAGTTATGTAAAAACCAATCCTTCATGTCTCGATGCAGGTGAAAATGTAATCGGTAACATTAGAGTTGAATTCTACTGGGTGACACACTGTTCCACATGAAGACTAGATACAAGCTTGTGACATTTTTCTTCCCCTTTGTGTCAGTGTAGCATACTAACAGTGTAACCTGAGTTAGCATAAAACCAAAAAAACCACAATGGAATTATTGTTACATAGAAATTGGCACAAAATTTGCTTCCAGTTGCCCCTTTGCCAACCCTCACATATTTTCAGTGCAATGGCACCAGTGAAGAATGTCTCAATGAGTCTCTAAATAGACGTCCAACTCATAGGAAGAAGGAGAACATTTCTCCAGTCTTTCACTAGTTAGATTATGGTTCTGGGATTCTTGTCTTCTTTTTCAGGAGAAGGTATTCTATTTAGGTTTTCACCTGTTGCTAGATAATATGGACCCTATATATTTGTTTGAGTCACCTCCATTGTACATACAGTGGCGTTGTGAGCTGCTCAGGCTATGGATCTTGGGGAACCCCAACATTTTGTTCTAGTATATTGCTTTGCTTTTCATACCGTTATTTATTACAGGAGAGAAAAGTCCATTGTTCAGTTTTCCATACACTGGGTGTTTGAATTTAATTAGTGTTAGATAACAATTAAATACTACATGTGAAGGGGACAAACAATATAAAATGTGCAGCTATTTTCTCACTCACAGATCTAATAAAAGCTGAGCTGCAGCATGATAGATTTCACACTGAAATAAAATATATATGTTCTCACGTTAAACGCTGAATACAAAAGCAGCTTATAGAGCCATGGCTAGTTATCACTCAGTGATTTTATGAATGCTGATGGCTTTATTTTTATGGGGCTTAAAACCCCACGGTATAATAGCACTACTTCACTAAATGAGCTACCGAATGGTGTATGTTGCAAATCCCCACCTCCCCCCCAAAAAACCACCACAACCAATTTCTTTCCAAAACACTTTTTACTAAATTGATTACTGTCTGGGTTATTTACTAAAGTGAGAATTGAAAGTTAATTTCGGTTATGTCACTTATGCCAGTTTTAATACACTATGACACATCATAGGATTGCTGGCTCTCAGCTTAATGAAACAGATATTATTTACTCTCCAAAACTAAGGCACAATATTTCCAAATTACAGGGAAATAATCTCAGGAGGGGTTTTGTCATTTACGGCTCTGCCTATTCCTTCTTCTGGAAATAGGATGTGTTTTGTAAAATCTGTTTATAGAGGTGGTCCATGCGATTTTGCGTAGACAATGTTTATGTGAAAGAGGACCCCAGGAGAGAAATCATGTTCTAAAACATTTGACATCACAGCCGTTTATAAGCCTGGCATAGCATCATGGTAAATGTGGTTAAGAAGCATCTGGGATACCAAGGATTGCCATTGCTGATCTACACGAACTCTTGACTGGCCATGAACACAACTGCTAAATGCTACTTATGTTAATACAATTAGACTAACTGAATAAATCTCTAACATACTTCCATACTCACAGATTAAATAAACGTTAGTTGACTTGCAGTGTGGTATGTTTCACGGAAACACTACGTGGTCCATAATGCAAAAAAATTGCATAAATAAATTAGGAATGTTCTCAAAACAAATACCTAACAGTTGCAACGATCGATTGAAAAAAAAAAAAGGCTCATAGGCATGCAAGTGTACAACTAGCACACGCTGTATACTTCTATACTGATCAACCTGCAGAATGATTCTCATGTTTCATTTGACTAATAAATACATGCCATGGTCATTACAATGCTAAACAAAGTACTAAATGTTTTTGGTGTCTAATGTGTGTTGTTTATTGAACACAGTTTAGTTGGGTTTAACAGTCATCCTGCTTTTTTTTTTCATGGCAATTGAACAATTTTAAGCATTTGTGAAAAAAAATCATCATTTTTAAATGGACCAAAGATTACTTCTGTATATATAGGTCATATAGTTGGAGGATGCTTACAGGTGTAAGGCAACAGCTGTCTATTGCCTTCTGTTCTGACATGTTAAAAACACTGACCTGGGTATGATAGATCCATTTATTTTCTAATGCAAATATAGGGTAAAAAAAAAAGTCTGAAGTTTGTCAAGTCCAGCCTTTCTCGTTTATGTATTAACACTGTTGAGCCAAAGAAGTTGACATTTTTTTTTTGAAGTGACGGTTTTAACACAAATTGGGAAAAAGTTCCTTCTTGACTGAAAAATGGCAGTCATATTTCTCCTTGGATCAACAAGCTGTTACCACACATATTAACCATTATGTTTTGTTATTTATATTTATTAATGGTTTTGGGTAATATGAAGATGACAGAAAAGGCTAAATTAAAGGAACACTCCAGCCAGCCTCTCCTTGTAAGGAGTGGAAACGTTAGAGAACGGTTTGAATACATATCTGGGATCAGCCAGAAGCTTCTCTTCTGGATATTTTGTTTGTTCTCCTGAGCTAAGCCACAAAGTGCAGGACTATTTCTTTGGCTGAAAGCGTCAGGAGGTTGATCTCAGCCAATGAGTTAGGCCCTGCACTGCCAAACTTGGCTCAGACAGCCAGAAGCTCTCTATCTGAAGGCAAGCAGTGGTGCCCAGTAGACTCAAGGTAAGATATCTATCCATTTTAGAATGGTTTAACTCCTGGAATTGTTGAGCCACATTCAAGCCACTGACCCTGTTTAACACGCATTCTGAGAGGCTGATAAAGCATGTTAATGAGATTCAGCTAAAGTGGTGGATCTCCATTTCTCTTGTCCAAGGTACAGGCACCTACATTTTACCAGGTCAATAAAGTTTTCCTTTAGTATCACTGAACTCGTGTCATTGTTAATATGATTATTTGCAAGCTTTATTTGCTATAACCTTGCGTTACAGGTAATCATTCAGATCTGACAGTAAAGGACAGAGTTGATAGAAAGTAATAGAATTTTACCATTCTGCCTGTTACTGTTGTTACATTATTAATTGAAATAGCATGATTAGGCATATGTCTGTGATGTCTCATGCATTCAAATGGTAGGCTTAAGTACATTGGTTCTTGGAGATGACTGTGGGCTGCACAAAATCTATCAAACCCTTATGGCCTGCACCCAAGCCCAGTAACTAGGATGAATGGCTATGGCCGCTTGAGAAAATGCACCTATTGCATTGCTTACCAACTGACATTTATTAACATCATGACATTTTGTTTAATTCTAAACTAACTTTCTAGCAAATTCTACACGTCTTTCATTAATTAACTCTGCTGTTGTAGATAAAGAAGAAATAAGTATCTTGTCAATTGGTGATGTTGAATCTACAAGTCCAATTAAACCAGCAGGTCAAAAAGTTTTTATCAACTATGGCGTAGCTATTAGACTTGTGCACAAATGAGTTTCAGCTTCTACGAATGAAATAAATGTCTTAATCTGCGTCCATCATCTGTCCAGGATTTATCTGTGGAGTCTTCCTAAATGAATAAGAATCCATAAGTAAATCCCTGGTGGATTGATTTGTTCTGGTGTGGTTTAAAATGAGAATATATTAAATCTTTTTTCCTATAAATTATTCCTTATTGTAAATTTTTATTTTTGTTGTGCGACAGAGGAACAAACAGACTTGCGCTGCCCCGACAGCAGTGGCAAGAGGATAGGCATGTAAAGGTAAGCAGCAAAGGGCAGTAGATAACACAGCACAATTATGTTTGTGGATAAGAAGTTCACATGCATAAGAAGACGTTTCAACAGTTAATAACAAAATTTACACAGGCAGTTTATCAGAATATTGTCAAAGGAGTGACACTGCGTGTCTTAGGACATATAACTTGCTATGCATATAGGGAATAGCTTACGGTAGAACAGTGATGTCAGGTTTAGGTAGACAGCTTGGTGCGTAATTAACGTTATAGATACGTAGTAGATAGTAAAGTAGGGATTAGCCACAATTAAAGGGATATCGAGTCCTCCTTTTGTAGGTTATCGTTACATTATTGCAGTATGCTCAACTTAGTGATAAGTATGCCCCAAGACAATTAATCTGTTAAACATGCTAAACTGCGCAAAGGCAATAATTAAGAATAACCACCTAAGCCACACTCCTAAAAATCATATCTACATTGCCCGTGGGAGCACAAGATTTCCTGCCAAAGCATAGGTAGAGTTATTGGTGAAGAGTAATAACGAAAAACATAAAAAGAGTTGTGGTAGCAGACATTTCAATGTCGGGATAAAGATAAACCCTGTCGTCAGCCTATTCCCCGGTTTGGAGATGTGTGGAAGCTGTTACGGGGCTTTTCAAGGCAGAAGTCGAGCGTGGGAGCCCTCCAGTCCTGGGCTTTATGGAAGACCAGCATTACAAGGCCACAAACTCGGATTCTCCAATACGAGGCAAAGTCTCTCCCTTTCAAGGGATGGCTGAAGATCCTGGTGGTACGTCGCTGCCAGTGGCGGTGGTTCTTCAGCCTCCATGGCAAATGAAGGCGTATTACGCCCATGTGGGTCTGATGGAGTAATTCCAGATGCTTGACAGGGGGGTGCGCCTGGAGGGGACCTGCTCACCTCCTGCTGGTCGGTGCTGTGCTCAGCTCCACGAGCCTCCAGTTTCACCCAGAATCTTGTAAAGAGCAGATCCACGTTAGTAGTCGCTCAAAGGGGTCTGGCATGGTTCTCGCTGGGTGTGTTTTGCTAGGCTGTGTGAAATCAAGCGCAGCCGCCATTTTAGGCGTGATTGCTGCAGCTCGAGTATGTAGCAAGGCAGCAGTGTATAGCCAGCTGAGTTATTAGGAGTATGGCAGGGGTAGACCGGGACGACCCCCACCAGTCCAAAGAGGGGGGACGGCAGCTTCATGCAGGTCCCACTCCGCCAGGTGAAGGACTCGGAGAGCGGCCGTCTCTCCAGGGCCCACGCTTGTGCCGGCCGCAAGCCTCAATGTCAGTGTTTTCTGGTAGCATAAGCACAGAATTTTAGTATCCCTGGGTGCGCCGTCATCCCCTTGACTAGGAGATCATTGGGACCGGTCTAGGTGAGCAAGCGGCTTGGGTTTATCATCGAGTATCTGTCCCGGTTTGTGGAGCTCAGGCGATGCACGTCTTGTGACCTCGGGATCCAGGCTCCGCCCCCCTTAATGGAATTATTTAACTCCTTAAGGACCAAACTTCTGGAATAAAAGGGAATCATGACATGTCACACATGTCATGTGTCCTTAAGGGGTTAGGTAACATATAAGTTAAAGATTTTTTTTATATTTATTGATTTTATTTTACTTGGGAAAAAATAGTTTTCAAATCACCACAGTTCACTGTTTAGTGGTTAAACCATTTACAGAAAGTGTCTCTACTGAAAACAAAAAAAAGTCATATTTTTGGTTTAGGCACATATTATGACTTCCTTCCTCAGCAATATTTACACCTACACCTTTATATGTATAAAAATAAATGAATAGGATTACAGCGGCAGCAGCTGCAATCATACAAGCTTCCAATTAATATTGGATTTATGTCATTTCCAGGTATGTAACATTTTTAAGTGTCCTTCCCAGGACTCAACATGAGTGACGGTTCTAAGCATTCAACCAAAATGATGTGATTGGATGGTTTCCAGGATTCGTGAGCAATTCACTCTGAAGTAAATTCAGGTATAATGATGTGTCAGCAAGTGGCTCCCATTAGCATTCATTGGGTGTCAGATGCCATTAGCCACATTTAGAAGAGTTGGACTGTCACCCAATATACATATTTTATGGATCTTATTTTTGTTTGTCCATATTTTACATTATTGTGATTATTAGTCACTGGAAGAAACTTCTGGATAAGTTGATTATTTTACTTGTTTTCTGTAAGGTTTCTAACTAGAGTAAACTAACTCCAAGTTCCCCACTTTTGCTGCGTTACATTTCCCATAATTCACTGCCAGCATAAAAATAAAAATCACTTATGTGTGAGTGTGTGTATGAGTGTGTGAATGTGTGTGAGTGTATGTGTGAGTATGTGTGTATGTGTGTATGAGTGTGTGTGTGTGAGTGTATGAGTGTATGAGTATGAGTGTGTGTATGTGTGTGAGTGTATGAGTGTTTGTATGTGTGAGTGTGTGTATGAGTTTGAGTGTGTATGTGTGTAAGTGTTTGTATGTGTATGAGTGAGTGTTTGTATGTAAATGAGTGTGAGGGTTTGTATGTGTATGAGTGTGAGGGCTTGTATATGTATGAGTGTTTGTATGTGTATGAGTGTGTGTGTGAGTGTGCGTGCAAACATCTGTGTATGTTCATCTGTGTGTCAGTGTGTATGTTTTTATGTCAGTGTGTATCTGTGTCACGGTGTGTCATATATCAATGTTTGAGTGTGTCAGGGTGCATTGCATGTGTGTATATGTTGGTGTGTATCTATGTGTGTGTATGTGTCGGTGTGTATCTATATGTGTGTATGTGCCGGTGTCTATATGAATTTGTGTGTATGTGTCGGTGTATTTATATGCATCTGTGTGTTAATGTGCATGAATATCTGTGTAAGTATGTAAGTGTGTATGTATGTGCATACATCCAAGCAGTCAAACACCAGCACAACATACAAGCACGCTTCTGCAATCTAACACAAATATTACATACAACCACACCCCTGCATTAAAAAAAAAAAAAAAATATATATATATATATATATATATATATACAAACACATCCCTTCACTCAAACACAAATATTTCCCACAAATGTACATCCACATTTAACCATTTCAGGACAGAGTCAATAGCACACGCTCTGATCAAAACAAAATGTAAACAAAAACTGCAATTTGTGCTACATGTCTGTTCAACCGTAATTCACCTCTTTCATATTAAGTGCACCAACACTTATTATATATCATTTTGTTCAGGAGAAACAGGGCTTTAATTTCTCATGATTCTATTCATATGTGAAACATAATTTGTTATGAATAAAATACAAAAAACTGTGAGAAATTAAGATTTTCTAAAACATTTGTAGTTCCGCCTGACATTTTAGCTGTAAATTTCATAATACTGTTAGCTTTTACTGCAATAAAATATGAATATAATTTTTTTCTTTTTTAAATTGTTTTTTATTTATTTAGTATTGTAATTATACGTATATATATATATAAAAATATGTTTATATATATTTTATATATTTGTTACTCCATTCTAAGTGTATTTTAATACTAATATATGTACTTAAAATATGCATTTGTGATGTAGATTAACTGAGGAAAATACTGGCACTTTGAAAAACCATAAACATATTTTATGTGGCATTATCAGTAATATCTGTTACAGTAAAATCTGTTGCAGTTTGGTTCATTATAAAAATGCTAACTAAATAAACACTAAAATTCAAGGAAAACATTTTGATATTTTGTGAATTTTTGACAATAAGGTTGCTTTTTCCCCTCTGCCCTGCAAATCTCAATTTGCCATTAATCAATGTAGGTTAGATCATTTTAGTCCACTTCAAGATGAAGGGTAATTATTTTCACTAGGTCATTAGACATTATCAGAAAAAATGTTAAGCATTTCATTGTAAACGCATGCAGTCAGCAATTTGTAAAATGTCACAGTAGTATCAAAAATTACAAAAGGTGGCCTATGACACAGCATACAATTCAAACGTTTGCTAAATGGTCTATTCATTCCTGTGTTCACTGCTGTGTTACAAGCTCACCCTGCGTCACTGTTTAATATACACGCTGTCCTAGTGATAATGGATGATAGGACTGGTTTATAGACATGGGTTGAATTAAACATAAAATACCAAAGTATTCCAAGTGGAAAATAAACGATACATGCAGACAGCCAGTCGGGCAGACAGACAGACTCCTATTAGCAATACAGTGTTATAGTAGTGTGCTAATGCAGTAACATGGCATTATATTTCCCGAAACAAATTCTGTTTTATTTATTTTATTCTATTTAAACAAAACAATTACACCTTACTTAATAGATAATATGTACATTTTCTTCAAAAAACTTTTAATTCAATAAAATCAAAAAAGTGTTATTTCCAAATATTCCTCATCTTATCTACATTTAGAGATGTATCCTATTTTAATTTCTACATTTGTGATAAAATTATGCAACAATGCTTGCACTCTCTCTAAGCACCATGATTACATTCTACAAAACAGTGGGCAAAAGAAGAATATGCAATATGCTTCCAGACTCCAATCCCTTTTTTGAAACACCTTTTCAACCATCCCTAGGGATGTCCCTTTTGGGTTCCCATCTCCTAACCCTGGATCCACTCTCAGGATCTGGCTTCAGACTAGGAAAAAAAAAATCCCCAGTGTTTCCCTCACCAGGACTTCTAATGCCCCAATGTATAACTTTCTAGTCACGGGTTTGTCACCCTAGAGCTTTTCCTTTGTGGATTCAGAAGGCTTTATCTCTGTTTCGGGTATGGTTGGTCTGGCTCTAAGGAAATCTAACTCTCTAAATCCTGATCAACCGGAAGCTTATGGCTGCCAGCCCTGAAGCAGATACTGTACTTGCCTTCTGCCTTTCCTCCCATCCCCTGCCTACAAGGAAGCCAGTAGGTAATTTAAATAAGCCTGTGTTTATCTGTTTGTGCCTTTGTGTGCCAATGTGTGTGTTTGTGTGTGCAAATGTATAACTGTATGTGTATATGTATGTATACGTATGCCTGTGTGCTTGTCTCTATCTAACTATGTTTATCTGTGAGTGCTTGGGTGTACCTGTCTCTGCTTGCCTGTGTCTGTCTGTGACTATGTGTACTTGTCTTTGTTTGTGAGTACCTGTCTGTGTCTGTGTGTGCCTGGTTATACGTGTATGTGCCTGTCTGTGCTTGTCTCTGTCTGTTTGCGTGTAAATATACAGATAAACCACAAGCTCACCCTCAGTGCTAGGTGTGGATAACATACACTAATCTTGTATAAATAAATATGATATACAGCTTCCCCAGGGAATAACACATAATATCTCCCTTTATAGAACGACTAAGATATAGAAAGTATAAGGGATACAGCTGTTGATGTACAAAAAAGACAAGGGTACGATGACTCCTGTCACAGCCGCACTTCCTTGTAGGTACTCCACCGCGTCTCCGCCCGTGGCTACAGCAGTCTCTTCTCGGTACACGCCGAGGACTGCAGCATACCCAGCGACACGTGCAGTCAACCGGCATCCCTGCAACACTTAGACGCAGTATCACGGCTCTCCACACCATGCCATGACCCACGTGAAGCCCCAGCTGAAACCACGTGCAATTCCACTTGGCCTGTACGCTGACCTCTCAAAGGGACAGTACACCTTAAAGGACCACTCTAGCTTAATGAAGTGGTCTGGGTGCCAGGTCCTTCTAGGGTTAACCCATTTTTTCATAAACATAGCAGTTTCAGAGAAACTGCTATGTTTATCAATGGGTTAAGCCTTCCCCTACCTCTAGTGGCTGTCTCATTGACAGCCACTAGAGGCGCTTGCGTGCTTCTCACTGTGATTTTCACAGTGAGAGCACGCCAGCGTCCATAGGAAAGCATTGAGAATGCTTTCCTATGAGACCGGCTGAATGCGCGCGCAGCTCTTGCCGCGTGTGCGCATTCAGCCGACGGGGCGGATTGGAGGAGGAGAGAGGCAGAGAGCTCCCCGCCCAGCGCTGGAAAAAGGTAAGTTTTACCCCTTTTCCCCTTTCCAGAGCCGGTCGGGAGGGGGACCCTGAGGGTGGGGGCACCCTCAGGGCACTATAGTGCCAGGAAAACGAGTATGTTTTCCTGGCACTATAGTGGTCCTTTAAATTGTTTAAAGGACTAAATCACTTTTTAACCAATAGAATGTGAGAGGTGGATATCTCTCTCTCTATATAATCTCAGCCTACCTCTACCTCATTGCTCAGTTATACTGTACACTGTACTTACTGTAGGGTTAACTTCAGTGTGCCTATCCTGCCTTGTTTGATTTATCTGGTATCTGACCCTCCGCCTGTTCAGTCGTCTCTGAACCTGTGCCACCTGACCTGACCCCTGGCTTTCTTCGTCTACGACTTTGGCTTCCCCTTTGATACTTCATCTTGGCTGATTCCTGCCTCCTGGACACCATAGCAATGCCCCAGACTGAGAAAATAAAATGCAGGGTGTATAGAAGTATTATTCTCAAAATAAAAGTACAGCTTATTCAGTAAATAATAAACAAAATTTGCTTCTTTAAAAAAAATGGTTTTGTTACAAATGGAATTACAAGGTGGGGATATGAACTATAGGGAACCTATTTTGCCAGTACATGAGAACATGAAACTTCGAATTAAGAACATTATTTTGTCTTTACTAATCCTCCTGCTGTTTCATACTACCAAACAGAGAGAAAGCACTCATTTCCATTAGAGAGTCATTCCAGAAACCAGAAAAGCTTGCTGAAGTGCTTTAGGGGTGTTTAGGAGGACTAATTTTTTGTGCTTATTTCATGAGAATGTTCTTTAATAAAACTGGATGGAACGTCCCCTGCTTATCAAGCTGACACCCATGATGGCTTTTTCTCCCAGTACTGGAGAACTAGAGCTCTTTAGTAGTAACTAGGGCAGCATTGGCCAGTAAATGCATATTAGAAGAATCTGATTTTATTCCTCCGCATTTAGTGCCATTAAGTATTTTAAATGTTTTTAGGACACCTATGCAGGGCCAGTGCAAGGATTTCTGCCACCGTAGATCCATTTTGCCACCCCCTTATGAAAGCAAATACAATCTCACAGAGGTTCATTCATTAAACTCTGAATTGCGGTGAGCCCCGGGTGCCAAATGCTCTAGGTACGCACCTGCATGGAGGAGTGGAGTTTGGCGCTGAACTCTGCATGGCAGCAGCAGGCTTGTAAGTAAAGTAAGCTTCCTGCTTGCTGCTACCATCCCAGGTACCCTCCTGACAGGTGAAACTCAGCCTGTTGCATTCACGACCTTTGCGACCCTGGTAGTTCCATCACTGGTAAGGGTATGACTAGGCATTTCCCAGTGATGTCTGAGGTTATTGAGATTTGCAGTCCCAGCAACAGCCTTTTCAGCTGCCAACATGAACAGAAGTCACTTAGGCGTGCAGCTCGCACTAACCTCAGGCAGACCAGGCATGTATTTTCTGTTCTGCCTAAGATTAGGGCCCTCAAACTGCATAGCGGTGACCCATGCATTATTTTGCAAAGACAGACAAACAGACAAATGTGCTGGCTTATCATTAAGTTATGTGCTTTTCCCTTTGAAAATTAATGAAAGAGATGCATTGAGAGATAACTATACTTTTGTGCATATGTCACACACTTTCTTTATAATAAATTAAAATTACTAAGGTAAATCCACCTTTGAGTATCCCTTTAAGGCGTCAAACAATTTCGAACAAGTCGATGCTTTTATTGTATGGTGTGTTTTAAAGCTAATTTGTGAAGTTCTTTGCTCCAATAGATTTTATGCCTCTTCTCCAGCACAGAAGCTAAAGGAGATTTATTTGAAATTCAATTCACAGACACTGGCAATACAACATGCAGTAAAGTCTCCGCTTGGCTCTGTGCCACTTGCCAAACTAAAATATTTCTCAAGTGTACTGGCTTCATTGAAAGTCTAGTATGAGGCGAGAGTGCTAGGGATCTGCTTATTATACCAGGACACAGTGTTCCACATGGATATTTTCAAACTGAGGCATCCTTGAATTCTAGCCATACAGAAGCTTTTAGCCTCCAAGTTAACAGTCTGTTAGTCAATTATGGAAGAATCAGATTGATTGGGATTATGTTGTCTCGAGCCACCGGGTGCTATAACCGCGTAGTAAATAATTATGTTGTGAATTCTGGTGCATTGCTGTCACTGGAGATGTTCTGACTGTGTACATGTGAATTTTTTTGTATGTAAGAAATATTTAGGGTTACATTGAAATTAATCTGATTTACAAAGGAGTATTTAAAGACAACGGTCACCTCCAAATTATTTTTAATATAATGGTCCTTTTATCAAGTTTTGAAAGGAAAAATATATATATTTGTTAAATTAAAAGGGACACTAGAGCCACCAGAAAAATTACAGCTTAATGTAGTTTTTTTCTGGTGTGTCTAGTAAGTCCCTGTAGGAATTTTAATGTAAACACTGCCTTTTCAGAGAAATAAAACAGTGATGTTTTAATTGAGATGCAATTAAACATATGTTAGAAAGAAGAAGAAGAAAAACAGAAAAACAACTCATCCCTACCCTTAGTATATGGCAGGATCCTTCAGCCATATACATAGACCTTGGGTCAGACTGTGTTTGGAACCAGAAGTTTGTCTTTCCATAGTCTTACTAGAGTCATCTCAATTAAAGCATCACTGTTGTGTTTTTCTTCCTCAGTTTTCCTTTACTTATGCCCCAAATATCCTAATGATTTTTCTTGCCTTTATTTATATTTATCTTCTCTTCCTTGTACAGGATATTAATATCTACGTGCAGCCATTTTGTTCAAATCTGCCAATGATGTCTGCAGTTACCCTTCTGTGGGATTGATTTTGCTGATGGATTGTGGGTAAATTTGATCGCTAACTCAAACAGAACCCTGCTTAATATCTTCCCATTGTCAAGTGTAGTCAACATGCTTATGTAATGTATGAAAAATACAGTGTCAACGAAGAAAAAACTAACAGATTCAGAGGGCGCTATATATTGAACCCCATAACGGCTTTTAGCCCCGGGAGTCAGGCGGCACTCACCTCCGCTGCGATCCGCATCGGGGGCAATGCCTGGGCTTTCAATATATATGTGTGTGTGTGTGTATATATATATATATTTAAATTCTATGTGTATATTTATGTAATCTTTTTACATATTTATCTGATTTTACTAATTACAATTTGAGGGACATGCCAGACAACCCAGGCAGAAAGTCTAGAGAATTTAATTAGTCAGCTCCATATTACATAACCCTGTAACATTCCAAAACACCATAAAACCTGTACATGAGGGGTACGGTTTTATTCCTCAGACTTTGCTGAACACAAATATGAGTGTTGTAAAACAGTAAAATGTATCATGACAATAATATCATCAGTGAAAGTGCAAGTTTGTGTTGAAAAAAAAAAGTCTCAAAGACATCACAACCATTCTGGCAAAATTTTATGTGTGAAAAAGCCCTATATTTGACCCTATAACCTTGCAAAACACCATAAAACCTGTAAATAGCATGAGGACGTCCAGCGTCAGATAGGCGACCAAAAGTCGCCTGACGACCTGGAAGTCCTTCTAGTAGCTGTCTGGCAGACAGCCACTAGAGGTGGAGTTAACACACAAAGGTAATTATTGCAGTTTCTTAAAAACTTCAATAATTACATTTGCAGGGTTAAGGGAATATGTACCTGTACCCAGGGGCGTATTAGCCGCGAGGCAAACAAGGCATTTGCCTTGGGCGGCATTTTTCAGGGGGCGGCAAAACGCCGCCCCCCAAATGCCCAGGGCAAATGCCTAGTTAGCCTTGCGGCTAACAGACATCCCGAGCGGGCGGGCGGCGCTGGCAGGCGGGCGAGGGAGCACTTCCTCTGAGCTGTCTGCTCAGCTCCCTCGCGCACCGCAGAGTGAGGCTGGGAGCCGGAAGATGACGTCATCTTCCGGTTCCCAGCCTCACTCTGCAGCCGGCGCGCGAGGGAGCTGAGCAGTCAGCTCATAGGAAGTGCTCCCTCGCCAGCCGCCCGCCTGCCAGCGCCACCCAGCCCGACCTGCAGCCACTGGACCACCAGGGAGAGAGA
>OW240919.1:96754755-96770887 GCA_933207985.1 Pelobates cultripes | reverse complement strand
TGTGTGTGTGTGTCTGACTGTTTGTGTCTGTGTGTGTGTCTGTGTCTGACTGTGTGTGTGTTTGTGTCTGACTGTGTTTGTGAGTGTGTGTGTGTCTCTGACTGTGTATGTGTGTGTGTGTGTGTGTGTTTGTGTATGTGTGTGTGTCTGACTGTGTGTGTGTGTATTTAGAAGGTGGGGCGGGGGGAAGGGTTGGGTGGGGGTGGCGCGGGGGGAGGGGGGGCGCCTGAGTTTTGTCCTGCCTAGGGCAGCACAAAACCAAGATACACCACTGCCTGTACCACTTCAATGAGCCGACGTGGTCTGGGTGCCTATAGTGTCCCTTTAAGCAAATTAAAGAAACTTTATTTATTTTTGATGATAAAGCAGACTTCAATTTTACAAACCAAGATTACTTTCTCATTACACATATAGTGGTTTAGACATAAAAGTATGCCACATAGCCTATACATACATAATGCCATTGTCCTTTAATTAATCCCATGGTTCAACTTAAATAAAAAAAAAAAAAAGATTTCTCTATCCAATGATGAGTATATTATTACAATTTTAACAAACCTGCTTGGGTAATGTTTTTGGATGACAGTTTCTCTCCATTAGTAATAAATTACTTGATATTGATGAGATAAATACTGTTAAATTAATCTTTTCCCGTAATAGCATCTTGGAAAAGTATCAATTCCACAGAAATTAAATAACATGTTTTGGGTTAAGTTGGAGAAATACTGTAACATTTTATTGCCACTTTCACGGGAAGTTGAAAATAAAGTTGTCCAATCTTTAAACCATGCGAAAAAAAAATATAACATAAAAGAGTAACAGTTCAATAAAAATTCTAAATATTTATTCATCTACTACCAACACATATAAAAGACGGTGAACACAGAATCAAACCAGAAATTGTGAATAATACAAGTGAGTTTCAAAATTAAAAGTAACACTATATGCACCCAGACCACTTGTCCCTATTGTACTTTTTAGAATGTTTCAGAGAAACTGCAATGCTTACATGGCAGCACTAAGCCTAAGACTACCACACAGCTTCTAGAGGCGCTTCCGTAATGTTACTGGATTTTTGGTTTGGTAACTGATGCTGGACCTCATGCATGAGGACATCCAGCGTCAGTTATTTCCCCTTAGGAAAGCATTGATTCAATGCTTTCCTATGGAGAGGGTCTAATGCGCATGCTTTAGCGCCCTCTGGACGAGCGACATCGGAGGAGGCAGAGAAGCAATCCAGTGCAGAGGGTCATCAGCGCCAGGATCATGGAAGTAAATAACCTTTTATCCCTGGGGGTTGCAAGAGAGGTGGGAGGCAGAAAGAGCAATTCACACTTCTAGTTAATAACCTTGATAGATCTGTGCCAGCAGACAGTGTTTTTTCACCACTTTATTATGGAGCAGGAGACTCCTCCCCCCAAGTTCTACAGTACAGAGATACGTATACAATACAAATAGCTGAGCATAATACATGGATGTTCATATAATAAAACAAACTGGGCACAACACCAATATACCTATACAATACACAGAACTAGGTAGACTGCATAGATATGTAAACAACATACAGAGCTAAGTAAAATACAGAGAAATAACACACAGAGCTGGGTACAATAAGGAGATACGAATAACTAACCCACACAGCCAGGATCACTGTGATGGATTACACAGAGACCCTCACACAGTACATGTCTCTGTATAATGCTCCAGCTCTCTGTCTTCCTTCCTAGCCCTCTCTTAGCTCTCCCTCTCATGATCTCATCTTCAGTAGTGCTTGTGCTATGATACCTTTAGAGTTCTATTAAATTTTGCTGCTGAAACATGTCAGCTTCTCCATTAGGTCTCAGCACACAGTGGTTATTTTTTTTACTTTCCACCCTACCCACTAGTGTTTCTGAACTACTGCAACTAACATACTCACCACATAAAAACTGGTGGGTAGCTGCCCCAAGTGCCCCTATGGATGAGCTTCCACTGGCTACTCCCGTAATAGTTTGCAGGGATTATATATACTCTGCTGTCCTTTGCACCAGCCCTTTTATGATCCAGACCATATATTTAGTGTAGTTTGTGCATATGATGCCCAGTCTGGTTTCCGCGCTAGCACTCTTTGGAAACGGCACTGACCAAAGTATCCAATGATCTAATCGCTGCAAAATCTCGTGGTCACTACTCTATCCTAATTCTCCTTGACCTGTCTGTGGCTTTTGACACTGTTGATCATCAACAGCTTCTTCTCATCCTCCGCAATATCGGTCTACAAGATATTGCTCTCTCCTGGTGCTCCTCCTACCTCTCCCAGCACTTTTTCAGTGTTTCTTTCTCTGGCTCTGCTTCTTCTCCCTAACTCCTCTCTGTTGGTGTCCCCCAAGGTTCAGTCCTTGGTCCCCTACTGTTCTCCATCTATACTGCCTCCCTTGGTAAACTCAATAGCTACTTTAGCTTCCAATATCATTTCTATGCGGATGACACGCAAATCTACCGGTCTTCTCCTGATCTCTCCCCGTCCCTCTTGACTAGTGTCTCTGACTGCCTCTCTGCTATTTCTAACTGGATGGCTGCCCACTTCCTTAAACTAAACTTGACCAAAACTGAAATTCTGGTCTTTCCTCCGTCAGGTGTTGTCTCCCTCCAAGTCAACGGTGCTACCATCAGCTCCACCACGCAGGCTCGCTCCCTAGGTGTTCTCTTTGTCTCTGACCTCTCCTTCAAGCCTCATGTTCAATCTATCGCCAAATCCTGTCATTTCCATCTCAAAAACATTGCTCGCGTCCGCCCCTACTTAACGGCAGATGCGACTAAGGTGTTGGTCCATTCCACTGTCCTTTCTCGCCTTGACTACTGTAATCCGCTTCTCAGTGGTCTTACGTGCTCCCAACTTGTGCCGTTACAGTCCATAATGAATGCGGCAGCGAGACTCATCTTCCTGTCTGCCTGCACCTCCCATGCCTCACCCTTCTGTCAGTCCCTACATTGGCTTCCTATAAAATATAGAGCTCAATTTAAAATTCTGGTTCTTGCTTTCAAATCGCTTCATAATGCTGCTCCCACCTATCTTTCCTCCCTTATACACAAGTATGTCCTGTCTAGGCCCTTACGATCTGCTGAAGACTTACATCTATCTTCTGTCCGTACTCCCACCTCTGATGCTCGCCTTCAAGATTTCTCGAGGGCTGCACCATTCCTGTGGTACTCGCTTCCCTCCTCCGTTAGATGCTCACCAAGTCTCCACTCCTTCAAAAATTTGTTAAAAACCCACTTCTTCATAAAAGCATATCAATTAAACTGTTAATAGCTCCTGACTGATTCCTCTTCTGCAACCGTCACTAGTCTAATACTATCCTTACCTTTTTGTGTCATTTTACCCCACTCCCTCTAGTATGTAAGCTCATTGAGCAGGACCCTCAACCCCTCTGTTCCTGTGTGTCCAACTTGTCTGGTTACAACTACATGTCTGTTTGTCCACCCATTGTAAAGCGCTGCGGAATTTGATGGCGCTATATAAATAACATAATAATAATAATAATCTGCAGAGCAGCTCCAAGTATACAAAGCTCAAAGTAGATACTTAAAAAAAAAAAGATACTTTAAAAAAATAAATAAAAAATTGTTGCACAAACAGCAAAAATAATGTTTTTACAACAGCAGGCACATGTTTATTGTCAGTTTATGCTAAAACACAGTTTAATCTCAATATTAGAAATGCCTTGTGCTTCTACAAATGCCCATAAAAGATGCAAAATCTATAACCAGCATGACAGCTGCACATAAACCCTGGTAGTCTGCCTAATGAAAGTCCATATGATATTCGGAATATTACGGGAATAGAGAAAAGTTTACAGTTCCAAGAACTTCAGATTTATCTCTATGGCACCTATCAATATTATGGCACATCCTACCACATTTGCAGAGAACACTCACTTGTCCCACTGATCATAGCAAAATGATTAAATGATTCCACAGGATGTACAATACAAGACTTTCTTGACTCCTATACAATAAGTAATAACTTGATTATTCTGGCCTACCGCCTGGCACCC
This sequence comes from Pelobates cultripes, assembly GCA_933207985.1. Taxonomy (NCBI): domain Eukaryota; kingdom Metazoa; phylum Chordata; class Amphibia; order Anura; family Pelobatidae; genus Pelobates; species Pelobates cultripes. The sequence goes on along the minus strand of OW240919.1, from coordinate 96,766,847 downwards.
TGACTGGGTACCTCCGCCAATCGCTGCTTCCTTAATGCTTACCGAGCACCACAAGCACTGCACCAGACACCATCAGCACTGTAGTCCCCACTTCCATCGTTACAGCTTGGCTGGGGTCTTGCTGTCCTCCACCCACCCTGGACCCAAGACCAGGATCCAGCTTCCAGTGGGTAGACCTCTCCTCCAAGAGAGTGTAGCAATATGCTCTTAGAATCCCAGATTAGTATAGTAATTTAGCAATTCCCAGAGTGCTACAGCCATTCTCCTCCACACATGAGATGAGACTATGTTGAGGGTAAGCAGGAACTCGTTTATTGGTAGCCACAACTGGCCTTATATGCAAGTCCCCATGCAAGTGACTTTGACCTGAGAGTAAACCACAGTAGAAACAAATACACGATTACATTGACTCTCAGATCCAGGACACTCCCATACATAATGAGACAATCCCTCCCCATGTGCCTGGGAGATAATTGGATCAGAAACTGTACTAACTCAATTATCTCCAGGCAGAAAAACACACATTTCAGCAGTACCCCGAAAGTACCCTTAAAACCCATGGAAACCACACAAATGTTACATCCCCTGGGTGATGATCCTATCCAAAAAATATCGGTTCAGGGATTCAGTATTCCCATGGAAGTCATATTATGACCAACTGCACGTGAGGCTCCTGTCCAAAAGAGTTCCATGAATTCAGGCTGTGTGGTCGGTCTCTTTCGGGAATACCCAATATAGTCCAAAATCGTGGGTAGATTCAGTCTATGCCTCTTGTTCAGGAGCTTGCTCCTACCGAACGCCACTCTTTTCATAAGAACGCCACAGAACATACTTGGAGATGGAAGTCCCAGCGGTGTTCACGCCATCGAGTGTCCAATTATAGTTCCATGCACTCAATGACCAAACACCGCTGTATGTGTTTGCGGCTAAAGATGGCCGTCGCCACATGTTCGCACATACGAACGATGGCCACACAGCTAACCACTTAGAAAGTTGCGGTTAAGGTTTTGATAGGGGTCAAAAGAGTCAACAAGCAGCACACGACTATTCTGGGTAGTTGGTCTGTTCAACAGTTCATTCAGTATATGAACAACATTAGTCTGATCTGTTTGGCAAGCCCCAAATACCGAACCATACAAGCACAAAAGGCACGAACAGTGTCAAGAGGCTGGGAGACCCGGCTGGGAGACCCGGCTGGGAGACCCGGAGACACTGTGAGACATGGGGACGCTGAGACACATGGGGACGCTGTAAGACATAGGGACATTGCGAGACACTGAGACATTGGGACACAGAGGCACTAGGGGCACAGTGCCCCCATGTCTCCCAGTGTCCCCATGTCCCCCAACCAGTGTCCCTAGTGTCTCAGTGTCCACATGGCTTCCAGTTTCCCCTAGTCTCCCAGTGCCCCTAGTGACTCAGTGTCCCCATGTCTCCCAGTGTCCCCATTTCTCCCGGTGTCCCCATGACTTCCAGCCAGTGTCCTCAGTGTCACCATGTCTCCCAGTGTCCCCAAGTCTCCCAGTGTCTATGTCCCCATGTATCTCAGTGTGCCTAGTGTCCCAATGTCTCCCAGTGCCCCCAAATGTCTCAGTGTCCCCATGTCTCCCAGTGTCCCCATGTATATGTCCACAAGTGTCCCCATGTCTCCCAGGGTCCCCAAGTGTCTGTCTCCCAGCCATTGTCCCTAGTGTCTCAGTGTCCCCATGTCTGACAGTGTCCCCATGTCTCCCAGTGTCACCTAGTCTCTCACTGTCTGTGTTCCCATGTCTCTGTGTCCCTAGTGTCCCCAAATGTTTCCGTGTCTCCCAGGGTCTGTGTCCCTAGTGTTTCAGTGTCCCCATTTTTCCCAGTGTCCCCAAATGTCTCTGTGTCCCCATTTCTCCCAGTGTCCCCAAATGTCTCTGTGTCCCCATGTCTCCCAGTGTCTCCATGTCTGTATCCACAAGTGCCCCCATGTCTTCCAGTGTCCCCGGGTCTCTCAGTGTCCCCATGTCTCAAGTGAGACATGGGGACACTGGGAGAAATGGGGACACTGAGACACTGGGAGTGACTCTGTCTGCTGACATCATCAGAAGTTGATGGTCTGAGCACATTACAATGCTTCCCCATAGAATTGGCTGTCAACTAGGCAGATCAGGGGCATAGCATTCAAACATAGCCCTGGCCAATCAGCATCTCCTCATAAAGATACATTGAATCAATGCATCTCTATGAGGAAAGTTCAGTGGCTGCATGCAGAGGGTGGAGACACTGAATGGCAGTGCTGCACACTAAGCAGTACTGCCCCAGGAAGCACCTCTAGCAGCCATCTATGGAGTGTCCAGTGGAGTTATTTTCTCTGAAAAGACAGTGTTTACTGCAAAAAGCCAACAGAACAAATACAATAAGCTGTAGTTGTTCTGGTGACTATAGTTTCCCTTTAAGTTTGGAAGTTTAAGAGGGATGTATGGGAACAAAACTTGTGTGGACTGGCTGACAATAAAATTAGTTAAGGTAATGCAGACTTTGGTATCGCTAACACTGTGGCATGTCCTCTTTCTTCTATACTCACTACATACACCTTTTCTCTGTCCCAGACTATATACCAGGAGCTTCTGCCTGCTAGTAAGAAGGTAAGGAGGCAAGTGGACATGTGAGTGCTAGGGGACAGTCCTTAGAAAGTGTGGAATAGGCGCATCATTTGATGCATTTATGTCAAGCTCAGGATGCTGCCTGCATAGTATGCCCTTAGTTGGACAGCCTGCATGATTGGCAGGCAGCCTGACATGCATTTATGCCAGACTGGCCTTCCAATTCTTTGGACAAACATGCCCACTTTTTGGGCATGTTCACCCCGTTTGGCAGGTCTAGTCACGTGATTCTCGCCAGTGGCACACCCTTTTACCCCGCCCATTGACTTCCTGTTTCACTGGACACTGCTGTTAGTGGGTATGGATTTACGTGAAAGATGAAAGCATAAATTAGATAAAGAGATTAGCATAGAGTATATGTTTTCGTATAGCTGCATCCTTTGAGTTTGCCAAGTTTTACCTTAAATTTAAAATTCACTTTAAAATCACTTTTAAACCTTACTTTAGTGAATAGCCCTGTAAATGAAAATTTAAGAAAGTGATATTAGATTTGTTCTAATTCTCCAAATCTATTAAAACTGCAGCTTTGTTATATTTGCCTAAATTTTGCAATTCTGTTTTTTAATTCACTACAAACCTGCGCGTTTTGTACATTTACCCCAAAGTATTTATGTTGGCTACCCCAGTATATTCTAATATGTACAAGATTTATGGAGGCACTTGTTACAGTCTAATATATGAAATACTCACTAGAAATTAATATTGTTTTACTAGCATAATCTAAAAGATAACAGATGGTTCACAAACATGAAAATGTAAAATACATGCACCAAATGTAAACCTTGAAACAGTGATATCGACATAAATTCTCAAAAGTAACTAAAATCTAGTACACAAGAGCCAACATGACTGAAGATATTTTACAATTTCATGTAAAAGATACAGATAGTCCTATGTTATAGGATTTCTAGTCATCCATCAAAATAGGTTACACACAGTGCCAATTATTGCATGGATCAAACAAAACAGAGGAAAGGGTTGGTAGAGAGAAGACAAAAAAAAGAGACATGATTAATCTTCAGAGACAATAGAACTGTCATGAACAAATCCCTCAAGACAATAAAAAAATCAAAGAAATCTGAGAAGTGCTGCAGCTAGGCTGTTTCTCTAGTGACCTGAACCCTCATATATTTGATTATTAGATTACTGCATTTGTTCATTGATCCACAGGAGAATCTGAACCAACTATCCAAGCTTCTATTTCTGGCATAGTATTTTATTTTGGCTAGTTATAGTGTTAAAGGAATACTCGATGCACTATAACCACTACAGCTCCCTGTAGCGCCCTGGCGCATCCCTCCTCCACCCATGTAAGGAGGTATTTTTTACTAATGACCCTCACATGGATCGTATTTGCAGCTGAATTGCAAACAGGGCATTTATTCTCCTGGTCTGCGTCTCTGGTGTATCTGCTCAGTCCGGTTGCCAGTGCGGTCCACCTTTGATTAGCTATTTCCAGTGCCTCTTGTACTTCCTTAGTAGCCAGGACATCCTTGATATTTCCACCTCTGTGAAGTTGGTCCAGCTTACTTACTGCCGTACATGTTGCCTTTATCTTGGCTTCCAGAGTTATTCGCCGTGGTGGGCATTGTTTCTCCTTTAGCCTGATATTGTAGTCAAGCAGTTGGAGGACCATTAATGTGGTAGCAAATATAAGCTTGTTGGTCTCTGTGATATTGTTGGATGGCATTGTGGACAGTGCATTATTAACAGTTGCTAGCATACTGTGTGAGGGTGGCTACCTTACGGTGTACTGGGGGTGGAACATCCGGAATCGCGGTGACCGGCAGAAGGAGAGGGCACATGGCTTCCCCTTCAGCAGGTCATTTCATGCAGTGTTGCTGAGCGGGCCATGTCATGGTAGAGAATCTTTATCTTTTACTTGGTCTGACAGGAAGTGCTCTGTGAGAGCACCAAAAAACTTCCCGTCAGTCCAGGTAGAGGAAACAGAAGCTCCTCTATCACATTCCACTCGGCCACTTTACATGGGAGCAAGGACACACAGAGGGGCTTGGAAAGGGGACAATGATATATACAGAGGGCCTGGGGAAAGAGACAGTGACACACAGATGAGCTGGAATGAGAGCAATTAGACACACAGAGGGCTGGGGAAGGAGAAACTGACACACAAATGGGCCTGGGGGAAAGAGACACACAAAGGGGCTGTGGAGAAGTAAGGAACACACAAAGGGGCTAGGGGAAAGTTAGAGACACAACAAGGGGGAGGTGTAAGACACAAAGGAGAAAAACAAGGGATAAGAAACACTAAAGGGGGATGTAAGACACAAAAGGAGGTAAGAAGGTATAAGAAACACACTAGTGAAAACTCTTTTTTGGGCGGGGAGAAGGGGGCAGAAAGATGCGCAGCAGAAAAATGCATCTTCATTTGAGTAGTCAAAAATCCCTGCTCCGGCCCCGATTATAGGTGTGGGTATCGGAATTTCTTCCTACTCATGGCTCACGTATGATGTTTGTGTAATCTATATAATTTAATTTGTGACACTAGCTTCCTCTTGACAATGTTCAAACATTGTGTAACTAGCTTTTTAAATGTTAGTGTAAATGAAAGTCTCTTATTCATCCCTAGTTCCCACAAACATTTCATGCTGCCCCTCTCATTTTGTCTGCTGTTGTAGTAACAATCAAGTGGGTCTAGATTTTCACTTCATGTCCAGGAATGATTTGTTCTAGTAGATTATAGCACCTGACACAGAATGATTTGTTCTAGTAGGTTCTAGCACCTGACACAAAATGATTTGTTCTAGTAGGTTATAGCACCTGACACAGAATGATTTGTTCTAGTAGGTTCTAGTACCTGACACAGAATGATTTGTTCTAGTAGGTTCTAGCACCTGACACAGAATGATTTGTTCTAGTAGGTTTTAGCACGTGACACAGAATGATTTGTTCTAGTAGGTTCTATCACCTGACACAGAATGATTTGTTCTAGTAGGTTCTATCACCTGACACAGAATGATTTGTTCTAGTAGGTTCTTGCACCTGACACAGAATGAATTGTTCTAGTAGGTTCTAGCACCTGACACGGAATGAATTGTTCTAGTAGGTTATAGCACCTGACACAGAATGATTTGTTCTAGGAGGTTCTAGCACCTGACACACAATGATTTGTTCTAGTAGGTTCTAGCACCTGACACAGAATGATTTGTTCTAGTAGGTTCTAGCACCTGACACAGAATGATTTGTTCTAGTAGGTTCTAGCACCTGACACAGAATGATTTGTTCTAGTAGGTTTTAGCAAGTGACACAGAATGATTTGTTCTAGTAGGTTCTATCACCTGACACAAAATGATTTGTTCTAGTAGGTTCTAGCACCTGACACGGAATGATTTGTTCTAGTAGGTTCTATCACCTGACACAGAATGATTTGTTCTAGTAGGTTTTAGCACGTGACACGGAATGATTTGTTCTAGTAGGTTCTATCACCTGACACAAAATGATTTGTTCTAGGAGGTTCTAGCACCTGACACAGAATGATTTGTTCTAGTAGGTTCTAGCACCTGACACGGAATGATTTGTTCTAGTAGGTTCTAGCACCTGACACGGAATGATTTGTTCCAGTAGGTTCTATTACTTGACACAGAATGATTTGTTCTAATAGGTTCTAGCACCTGACACAGAATGAATTGTTCTAGGAGGTTCTAGCACCTGACACAGAATGATTTGTTCTAGGAGGTTCTATCACCTGACACAGAATGATTTGTTCTAGGAGGTTCTATCACCTGACACAGAATGATTTGTTCCAGTAGGTTCTATCACTTGACACAGAATGATTTGTTCTAATAGGTTCTAGCACCTGACACAGAATGAATTGTTCTAGGAGGTTCTAGCACCTGACACAGAATGATTTGTTCTAGGAGGTTCTATCACCTGACACAGAATGATTTGTTCCAGTAGGTTCTAGCACCTGACACAGAATGATTTGTTCCAGTAGGTTATAGCACCTGACACAGAATGATTTGTTCTAGTAGGTTCTAGCACCTGACACAGAATGATTTGTTCTAGGAGGTCTAGCACCTGACACGGAATGATTTGTTCTAGTAGGTTCTAGCACTTGACACAGAATGATTTGTTCTAGTAGGTTTTAGCACGTGACACAGAATGATTTGTTCTAGTAGGTTCTATCACCTGACACAAAATGATTTGTTCTAGTAGGTTCTAGCACCTGACACGGAATGATTTGTTCTAGTAGGTTCTATCACCTGACACAGAATGATTTGTTCTAGTAGGTTTTAGCACGTGACACAGAATGATTTGTTCTAGTAGGTTCTATCACCTGACTCAAAATGATTTGTTCTAGGAGGTTCTAGCACCTGACACAGAATGATTTGTTCTAGTAGGTTCTAGCACCTGACACAGAATGATTTGTTCTAGTAGGTTCTAGCACCTGACACAGAATGATTTGTTCTAGGAGGTCTAGCACCTGACACGGAATGATTTGTTCTAGTAGGTTCTAGCACCTGACACAGAATGATTTGTTCTAGTAGGTTTTAGCACGTGACACAGAATGATTTGTTCTAGTAGGTTCTATCACCTGACACAAAATGATTTGTTCTAGTAGGTTCTAGCACCTGACACGGAATGATTTGTTCTAGTAGGTTCTATCACCTGACACAGAATGATTTGTTCTAGTAGGTTTTAGCACGTGACACAGAATGATTTGTTCTAGTAGGTTCTATCACCTGACTCAAAATGATTTGTTCTAGGAGGTTCTAGCACCTGACACAGAATGATTTGTTCTAGTAGGTTCTAGCACCTGACACGGAATGAATTGTTCCAGTAGGTTATAGCACCTGACACAGAATGATTTGTTCCAGTAGGTTCTATCACTTGACACAGAATGATTTGTTCTAATAGGTTCTAGCACCTGACACAGAATGAATTGTTCTAGTAGGTTCTAGCACCTGACACAGAATGAATTGTTCTAGTAGGTTATAGCACCTGACACAGAATGATTTGTTCCAGTAGTTTCTATCACTTGACACAGAATTATTTGTTCTAATAGGTTCTAGCACCTGACACAGAATGAATTGTTCTAGTAGGTTCTAGCACCTGACACAGAATGATTTGTTCTAGGAGGTTCTATCACCTGACACAGAATGATTTGTTCCAGTAGGTTATAGCACCTGACACAGAATGATTTGTTCTAGGAGGTTCTAGCACCTGACACAGAATGATTTGTTCTAGTAGGTTCTAGCACCTGACACGGAATGATTTGTTCTAGTAGGTTCTAGCACCTGACACAGAATGATTTGTTCTAGGAGGTCTAGCACCTGACACGGAATGATTTGTTCTAGTAGGTTTTAGCACCTGACACAGAATGATTTGTTCTAGTAGGTTCTATCACCTGACACAGAATGATTTATTCTAGTAGGTTCTAGCACCTGACACAGAATGATTTGTTCTAGCACCTCACACTGACCGTGTTAATCCAGGCGATGTCCGAGCCACCATGACTGTCTTGTTTCGTATTACTCTCACATTATTGAGGTGGGTGGGTACATATTATCATTTTACACGTTCTTCTTTTCTTTCTTTTTTATTCATGTTATATGCTTTGCTTTACATTTTAATGGATCATGCTCTCCTTCTTCAAACTCTTCAATTACTCAGTCTCTGTGACTCTGTCCTCTCATGGTTTTCCTCTTATCTCTCCCAACGCTCATTTAGTATCTCCTTTTCTAATGACACCTCCTCCCCTCGTCCTGTCTCGGTTGGAGTCCCCCAAGCCTCTGTCCTTGGTCCCCTTCTATTTTCTCTTTATACTGCCTCTCTTGGCAAACTTATTACCTCTTTTGGTTTCCACTACTACCTGTACGCTGATAACACCCAGATATATCTCCTGCAACGTGTCACTGCTTGCCTTTCTTCCATCTCTGACTGGATGTCCTCCCGCTTTCTGAAACTCAATCTCTCTAAAACTGAGCTCCTTGTCTTTTCTCCTCCTAATACTGATCCTCCTCTTTCACTCTCCCTTCAAGTTTGTGGTACCCACATCAGTCCATCCTTGCAAGCGCGCTGTCTTGGCGTCATACTTGATTCTGGCCTCACCTTTGAGCCTCACATCCAGTATGTTGCCAAATCCTGTAGATTCCATCTTAAAAACATATCCCACATCCGCCCCTTTCTTACACAAGATGCTACCAAGGAGCTTGTCCATGCTCTAGTGATTTCCCGAATGGATTATTGTAAACCTCTCCTGATTGGTCTTCCCAAAAGCTGTACTGCACCGCTACAGTCCATAATGAACGCTGCTGCCAGACTGATTTTCCTCTCTAGTTGGTTCTCTCACACCTCACCCCTCTGTCAGGCCTTACATTGGCTTCCTGTATGCTATAGGAGTCAATTCAATGTACTAATTCACACCTATAAAGCACTGAACATTTTTTCTTGTAGGTTCTAGCACCTGACACAGAATGATTTGTTCTAGCACCTCACACTGACCATGTTAATCCAGGTGATGTCCGAGCCAGCATGACTGTCTTGTTTCGTATTACTCTCACATTATTGAGGTGGGTGGGTACTCTAGCCCCTCTTATATCTCTTCACAGATCCATAGGTATGTCCCTTCTCAGTCTCTCCGCTCTGCCCATGACCACCTCCTGTCCGTTGTTCGGACCCGTACGACCAACTCACGCTTGCAGGACTTCTCGCGGGCTGCTGCCTTCCCATGGAATAGCCTGCCTACTGCCATCAGACTCTCCCCTAGTCTTGCATCTTTTAAGAAGTGCCTTAAAACCCATCTCTTTAGGAAAGCTTATGGCCTCCCAGAGTAACAACTACCTCACATACCTGTCTCTTGCTCTCTCCTAAAAGGCAGCCAACCTTATTTGATTGCAAATTCCTGTGTTTTACACCCCACCTCCTACAGAATGTAAGCTCGTTTGAGCAGGGTCCTCTCCAACCTATTGTTCCTGTAAGTTTGCAATTGTCCTATTTATAGTTAAATCCCCCCTCTCGTAATATTGTAAAGCGCTACGGAATCTGTTGGCGCTATAAAAATGGCAATAATAATACTAATAATAATAATGTGCAGTAGAGTATAAAAAAACAGAGCCAGGTTGCACTCTGACTCTTTGGGCCTTCTGTCTTGTGGGCGTGTATTCTATTGATATTTACAGAATAACACATTTTCTATCATGTTTCCTAGAAGAATATTTCTAAAAAAATTCTGTCAAAATAGTACAAAACATTTAATGTTATTACTTTTCTGCCTCTAAAAACAGCACATGCTCTGTTCAATATTTATCAAGCAATTTACTAACTGCTACGGTGATAGCAAGATGAGAATGTTCATTTGCCTCGTCTATCAGTGCATCTTTGATACACAGAGTGGTTTAAGGAGGCAAGACTTAAAGGGTTACTTCAGACACCATGACCACTTCTGTGAGTTAAACGTGCCATGTTTGTGCAATGCTTCTTTATGAAAGTTTAACCCCTTTGCTGCTGGAGGTGTGACAGCAACTCAGCAGTGTCACTAGGACGTCATCAGCCAGCCCGGAACAATGAATGGCAGGATCCGCTTCCATCTATTGCAGATGTTGGATGTTGTAATTCTGCAGAACAGGACCTTTGGCACCCGATGGAGACCTAGATAAGATGGCAAATCAGTTTAAAACAGTTTGCCTTATTACTGCCCTTAGAATGGTACTAGGGTACTCTTACCATCATAACCACTTCAGCAGGTTCTATTAGTGATGAGTAACATTTTAAAATTATATCCCATGTCTCTCTTAACTTGCTTGAAATGACACTTGCTTAGAGCTAGAATGAGAGATTGGGGTGATGAACATACTCACCCTTTGCAGTACTTCCACTCAACCATGTCACAATATTAGGAGATAGGAGATATGAGAAGACACAGAGAGATTCATTGAGTGCAGAGATAATATAGAAGGGGGTTGAAGAGGGGATTGGACAGATGAAAAGAAAGAAAAGAAAATAAGGTGAATACAAAGCAAATGGGCTGTAGAAGGTGATGAGACACAAAACGAGGTAAATGCATAGTTGCCTACATTCTATATTGGTGGCTGAAATCGATGAGACACACATGGAGATGAGGGGGTGGAGAGAGATGCACACAAGGAACAAGGTAGGAGACAAAAGTAAAGAAAAGAGACTTGTGTGGTGGAAATAGGGGAGAGAAACACATGTCAAGGGCACTAAGGGGTGAGTTATTTTCTCAGTATTGGGAATGAGGTGAGGAGGATGTAGCGGACTGCTGGCTATGGGGAGGGGAAAGAAAAAAGGTACTTTTGGGTATAGGGAGGGCATGGGAAAGCATGGATTACTACTGGAGAGGGGGTAATTGGCTACTACTGGTTTTTGGAAAGGCAAAAATTGACTAGGAGTATACAGCTGGATGTTTGTGCTTGGGTGTGTGTATTAATTGAGTCTTTCTAAAATGTGTGGTTATTTTCATCTGTGCAGTATTTATTAACTAAAAGGTGTACTTCAATTACTTTTTTTTTTTTCGCACCAGGGCCCTCTGTTCATTAGTTGTACAACTGATCAGGTGTCATTGCTCCTTAGCTTTAGCTGAAACTCAGATCTTTCAACAGAGCCCATTGTATAATTTCAGACAGTGTATTTTTGAGGTAGTATCTAGGTATGATATTTTATGAACAGGATGCCAAGACTTTCCAGTATTCCAAACCAATAACATTTTTCAAATGAGCACATTTTGACTTCTGTCAACCATATACTATATTCATACATTTAAAATGCAAACCACAAAACAATCTGAAAAATGTGTTTCCATTACAACACCATCACTGTTCACTGTGTTCTTGGTGGTGGGTTATCGTTCATCAATTTTTAATGACAACATCACTTTAAGTGCCTTCTAGGGCAAGCTTTTCTGCAAAAGCTTAAACAGCCCAATGACCGGATTGCCAAAATGAAGGACACTAAGTAAATCATATGAACTAATAGTTTCTTAGAAGCAAGGATCTATAAACGTCCTTTTTTCTAAGTAAGTATTTGTTAATCTTTTTTGATAGGGATACAGATAATAAAAATGCATATACAAAAAATCTAATCCTTTATCTAACACCAATGGAGATAAGTTAATTGGAGATAAAAAAATTGACACTTCTTGTATAATCGTATTGTAGAAACCTCAAGATTTCTCCTAATCTTCTTTATCCATATACACAAAAAAGGAAATGTACAAAAATATAATGAAAAACACTGACATAGATTAATATTGCAACCAAAGTGAATGTGTCTTTAAGAAGCACTCACAAGATTTCGAGAATAACAGGCATATCTCCCATATAGGGGTATTTAATTCCAAATGCTTGGATCTTCCTATGTCGATTCCGATTATCCACAGAAAAATACAGCCATAAAACAACCCCCACTACTGGATACTGTAGGGCTCTCTAGTGCACTACTACTTCCGTAGGTCTCTCTACTGCACTACTGCTTCCGTAGGGC
>OW240919.1:96739419-96750372 GCA_933207985.1 Pelobates cultripes | reverse complement strand
GCCTGCCCGACCGGCCACCGGGGTCAGCAGGGCCAGCCTCAGGGGGGCCCTGGGGTGGTCGGCTCCTGGGCCCCCCAGGGATAGTATTAATTGCCACACGGACTTTGTAGCATATTTGCTGCAGTGTCCGTGTGGCATGCAATACGTGGGACGAACTAAGAGGATTTTGAAGGTCCGCCTATTGGAACATCTCAACAATATTAGAAAGAGACTGACGACACATTCAGTCCCAGTTCATTGTATATCTTTTTTCATTTTTTTTCATTTAAGGATTTTAAATGTTGGGGAATAGAACGAGTTTCCCCTTTTTGGCGTGGGGGCAATAGAGTACAAAGACTAGCCCAAAGGGAGACTTTCTGGATATATAAGTTACAGACCCTTACACCAAAGGGTCTAAATATAGATATTGACTTAATGTGTTTTTTGGATTGACTTGGCCTTAATAAAGTTTTAAAATGGAATACAATAGATATGTGTGTTTGTCCCCAATTTGGGGTTTTTTCTACAGTTGTAAGTTAATCCCTATTTAGATAGAGGATTTATATATATGATTATTTTGAGTTATTATGTTTATATAATTTTTCACTTTATGTTAGGATTTATGGTCTTGTATGGCCTAAATCATAAAGATACAATGGAGACATAGCAATTGACTGTTCGAATATTGAAAATAAACTTACTCGGATGATATATAGAATCAGTATCATCCCAAATGTGGGGTTGCACATTAATTTTTTAAGTTATAATTCACAATCTTTTTTGTATCTAAATGAATTGCACTAAGATATTAAATAAGTTTTGAAAGTTTTTTTTTATAAGGAACACTAATGAGATGTGACATACTAAAGATCAACTGATGATAGTGATCGATTAACTGTGATGTCCTTTTTTCATTAATCATATAAAGTTGTATATTGAAAAAAAAAAAAAAATTATAATTATTTTTTCGATTTATATGAGGCACCCAAGCACTTTATAATAAGTCTTTTGACTTATAATATTTTGAGGTATTATTATGATTGGGTAAATATAAGGATCAATGTTATTATTATTTATATTATTATTATATTATTATTATCACTTAATGATATCACAATAGGAGGATGATACTCTACATACATTAGATGTGAATAATGATCAATTGCAATGCACATGTTTAATAATCTTTTCTTTAGCAGAATGCGGGTTTATTCTCCCTCAGTTCCAGGTGATCTTTAAACAACTCGATCACGTTTGGTTGCTATGGGGACGTCGTGTGTGGAACGCATGTGTAACGCGGAAGTAATCGTGACGTCACTTCCGATTTCGGCGAAATGGGATTACCCGCGGTATTTGCCGAAAAAAAGCACGAATTATAAAATTATTGAATGGATAACAGCTGTCCCAGTGAGATTGTCCCTCCAACCAGGAACAGGAAGGATTTACACTCCCACTGAATCCACCAATGGACTCTAGGGATTAGCCCTATTTAAGGACACAGGGAGGGGGGTTTGTATAGGATATGTTTATTTATGTATTGTATATTGATACATGCTAATTGTTTTTAATTGTGGTCCCTGAGGAAGTTCTTATAGAACGAAATGCGTAGGACAATTTTACGTTATTTATATCCTATGCTTAATATGGTGACTACACCTTTTATTTAAATAAACTAATTTTTTATTGCTGAACCCTGACCTGTGGATGTCTTTTTGGTGGAACAAGGATCCAGAGGTGACAAGCAATATCAGCTAACCCCCCATTATTCTAGGGGAGGCACCCTAAGAGCGCTTTTATCATCTACATCTTGTGAGTGCAAAAGATTGTTGCGCATATAATATTGTATCTTTAACAATATCACACTATGTTCTGTTTTATATTCTTTCTGTAGATTTACATAGCCATATCCCGAATCTTCTTTTTTGGTTTACATTATGCATGATACAGGTTGCTCGTTTGGGTAGCGACCTAGGGAGGCTGTCACACATCTTTATAAGTTAAGTACTATTGCTTTTTAATTTGCCATTTTGTTTGTATATTGTTTGAGTTAGACTTGCAAGTAAATCAGTAAATGTTTGTAAGTGAAATCAGTTGATATATGAACTAAATGAATTAAAGGACCACTATAGTGCCAGGAAAACATACTCGTTTTCCTGGCACTATAGTGCCCTGAGGGTGCCCCCACCCTCAGGGTCCCCCTCCCGCCCGGCTCTGGAAGGGGGAAAGGGGTTAAAACTTACCTTTTTCCAGCGCTGGGCGGGAGCTCTCCTCCTCGATCCTCCTCTTCTCCTCCCCGTCGGCTGAATGCGCACGGGCGGCAAAAGCTGCGCGCGCATTCAGCCGGTCACATAGGAAAGCATTCATAATGCTTTCCTATGGACGCTGGCGTGCTCTCACTGTGAAAATCACAGTGAGAAGCACGCAAGCGCCTCTAGTGGCTGTCAATGAGACAGCCACTAGAGGAAATAGGGGAAGGCTTAACCCATTAATAAACATAGCAGTTTCTCTGAAACTGCTATGTTTATTAAAAAATGGGTTAACCCTAGCTGGACCTGGCACCCAGACCACTTCATTAAGTGGTCTGGGTGCCTAGAGTGGTCCTTTAAGCTGAAAAAATATGAACCAGAAGACTAATTTAAAAAAATAAGCCTTGATGACTAGCAGATTTGTTATGTAGCTTGGAATGTGCATTAACTTTTACGCTAGCTGTGGAATCCAATCAAAAAATAGCCCAGGCTTTATAAAAAAATAAAAAAATAAAAACACAGAGATTTAAACATTTGTTAAGTTGTCAATTTGTTGCAATTCCCTGTTTGGTATATAATTCACATCACTGACCTTTAGGCATATTTTATTATTCTTATTGAACACAGTTCTATCTTTCCTAGTCGTTTGAAATAAAAGGTTGTTTTGTGTTTTATCTATGCCACTTTTTAGAAAAAGGGTTTTAGTGATCTGGATATTGTATGGTAAACTGAAGGTTTAGCAACAAAAAGGTCAATTTCTAACCTGTAGTAGCACATAAAATGAGTTATGCGTGAAGTGAAAAAAACAACCTCTATGATATTTACTACCATGGATTGCTGGTTGACTTTAGAGAATAACTTGCCACTTGTAGCAATCTACTCTTTCATGTTTAAGTAGAGAGTTAATTATGGTTCAATATGTTCAGAAAGAGCAAAACTGATTCCATCTATAACGACATATATAACGTCATCTATAACGACATATATAACGTCAACAATAATAAACATTAAATAAAAAAAATGATAAAATAAAAATAGCACAGTATTATCTTAAAAGAGGCATATTTTGCTCTCACCCACAGGTGAGGTTTGTAAAAAAAAAAAATGAAATAAAATACAGGCTCATCTGAACATCTATATGAACCAAAGGGGTCAGCAAATGTCCTCCTTGTCTATCCCTTGTGTGCTTATTTAAGGGTTAATAATGATCAAACAAGCCTAGGGGATCCCAATACACTTGACCCAATGATAACTGAAGGAGTAGATCCCAGTCTCCAGTTCCTAATATCCATACAGCGAGACAGTTGTCAAACTAAATCCCCTTACTCTATATAAAACCAAGTTATGCCCTGTCATTATATACAGCAAGCCTGTGAATGCTTGAGGTAGAGTTTTTTGATGCTTGGGGCTTAGTGAGGGAGAATGACAGTTTTATATATTTGGACAAGTAGGTTTGAATTTGTTGTTGGTTACGTTTATCAATTGGTTGTGGGACTTGGGACTCCATGGTGCATCAATTAAGGCCTAGGGGCTCAATAGGCCCACCTCCATAACCCACCTCAAAGGAAGGTGCAAGGGACATATTCCTATTCACTACCAAATGTATTATAAACTACACGTACTCCAACACACAGCTTGCAAGTGTGAGCCATTTGACAAGTACCCTGCTTGATACTGGGGTTCCAGGCTGTTCTCCTTAACATATAACCAAACGCATAACCTTTAAAATAAAGTAGATTTTCAAACCTAATTCGATGTAGTTAAGATATGCTTAATCCTCATTTCGTGAATGGGTATTCATGAGGAAAAACGACAACTATTTTAACACATTAAAAAACGCTGGAGAATGTAGTGCAACAAAAAAATACAACAGCAAATATTGACCATTTACAGTAGTATCCACTGGGGATAGGTTCAAGCTTCTAGCTCCGCTGTTGGATTATTAGAACCATAGATAGTAGTGAACACTATATACTCTACATGCTTTACACCTATGATGAAGTTTCATTTATAAATTAGGTACAATATTGACAAAAATAACTATTATACAGCGCTACGTAATTTGTTGGCGCTATATAAATAATAAAATAATAATAATAATAAAAGAAAACAATTATAATAATAAATTGTATGTGAATGTAGTCTGTCTCTATTTAAAATATTTATTGTACTGCACTCCCCCACCGTTATCCTCCTTTGTTCTTCTTCTTCTGATGACGTGATGATGACACAATGCCTACGTGATGAGATGAAATGAGCTAAAAGACATAGGCATTGATGTGGTGTTAGACTACCGTTGACCTTCTGATGATGAGGTTACTAAGTGACTAATGACTGGGTAGCATATTATTATTATTATTATTGCAATTTATAAAGCGCACACAGATTCCGCAGCGCTGTACAATTAGTTGAGAAACGTACAATATACACAAACAAATACAAGAGGTAAGAGAGCCCTGCCCATAAGCTGATATCTATATGGAGCTCTTTTATACAAAGTGCTTAGCTAGATGGCCCTTGAGCTTACTAAACAGCGTGCATACGCTGAACAAAGAAATGATTAACGGGACTGCACAAGACTTAACCATATTATTCAGAATAGTGCACAATTTAAATTATGAATATTTATGTATTTATGGAATTTTCTATTTATTTTTTTCAAAGCTCAATCAACTGTGGCAAAGTGAAACCACTGTAACCGAAACAACAGAAACAGTTTTTTTTTTTTTTTTTTACTGTATTGACATCAACAAGGAACAAGAAATCCTGAATGTTTTCGATCCGTTTTCTGCAGCAATTATATATAGTGCACCGTGCTGGATTCATCACCGGGATTAAATACCTCCATCAATCCTAAATAATGCGTTCATTCTTGGAAGAAGCTCACATGGAATGCAATGGGTTAGGCGTCTTTACACTGTCTCCCACTATCCACCCAGACTTTGAGGAAGATTACATTTTTGCATTATTCAAAGACTGATGGAGATATTTAGTCCCCATTGAGGGATTCATTGTTTTGTAAATTGCAACTTACAAAATGTAGCTAACAATAAAAAGTAGATCCTCCCAGCTGGAAGGCAGTTTACCTGGCACAAGAATATAATTTTGAATCCTTATAAGCACAGGGTGTATTTTTCCAGGGACGCGAAATTGGAAGGTATTTCTTCTGCATTTAATTACAAATTGAATCGTCATTCTTTTAACAGATTATACATACATCAATGAAAAATAGATTTTAAAATAACTGCATAACCTTACTCATGCCAGAGATTTCACTAAATTTAGCATAATTATAGAAAGCATAAAAAGATGGACTTTGACACTAAAGCATTATTTTGCTTTATCTGTCTCTGCTGTTCAATAAATAGTCTTTAGGGAGGCAACATCTGGCTAATGGACAATTCTTGGAAGTCTTGGGTTTTTGCAGCAGTGTCCTACAGCATTCCTAAATGCACATAAAGAATTTACAACAGAGGCCTTGGTTAATCATTAACTCATTAATATGTAGATGCCCCAAATTAATGTCTAAAATAAGGCAATGTTCCTCTCTAACTGTAATCTCAAAGATGCCTAGACTGTGATACTAATATTTATTTTTTGAAGGATATATTTGGATTTAAAGAGACACTATAGTCACCAAAACAACTTTAGCTTAATGAAGCAGTTTTTGTATGTAGGTCACGCCCCTGCAGTCCACTGACTTTTCTGGGATGTGCTCTTTCACTCATAGACCTTAATTTCCCCGTAGCCTTGACTCTGGATTATGTTGACTTTATACATTTTTTTCTCAAAAAAATCCCTATATAATGCTCAGTAATGGGCTGGTGACACAGCCGATCATGTATGCATTGCTCAAAGAATATTCTTTACCAAACCATTGAGATTAGGGGTGAGAGTCAGATAGGTCATTGATAATTATGAGTTTAATTAGAGATCCATATTGGTTGTCTCTATATTCGCTGAGCAAATGGTGCTTCTGATGATGATCTAGAAAACAGCATTATAGGGCTGAACAATTTGTATCACCAATATATTTAATCTATTGATTACTTCTCATCGCGTTTTATCTCCGTGTGTCTCGGTTCAGTGGATTTCAAATGATTTGTATCAGCATCAGCAGACTTTCATTTGTGAGGTTAGTGGACATATTTAATTTATGTTTATTGATTCCATTTATGTTATATCTACATATTTCTTTTTGTTATCGATTAATTGTGTACTTGCATTATTTATTGCACCAGTGGAGACCTGGCAGTTTAATTTGTGCATTGCACTGATGGATATGCTAAACAGCTTAATATCACTGTAATATTGGAGCAACAATCAATTTGATGGACAGTTTTTCCAGCCCATCCTGGAGTTTTGGTTTATTCTGAGTGACTAGTTAAAAGGAATCACAGTGTTTGAACTTTAGCACAGAAAAGAAATGGAGAGAAGTTCAGAAAAAATGTTTGCAAGAACCTAGAGAATATCTACCCCATTAAAAATTAAAATATGGAAGATTTTCACTTCAATACGTTGGACACAAAATTACAATGATGAAGTACATCATTTTTTATATACTCATATACGTTAATTGATGGGATATATTAGTCAGCAAGTGGACAGTCAATTCTTGAATTTCATGTGTTGGAAGCAGGAAAAATGGGCAAACAAAAAGATTTGAGTGACTTTGACAAGGGATGGCTAGATGACTGGGTCAGAGCACAGTGATTAGTACTCATCAAAAGTGGGGCAAGGAAGGACGATAAGTGAACCGGCATCAGGGTGATGGGCACGCAAGGTTGATTGATGTATATAGGGAGCGAAGGCTAGCCTGTCTGGTACGATCATACAGAAGAGCTACTGTAGCCAAATTGCTGAAAAACTTAATACTGACTGTGATAGAAAGGTGTCAAAACACACAGTGCATTGCAGTTTGCTGCATATGGATCTGCATAGTCGCAGGCCTGTAAGAGTGCTATGATGACCCCTGTCCACTGCCCAAAGTCCCTTCATAGGTGCGTCAGTGTCAAAACTGGATAATGGAGCAATGGAAGAAGATTGTCTGGTCTGATGAATCATGTTTTCTTTTAGATCAGGTGGAAAGCCAGATGCATGTGTGTCATTTATTTTCATGGTAGTCTTACCCCAACACGCAGGAAAGTGAAATCCCAAAAAAGGTGGATGCGAAAGACATATTACCGAGTCTTAGAATGGCTGGACTAAACGTATTAAAACAGCAAGAAACAAGGTCAGGTAAGCCAAGGTCAGGAATACAGAAATACACAGAGTATATACAAAGCCAGGTCAGGATACCAAAAATCACAAGTCAAATACGAAGCCGGGTCAGGATACGAGAAATCCCAAGTCAAAATACAAAGCTGAGGTCAGGATACCAGAAATCACAAGTCAAATACGAGCCAAGGTCAATAACAGGAATACAACAAGAGAGAAGATATAGCACTAACGTGTATCAGAACAGAAACCACGATAGGGCAATCAGTAAAGGCTAGAACAGGCCACAAATAGGTTCAGAAGAGTTCCCATGGGTTCACATCATCTCTGCGACCCCAAACAGCATGAGGTCACCTAGATGACGTGATCTCTTTAAGGGCGTGACGTTATGGGAATAATTTTATTAAGAAGCTGCAGTTCGACTCACAAACCAGAGGAGGGAGCCATTCGTAGCACTGAAGGTGAGTATACCATTCAGGCCGCGTGGCCCAAGGAGAGGAGAGGTGCAGGCACCGGGTAAAGGTAAGTTTGTGACATTTACCTGGAGAAGAGATGGCAGCAGGATACACTATGGGAAGAAGGCAGGCTCTGGACAATATTCTGTTGGGAATACTTGGGTGCTGGCATTCATGTGGATGTCACTTTGATATATTACCTAGAGATTGTTACAGACCACTTACACCCCTTCAAGGATAGCAGTGGTCTCTTTCTGTGAGCCCCTCTGTACTTACCCTTGCGGTACGCCGATCAGCCGACACTCCGATCTGGCTGACTGCCGCTCCCACGTAGCCTATGGATCCGGTCAGCCTCAAGGACGCCGGCCCATTTTTGTGATACGGTGCACGCGTCCCAGCATCATGACGTCAGAAGAGTTCTAGACACTAGAGCTCAGCACACTTGCACCTTGTGGTGGTGTGGTTATGCTAACCACGGCCCCAACCATATAAAATCTCAGTCTGCCCAAACCATAGTGCCCTGTTGTAGTTCCTAGTGCTACTAGTGTCCCTATAGTGAGCTCCTTTGACTTTTTCGGTATATATTGATTTTGACTTGGTTTGCTCTTGACTATTCTGTTTTCTGGCTTCCCTGACTCGGCATTGTTACTCGTACTTGTATATTTCTGGCTCCCCTGACTTGGCTTTTGTCTCTTGTATTGGTGTATTTCTGGCTTCCCTTGACCATGGCTTGTTCTGACCATCCTTGAAGTTTATTCTATTATCTGGCCATTCTAAGGACTGGATTAGGGATCTTCTTTCTGTCTCTATTTTATTCTGGTGAGTTTTCACTCTGCATGTTGGATTGTACGTTACACTTTCAGCATGATAGTGCACCATGCCACACTGCAAAAAATTGTTCAGAAATTGTTTGATGAACATGACAAGGAGTTCAAGGTGTTGCCTTGGCCTTCAAATTCCCCATATCTCAATCCGATTGAGCACCTGTGGGATGTGCTGGAGCAACAAAAGATCCAAGCTAATAATTTGCAGGATTTAAATGATCTGCTGCTATTGTTTCAGTGTTAGATACCACAGGTCACATTCAGAAGTCTTATGGAATCCATTCCTGTTTTGGCAGCACGAGGGGAACCTACATGATATTAGACAAGTGGTTTTAATGTTGTGGCTGATTAGTGTATGATTCGGATATTGTGCATGGAATTCACAACTAACATTTTCTCTAATATATGCAGAGTTTGAATTGAGAATTCTTACAAAATAGTGGTACTGAACTCAAAGGAACTTATCTGTTGAACAGACAGAAAAAAACTACATTAAACTGTTTTTTTTTTTGTTCTATCACTGTTGCTTACCATGGTGGGCATGCCTTGCTCATAATATCTGAATAAATCTATACAACAAGGATACTTGTTATTCAGATGTCTTTTTTATCCATTAAATTCTTTTGAGTGCAATACCGCTATTTTGTGAGAATTTTCAGAATTGGAGGAACATTGCTGCCAGCACTGAAAACTCTGATCACATTTACTGCCATGGTTGAGTGTGTAATTTATTTTCTGCTTTTTTGTGATATTTTATATATCCATTTTTATTAGTTCTTATTAACAAATATTCTTCTTTCTCCCATTTGGGGTAGTGGAACATAAATTTTCTTTAGTTTGCTGAAATGGAGGATTGCATATGAGTAGGAGATATATGAAAAAGTACAGACAATCCCTTGAATCTTTCTTAGCCTATATCAGATTTGGCTAATAGAAAAGAGGGACTATAAATAAGGTGAGAGGAATCCTAAATGTGCTTCTTTCCACAAACAGTCCAACTTAGTATTCATTCATTATCTTAATTTTTGTAATTTCTTTTGTTATTCATTCATTTTTTCATTTATTAATTTTTGAAATTTTGGTAATCAGTTGACATTCATCTCTCCCTCAGACTGTTTAATCACATATAGAAATATTAAACAAAAATTAAAAAAAATAAAGCCACATAGATGATCCAAGCACTTTAGGAGTATGTATTGTGGAAAATCAACTGTGCATCTGTTTTTGCAAAAGGGGAAATTGCAAATACTTTCGTCAAAGTGAAAAAGAGCAAGTGGACTGGATACACATTTTATGTACAATGCATGTGATATATAAATATAGAAATATGCAATTTTTATAAATATAAATTTTTAAAGCAATAAATACTATGTTTTTTCCATCAATACATTACCTTTAAATAAACAAATTATCTCTTACAATTTGTTATGAAACTGAAAGTAATGTTCCTGCAGCACTTACAGAGGTTCCAAGTATACAAGGTGAGATCATTCTTAGAAGAATGAATCATAAATGGGTATCCAGTATTGAAAGAATGCAAGGAGTAATGAAAGAAATATCTCAATGGTACAGCAGTTTTCTACCCTCCAATGTATTATTGAACAGAGATAAATCCATATAAAATATGAATCATACACCGTAACCTTGTTTTAGTAGGCATTGTGTATGAACTAAATCACAATTGTGACACATTGTATTTGAATGATCTGAATGAAGTACAATGAGACGGGGAGACTAATATTTATTTTTCTTCTGAAGTTGGATTTGTGCTTAGAAAAACAATCTACACATAAGGCAAACCGCAAGGATACTTCACCACCATGTAATTTTTATCTCTCACACACATTTTAACTGCCAAAGCAACCTAAGATATTATAAAACAATTTAGGATTATTTCGTTTTATTGTCAATGCTTTCAATGTCATCTTCTATAATATCGCAGGTGACATCTGCGTGAAAGGACATTTTATTGGATACTTCACAAGAAATCTATGGATTATCTCAAACTCCCGCAGGTCCTTCCATAGACCTCTGCTTTGTATTCTCATGTATGTAGCTTAAGGTGGACATTGGGTTGAAGAGGAAGATTTAAAACTGTATATTTGTTATTGTGTGTGTGCTGTTCCTTTAACTATATTTTGTATAGATACTGATCGCTATGGCAGCACCACTTCTTAGAAATTAATATTCTGGGTGTGCCCCCAATTCCCATTTTGTTCTGTATTGTTTTGG
>OW240919.1:96715227-96739319 GCA_933207985.1 Pelobates cultripes | reverse complement strand
AATTCAGACCAGATTCCTGTTGGGCTGAGCACCCCACCCATCCACTATGAGTGCCCCTTTGGAGGTTACCACAGGAAAGCATACATTGAGGAGTCTCTGGAAGCAGTTTAAGCAGTAAGTATTGCAAGTTAGCATGTAAATCTCCCATGTTAAAATTAATGTAGGACCCACCGATATTAGGATACTGTGATGTATTAGTGGCCTTAACACCATATGGCCATATGGTGGAACTGAAAAACCCTTTTTGGGGTTTGCTAAGATAGGTGATTTTAAGTAGCCTTGTAAAATGTAAGCTCTATTTTTGTTTTTGTGTGCGTTTCTTTAACTGTATTTTGTTGAAGATGAAGACAGAGAGCTTCGTGCAAGTACATATCTACGTAGCGTCTCTCCTCAGTCACCATTATAAAACCATGCATATCATCATAATGGGTCTCTGCAGAATATAAAAAATGCCACTTCATGTAAGATACTCTGATTACTGCATGGCATAAAATCATTAAAGGACCACAACAGTCACCCAGACCACTTCATCTGAAGTGATTTGGGTGCCGTGGTCCTGTCATTTTAACCATCCCAATGTAAAGCATTGCAAATTTAAACACACCTCTAGTAGCTGACTTCCAGAAAGACACTAGAAACACTTCCTCTAAAATGACAGAGTAAAATTTGGCCACCAGAGATTGCCACTCGTAGGAAAGTATTTAATTTGATGCACGCATTGAATTCGCCACATATGCTCATCCGTCTCCAATGTTCCTCCAGCAGCGAGAGACAGATCGCATCGCGGGTGGAGGCGCGGGTGGAAGCTTTGAATGGATCTTGCTGCTAGAAAACCTAAAAATAATCTGCAACTAGGGCACAATAGTGTTAGGTATACAGGTTTGTATTCCCAATATTATACTGGGTTAATCACTAAAGTTATTGTTCTCAGTGAATTCAAAGTGAATTTCAAATGTTAGGTCAAAACAGTCGAATTAGAAAAATGACCTTCCTTTTCAGCTACTTTTGAAATTCACTATAAATTCACTCTGTATTCTCACTTTAGTGAATAACCTTAATAATGTTACTTTAACCTGATTATGCTGATTGCATACTATGACAAATAAGCTATTTTTAGTTCTGGTTTAAATTGAATTGCTTTAACAAGATCCTTTGCTCTATATTAACTACCGCTTGCTTTAATTATTCTAACGATTTCAGTGCTCCAAACATCATAAAATATTGTATTGAGTCTATCCCTAAACATCAATTAATTCCAAAGTAGTGTCATCATAGATTTGTAGCCTGTGATACCTCAAGATAACTTAGAATGGCTTATGCCGTAACTTACTCATATCTGACAGAAGTTGAACGCTTCACCGCATCAAATGTCAATAAAGTGCATGGTCTCATTATCACAAGGTCATATAACCAATTGAAGTGTCATGTAACCAACATCTGAGGTGTGCAAAAGAAAATTCATTTAAATCCCTAAAGTGCGGCTACAGAGCCTTATTCAGAAATACTGAAAAACGATTCAAGATAGAATCACTTTCATCAACTATTAGCCCGCCTGCTGGCTTCCACAAGATTTTAAATATTTTAGAAAAATGGAACTGATACTGGTGGATTGTCAAAAACATGCAATACATTTAAGTCTGTGGCAAAGATTCCATTCTGATCAGCCTTCATTTCAATAAACCAGTAAAAATGTCCAAAATTGATGTGTCTACAAACTGCCTGTTATAACTTATCTGCATGTTGTTACAGATATTCATGGCCAGCATCAGGGGAGTCTGGGAAGCAGTCAGGAAATTGCAACCGGCCACTACATTACAGGGTTCATGGACTGCTGTCTTCCAACACAATTTTTTGCTGATTAATTAATTGCTGATTAAATGGTGTGTATTGTGATGCCTGTTAACTGAGCACTTTAGGAATTAAAGGGACTCTCCAGTGCCAGGAAAACAATCAGTTTTCCTGGCACTGCAGGTCCCCTCTCCCTCCCATCTCACAATCCCCGGTTGCTGAAGGGGTGAAAACCCCTTTAGTCACTTACCTGAGACTCCCCGCCGATGTCCCTTGTTGGTGGTTTCGGGTCCTCCTCTTCATTACGTCGGCCGGTGGGCGAGACTGATCCCGCCCACCGGCCGTGGAGCATTAGGGGCATGCGCATTAGAGCTCTCCATAGGAAAGCATTGAAAATGCTTTTCAATGCTTTCCTATGGGGAATTGAGCGACACTCGAGGTCCTCACACAGCATGAGGATGTCCAGCGACGCTCTAGCACAGGTTTTCTATGCTATGAAGCAGGAAGTGCCCTCTAGTGGCTGTCTAGTAGAGATGGAGTTAACCCTGCAAGGTAATTATTGCAGTTTATAAAAAACTGCAATAATTACACTTGCAGGGTTAAGGGTAGTGGGAGTTGGCACACAGACCACTCCAATGGGCAGAAGTGGTCTGGGTGCCTGGAGTGTCCCTTTAAGCAGCAGGCAAGTAATGTGTGGAGCCTTTGCTAGTCCAGCACTATTTGGGTTTGTGCTTGTGCTGGTAGACTTTGATCTCAATGTTCTTCAGCTCTGGACTGACCCACTGGAATAGTGCAGTATCTGGCACCAATTGCGCTGCCAGATTGTGATGAGTGTGTATAATGTGGAGGTGTTAGCAAGTGGATCTAGGGATGAGACATTTTCAAGTTATGTAAAAGAGAATCATTCACATAGGCATCTGCAGATCTTTGTGAATGATCCTACTGCACAAAAATGGTCCATCAGCTGATAGATGTGAAACACATGCATTGTTTGAGCATTGTGATTAGTTCATCCCCAGAGAGTTGTGTGTTCAGAGTTCAAATAAGGCCTTTTTGTTTTACTTTACCCCCAGGACATCAGTTGCCAGTCCTCCCCTGGCCACCATCTTCAAACAACTTGAATATAGTTATCTTTAAATGTAATAGATCTTCCTCCACTATCACAGGTATTCATTGAACTCTGAAATGTCGCAAACTAAAATCAAAATGGTAAAATTACAGCAACAATAGCGGCTTTGGAAAAATTCTACAACTCAGCTATTGCCATAACTTATTTTTGCATTAATTTGGTCATCTAGATTTCAATTCACTACCAAGTGAAGTTTAGTAAATAAAGTATACATTTGCAGAAAAGAAGAAGGATTACACTTGCGGTACTGGAGTAATCAAAACTGTGGCCGTCTCGACCTGATCTGTTAAGGGAGCTGCTCACATTCTGATTGGAAAATACTTTTCATATTATCTGTCTAAAAAAAAAATCCTAGCTCAAGAAATGGGTTAAATAAAGCAAACAAATTTGCCTTATATAGGGTGGGACAAGCCAAATAATTAAATATTGGTTTTCAAAATACAAATCTGCCATCATGTTCAAGAACATGAACGATTGTCCTAGAATGTGTTACAGCTGCATTTTCAGGTCATATACATTGCCTGGAATAACCAGATTGCAGTTGTATGATTCATATTTCAATCGGATTTATCCATGTCCGATAACACAATTGGGAATAAAGAAATAGTACTATAGCCTTGTTTTGTTTGTTGTGTTGCATTCTTTCAGTGTTGAGGATACATATTTATGATTAATTCAATGCATGACCTGTTTTTATTAGCCGTGAACATCTACAATTGCTGTGGCAACATTGTTTCCTGTATGATAATGTGTTAATGGAGATCATTTCTTTTTTTTGGGGGCTTCATACTATAGGAAACGATTTGTGATAAAATATCCGAAGCGATAAACTATCACCTATTCTGATTTTTCACATGTGACAAATATTGGCACATTCTTTTTATTTTTCACATTGAAATCTTGGGTATTAGCGTATACACAATCATTGCCTTATTACCAGCGATAACGATTTGCCCACAAAAAAATACATACATTTAATGCAGAAAATTTATACATTTGGTAGAAAACAGCACTAAGCCTTGTTACTGCAAAAATGGACACGGCAGTTCTTATGTGTGGTTTTCACTATTATTTATCACAGAACTGCAATTATATTCACTACATTATACAAAAAATGATACTGCACTCAAAAGTTCAAGATAGAGTTCATTGCTGAATTTAATAAATCATTAGTTAATTCATTATCTTAGATAAATATAATTCGACAGGGCCATTGAAGGGATTTGTTTAGATCCCGAGCGCGCAGCCCGCACAGGAGACCCTGCACCAGCTAATAAGAAAATATATCTTGGCACCTCAGGGACAAGCTCTCTATATACTCAACTTGAAAAAGTAGAAGAAAAGAAAATTACCAACTACAGGGATTCACCTTTACATTAAAAGACACGGATAACTGGACAACAGGACTTATCCTTCCACTGGTGAGATCCACCCATATATTATAGCGTGTACACACTGGGACTGTATATACTTACTTTTTTTACTACTTTTTTTCTTTTTGATTTTTTTTCAAAGGAATTTTTGTCATTTTTCTGTTTTTTCTTCTTTTTTGCTCCCACTTACCCGTTTTTTCTCTGGATGGTACATCTTTTTTGGACTATCAGATACAGCAATTTAGTATTGTATTTCTTGATGTGGTCAGGGACTCTCTTAGTTAACATGAAGTTATAGTATTAGACACATAATGCACTATTTCTACTAAACTATTCGATTCAAGCATGTATATATTACTAATTTAAGCGTGTATATATTATCAATTTTTCTGACTTTAGAGCATACCGTAACTAATGAATTATATTTATCTAAGATAATGAATTAACTAATGATTTATTAAATTCAGCAATGAACTCTATCTTGAACTTTTGAGTGCAGTATCATTTTTTTGTATTTTGTATATTTTGAGGTATTCTGGCCACCTGGATACTTTGCACCAACACGGATAAAAGAGTGCCTGTACATAATACGTTTTTTGTATATTCACTACATTGACTTTTGGCATACAAAACACAAATATGGACAATTCTAATGGATAATCATCAGTTTTGTTTCACACACTATTTATTTTTATGATTGTCTTTCAACCGTGTCTCAATCTGATATGTCCCCAATATTACTTGTTAAAACTATCTGGAATACATTTTATATTTAAAAAAATATACAGCTAACAAAGAATAACAACACATTGAACATTTACACATTAAAGTTATATACAATATTGGGATTTAGCTATACATCTAAAACAAAGATAAATAAACAGCACATAGTGAGGTATATCAAGGTATTTAAAAAATCGTTGCTTATAGACCTGATTAAGGTTGGAGGGCTATCACCTTCTTGACACTTCTGTGGTCCAGTGTCCACAAAGTGATGCAAAATGTCTTTGCAATAATTTTGAATGGTTTATTGCATATAAATTAACATAGAATGACAAATACAACAATGTATAATATGTTAAAATTGTTTCCAAGGAAAAGAACACCTGTGAAGCTACATTGTACATATAAGAGTTAAGTACCACTGTGTGGGGTGTGTGCTCACACATTTGGATTAAGTGACACAGCAGTATAACACATATCAAATAATATTGTTTTGTTTTTGTCTATTTACACATTACGGTCATGGTAGACACAAGTATATAAGAAATGGTTAGTGAGTAGGTAGGTCAATTTGACTGCTCTGGATAAATATAGGTAGTTGGATAAAAGGTAGGTAATTAGGTAGGTAGGTATGGGTAAGTAAACAGAGAGATGGATAATGGGTAAGATGTGATAGGGTGTGTGAGTATGGCTATGGTTAGACATATGATTACATGGGTGAATATAGGTAATTCTGTGGTTGACTAGGAGCTGGCTATATAGGGGTATGTGGCAGGGTGAATACGATTTGGTGAGCGTATAAAAATGTTTGGGGGTATGTGAAAGCCTGATGGGTGAGGGTAACTAAACAGGGGCTAGGGAGAGAGACCGGGTAGGTTCATGTTTCAGTCATGTATACTGTTAACAAGCTAGTTGGGTGAGTGATGTATGAGTTTCAGACAGGGTAGATCTCACTTCGAAGGTGAGACACCTGGATACTCTACACCCCAGTCAGTCAGTGATGCAATTCATGTCTGCTTTTAACTCCTTCAGAATCAACATGTCAGGATTGTTACAATAACATGGGTTATGTAACAAGTCAATATCAATAAGCCAGTGGTGTAGTTAACATTCACTTAGTAATTATGGTAAACGTGAGTACCTATGTGGGATCAGGAAGGAAAAAAGGAAACATCATCATGCTGTTATCTTAAAAGGACACATCATGTTGGGATTGGCCTCTTTTTTGATGCATTGTATTTCATAATGCATTAAGGTCTCATCAAATCTAAAATTTACTGTAAAAGTCATGACATCATTAACAGCAGTTTCTTATTTGAGAGACACTGCAGTTTTGAGGGGAGGAATTGAGCAGCGAGACTGCAGAGGCATGATCTATACACCAAAACTGCTTTATTAAGATTAAGTTGTTTTGGTGCTTACAATGTCTCCTAATGTCCTCTAACTAAATTAGATATTGTACCAAAAAATATTTATATGTAATGTAGCATATACCTTGGGACAAAAATAAATACAAATAAGCCTAAAATATGGTATATAGTAAAAATGATAATAAATCTGGATATTTAAATCCTTGTTATATCTTTGGACCAAGGAAATATGTTGATTAACAATAACCAATTTAGCTGATTTAATAAGCATCATTCTCTTCATGCTGGACATTGTAATGCTCTAAAAGATAAAAAGAGCATATTCAGCAGAATCTGACGTTTATCTGCAGGGCACCCAATACAATCCAGAAACTGAAACTATCCCCTGTAAGTCTATTAATGTTATAAATCACTTTGACATGCTGCGCAGATAATTGATAATATCTGTGTTTTCTAAGCATAGATTAATCTGATCAGCAATGGAAACATGGAAAATGGATGATAGAATAGCAATGCAATTTAAGATCACTTAAGATATTTGACGTTTACATTATAAATCAAACTTTACTTACCAGTCCCGGACTGCTTTCTAAACAAGTTGGCACCCTACATCGAAGAGAGTTAGGTGCTCCTTAAAATCGACTCCTGTTGGCATTAAAGCAGATATAGAAATCCATTCTATGCTAAGGCAATTTTAAGCTTGCCCTGGTAGAATTCTCAGATATAATAATTTGCATTGAATTTAGAAAGGTCTTAGCTGGTAAAAGATTCCACTAAATACAACAATCAATAATCCCGGACATTGATTACTTCTCGGTGAATAACATTTAAAAAAAAAGTAGTTTTATGTTTATTTAACAAATAGTGAATTCTGGTGAATCAAAAAATTAACTGTGAAAAAATAAAATAAAAGGGAATTATAGCTTAGTTAGAGATTACCGTGTCTCTAGGTATTTCAGAAAGGGGACAAACCAAGACATAAATACATAAATAGCCCCCAAAATGTCAGGTAGCTTCCAAGTAGCCTGCAGGAAAAAACATGACAGGCGCACAGTCGGATTTGCCGGCATATGCGCTAACCTTACCTAAACCCCCATTAAAACACAGACACAGGTTATACTGTTGGAAATAATTAGTCCACAGCTTTATTAAATGATTAATAAAATAATTAAGGAATAACAAATGAGGTCATTGCCAACAAATCTTATTAAAGTTAACATACCCCCATATACATAACATACCCCTAGCAATGACCCCACAATAATAACAATAGATAACAATCTAAATAACATGTTAATACAGAAACTGGCCACCCAAAATGACCACATTTCCACCAGGTTAAATTGTAGGGGTGTACCGAGACACCGCTACCCACCATATCCATTGTAGGGGTGTACCGAGACACCGCTACCCACCATATCCATTGTAGGGGTGTACCGAGACACCGCTACCCACCAGTTCTAGTGTAGGGTGTACCAAGACACCACCTCACCCCCAGGTTCAGAGCCACCGACGGGCTCGAACCTACCAACCACGTGCAACACTGCCCAATCCACACTAAACCTCAGGATGCCCACTTTCTCCTCCATCTACCCTCCGATTTAACCAGGCCATTCCCCGCCGCTGTGAAAAAACGGGAAATCAACTAACCTAACCAAATACAGGGAGGGTGGGAGGGACAACTGACAGGTAAGCTTAGGTTCAGTTAAAATGGCCACTTCCTATAATGGCTGGTATAAATACTCCCCTTATGGCTCTGCCCTACCCAGCATGCTAGCTGTCACTACTTCCTGTGGCTGCTATGCCTACCTCCTGGCTCTGTCAAGGCCTATTCCTCTTAGCTGTGCTGATCCATGGGTTACAGGAGGCCTGAATCCAAACACGGCAAGTGTTAAGATAACTGTAAATAGTGTTTTACTAGTGTTTTATCTAGAATCATTTCCCACTACTGCCCCCGTTCCCACTATTATCTCCAAGGCGTTTGGTTTTGCATCAGAGTCAGCTGACAATTCCCTAAACTCCAAATTTTAGCCAGTTAGAAACATATATTAAAACTGATGCCAAACTAGCCAAGTAGTAACAATAGGTAAGATAGATTTTGCTTTTTCCAAATAAACTATTTAGCCACAAGTTTTCCAGTCAGATCTAATTATCTTAAAGGGATACCCCATTGCCAAAATACAAAATTGAGCTAACCAAACCAGGAAGTAACAGGACCTGTTGTCTGATTGACAAGGGGAGTAACCAGATTAATCTACAAAAGTGTCAGTTTCTACTGGAATCTGCACCTTTTTGTAAAATAAAAAAAAGAGAACACACTCTTGACGAATAAATCTTTTCAGTAAGCTAAAGTGCTTTAGGGGTCTGGAGTGTCCCTTTAAATCCTGTGAAAGGTTTATGTAAGAGATTTCTAATAATAGTGTTACTGGACGTTTGTTTTAGTTATGAAGGCATTTCCATGTTATTTATACAAGAGAAGCAGCTGGATTGGAATGAATTTACTGTACACCAGCTCCTTGATGGAATATCATAGAAAACACACATTTTGACATCATCCCTAAATTTGTGTATGTATTGCCAAATATGTCAGTCTTTATGTGTATTTTTGGAGAAAGTTGTCAAAGTTTAAGAGGAGATTCTTCTTTTCTGATAGAAAATACATGGATTTAAAATAAAAAATAGGTACAAAATTACGACTATATAGATACAGCAATAAAGAATACAGTTTTCAAATTACGCTAATTAGAGTGAGCAAAGGTTATATCAGGTCTTAAAATTTGTAGTCCTTTCCTACTTGCCAGGCCTTAAAAGTAATTCATAATAAGTAAATCATAGTATTCATTCAAAGGGTAAATTTCTCCTCTCCAGTCTTTCTATTTTTACTCACCTGTGGTAAGTAGACATTTTGAATCCTGGGTTATATTACACATTTTATATGAATACTGATTATTATTATTATTATTGCCATTTATATAGCGCCAACAGATTCCGTAGCGCTTTACAATATTATGAGAGGGGGGATTTATCTATAAATAGGACAATTACAAGAAAACTTACAGGAACGATAGGTTGAAGAGGACCCTGCTCAAACGAGCTTACAGTCTATAGGAGGTGGGGTATAAGACACGTTAGGACAGGAAATATCAAATAGGGTGGGAGTGAAGCAGAGCTGGAGGAGGGGGTAGAGTGCTGCCCTATAGGAGAGAGCAAGAGACAGGTATGTAAGGTAGAGGTTACTCTGGGAGGCCATAAGCTTTCCTGAAGAGATGGGTTTTAAGGCTCTTCTTAAATGAATGAAGACTAGGGGAAAGTCTGATGGCGGTAGGCAGGCTATTCCATAGGAAAGGAGCCACCCGTGAGAGGTCCTGCAAGCGCGAGTTGGCTGTACGGGTGGGAGCAGCGGTCAGGAGGTGGTCACGGGCAGATCGGAGGGGAACGAGGAGGGGCATACCTATGGATCATTGAGGAGATATGAGAGGGGCTAGAATTGTTCAGTGCTTTAAATGAATGGGTCAGCACTTTGAATTGACTCCTATAGGATACAGGGAGTAATTAACAAATGCCAGGATTATTAAACTAAATCCCCTACATTCCACATGAGAATGCCCCCCACTTCCTTTGGTTATGTGTCAGATGCCTTTACATACACACTTATAACATATTATTTAATAAAATCCAAGTTGCAAATTTAAGGTTGAAATAGCTGTAACAATAACAGAGTTGGAAAATTTATCAAAATTAGCTACATTTCCCAATTTTTTCTTTTCATCCTGCAGAATTCAGAGTTTAAAAGCTTAATACAACCTCATATTGGGGTTAGAACCTTGCCGGGTCAGTCCTTGATAGCCATATGTTATCAGTGTTTGTATTTACAGAGTACTTATTGGTTAATGTAATGGAGGACCCAGAGGTGGAACTTTGACCCTTTGTATTATTCAAGGCCATTGCACTGATTTTGGATGTTGCTAATCCAGCACACTTCTGTTAACAGCTGTCCTACAGCTACTATGTCAAACAGAGCTGAGGCTACAGGTCAGCAGTACAAAGTAAAAACATAAAAAAAATTCTAATGGTGTTATTATTCAATTACAACTGTTCACTCTACACAGATGTGCTAATCATTTAACACTCTCTCACCTGTGCTGTGTTAAGTATGATTCTACTAAACATGGTATATATTATCAATCAGTGTTTGAAAAAAAAACCAACCTTTTAACCCCTTAAGGACTAGACTGTTTTTGCGATGTACATTTGCGACCAGGACTCTTTTTACACTTTTGTGGTGTTTGTGTTTAGCTGTAATTTTCCGCTCTCTCACTTACTGTTTCTGTTATATTTTGTTTTTTTCAGGACAAAAAAGGCTTATTTATTTAATCTCATGTAATTTAATTTAATTTTTTTTTTTTTTAAATACATATTTTTTTACTTTTACTTGAAAAATATTTTACTCGTCTACAAAATCGAATTAAAAAACTGCTAAATAGATTCAAAATTTTGTCCTGAGTTTTAAAATACCCAGTGTTTACATGATTTTTTGCAAGTTATAGGGCTATAGGTACAAGTAGGATATTGCGGTTTCAAAACATAAATTTTTTCAAATTTATCAATAGTGACATTGTAACACTATTATCTGTCATAAATGTCTGAATAACACTCCACATGTACATATTATTTTTAAAGTAGACAACCCAGGGTATTCATTATGGGGTATGTCCAGTCTTTTTTAGTAGCCACCTAGTCTCAAACACTGGCCAAAGTTAGCGTTCATATTTGTTTGTGTGTCAGAAAAGTAAAAAACTAAATTGAATGCTAATTTTGGCCAGTGTTTGTGACTAAGTGGCTACTAAAAAAGACTGGACATACCCCATTTGCAATACCTTGGGTTGTCTTCTATTGCAAATGGTATGCCATCATGGGGGTAATTCTCATTCCTGGGCTACCATACGCTCTCAAAGGCAACGTAACCAACCTGGCCATTTTCAATGTAAAAATATTTGACCCATATATTTGACCCTGTAACTTTAAAAAACGCTATAAAATATGTACATGGGGGGTACTGTTATACTCAGGAGACTCTGCTGAACACAAATATTGGTGTTTCAAAACAGGAAAACGTATCACAACAATTATATCATCAGTAAAAGTGCTGTTTATGTGTGAAAAATGCAAAATAAAGTCACTTTCACTGACAATATCATCGCTGTGATATATTTTACAGTTTTGAATCACTAATATTTGTGTTCAGCGAAGTCCCCCGAGTAAAACGTTACCCCCCATGTACAAGTTTTAGGGTGTCATAGAAAGTTACAGGGTAAAATACAGTGCTAGCAAATTAAATTCTCTTGGCAGGCAGGTCCCTCAAATTGCAATTAATGAAATTACTTAATTATGTAAAAATATTACATAAATACGAAAGTAGAATTTAAATATATATACATATTTATATATTTGAAGTCTATGTGTATATTTATATAATTATTTATGCAATTTGTATATGGACATATGTATATTTCGTATTATTTTTATTTATTTATATATACATAGATATATATATACAATTTAATTCTAAGTGTATTTTGATATAAATATATATATTTTAATATCAAAATATAGTTAGAATAAAATTTCATATAGATATATATTTTTTTAAATTTCTATTATTATTTTACTTTTTTAATTTAATTTAATTTACTTATTATTTGTATTTTATAATAATATATATACAATATATATAGTTATTATATATATTATATCTATATACGTGTGTAATTTAATTATACGTGTATTTTTATATTAATATATCTACATATTAATATAAAAATACACTTAGTATGACATTATATATATGATATATAGACATATATAATTATTATTATTTTTTATTAACATGTACCTTGAATTTTTTTTATTTTACACTAGCAGGGAGACTGCCTGTCAGCACAGGCAGTCCCCCTGCAGGCAGACACTAGGACACCTATTGTGACCATGTGATCACTCTGTTGAGTGATCACATGGCCCCAGGGGTCCTAATCCGCCGCGTGGAGACTGTTTGGGTGCTGCAGGCAGTCTCCCCACACCGGAAGCAACGCCGATCGCCGCCAGGGGAATGACGGCGATCGGGTAAGTACATTGCACCGTTAGGACGGTTCAGGACCGTCACCGGTCGGCAACGCAAAAATGCCGATGACGGTCCTGAACCGTCCTAGGTTGTTAAGGGGTTAAATGACTACTTTCTACTTGTAAAGTAAAATCACATCATCAAAAACAACATATAAAAAAAAAGGTTTAGAAAAAAATAAGTTGGTATCTCCAGTTCATTCCAGTGCAGACCATGGTGTCAGTGTTGGATAAGCTTTTCAAATGTTTTAATATTTTTGGATAAACATTAAAAATATATATATTTTTAAACATTCAAATATCAAACAATATATGACATATAAAAAAGGTTTCAATATTTAAAAAAAAAAAATATATTAAAGTGAACCCGTTGTTGAAATGTAAACTTTCTTTTCCTTTCACTTACCGCCTATTGAGCTTGTTACAGTTTTTTAACATACTGTTCAAAGTCATCAATGAATTTAAAAATGTATCCAAAATATTAAATTATTTGAAAAATGTATCCAAAAATATTAAACCAAGGTCTGTATTAGTATTTTAAGGGCCACTCTAGGCATATTACTTACTAAAAAATTTTACAGAAATAAATCCCTTTGTTTTTCTGACTGTAGGTCTACCTCCCTGGGTTGTCAGTAAGCCAGATGGAATATTTCCTGGTTGGCAACATTTTCTTTTTTGGTTTCTTTTTTGTAAACTATTCATCATATCCAAGGAGAGACTATAGTCACCAGAACCACTACAGATTAATGTATTTGTTGTTTATAGTATTTCCTTGCAGTGAAAATACAGTGTTTATATTGCTGCTTGGGAACACCTATAGTGACAGTCATTCAGATGGCCACTAGAGGTTCTTTAGTGTTTCTATTTCAAACCAGGTTGGCAACGGAGAAAAGATAAGTAAAATAAGTATGTACAGTGTATTTTTGTGGTAAAATGAATGCAGAAGAAAGGACACAAAAGGCGACAGACCATAAATCTAAACAAATATCTACTATTAGTTTGAAGAATCTAGATTTACCTATGCCTTACCATGTTGGGAAGCAAAACATAAGTTATCCCAGTTGTATTTCTAGATCATTAAGGAAGTGGTACATTTCAGTCAAGGGGAAGATTGACTTAAACATCTTAAACAGAGGGAAATCTTTGGGGATTAAGGAATTATATGACATGGAGGGTATCAATAGGGAATATGACTTATTGCCTTTTCTGCAGACCTAGATGATACTATTATTCTCCTATAAATTTTACTTTTTAGATTAATTATATCCCTCCTTTTTTTCTTTCATATTACGTCAAACTGGACTTCAGATACAATAAATACAAATGCCATCTCCAGCAATCAGATGGCATATACAGTGGCTTTACTGGTGATGTACAAATGGCAATATTATACAACACATTGCTCTTTATTTATTAGAAAAGTAAGGAATACTACCTAAGTGTATACAATTGTGTGTACATGTCAGTACAATATTTTTTGTGCTGATATGATCCCATGATTGGTTATGATCATGTGATTAGTGCCACATGGAATACTATGGTGATAAGATCATGTGATTTGGTCCATGGTCGTCACAGCTCTTCCCATTTATGTTTCACTTTGGATAATGGATTTACAGTATTTTATATGATGACTTGAGAGAGGCCAATTAAGTTGCCAAAACACTGTCTAACCTATGCAATTATAGCAATATAAAAGGATTGCTGCAATTGAGAAGGTTTGCTGGAAAATATGTTATGCAATTTGATGTATGCAGAAACATGGTTCCAGGGGTCACTTGCACCCTTCCAAAATGATATATATATATATATATATATATTTATAAGAGTGTTTACCACAACTATACTTTTAAATATTGTGCTACTTTTGTCTCGAGTGTCTATTCTATTAACTATTAACCAGCTATTCTAGCAACCTACTTTTCTACTCTACCCTTATCTTTTGTGTCACTTTACCCCACTCTCTCTAGGATGAGCACTACCCTCAGCCCCCTTTGTTCTTGTGCGTCCAACTCATCTAGTTACAAACACATGTCTGTTAGTCCGCCCATTGAACAGCGCTGCGGAATTTGTTGGCACTTTATAAATAATAATAATAGTATCAGCACACAGAGCACACTGTATTCCAGATGCCTTGGACTGGCTTGCACATGATGGGTGAGTTACACAGAGAGAGTAAAAGCTGCAGCTGGCTAGAGCTATATCTAAGGCAATCTAACTCTC
Organism: Pelobates cultripes; assembly: GCA_933207985.1. Classification (NCBI taxonomy): domain Eukaryota; kingdom Metazoa; phylum Chordata; class Amphibia; order Anura; family Pelobatidae; genus Pelobates; species Pelobates cultripes. Next base: position 96,724,596 of record OW240919.1, on the reverse strand, counting down.
TTACTACCTTCTTAAAAAACAACAACAAAAAAACACATAAATAGCTTCTGGTTTTTGACCTTTGCTCTCTGTTAAGAATGTCCCATCAAAATAAGTGCATGTCATTGCTGATGCAGAATAACAATCAATTAGTTGCCAGATTCTGGCGAGTGGTAGTTAAAATATACATGTAATGTACTGGGAACCAGTTGCCAAACATGTTTATGTGTGTTATAGATTCCATCATCCTTTGCAGAGTACCCCATTTATCCTTAACCAACAGATGGCTCATATAGATCTTTTCACTATGATAGCTTTATTTAGCAATTTACCAGTAACCATATTAATGGACACTTCAAAATTAATACTTAAAAGCAGCATTCAAACAAATACAACTCTATAGTATGATTTTTTTAATTCAAATCTCTAAAACTCAATAAAATCCCCCGTGTCTATTAAAAAAATATTTGACAGAACAATACTTAGCACCAGGGTTGGACTGGGGATGCAAAGCAGCCTTGGAAAAAAAAATATATGCCAGCCCCAAAAATCATTGTGCCATGTAGTGTATGTGATTTATATACACACTACACACACTCTGAAAGGACCAATATTTTGAAGTAGAAAAAGAAATATACCAATAAGTTGTTATGTAAGGCTATGTCTTGCCAACCCAGATGATATATATAGTGTGTGCTTATATATTACTCAATCATCTGGGGTGGCAATACATAGCCTTACATAACATTATTGGTATATTTATGTTTCTAATTCAAAATATTGGTCCTTTCAGAGTAAAACATTTAATTATACAGTAAGCATTCCCACATACAGACACAGACAAACTCACTGACACAAGCTCATTGATGCACAGGCTCACAGACAGATAATCTCATTGATATACTGTCACATCCTGTTCCTAGCCACGGATCATTCTGGCTATGGCTTCTGGTATCCAGTACTCTTTTTACAATTCTTGTTTAGTTTTTCTTGTTTTTTGGTTTTCTATTCTATGTCTGGTTTTCTTTATGCTGGGTTTCTGGGTTCATTCTTATATTCAGTCCCTGGATTTCCCAGTCTCTTGGATTCATTTAAATGTTTGTTTTATTTGCCACACCTGTTTCTTTTCCATCATTCCTTTTTGTTTCAGTGTCCTGCAGGCAGCTGCTCAAGGCTTCTGCCCTTTCTTGCAGGTAAGTGCTATATATGTCTTCTTTGGTTGTTTTAGCGAACATTAGGCAGAGTAGGACCTGCCGAATATGGGGTACATTGGCGTTATTGGCAGGCTTATACAATGTATGATCATATAATGCGACTAAATCCCCATGATTTTCATATGTAGTACTTAGTTATGTCTAAGGCTTGTTTTGCCTATCTTTTCTTGTCTTGTTTTAGTTTGTATACCCAGTTCATGTACAGTCCTGTCCTGTCCTGTCCATGTTATGTTCATGTTTCCCTCATGTCTTGTGTACATGTTCTGGTTTTAGCTTCCTATCCTTCTCCGGTTCTGGGTTCTATTAGTTCTGTCTTGTTTCCATGTTTGGTGTCTATCTCTAGTCTTGCCTTGTTTCTGTACTGGATACACTCTTGCTGCAGAGCCTCCCTATTCAGCTCTGGGAGGTCTGCTTAATTCCTGCTCCTAGTTCCTGGGATCCGCATAAGCTGAATCAGGGTTCTGGTTGTAGTTGCACAAACGCTGGTGCTCAACACCAGGGGGCGTGTGCTTACCTTGCACCAGACCCTGCTAATCCACCTCCACACTGTGACTCCTACTCTGAACATCAGGCATACTGGGTCCCAGTCCTTGCACCACCGCCCGGACAGTGTCTGGGTCCCGGGCACCGGACCGCCACCCTGACATATACATATGCTCATTGACATAAAACACAAGCTCACTGATGCACACAAATAGGCTCACTGACAATCTCACTGATATACACAGACAAGCTTATTGGTACACAAATAAATTTAGTACAGACAAACTCTGACACACACAAGCTTAGTACAGACAATCTCACTGTCACACACACATATGCTCACTGACACTCACATGCTCACTACAGACAAGCACACTGACACACATGCTCACTACAGACAAGCTAACACACACATGCTCACTAAAGACAAGCTCACTGTCACACACATGCTCACCACAGACAAGCTCACTGCCACACACACATGTTTCCAACAGACAAGCCCACTGACACACACATGCTCACTACAGACAAGCTCACTGCCGCACACACATAAAAGCTCACTCAGGAGCAGGCACACACACTTACAAGTTCATTCAGGAGCAGACACACACACACATACAAGCTCACTCACTAGCAGCCACACACACACACACACACACATACAAGCTCACTCACTAGCAGCCACACACACATACAAGCTCACCCACTAGCAGCCACACACACTCACACAAGCTCACTCACTAGCAGCCACACACATTCAAGCTCACTCACTAGCAGTGACACACACACGCAAGCTCACTCACTAGCAATTTCCTGGTATCCCGGTGGGCCAGTTCGGCCCTGCTTAGCACTAACAATCAAGTAAGTGTTGGGCAAAAATTCACTGTACCTTTTTTTAAATGCAGAGGCCAGTTCTGCAACTAATGAAAGGTAAATTTTTAGGGCTTAGAAAATAGTTTGCAAATTTTAGTAAAAAAGCACCAGGCAGAGGCACATTGTTAATGTCAAACATGCATCAGTTGTGTTTCACTTTTTATTTTTGGTAGGGAGGGGAGGGGAGGGGGTTACATATTGGGTAATATGACACTAGATTGTTTCCTGATTGCTTTTGACATTGAGCTGGGTAATGTAGCATTCCTGGAGAGGTTCGCTTCTCAGATGTCCGAGGTAATTCAGCTATTTGTCACTCACTGAGAAACACACATACACTCACTAAACAAACACATATACTCTTTGACAGACACACATACAAACACATGTACACTCTCACTGACAAACACATACATACTCTCACACTCACTGAAAAGCACACAAGCACACATACACACTCACTGACACGCACACATACACACTCACTGACAAACACACATACACACACATACTTTCAGTCACAAACACTGTCAGAGTATTTATATCGGCAGACATTTTGTGCTATGATAGAAACTAAAAGTGTATATTCTGAGTCACTCTGAACAGATCAGACTCCATTTTGTTATTCCAAGTTAACAAAAACAAAGAGACACAGGATTTCTTTCTGTAAGACTGGCCTCTTTGCCAGAGCTAAGGAATGCATAGCATAGTATAAACAAGTGATAAGGAAGGGGGTTGGACAGACTGTCTAATGCTAAAAGAATATAATCAAATCTAAACCCAGACAATTGTGACAGAGAAGATTAAATAATTTAATATTTAACTGTCTATATATATAAGGTACCATTGTATGGAAAAGGGTAAACTTAGTTCATGATCTGTCATATCAGAAATTATGGCAGGAATTGCAGACGCTAAGTCTGGACAAAATTTAAGAAACCCTTTGAAATTTTAAATTATGGCGCTATAAAGATAACGCAAAATGACGTCAAAATAGCCACCAGGAAAAGTTAACTCTTTCCTGGATAGGTATGTTTAGTGGGACAAGACTGCCCTCTACAGACCAAATACCTAATTTGCGATCTGGAAGATAACCACACCTCTAGTGCTTCTATTGGGTTATCAACTGATGACGTACAGAGAGTATGGCCCTTTAAAAGTTAAGACAAAGGGAAGATAGAGATACGAGAGAGGGAGGCAAGATATGCAAGAGATGCAAAGGAGAGGAGAGAGGAATTGGAAGTTTGGGGACTCCAACTCGGACAACATCTGAGACTAACACTCTACTCCTAAAACTCTAACACTTAGAATTTACTGACTTTCTAACCAACACCTCCATGCAGAGAGACTACCAATCGGATGAAATATCTACTCAACTGGTAATTATACTGGTTTCATTTAATTAAATTAAATTAATTAAAATGTATTAATAGCATTATATATGACTGGATAAAGCACGGTCAGATTTCCATATTAAGAAATCTTAGTTAACTAAGAATATATAGTTATAAATATTCCATTCTGCAGGTGGAATTAAGAATAATTATATATTGATGTGATATTATCACGTGTTAGCATACCGCTGTTTTATCCAGGTGTATTGATTTGCTCTAAATTAAGATAGATATCTTTTAGACAAATTAAAAATCTGCTTATATAATATTAAATTCTCTTATTGGATGGTTTAAGAAAATGACTAGTGAACTGGTTTAAATGTTATTTTATTTAAAATTACATAAGAGTAGATCTTAACTACCTAGGAGATCTAGCCAGCATTGAAAGGGTTATTCTAACTGTCGGCTAAACTTTACGACCTTACGCTGCACTCTGAGGAATTCTGTTCTTCGCTGTGAAAAGTTTCACTTTCAGTCTGTGGAAGCTAGTCATAAATCGTAGAAGTCTTGACAGATAATGCTATTTAGCCATTGAAACGTAATACCCATTTCTTTGTATTGCATACCATTTTATACTGAATATTCATTGATTATTGTCATGCATGTTACATATATTATTATTAATTATTGGTTATCATAAATAAAATCTATTTTTATATAAACTGTGAATATTATTTATATGGTATACATTTCACTTAACACGATAAACGTTCTTTGGGATCTGAGAATTGAATTAGTGGGCAATTCTCAACTGTTACTATTATTATCCCATAAATATCCCCACATATTGGAGGCACGGTGCTGAGATCGTTTAAGTTGAAATTATATTTCATATATAATAATAATATTGGTGTAATTCATGCAATTTAATCTTGATATAGAAAAGAGTTTTGTATTGAGATTAATCAATAAAATAAAAATAAAAATGGCCAGTGGCAGTGATAAATCTGTAACAGATAATACTGAAATAATTGAAGACCTAAGAAAACATGCTCTAGTTCATATTCATAAACATATGAAAAATGATGCAACCTATGAGGTTTGGTTGAAAAGCATAGAATGGGAAGCTAAACAAACCATTCTAACTGATGAACACATCATCATATATCTTAAAGAAATTGCTGAACAAAAGAACATAGAAAGGAAAATGGCGTACATAATACACTCTTGGCCTTTCTTTATGACAGCACTTCTTAAGGTGTGTGATGAAAACAAGTCACTGAATGCCAAATTGAACACGTACAGTGACGATTTGGGTATTCAAAATGGGAAATACCAAGATTTACTTGCTGAGCATAAAACTCGTCAGGCTGATCATGAAAAAGAAATGAAAGCTTTGATGGATAAATATGCACAGGAAATAAATCAGCTTAAAATGCAATTGGATGAGTATGAAAAGGAGAGTCAGAAATTAGACAGTGAGGTTGGTAGTCATCATTCTGTGCCAAAAAGTTGCACAAAAATGCAAGAAAAGACTATTTGTAAATCCCCTCCTTATTATGATTTTCCCACACCAAACCAGGTTTTCATAAAACAGTCTGTAAGTAAAGATGTGAGTAATTCTAAAAAATCACCTGTGGAACAAGATTCCCCATCTCATGACATTACCAAGCCATCTTGGCAATCTTGGGCAGAACAGTTTGAAAAAGCTGTCTTGGCCAAACTTGAGAGGGAGAGTCCAATTCAAGATGATAGGAATGAAAACAGACATGGTTCTGTACACTGGCAGAACTCTGATGCAGATCAGAATTGTGACAGTGAACAAGAAGCTCAGAGTGATGGGAGTGAAAGTGATTGCACTGTCCACTCTGAAGGCCATGTAACTGATATGCCATCTGCACTGTTGTACGGGTCTAATTCCTCTTCAGCAGACAGATCGCATAGACGTTTACCCAAACACAGAAACAGAGATCGTAAATCAACGACGCCTGTTTATGAAACACCAAAGGTCATCAAATTCCTTAGAGAGACTGTCCCACAATTTTCTAGAGGTTCAGGAAACATATCTGAACATCTGGAAAATTATGATAGAGCAATGAATTCATTGGGTATGTATGATGACATTCACAAGAAATGGTTCATTACATGGACCTTTGATTCAATGTGCCGTGTTTATCTAGAAAGTCTTCAAGCTATACAGTTAATGTCCTGGTCCAAGATGAAATATGAAATAATCATGGAATATGGTAAGTATTAAACCATTGCCTCTGCAAAGAAGGCGCTTTATAACTTAAAGTGCCGTCCAGATCAAAGCCCCAGAGAATTTTTAATAATTCTTAAAAATGCATACTCCGTGGCCCAAAGAAAACCCAGGTATGAAAGCACAGACTTCAAAGATCTGTATTTTCATGCCATGCCGGTAAACATACAAATGAATCTCGCAAGAGATTACGATTGTAAGTTACCATTAGAATGGCTAGTCAGTCAATGCATGAAGTTGTACACTATACACCATGCACATGACGAAAATCAGCCAAAGGTTAAGAAACCTGGTGATAAAATGGTGTCAGAGACTAAAATTCAGTTAGGTTTAGAAACCCAACAGAAAAAGAGGACCTATTCCGAGGTTTTGAAAACACCAAAACCTCAGAAACAGGAAAATGCCAGAAGCAATTCTGCAAATTCCTCTGATAATAACTCTGAAAGATCCAAAGCCAATGGGAATAAACGCCCTGGGTTAATAAGAACCAAGGCAATTCCCAATGGAGAAGGAATCCTCAGGGAAATAGGAGATATGGAAACAGAAATAACCAATCTGCTTCCAATAACTCCCAACAGTCTCAGCCATCCCAACCAAATTCTAATGGGCAAAGACAAAACGGCAATGGGGGAAATAATTTGCGTCGTCAGGTTGGTCAATTGACAGACCAGATGGGCAAATTAATGGAGGGAATGACAAAGATTAACGAAGTCTTTGCCAGAAATCCTTTTTTAGGGATAGCTCCAATTGCAGAACTACCTGTGCAACCGCAGCAACAACAACAGGTGCCGCAGCAATAATAGCCACTGTGACTAAACAGGCTAGGTTATCAGTAGATGTAATGCCTAACCCTGTTTCCTTTCCAGGTACTAACAGTCAAACAAACAATAGTTGTGTTAGAAAACCTATTGCCTATCCCGTCACTTCACTTTCGGGTGAAGGAGGCGCAACGTGTTCCTCTGTTTTTTCATTTCAGCCAAAGGCTAAAGTAGCCCCAGCAACCACTAGTTTCCAGGATCCAGACCTGAAAGGGTTAACTGATGAGATGCCGACCACTAGTTCCCACTTGACAGTTCAAGTTATTCCTAAAAAGGATGGGCCTGTGGGTAAGACTGAGCATTCCTCAGTACAGGTAGAAACTACTGCTGTGACCGGTAATGTATGGAAAACAAGTAATATGTTGACACATTCTAAATTCTTATGTGAATTAGAAGAACATGAAGGAAGGTACTACATGTCTGTAGAAATACAGGATTCGCTACCCCAGCCTTTTAAAGGGTTAATAGATACTGGTTCACAAGCCACTATCTTATCCAATACCTACTTCCAGCAGGTAATGGACTTAGCAACGGATAAGCCGAAGCTAAGAGATTTCCCCAATGCTCTGTTGAGTGTAGGAGGAAATGCCCTTCATGTTATTGGCAATACCTGGTTAAAGTTTAAAATAGGTAACAAAACCTTTAGACACCCGGTGATAGTGGTAGATCTCCCCTATGACCGACTGATTCTGGGTATAGATATACTCAGAAGACTTAACACAATTATTGACTGTGTGAATGGAATTGTATGGTCACAAGCTAAGGTTCCCATAACCTATGAGAAATCACATGTACAATCTGATCGTAACTGCCATGTGATAGAAGAAAGACCTGACTCGATAGAGGTACATTTTAGAAATAGTCAGTCGCCTGACGTGACTATCCTGCAGGTGAATGATGCAATCGCACCTGTAGATGAGCATTCCGTAAGAATTGCTCCAGAGAGGATCCAGAATGTCTCTCTTGAAGGTGATGTTTTAACCATTTCTCTCCACAGGGAGATGTTGAATCTGTAGATCTGGCAGGTCATACTCAATTCCTTGCCAGAATTGAAAGGGTTAATAACAATTTATTCTTTCCTATGCAAATATATGACTTAGGAAGAAGTAGGAATGCAAAGCTGGACTTACAGAGTGAGAACAGCTATATTAGCAGAAGTCTGTTAAGGCAGATCGCTAATCCTAAAATGATCAGGTATGCTTCCCCACATGACAGGTGGATCCAGAATCTGGATGGCGAATCAAAGAGTCACAATGTGATAGCAAAATGTTTACTATCTATTTCCATCGGAAATAAGACAGTCAAACATTTATTCCTAGTGATAGACGAACCTCGCTATCAGGTTTACGTTGGCAATGATGTCATACATCGCTTTGCCATACACCTTGACCTGATTAATTCCAATTTGTGGACAAGGTTAAAAGGTAATCCTTGTGGATACCTTCACGAGGAAAACGCCTTGAAATCAGGACAAATACTCCCATATGCGGTAAGTATCCAAGTTCCTGATGACATAACCATTCCACAGGGGACAAGTAATTTTCTATTACCCCTACAGGTCAAGGAGGGTCAGAGATTGGAAAACTCTGATGCCCTAATCTGTTTATCCAACAGGATACAACAATTAGGGATGGTGGTAACACATACACCAATGGTAAGTATTGGTAAGAATCCCACCTATATCATGGTCAACAATGTTACACCCTATAGTATTACTTTACCAAAAGGAACATTATTAGGTCTAGCATTGGATGTTGAGTACTATACATTTGGTTTCCAAAACCAAATTATAGGCCTCATCCCTGAAGAATACTTAACTGAGGACGAAATTGTCGATCAAATATTCCATTCCTCCCCAGAAGGATTATTTACTATCCTATCTGTGTATCCCTTCAATGTTGAAGAAGGCTCGTGTAAAATCGAAGAAGCATCTATCACCTTCGATCATCCGCTCAATGAGCAGGAATCACAAGAGTATCACAACCAAAGAGGAAAGGTAAGTCAACACCGAACTGACCTAACTTCTAGGCTTGAAGAAGCTTATGAGATAGGCCAGCCTGAAATCTTTCCAGGATTTCAGGAAAGGCTAGAAGAGCAAATATCTTTAGCTGACGGTTGCTCCAACGATGCTGAGCGGCAACAGCTAAAGGAAATCCTTTTGAAATTCCAAGATATTTTTGCCAAAGATTCCTACTACTGTGGGTTAACTAACCTCCACGTAGCCAGAATACAAACTGATCCAAATTTACCACCTGTATTTATCAAACAATATAGACTCCCATTAGCGTCATATGATGGTCTACAAGACATCATTCAGAATTTAAAGGAAAGGGGCATTATACGTCCAGTGCACAGTTCGTATAATAATCCGATCTTGGGAATTCTGAAACCTAATGGACAATGGCGTTTAT
>OW240919.1:96696939-96715127 GCA_933207985.1 Pelobates cultripes | reverse complement strand
AAGCACACAAGCGCCTCTGGTGGCTGTCAATGAGACAGCCACTAGAGGATTAGGGGGAAGGCTTAACCCATTAATAAACATAGCAGTTTCTCTGAAACTGCTATGTTTATAAAAAATGGGTTAACCCTAGAAGGACCTGGCACCCAGACCACTTCATTAAGCTGAAGTGGTCTTGGTGCCTAGAGTGGTCCTTTAAGTATTCCAGAGCATACTATGCAGATATAATGTCCAGTTCTAAAGACATGCTGTAACGGAGCTCCAGTACTCCGACCGAGTACCTCCGCCAAGTCTGCTTCCTTGTAGCTATCAGGGACCCTAAAACACTTCAGACCCAGACGCCGAGGCTTGACTGGGATCACTTAGGGCCTTTTCCACCCTGGACCAAACACCAGACGACACATGGTGAAGGTTAAACAGCAACTCTTTAATGAAACAGCACACATAGTTTAAGCCCCCAACAGCCTCATTTACATACAATAGGTTACATAGATTACTATAGTACAAGGAAGGGTGGGGTCAGACAATAGCAAGGGCTGATGGGAGATTGAGGAGGGACAGAGCAGCTAGATTAAACTGGTCTGGCAGTGTCCCTGGGACAACACCCTGCTGGGGAAACAATATGACAGGAAAAAGGAGGGAGTGAGAGATGCACAGACCAGCAATACATTCAACATACCCTGCACAAATAATAGGCACAATGTGACAAAACACAAAAGGAATTTGGGAGCCCACTCATAGTGTCTGTCTTTCATCAGTAATGTTCACTGTTCCTAAAAGGTTTCTATATTTTGTAGTGGTGCAACCAGGAATAAAAATAGATTTTATCAAAAATTTTATTATGCATTGAATGCTACATATTTAACACTATAATGGTGCAAAATATATATATTTTTTCATGTATCATATAAAGCTGAAAAAAAGAAAGAAAAAAAAAGAAATTTGTTTCATAAGTACTCACCACCCTCTTACGTTGAGTCACTTCTTGGCAGTACTTTATTTAGCCGCAGTTAGACTTCTGGGGTATGTCATTAGTCTACCCAGTTTAAAGAGTACTGTTGGCAAATGCAAGTTTTTCTGGGCATACATTTTTATCCCAATCCTGATTGGTAATTCGCTATCATGGATGCATTTGGTTCTTTAATGCCTAAAAAGTCTGGGGCCTTACATAAACAGGTGTATCACCTAATATACTAATTACATAAAAGGGGGCACCCTTCATTTAATTATGGCAATAGAACTAATTGGGGGTTCCATGGTAATGGGGTTTAATATGCAACCAACAAATGTTTGATTTTATTGTTTAATTAACTTTTAGAACGCAATAAAAAATAATAATTTTGTTGTGAGAACAGTGGTTGACTGGCCCCTGTATTGTGATCCAAATATGTCTTGCTACATCATATGTTCATTACGGGTAGACAATTAAAAAATGCACAATTAAATGTGCTCCATTCATTCTAAATCTATAGTAAATATTTAACAAATAACATGAGCACACAGTATATTTTTTTCTGTTTCTCCATGTCCATATACCATGTTTAATGACAGAAACTGGCAGAAATTAGAAATAGTGATCAACAGGTAGCCAAGTTGGAGACATTCGGTTACCAAACAGAACAGGGTTAATTTCTGCAGTTAATTTTTACATCTCACGCCACACAAACATGTATTATTAAATACAGGGGGTAAACAAACATAACATCCCAAATCAATGTCTATAAAACACAATCCTCTTTATTTCCAACAGAATTCAATAAAAAAATTTGTTTTATAGAATATACTTTAGAGCAGAAACACCTTTCTAAATGTTTATTTATTTATTTATTTATTTTTGCTGTGCTTCTAATCATGAGATTTCTATATAAGAAAATTCATCATTGCTATACATTTATAAAAAGGTGAAAATGTGTTGAACATATCCAGCCAGGATCTACTTCCACTATCACTGTTACAATACTTACACCTTTAATATCTATACTTGCACTGTCCATGAATACGTTTTGCATAAGTAGTGTAAGAGAATGAACTGGCAGTGTTCACATCATGTGCACTATTACTAGCAGAACAAATGCAAAAGAGTGTGTTAAAACTGTGGCTCTGATAATATTGATGAATGCGCATGTGCCAAGAAGGTGAGCAATATTGAATTTGATCTCAAGCCCCTGAAAAGCATCTTTAAAAAACCTTTGATCTGAGCCCCCAAGCACCCATAGTGCACTGATGCTGCAGCTAAAGAATTATTATCTGAAGATGACCTACAAGAAAGGATAAGAGGATGTACACTGCTGACTTCTTGTCTAGAGCAGCTCTAAATCAGGTACGAATCAAACGAGACACTTCAGACTATCAAATATTCAGCAGCAAAGGAGCAGAAATCTTTAGCACACTAGAGCAGAATTATTTCATTTTTACGTTTAATTCAAGACACAATAAATAAAAATAAAAAGGGAAACGTTAACAAAAAAAGAGAAATTAGGGAAAACTCTCCCACGCAAACATGGAAGAAGACATACATACATGGTGATTTTTGCCATTTGTTTCTGCTAGAAAATTTGTAAAACATTAAAAAAAAAAGTGAGAATGTTAAAATCTAAAGAACAAATATATATCAATAATTTCAAAGACTAACAATATATCTTTGGTTTCAACGACACGTATAAGACTGTAAGTCTATTGAGTATATCGGGAAAGAAACTGAGCCAAAAGCGTTATCTCTACATTCTATCTCCAGAACACTGGCAAGTGTCTCAATATATAATGTTGAGCAAAATGTTATACTATATCAAGACGTATAGTGATAGGTCATTTGAATTTTCATTCAAAGACAAGTCTCAGCAGAAAATGTCCCATGAGTCACATTTAACATTTGATTATGCTCCACTGAGCTTGGCTCAGAGCTGAGAGGGCAAGGATTGGGACCAGGCGGAACCCTGGTAGGAAGATAAACCACTATTAAACAATTTGAGTGCTTACTACTTATTTTGGGGTGGATGGCAGGGCACTCCTAGCACCATAACCACTACATTGTGCAGTATTGTTTATGGTACTTGCACTGTTACTTTAAATTTGAATCTGTAGAGCAGAATACCGTATCTATTATATATTTACAGTAGTGAGTTTGGATTTTAAATAAATGATGGATAATAATTGCACTCAACCTAAAACACCAGTCTTTATCTGCTTCCCCATATGTACCAGACAAGCATCATTTCAGATTCTTACATCTGACAGTCAGGCTGTGTATTCGTCGTCTCCTTTCCAAGCTCAGTTTGCTAAATTATTCACCTACTAGTTAAGACAGTGCAAATTTGCAATCATTTGAATAACATTTGTCTTTTTGACCTGACACGTTGATGAAATGAATGCATAAAGTGGGAAAAAAAAATCAGGAAGGTAGAGGCAGAGAGAGAGAGACTCAAGGATTTTGACAGTTGAAGAGCTCTAAATTAAATATACAGCATTTTATATTAATTTTATACAATTACTTTAAATCATCTTGTTGTAAGATTTTGGGTAATTAAATAACTTGCCATAAAAATCATGCATGAAGGTGCTGGCCTTTTGGATTTCAGAATTAATACCTGTTTTCCATTTTGGGTAGTTGACCCAAAAAGAATATGCCAGCTCTCAGAAGTGTAACCCCTCCATTCATGGTATCCTCGTTCCTTTAATTAAAGTCAATCAAAATTGTTTCTTTAAAAATGCTGATCAATTTGAGTGTACTGTTGAAACACATAAGACACAAAGATAAACTTCATACTCAGGGCCGCCTTAACAGCATTATAGGCCCCTCGGGCAAAGCAGTGCACTAAGGCCCTGTTTACACAACCACTCACATGAATAAAAATGTAAATTATCAATAAAATTAAGCTTATATTTGTTGGTACCTCCAACAAAATCAGTGTCTAAACATTAAAAACCATGCTGCACAGTAGAGATTAATCCACACAAACATTTGGACAATATAACATAAACGTTGAAGTTGAAAACAAAAACTTAAAATGGTACTTAGTTGATAAATTATACGGCCAGAGATGGCATAGTATGACATTACTATTAATTATTTTTTTGTTAATCAATTGTTTAACACACTTGAATAAAAGGGTTTGAAGGTTCTGAATAAAACTCCCGGAATAATATACTAAAAAGTTTGCAAGTCTATGGGGCCCCTATGATGCCCATTGTGCCAATGCGTTAAGATGGCTCTGATCATACTTACCTGGTCAGTTTGCCAGCGATGCATCAATGGGTACTATTCTGGCCCTAAAGGTAGTGTGTCATCCCATCTCCAAGAATGAAAGACTGCCCTGCAAATTGGCCAAGCTGCTGAAGAGCTGAAAATAACCTGAAATGCCCTGTAATTATTGTCTAGGACAAAACTGCACTTTTCCTGGAAATAAAATCCAGGAAGGATGAACAAAATGATCTAATAGACTTATTATCACTAATCACAAATGAAATAAGTTGAGGTTACTTATTAAAGACTCCACCAAGTTCTCTGGAAGAAAAAGATCCAACTGACCACAGACAGCAGGAGCTAGAACAATGTAAACTTTATCACAAGACATGTACATGGCGCTGCATCATGGGGGGGGGGCGCACAGTCCAACGCATTTCAGACTTAACAGGATCCTGTGAGTAAGGAGTGCTCAAGTAGTGCCGTAATCAGCTGTGTCCCTCGTTGTCTATTTCAAATGTTGGGATGTATATACATTTTTACTACTTGCTGAGCAAAGATGTCTAAACTTTCCAGTTAGTTTTAAAACATAAATTTGGGACTCAGCAGTCTTTTAATAACATAAACATAATTTGTTATCTATAAATCTATGATCATTTACTACTAAATAATCTAATTATTCATCTGTCACTATTCTATAATCCAATGCATTTGTTAAAATGCAATGTTTTCCCAGCTGCATTATTGATCACTTAATGTATATTAAACAAAGCCGAGAACCACAGACTTCCCAGAAACATGAAGTACAAAGGCCATACACCATATTTTGTCAAGTACGCCTAACATAATTATACCTTGTAAAATGGCTTACTTAATCACAGTGTACATGTCTACTAAGGCTGGTAATTAAATGAGTTAATTCTAAACTGACTTAAATACCAAATATTTTTTAAATTAAAGAAAATATCAAAACCTATAACACCTAAAAGCATAGATTACATTTATTAAACATGGAATACAGGTCATTTGGAGGGAGTTTAATTTTTAGGCCAAAATATCAGATTTAGAAAAATTCTGTATGTCTGCGTTTCCCAATTGGCGTTCCGTGTTTCAGGAAACAAAATGGCCACCGCTGATAATTGAGACGGGCAGCAAGGGAGCACTCTCCCCTGCTCAGATCCCTCGTGCGCACCGCAGTGATGCCGGAGCTGGAATAGGACGTCACTCTGGCCCCGGCATCACTAAAAGGCGCGCGAGGGATCTGAGCAGGAAGATCACTGCTCCCTCACTGCCCGCCCTGCACGCCCGCACTCCAGCTGCTCAGCCCAGCAGCCCCATTGGACCCCAGGGACAACACGCCAGCCGCTCAGCCCAGCAGCGCCACTGGACCCCGTGGACCGCACGCCAGCTGCTCAGCCCAGCAGCCCCACTGGAACCCATGGAAATAGAGACTCCATGCCAGCACACCCAAAGGTAGGGAGGCTGGGTGGAGTGAAATTTAAAAAAATAAATAAATTGTGTGTGAGTCTATTAAAGAGTTGTATTTGTGTTTGTCACTGAGTGTGTGTGTGTATGTGTGTTTCACACTGAGAGTGTATGTGTCTGTCAGAGTGTGTATGTGTGTGTGTGTGTGTGTGTATGTGTGTCACTGAAAGTATGTGTGCTTGTCAGTGAGTGTGTGTGTATGTGTTTGTCAGTGAGTTTGTATGTGTGCGTATGTGTGTTTGTGACTGAAAGTATGTGTGTGTATGTGTGTT
The DNA here is from genome assembly GCA_933207985.1 of Pelobates cultripes. Taxonomy (NCBI): domain Eukaryota; kingdom Metazoa; phylum Chordata; class Amphibia; order Anura; family Pelobatidae; genus Pelobates; species Pelobates cultripes. Next base: position 96,709,193 of record OW240919.1, on the reverse strand, counting down.
TGTCAGTGAGTGTGTATGTGTGCGTGTCAGTGAGTGTGTATGTGTGCTTGTGTGCTTGTCAGTGAGTGTGAGAGTATGTATGTGTTTGTCAGTGAGAGTGTACATGTGTTTGTATGTGTGTCTGTCAAAGAGTATATGTGTTTGTTTAGTGAGTGTATGTGTGTTTCTCAGTGAGTGACAAATAGCTGAATTACCTCGGACATCTGAGAAGTGAACCTCTCCAGGAATGCTACATTACCCAGCTCAATGTCAAAAGCAATCAGGAAACAATCTAGTGTCATATTACCCAATATGTAACCCCCTACCCTCCCCTCCCTACCAAAAATAAAAAGTGAAACACAACTGATGCATGTTTGACATTAACAATGTGCCTCTGCCTGGTGCTTTTTTACTAAAATTTGCAAACTATTTTCTAAGCCCTAAAAATTTACCTTTCATTAGTTGCAGAACTGGCCTCTGCATTTAAAAAAAGGTACAGTGAATTTTTGCCCAACACTTACTTGATTGTTAGTGCTAAGCAGGGCCGAACTGGCCCACCGGGATACCAGGAAATTGCTAGTGAGTGAGCTTGCGTGTGTGTGTCACTGCTAGTGAGTGAGCTTGAATGTGTGTGGCTTAATTCCACCTGCAGAATGGAATATTTATAACTATATATTCTTAGTTACTAAGATTTCTTAATATGGAAATCTGACCGTGCTTTATCCAGTCATATATAATGCTATTAATACATTTTAATTAATTTAATTTAATTAAATGAAACCAGTATAATTACCAGTTGAGTAGATATTTCATCCGATTGGTAGTCTCTCTGCATGGAGGTGTTGGTTAGAAAGTCAGTAAATTCTAAGTGTTAGAGTTTTAGGAGTAGAGTGTTAGTCTCAGATGTTGTCCGAGTTGGAGTCCCCAAACTTCCAATTCCTCTCTCCTCTCCTTTGCATCTCTTGCATATCTTGCCTCCCTCTCTCGTATCTCTATCTTCCCTTTGTCTTAACTTTTAAAGGGCCATACTCTCTGTACGTCATCAGTTGATAACCCAATAGAAGCACTAGAGGTGTGGTTATCTTCCAGATCGCAAATTAGGTATTTGGTCTGTAGAGGGCAGTCTTGTCCCACTAAACATACCTATCCAGGAAAGAGTTAACTTTTCCTGGTGGCTATTTTGACGTCATTTTGCGTTATCTTTATAGCGCCATAATTTAAAATTTCAAAGGGTTTCTTAAATTTTGTCCAGACTTAGCGTCTGCAATTCCTGCCATAATTTCTGATATGACAGATCATGAACTAAGTTTACCCTTTTCCATACAATGGTACCTTATATATATAGACAGTTAAATATTAAATTATTTAATCTTCTCTGTCACAATTGTCTGGGTTTAGATTTGATTATATTCTTTTAGCATTAGACAGTCTGTCCAACCCCCTTCCTTATCACTTGTTTATACTATGCTATGCATTCCTTAGCTCTGGCAAAGAGGCCAGTCTTACAGAAAGAAATCCTGTGTCTCTTTGTTTTTGTTAACTTGGAATAACAAAATGGAGTCTGATCTGTTCAGAGTGACTCAGAATATACACTTTTAGTTTCTATCATAGCACAAAATGTCTGCCGATATAAATACTCTGACATAACCCCCCTTTAGTGCATTTCATAGCCAAAATTAATTTAGCTTATGAATAAGCACTATAGAAGTTACCAGACATATTGTGCAATCACATCATTTCTAACATAGGCCCGTGCATGGAATGAACATTTTTGTATATATTTGTACCTGTAAGAGTTTTGAACTTTACACTTAGTACAATCAACCATAATATCATTATTACATATTACATTATTTTCATTTGAAAAATGTCTTTGAGAATTACATATGGTATGGTCAATAAAAAGCAAATCTCCATACGTTCCGGATCAATTAAGAGAGGTATAGCGCTCCCCATCTCAAAGGCCAGATTTAATTGCATAGGCTCAATTGTCTCTCCATCCACATTGGCAAGCATCGCATGAACAATATCCTTGGATACAAAGTACAGAGGTATGCGTCCCCCTGCCAATTCGATCATTCCAGTTTGCACTTCGTCAAGAAAAGCAAGTGTGTGGAACAATATTGGGTCATGCAGAAATAGAAGTTCACGCTTAAATAAGTCATGACTTTGGTGCAACTCAGTGGATTTGGCAATTAACTCCGAATGCAAATTCGTTGTGACAACTGTGTCTTCCACAATAGTTAACACGTCTTGGAGAAGTGTTCTTTGCTGATTTATCACCTGATGAATATCGTTAATGTGTTGCTTTAGCGTATAGATTTCCATATCCATCTTTTGGACAGTAATAGAGTTGGCTGCAGACATTCCAGTTGCGACAACTGCACCGACAGTGGCACAAACTAATGCAACAATTATAGCGGTGAGGAACCTTTTGGGTCGGTTGCTCATCGGAATAGAACTGGATACAAATGGTTTCCGGGCTTGCTCCAAGATGTTTCGCACACGGTCCTGTGCTCTTTGGAGGTGCATCTGGTACCAAGTCTGTAACTCAGGAAGCTGCATCGATGAAATGTTGTATGCCTTCTCGATGGAAATCTTGGGGTCCAAGCTGACGAACACACGTCGGGTCAGGATCCTCTTCTCTGTTAAGATGAACCCTGGTGTCTCTTGAATCAGGATGCCGGAGGATGGTCCCATCTCTGCGATCGGGTCGGTCCGTAGCTCTTGGCACAGGAGCAGTACGATCCAGAAACACGCCACATCCTTCTTGGACATCTTTCGACAGTCACGGATCAGGAACTCGTTTCAGACTTATCTACTAATGATTCAAGGTTTGTTAAGCATACAAACTTATAACAGTGTGACATCACTTGGCCTAGGACAACACATTATTACGATTCATCAACATATGTATTCTGTCTAATTCTATTTTTATAACTTCATCCCTCACTACATTTATTACTGACTTTTCAGCAATTTGCCTATAGCAGTTAAACAAGCTAGTAACCTGCTTATAAAATGTAGTTATTGGATGGTTAGGAAATGGTTAATGACATGAACGTACATGAGATCATGGCACATCACAACAATTCACATCATACGATACCACGTGAATCAAGCATTCATCCAGGTTAGTCGTTCACCCTTCTGCGTCTGAATCCACACCTATAATCCTTAATTGAGATTTAGGATGACAAGCACGCAACTGGTTAATGTGAACCCACTTTTCAATAAAATCACCATCCTTAGGAATTCTTATCTTGTACGCTACTGGGGAAATTTTGTCAATGATGACATATGGCCCTTTCCAAGAAGGTAAAAATTTCTTTTCCTTGACTTGATTTCGCGCAAAGTTATACAGATAGACTTGATCTGTGATTTCATATTCCTTTTTCGTGGTTTTTAGATCGTAATAGGTCTTAACCCCTGTCGCTGCTTTTTCTAGATTCTTTTGGGCAAAAGCAAATGCATGCTGTAAATGCTTGCGCAAATCTTCGATATACTGATGCGTAGTGGCAGCATTGACCAAGTTATGATCTGAAGTACGATATAGTAAATGCTGTGGTAAAACCATCTTTCTTCCTGTCATCAATTCAAAAGGTGACAATTTGGTAGCAGTGCTAGGTGTAGCTCTAATCGCCATTAAAACTAGGGGCAATTTAATGTCCCAGTCTTTACCAGACTCCTTAACATACTTCTTCAGAATATTAACGATAGACTGGTTATATCGCTCTACCCCCCCGCTAGACGCAGCGCGGTATGCAATATGTAGCTTTCGTTTAACACCTAGAATGTTCCACATCTTAGCCATTACTTCGCTGGTAAAATGACTACCTCTGTCTGACTCAATTCTTTGAGGTAAACCGAACCTGGAAAAGACATGGTTAATCAACAAAGTGGCGCACACGGTACTCGTGTTCTCTTTACAAGGCAAACATTCTATCCACTTTGTGTACATACATGTAACAGTTAACATGTATTTGTTACCTCTTGAAGATCTTGTTACAGGACCTATAAAGTCAATTTGAATATCAGACCAGGGTAATGACACCCCCCTCTTCTGAAGTGGTGCACGATGGGTTGGACCATGGGGTTGATATTGCGGACAAATCAAGCATCCCTGACAGTATGTCTTAACATCCCTTAACATGTGTGGCCAATATGCATAATCACGCAATATCTCATATGTGATCTTATCACCACGATGCCCAGATGTAGGTGCATCATGTGCGTGTTGGAGCATTAACCCTCTGTATACAGTTGGGACTACCCATTGTTGTATACCATGTTTAGAAGTTCTGACCAGTAACCCATCCATGATACTAAATTGGACTTTATATCTCATCAAGATTCGTAAATCTTCATTATCTTTGCAATCCTCATCTGTGATGGGATTGGCAGTAGGGTCTTCTATATGTCTATAGAATATGCCTATGACGGGATCGTTCTTTTGATTAGTAATCAGGTCCTCACTAGGAGCTTCTTGACTCCATTGCACGACATTTAAGTCGGCATTATCTCTAGCCTGCCGTCTAGTTATGGCTTCAACATGAATTGAACCCATAAGATCATCAATGTTTAGGGTTTCACCATTGATGGCAGCTTGTTTTGCCAGTGAATCGGCTAAGTCATTACCATCCTTGTCAATACCTTCTATTTTAGAATGGCCTTTGGTTTTCTTCCAATATATGGTTAAACCATTTTCCTTAACCAACTCATCGATTTTACAAAACAATTTCCCATGTTTAACAGGTTTGTTATTGCTTTTCAGCATTTGGTTACGTTTCCAGCTAGGCAGATATTCACGAAACTGTTGCGAACATAGTTGGAATCAGTTATAATAACAATTTCTTTGATACCATATTCTATTGCCATTTGAATGGTCTTATATACTGCACAGAGTTCGGCTATCTGACTGCTTTTGGGACCAATATTGTATCCTATAGATACATTGGGATAATCACCTGTCCAGGCGATTCCGATACCTGCAACTAACTTCCGTTCTGCACCAACGACGTGGTGATATGAACAACCATCAATGTATACCCACGGTAGTGGTCGACAGTATTCCTCGTCATAAACTTTATAAGGAGATAGCAGTTGCTCTTCTAGGAAGTCATCTCCGGTGTCATTATCATCCAGAGATGGAGCAGTACAGTTATGTAATTCTGCTAAACCTTGGGCAACTGGGCTTCTCTTATTATGTTTATAACGGACTTCTAACGGCCATCCCTGTAAGGATAGAGTCCATGCAGTAATCCGACTGTTAGAGAGATTACCGTCTCTAATTCTTTCACTCTGCAGATACTGTAGAGGTTGGTGAGCTGTTTCTACAATTATTTTCTCACCTTGGATATAGCTACGAAAATTTTGTAGTGCCCAGACAGTCGACAATAACGCCTTCTCACACGTGTTGAATTTAACTTCAACAGGTGACAAAGTCTTGCTAGCATATGCAATAACTTTGTTTAAACTGTCCTGCTTCTGATACAGAACAGCACTTATGCTTAAATCGGTATAACCTGTCTCCAGATAGAAGGGTTTACCCCCTCTGGGTATGCTAAACAGGGTGCCTGAGTGAGCTTCCTCCTCAGTTCACTTACCGCTTGGTCCTGAGGCTCCCCCCAGTTCCAGGTAGTTTCCTTTTTAAGCAGGTGTAAGAGTGGTTTAGTTATTTCTGCATAGTTATCTATAAACTTACTGGAATAGTTAGTTATACCAAGGAACGATCTTAATTCCCTGATGTTTGAAGGTGTTTTAGCCTTTAGTACGGCTTCAACCTTCTTCCTCTGGGGATTTAATCCTTCAGAAGTTACCTCATGTCCGAGGAAATTGACATGGGTGCGACACCATTGTGCCTTTTGTAAAGACAGTTTAATCCCTGCCTCTCTTAACTGAGTGAGAACATGTCTAATCTCTAAGATATGCTTATCAAAGGAAGTGCTTTTCAGCAAGACATCGTCGACATATGATAACGTTCCTCTCTCGAGTGCGTCAGGCATAGCTTTATGCATGAACACAGCGAATTCATGACCAGAGTTTATATAACCGAAAGGCATACGGGTCCAGGTATACTGCTGCTTTCCAAATGTGAAGGCCAATTTGTATTGGTCTTCATTATGGACTGGTACAGTCCAATATCCCTGCGCACAGTCAATGGCAGTGAATATTTTGGATCCCTGCATTTGTACCAAACATTGGTCTATGTATGGCTTGGCCAACCAGACATATAGACGCGTTTATTTAGCTGTCGTAAGTCAGCGCATAAACGCCATTGTCCATTAGGTTTCAGAATCCCCAAGATTGGATTATTATACGAACTGTGCACTGGACGTATAATGCCCCTTTCCTTTAAATTCTGAATGATGTCTTGTAGACCATCATATGACGCTAATGGGAGTCTATATTGTTTGATAAATACAGGTGGTAAATTAGGATCAGTTTGTATTCTGGCTACGTGGAGGTTAGTTAACCCACAGTCGTAGGAATCTTTGGCAAAAATATCTTGGAATTCCAAAAGGATTTCCTTTAGCTGTTGTCGCTCAGCATCGTTGGAGCAACCGTCAGCTAAAGATATTTGCTCTTCTAGCCTTTCCTGAAATCCTGGAAAGATTTCAGGCTGGCCTATCTCATAAGCTTCTTCAAGCCTAGAAGTTAGGTCAGTTCGGTGTTGACTTACCTTTTCTCTTTGGTCGAGATACTCTTGTGATTCCTGCTCATTGAGCGGATGATCGAAGGTGATAGATGCTTCTTCGATTTTACACGAGCCTTCTTCAACATTGAAGGGATACACAGATAGGATAGTGAATAATCCTTCTGGGGAGGAATGGAATATTTGATCGACAATTTCGTCCTCAGTTAAGTATTCTTCAGGGATGAGGCCTATAATTTGGTTTTGGAAACCAAATGTATAGTACTCAGCATCCAATGCTAGACCTAATAATGTTCCTTTTGGTAAAGTAATACTATTGGGTGTAACATTGTTGACCATGATATAGGTGGGATTCTTACCAATACTTACCATTGGTGTATGTGTTACCACCATCCCTAATTGTTGTATCCTGTTGGATAAACAGATTAGGGCATCAGAGTTTTCCAATCTCTGACCCTCCTTGACCTGTAGGGGTAATAGAAAATTACTTGTCCCCTGTGGAATGGTTATGTCATCAGGAACTTGGATACTTACCGCATATGGGAGTATTTGTCCTGATTTCAAGGCGTTTTCCTCGTGAAGGTATCCACAAGGATTACCTTTTAACCTTGTCCACAAATTGGAATTAATCAGGTCAAGGTGTATGGCAAAGCGATGTATGACATCATTGCCAACGTAAACCTGATAGCGAGGTTCGTCTATCACTAGGAATAAATGTTTGACTGTCTTATTTCCGATGGAAATAGATAGTAAACATTTTGCTATCACATTGTGACTCTTTGATTCGCCATCCAGATTCTGGATCCACCTGTCATGTGGGGAAGCATACCTGATCATTTTAGGATTAGCGATCTGCCTTAACAGACTTCTGCTAATATAGCTGTTCTCACTCTGTAAGTCCAGCTTTGCATTCCTACTTCTTCCTAAGTCATATATTTGCATAGGAAAGAATAAATTGTTATTAACCCTTTCAATTCTGGCAAGGAATTGAGTATGACCTGCCAGATCTACAGATTCAACATCTCCCTGTGGAGAGAAATGGTTAAAACATCACCTTCAAGAGAGACATTCTGGATCCTCTCTGGAGCAATTCTTACGGAATGCTCATCTACAGGTGCGATTGCATCATTCACCTGCAGGATAGTCACGTCAGGTGACTGACTATTTCTAAAATGTACCTCAATCGAGTCAGGTCTTTCTTCTATCACATGGCAGTTACGATCAGATTGTACATGTGATTTCTCATAGGTTATAGGAACCTTAGCTTGTGACCATACAATTCCATTCACACAGTCAATAATTGTGTTAAGTCTTCTGAGTATATCTATACCCAGAATCAGTCGGTCATAGGGGAGATCTACCACTATCACCGGGTGTCTAAAGGTTTTGTTACCTATTTTAAACTTTAACCAGGTATTGCCAATAACATGAAGGGCATTTCCTCCTACACTCAACAGAGCATTGGGGAAATCTCTTAGCTTCGGCTTATCCGTTGCTAAGTCCATTACCTGCTGGAAGTAGGTATTGGATAAGATAGTGGCTTGTGAACCAGTATCTATTAACCCTTTAAAAGGCTGGGGTAGTGAATCCTGTATTTCTACAGACATGTAGTACCTTCCTTCATGTTCTTCTAATTCACATAAGAATTTAGAATGTGTCAACATATTACTTGTTTTCCATACATTACCGGTCACAGCAGTAGTTTCTACCTGTACTGAGGAATGCTCAGTCTTACCCACAGGCCCATCCTTTTTAGGAATAACTTGAACTGTCAAGCGGGAACTAGTGGTCGGCATCTCATCAGTTAACCCTTTCAGGTCTGGATCCTGGAAACTAGTGGTTGCTGGGGCTACTTTAGCCTTTGGCTGAAATGAAAAAACAGAGGAACACGTTGCGCCTCCTTCACCCGAAAGTGAAGTGACGGGATAGGCAATAGGTTTTCTAACACAACTATTGTTTGTTTGACTGTTAGTACCTGGAAAGGAAACAGGGTTAGGCATTACATCTACTGATAACCTAGCCTGTTTAGTCACAGTGGCTATTATTGCTGCGGCACCTGTTGTTGTTGCTGGGTTTGCACAGGTAGTTCTGCAATTGGAGCTATCCCTAAAAAGGATTTCTGGCAAAGACTTCGTTAATCTTTGTCATTCCCTCCATTAATTTGCCCATCTGGTCTGTCAATTGACCAACCTGACGACGCAAATTATTTCCCCCATTGCCGTTTTGTCTTTGCCCATTAGAATTTGGTTGGGATGGCTGAGACTGTTGGGAGTTATTGGAAGCAGATTGGTTGTTTCTGTTTCCATATCTCCTATTTCCCTGAGGATTCCTTCTCCATTGGGAATTGCCTTGGTTCTTATTAACCCAGGGGCGTTTATTCCCATTGGCTTTGGATCTTTCAGAGTTATTATCAGAGGAATTTGCAGAATTGCTTCTGGCATTTTCCTGTTTCTGAGGTTTTGGAGTTTTCAAAACCTCGGAATAGGTCCTCTTTTTCTGTTGGGTTTCTAAACCTAACTGAATTTTAGTCTCTGACACCATTTTATCACCAGGTTTCTTAACCTTTGGCTGATTTTCGTCATGTGCATGGTGTATAGTGTACAACTTCATGCATTGACTGACTAGCCATTCTAATGGTAACTTACAATCGTAATCTCTTGCGAGATTCATTTGTATGTTTACCGGCATGGCATGAAAATACAGATCTTTGAAGTCTGTGCTTTCATACCTGGGTTTTCTTTGGGCCACGGAGTATGCATTTTTAAGAATTATTAAAAATTCTCTGGGGCTTTGATCTGGACGGCACTTTAAGTTATAAAGCGCCTTCTTTGCAGAGGCAATGGTTTAATACTTACCATATTCCATGATTATTTCATATTTCATCTTGGACCAGGACATTAACTGTATAGCTTGAAGACTTTCTAGATAAACACGGCACATTGAATCAAAGGTCCATGTAATGAACCATTTCTTGTGAATGTCATCATACATGCCCAATGAATTCATTGCTCTATCATAATTTTCCAGATGTTCAGATATGTTTCCTGAACCTCTAGAAAATTGTGGGACAGTCTCTCTAAGGAATTTGATGACCTTTGGTGTTTCATAAACAGGCGTCGTTGATTTACGATCTCTGTTTCTGTGTTTGGGTAAACGTCTATGCGATCTGTCTGCTGAAGAGGAATTAGACCCGTACAACAGTGCAGATGGCATATCAGTTACATGGCCTTCAGAGTGGACAGTGCAATCACTTTCACTCCCATCACTCTGAGCTTCTTGTTCACTGTCACAATTCTGATCTGCATCAGAGTTCTGCCAGTGTACAGAACCATGTCTGTTTTCATTCCTATCACCTTGAATTGGACTCTCCCTCTCAAGTTTGGCCAAGACAGCTTTTTCAAACTGTTCTGCCCAAGATTGCCAAGATGGCTTGGTAATGTCATGAGATGGGGAATCTTGTTCCACAGGTGATTTTTTAGAATTACTCACATCTTTACTTACAGACTGTTTTATGAAAACCTGGTTTGGTGTGGGAAAATCATAATAAGGAGGGGATTTACAGATAGTCTTTTCTTGCATTTTTGTGCAACTTTTTGGCACAGAATGATGACTACCAACCTCACTGTCTAATTTCTGACTCTCCTTTTCATACTCATCCAGTTGCATTTTAAGCTGATTTATTTCCTGTGCATATTTATCCATCAAAGCTTTCATTTCTTTTTCATGATCAGCCTGACGAGTTTTATGCTCAGCAAGTAAATCTTGGTATTTCCCATTTTGAATGCCCACATCGTCACTGTACGTGTCCAATTTGGCATTCAGTGACTTGTTTTCATCACACACCTTAAGAAGTGCTGTCATAAAGAAAGGCCAAGAGTGTATTATGTACGCCATTTTCCTTTCTATGTTCTTTTGTTCAGCAATTTCTTTAAGATATATGATGATGTGTTCATCAGTTAGAATGGTGTGTTTAGCTTCCCATTCTATACTTTTCAACCAAACCTCATAGGTTGCATCATTTTTCATATGTTTATGAATATGAACTAGAGCATGTTTTCTTAGGTCTTCAATTATTTCAGTATTATCTGTTACAGATGTATCACTGCCACTGGCCATTTTTATTTTTATTTTATTGATTAATCTCAATACAAAACTCTTTTCTATATTAAGATTAAATTGCATGAATTACACCAATATTATTATTATATATGAAATACAATTTCAACTTAAACGATCTCAGCACCGTGCCTCCAATATGTAGGGATATTTATGGGATAATAATAGTAAACAGTTGAGAATTGCCCACTATTTCAATTCTCAGATCCCAAAGAACGTTTATCGTGTTAAGTGGAATGTATTTCATATAATTGATATCACAATGTATAAAAATAGATTTTTATTTATAATGACAATAATTAACAAATAATATTATGTAACATGCATGACAATAATCAATGAATATTCAGTATAAATTGGTATGCAATACAAAGGAATGGGTATTACGTTTCAATGGCTAAACGGCATTTTCTGTCAAGAATTCTGACGATTTATGAGGTATCCTTAACACAGACTTAAGTGAAACTTTTCACAGCGAAGAACAGAATTCCTCAGAGTGCAGCGTAAGGTCGTAAAGTTTAGCAGACAGTTAGAATAACCCTTTCAATGCTGGCTAGATCTCCTAGGTAGTTAAGATCTATTCTTATGTAATTTTAAATAAAATAACATTTAATCCAGTTCATTAGTCATTTTCTTAAAATCATCCAATAAGAGAATTTACCATTATATAAGCAGATTTTTAATTTGTCTAAAAGATATCTATCTTAATTTAGAGCAAATCAATACACCTGGATAAGAACAGCGGTATGCTAACACGTGATAATATCACATCAATATATAATTATTCTTAATTCCACCTGCAGAATGGAATGTTTATAACTATATATTCTTAGTTAACTAAGATTTCTTAATATGGAAATCTGACCGTGCTTTATCCAGTCATATATAATGCTATTAATACATTTTAATTAATTTAATTTAATTAAATGAAACCAGTATAATTACCAGTTGAGTAGATATTTCATCTGATTGGTAGTCTCTCTGCATGGAGGTGTTGGTTAGAAAGTCAGTAAATTCTAAGTGTTAGAGTTTTAGGAGTAGAGTGTTAGTCTCAGATGTTGTCCGAGTTGGAGTCCCCAAACTTCCAATTCCTCTCTCCTCTCCTTTTTCTTTGCATCTCTTGCATACCCTGCCTCCTATTCCCGTATCTTCCCTTTGTCTTAACTTTTAAAGGGCCAGACTCTCTGTACGTCATCAGTTGATAACCCAATAGAAGCACTAGAGGTGTGGTTATCTTCCAGATCACAAATTAGTTATTTGGTCTATAGAGGGCAGTCTTGTCCCACTAAACATACCTATCCAGGAAAGAGTTAACTTTTCCTGGTGGCTATTTTGACGTCATTTTGCGTTATCTTTATAGCGCCATAATTTAAAATTTCAAAGGGTTTCTTAAATTTTGTCCAGACTTAGCGTCTGTAATTCCTGCCATAATTTCTGATATGACAGATCATGAACTAAGTTTACCCTTTTCCATACAATGGTACCTTATATATATATATAGACA
>OW240919.1:96508834-96696839 GCA_933207985.1 Pelobates cultripes | reverse complement strand
ATCAGTTGGAAAACTTATCCAACAATATTAAATTGAGACCTTCAATGGCGACTTCTGTAGATAAATAACCTGGAAAGTTTTTCTAACAGTATAACATAATTTAAAAAGCTTATTAAATCGAGGCCCAAGTTTGTCAGTCAAACCTAATTGATGTTCAATTAATGTTTGTTTCACAATATGTTTTTGTGGACATTTTGGCCTATCAGATCAAAGTGTTAGCATAGTATAATGGATACTTCAAAGTGTTCTAGACCTATTAATGTGTTGAATTCCATGGAAAGTTGACCTCTTTAAGAGCCTATTCAATATATTTTTGACAAAGTATAAGTACAATGATATAATCGAGTGTATTCTTTGTATAGGACAATGGAACTGTGACACTCTTTGATCATTAGACTGCCTAAAATGCTATTTGCAGTATCCTCAGGTCAATTTACACGTCAACATTATTAAAACAACTTTGGCCTTGATTTAATATTGTTGGATAAGTATTCCAAATGATGTAATACTTTTGGATAACCTTATATTTTCAAAACTTATCGAAACTATTTAATTAAGGCCTTTGGTAGTGTGCTACATCTTACCCTGTGATGTTAGATTCATCATTTAGTCATTTTAAAGAAACATGTTCAGTTCTTACCCTTTTCAAAAATATAAAGAAAGAATCCTGCCACGATACAAATACGTATTCATTCGTTTTATTCTCGGGTGTCTAAAGCAGAAAAGCGTGGAACAATGTATACCCTAGGGCACACCCTAATCCCTGCGGCACGCGTGTGAGTCCTGCAGGAACGCGTGAGAACGCCGTTCCCGCTGTTCCTGCAGGTACTCTGCCGCCCCCAAATGCCCTCCTCCTCCCCCGTGTTCCCCCTGTCATGGGGGGGGGAGCAAGAGGTGATGGACACCCCCCTCCCCCCCCCGTCGGGCGCCTATCTCCATACAACAAGCGGTGAGGGAGCTGTGTGCTCTCTTCTTCCTCTCAATGCGGGCCGTTTTCTGATGCCGGGAGCCGGAATATGACGTCATATTCCGGCTCCAAGCTACAGCAGACAGCCTGCGTGGCGAGAGGAAGCAGAGAGCACATAGCTCCCTCACCGCTTGTTGTATGGAGATAGGCGCTGGACCCCAGGGACAAGTCCACGCCAGCTCTCCAGGTAGGGAGGCTGGGTGGACAATTTTTAATTAAAAAAAAAATATTTGTGAATGTGTGTGTGTGTCTATGAGTGTGTGTCTGTGAATGTATGTGTGTGTGTCTGTGAGTGAGTGTGTGTATGTGTGTGTGTCTGTGAGTGTATGTGTGTGTGTCTGTGAATGTATGTGTGTGTGCCTGTAAGTGTGTCTGTGAGTGTGTGTGTGTGTGTGTGTGTGTGTATGTGAGTGTATGTGTGTGTGTCTGTAAGTGTGTGTCTGTGAATGTATGTGTGTGTCTGTAAGTGTGTGTGTGTGTGTGTCTGTGAATGTATGTGTGTCTGTAAGTGTGTATGTGTCTGTGAATGTATGTGTGTGTCTGTGAGTGTATGTGTCTGTAGGTGTGAGTGTATGTGTCTGTAAGTGTGTGTGTGTGTGTCTGTGAGTGCATGTGTGTGTGTGTCTGTAAGTGTGTGTGTGAGTATGTGTCTGTGAATGTATGTGTGTGTCTGTGAGTATATGTGTCTTTAAGTGTGTGTGTGTGTCTGTGAATATATGTGTGTCTGTAAGTGTGTATATTATTTGTTGGGGGGTGGGAATCTTGGGAAAGTTCCCACACTTTATTCCCCAGGACTTGACCCCTGCCGGCAGGGGAGATCTCCGGATCTCCCCTGTCGGCTCATGCATGAATGCTGGCTCTGCTCTAAGCCTCCATGGGCCGGTGGGGAGATCAAAGATCTACCTCACCAGCCCACAGCAGCATGGAGGGAGGCAGGAGAGGACCTAGGGAGCTCTAGACAGAAGCTCCGTCAGGTTCTTCTCGCGAGATCTGATCTTTGCACATACAGGTTTACCATGTATACTTTAATTTTTTTTTTACCTCTCAACAAATTACAAGTTACCTGGTTAATCTGCTTAGTCATTACTATGTGCTGATATACTCTTATTGTCCATCTCATAATGCAAGCGGTTGGTCCCATTTATTCTACCTCTCTAAATCAGTTCTTGCCTCTGAGACTCTATCCTAGCCTGTTCCTGATGCCTTTTCTCATATATTATAAAAAAATAAAAAAAAATAAAAAAGGGCAGTATTCTCATGACATTTCCTGATACATCTGTAATCTGTTACTGTCATATATAATCTTGTGAAATGTATATACAAGCGGGGATGTTATACACTGCAAAAATAAAGAATCAAAAAAGAAAAATCCCAATATAGGTGAAAATTTACAGTGGGAATATTTTCTATATAAGTGAATAAAATTGCAGTATAAATATAAACCAAAGTATGTGAGTATATAACAACCAAACCTAGTAAATAAATTAATAGTATATACAGTATGTTTCAAAATCACAATATGATCGATTCTCAGATGTGGTCTGGCAAAGAGTCAATGATATGTAAAATGTAGCCCTAGAACATAGACCTGTTTTCCAATTAATTTATTCTTTAAAGGACCACTATAGTGCCAGAAAAACATACTCGTTTTCCTGGCACTATAGTGCTCTAATGGTGCCCCCACCCTCAGGGACCCCCTCCCGCCCGGCTCTGGGGAGAGGAAAGGGGGTAAAACTTACCTTTATTCCAGCGCCGGGCGGTTAGCTCTCCTCCTCCTCTCTGCCTCCTCTTCTCCTCCCATTGGGCTGAATGCGCACGCGCGGCAAGAGCTGCGCACTCATTCAGCTGGTCTCATAGGAAAGCATTCATAATGCTTTCCTATGGACGCTTGCGTGTTCTCACTGTGATTTTCACAGTGAGAAGCACGCAAGCGCCTCCAGCGGCTGTCAAGAGACAGCCACTAGAGAATTTAGAGGCTGGATTAACCCATTTATAAACATAGCAGTTTCTCTGAAACTGCTATGTTTATAAAAAAAGGGGTTAATCCTAGAGGGACCTGGCACCCAGACCACTTCATTAAACTAAAGTGGTCTGGATGCCTAGAGTGGTCCTTTAATAATTGTCCTTTCTCACAGTTCACCACTGTGAACAACACAGAACAACAGTATAAACCTCAAGGAAGGTAATAGGCAAAAATGAAATGTGTGATATTCAGTGCTGCTTTTTATGTCTACTTTGTTGAATTATACTTACCTGATGTTGCCCCCTATTGGTACTACGACGTTTGATCTTCAGCTGCTAATGCTTCATCCGTTAAGAGACATCATGCATGCACAAGAGTACAACACTAATGTCTATGAATGAGCCATGGGAGCCTCTATAGATATTGTCTCGCGATAAACGACAAAACCTGACGGTGGCAGCTCGGTCTTTTGTCAAGTTTTGTCAACTTTGGCAAAATCTGTATATTAGTCTAATAGAGGGAAAGTGTATCTAAAGTTCAAAATTAACAAAAATAAAATAAACAAAAAGATAGACAACACTTTTTCTACTGACCAGCACGTTATGAAGTAACACACCCCAACCGTTTCTGTGTGGCTCTTTACATCACTGACCTACCTACTTTGCTAATAATAATGAGGTTTTATACTATGTTTTGAAGGGTGCAGTAAAAACTCTTTCATATATTCCAATAAATCAGAATGTGATAACCGAGATGATGGAAAAGGCTGCATGGATTTAAATGTTGGCAGTAATGTAAATTTGACAAAGAGAACTGTGAGTACTGTAAAACAATAAATTAATTTCTAAATTCTTGCAAAGCTTTAAATACACATTGACTAATTAAAGGAAAAAGTGTTTGCACTTTGACCATGTGGAGAACTAGCAGTGGGTATAATAAAGTGGATCATTGCACAGGAAATTAATTATCTGAGTAATGTAGTAAATTGATCAATCTGTTAAATTACAACAACTGAATTCATAGGCAATTGGAATTGTATTGTCTGTGTTATGGGGATTAAATGGAAGTGGATATTTGAAATTGAAATTTTATTTTTATCTTGAAGTTTGAATGCATACCAAAAAGTGCTGGTGGTACATGTTTGAAAGATATTAGACCATTGGGATAATGCAAGTTTCTTAACAGTAAATATATTGTAAGTGACACTCATAGACTTTGCCATTAAGCAACCCTGCCCAAACAGAACCATTCCTTCTCCTGCTGATATTTCATGGATTGGTCTATCTCTCTAAAAGGGATCTGTTTAAATTTGCCCCAGGAGACAATAGAATGCCTGTAGAGACAACTTACTACATAGAAAAACAGCAAAGAAAACTAAAATGAATGCACCATAACCGCTAAGGCACGCTACAACACACAGATTTATACATAAACACATACGGAGACACACACAAACTCACACACACACAACCTTTCTTTTCTTACCATGGAACCGGAGTGGAACTTCATCCCTTGAGTAAAAATGGTTTTCTGCTGGCACCACTCTCTACATATTGTTGCTCTGTACAAGGCTGGAGGCTGGAGTGACAGCACATCAGTACAAAATGTGTGAGTGAGCTGGACACCCAGTACAGTGTGATCCCAGCAGCCTCCTTGTTACCAGCAGTCAGTCTGGGTGGAACTCACTGTAATCTTCCACCCACCCCACCAAAAAATAATCAAATAAAAATTAAGTGTGTGTGAGTCAGTGGTGTATTCTGAATTTGTGCTGCCCTAGGCACGACTAAATTTGGCACCCCCCTTAACTAAATTTGCCCCACCAATTCTTGTGAAGGCCATTTTCTTGACTGACAGAAACACACAGAATGGCACACTCACAATGACAGACACAAACATACTCACACACAGATATTTTATCATACACTCACCAATTATTAATTAATAATAATTATTAATAATGATCTAAAAGGACCTATCTCTCTCACCGCCTGGCTAGAATAATAGTAATTTAACACCTAGGGGGGAACCTAAGCTGGCAGACAGCTTTTGGCCCCCACCCCCAGGACACAAGGCATACAAGGCATTTACCCGGGCACTTGGGGTGGCGTTTTTTTGCCACCCCCTGAAAGTGCCCCCCTAGGCAAATGCCATGTTTGCCTTGTGGTAAATACAGCTCTGGTGTGAGTCTGTCAGTATGAATGTGTATGCAGGTCTGTGTGTCTGTGTCCATGTGTTTGTTTATGAGCCTGTGTGTATGAATATCACTGTGTATGTTTTATGAATGTATGCAGCTTTTGGCTTGAGAGCTAAGTACAGCAAATTAAATTGTTTTAGCAAACAAAACTTACAGATGCCTGAGTGCATGGACTTACTCACATTGTGTGGAGGCTGCTGGTGACACAATTTGTGACATCACATATTCCTACAATCTCCATCAATGTGTCTTGTAGAGCATGAGCGAGCATTCACAAAAATTTGTTTATCAACGGGTATCCCATCACACCTCCAACTGCTTGAATGGTGCTGTGCTTGTGCGGACTGAGCACTCGGGCAAATCGGGGGGCCCGCCCGTGGGGCAATGCAGTAATGGCTTAGCTGGGGAGTTAAACAAGCTCTCTAGCCAGCCTGCACTCAGTAAGGGCCCCACACAGCCTTCCGCATGCTCCTACTGCTAGAAATCTGCTCCCACATGCAGGGCACACTGTGGGATAGCTAATGGGCCCTCCCAACGACCCCAGTAGGCTGCTCCCTGTATGCCTGTCTGTGTGGCTGAAGGAAATCGGCAGAGGCCTCTGCCAGCAGATCAGCACAGCAACACGGAGCTTGCACCCTGTAAGACTAATCAGGGTAGCTCCTTGTGGCTGCTTCTGCAGGAAGTAACATCATGCCTGCGGAACTGCCCTGATCTGTGTTACAGACAGCAGCATCTCAAGCATCCTCCCCAAGGGTAAGAATTCCTCCCACCCTGGCCAAAGGTAAGACTCAGGGAGGGGGGAATACATTTTTTAAAAAACATTTTCACCCCCCCTTTTTTCATTAAAAACTAGGCACCCTCTAGAGCCCCTATACCCCCTGCACTAACTATAGCCCCTACCCACAGGGACCATCTACAGCCCCTATAACTCCTGAACCCGCTACAGCCCCTACCCTCCTGCACCCATTACAGCCCCTGCAACCATACAACCATTATTACCCCCTGCAAACACTACATCCCCTACCTCTGAGACCCCACTACTTGAATTAAAAAAAAAAAAAAAACACAATCAGTTAAAGGGACACTATAGTCACAAGAACAACTACAGCTTAATGTAGTTGTTCTGGTGTCTACTGCCTGTCCCTGCAGGCTTTTTAATGTGAACACTGCAGGGAACACATCTAGTGGCAGTCACTCAGATGGCCTCTAGAAGTGCTTCCCGGGTCAGTGCTGCCCATTGTGAACACTCCTCATAGAGAAGCATTTATTCAATGCATCTCTATGAGGAGATGCTGATTGGTGCCGGATGTTGTTTTGCCACGGATGTGCAATAGTCTTCCAGTGCTTTCCTATAGAAAACCATTGGATTTTATGATCTCAGCCAAGGAAGCGGAGTGGGGGTGGGGTCAGCCATGAGAAGTCCCAGCCAGTGATGGAAAAAGGTATATATATTACCTTTTTTAACAGGGCGGGTTATATTACCTTTTTTAACAGGGCAGGTTAGGGGAGCCGGGGACTTAAACAGCTATTTTAATCCTTTAGTGTCGGGAATACACATTTGCATTCCTGACATTATAGTGTTCCTTTAAGGTGGCTGTTAGTTTTTAACACCTGGTTTGTAATTCAAGATGCAAAATTTGGAGGCCTGCATACCTCATACAAACACCACGATTCACACACACACCCTTATACATACTGCCATGATACACAAACACACATAAATACTACCCTATATATTAAAAAAATAAATAAATAACATGTATTTAAATATACATATACAATATATGAATCCACATATCCTGACACTACACCAGGCACTTACACCAGGGCTCACAGTGAAGATACACACAGAAACATACATTCACTATACATATACAATCAAATACATAGTACATGTACACCAGTATATATATCGGTCTGCAGGGGGCCCAAGTCCTAATTTTGCTCGGCTACCCAGGCCACCATGAGTCCGTCCCTGGTCTGTGAGGGCCTGCTTGAATGGTGCCGTGTGGGTCTGGGGGGGGGCGAGTGTCTCCTTGCCAGCCCTTTACTGAATATAACTTTACATGCAGTCACATAATGGGTGGTTGCAGGTTGGGGCCTCCTTGTAGCAAGGCACACCGAGTAACTGCAAATCCATGGGCAGGTATGATTAAAATGTCTAAAACAATACAATGAATTGGAAATGTTCAGTATTATATGAAAGAGATTTAAAGTCCAACTGCTTATCAAAATGCAATAAGTACATGTGTTTTATTACCAGTGGAAAAGTTCCAATGAGCTGTGCACCTGTAAAGACTTAAAGGGCTCAAGTTCAACAGCACTTTGCTTTATCAGAAAAGTTCACAGAGCAGTTAGTAAGTGATAATGTTACAAAAAGGAATGAATCTCAAATGTCCACCTAATGTAATTTGTAGAAGAGGTGACTGTCTGGGAACTCTACAGCTGTTAAACCACAAATTCCATAATTTTCAAAATTAAAAAAATAAAGCTTTTTTTATTATAAGGCTAACTGGGAAACTGGAGTTTTTTAAATCAATAACTGCACAGAGACTATACTGTACGATATTTTACTATACTATGCTATAATATAATAATATTGTAGATATAGAATAAGGCAGAAAGTTAGGTTGCAAAACTTAGTGCTTTTTTGTGGGTCCTTATTGCATGGAATGGGCACAATATACTGTACAGATTCCAGCCAATCGCCCTTAACAGGCTGTATACTGCTGCAACCGTGTATTCCCCAGTTAAATGAGATTCAATTGATAAGAGACTAGTAAATGTGCTGAATAGACTGAAAGCACACATATAGGCCGATTTAATATTGCTGGATAACTTTTCAAATGATTTCATATTTTTGGATACATTTTTAAAATTATTTAATATTATGAAAACTATTTTAGTTTTGTAATATTTTGATATATTGATTTTTTTATATATATATTTTGCACACAAAAAATAAACAAAACATTTAAAAAGTTTATCCAAAAAAAATCTACTAATTTTAAAAGCTTATCCAAACACATTACGTTTAAACCAAATTTTATTATAATGGAATAATTGGCACTTGCGCTAACTTTACTATTGGAAAATGGTTTAGCAACATATTTTAAGATATACAATTTGGGTCCCTGCCAAAAAAAGGTTTACAATCCCTATCTATAGGAGATCCAGCGCTCAAACAGTGATTAAAGCAACCATTTCATGAACAATACTGTACCATACATTGAATTCCTGTTGTTCCCAGGAAAAATGTGTGGTTAGATTATTACATTAGATTGCTTTCTTAAAGGGACTCTCCAGAACTGCTTTATGTGTGAACATTGTGCCCTCTTTTATTCATTTTACAATAAGTGCAGGTTTCAGTAGAAATTGGCACTTTTATCAGTTTATTTTATCTTGATCCATTTGGCTGCCAATCAGATAACCAGTTACTTCTTGATTGTTTAGCTCAGTGGTACCCAGAGTACCTGCTGTGCAAAGCTTTCTCATTGAGCTGTATTGGGTAGTCTATAATTGGACAAGCCACAGAAAGTATGGGCAGGGGAAGAAGGATGGGCTTCAAAGAAAGGACTTGAGGCTCGACTGTTTTTACATATACCCCAATAAAAAAAATACAAAATTAAATGCATGAATGTATGGGATATCTACTAAACTGTGATTTTAATGTTTTTATATTTTTGGGCAGTGGAGTCTAGCTGCTTAATTGCTAGGCCACCTACAAAAATGATTCCAAGGAAATTCAGCTACCTGCTCTTCCTTTATATATGACATTGTCATGGAGCTACACTAAAATTAAAAACAAAATTAAATCCAGATTTACAGATAAAGAATTCGGACTATTTTGAAACAAGTAAATTATATAGAGAGATATAGAAGAAAGTCAAAGGCAATAATATTTGCTAATACTGCTATGTTTGTTCATGGTATGAAAGCACAGCAATATATTTTTACTGTTGCATGACTAATCTTAAATAATTAAAAAAGCAAATGCTCGCAAAAAAGGGCATTTAAGGACTTTAGCTGCTTGCCTATTAAGGTATTAAAAAATATATCCATTACTTTATATCTAATAAAAAACTGACTACAGAAACTTTTTTATTTGAACTGGACTATGTGAACTAATTTAGAGATATTTAGGAGTATGAAATGTCTAATAAGGCTTTTAAAACCCAAATCTGCCTCAGCAATCATGATGCTCACTTAAAGAGGCATTCTAAGCACCATAAGTACTATCATATCCAGCTACTTAGAACCAGTTTGATATAATCTAAAGCACTGGTCAACACCTAGAGACCATTTTCTTCGTCAACCACGTTGATAATGCATACTGACTGCTTCTACATTATCAAAGTCAATTTAATCAAATCCTGACAACAATGACAACAATGCCCCCAACACTCTCAGACTATGAATGTTATCCAGTTTGGATGGAAATTAGATTATTATTAATGCGGTTTAGTTTGGGTGGTCCATGGTTGTTGAGAAGTACCTGGGTTTACATCAAACTGTTCTTAATAGGTTTGATATTAAACAAAAGAATAGTGCCCAGGGAAACTAGACCATCTAGCCACTACATTGAGCTATAGTCATTGTATAGAATAATGTGCACCAAGTGTTTCTGGGAAATATTTTTTTACCATCAGCTTTCTGCTGTAGAAAACTAACATCTAAAGCTCTCAGAAACCATTGTGATTACATCATGAGTAGCAGTATGTTTTGCAGCATTAAAGGGAATCCATACAGGTTGGGAGGGAAGGACAGAAAGGGTGGACTTGTAAAAAAAAAAAAAAAGCCCACCCTTTATAACAAACAGTTAAAACATACAAATTGCACCTAGCACATGTGGGTGCCAGGAGCACTACTTTAAGAGGTTTAGGACATGTAAGAGCTCCAGTACTGCACTTGATGTAGATTTTCAGAATGAGCAGATTTTGAATGACCATTTACTGCCCCTTTGTGCATTGAGTTTAGCATGTGTGTAATAAATACTGTTACAGTGATGACAAGAGTGACAAAGCTGCAAAGAAATGAGTTCTCTGCAAAATCTGGTCATATTAGTACAAGGTGAACAAACAGTGTTTTATGAAAGTGATTAACACAAGGAATGCAGTAATAAAACCTTTAATCTACAACAGAATGGTATCAGTTCATAAACTGAACTCTTACACTCATCAGTCACATTACAAATACCTTCCTAATATTGTGTAGGCCCTACTATTGTTGCCAAAACAGCTCTAATATGTCAAGGTATGGACTACATAAGACCTCTGAACATGTCCTGTGATATCTGACACCAAGACATTAGCAGCAGATCCTTTAAGACATGCAAGTTGCAAGGTTGGAACCTCCAGCACGTCCCATAGATGTTCAATCAGATTGAGATCTGGGAAATTTGGAGGCCAAAGTCATGTTCCTCAAACCATTTCTGAACAATGTTTGCAGTGTGGCAGGGTGCATTATCCTTCTGAAAGAGGCCACTGCCATAAAGGAACACCATTGCTATAAAGGGGTATACGTGGTCTGCAACAATCTTTAGTCTGGTGATACATGCCAAAGTAACTTCCACATGAATGCCCATGTTTCCCAGCAGAATATTGTCTATGCAGGCCTGCCTTCTTCCCATAGTGCATCATGCTGCCATCTCTTCCCCAGGTAAACGATACACACGCATCCAGCCATGTACCTGATCTAAAAGAAATGGGATTCAGCAGACCAGACAACCTTCTTCATTGCTTGCATGGTCCTGTTCTGATGCTCATGTCCCCATTGAAGGTGCTTTTAGTGGTGGACAGGGGTCATCATGGGCACTCTGCAACACACTCTGTGTGTTCTGACACCTTTCTCTAATGGCTAGCATTAAGTTACAGTAGCTCAAATCAGACCAGATGGGCTAGCCTTCGCTCCCCACATGCTTTAATGAATCCTGGGTGTCCATGACCCTGAGACCGGTTCAATGGGTGTCCTTCCTTGTTCCACTTTTGGTAGATAATGCATACTGGGATCACACCAGAAGTCTAGCCGTTGCTCTGACTCAGGTATTTTCACTAGCCTATTTTTCCTGCTTCCAACACATGAAATTCAAGAACTGGCTGGTCACTTGCTGCCTAATATATCCCACCTCTTGACAGGTGCAATTGTAACAATATAATCACTTTTATTTACTTCACCTGTCAATGATTTTAATGTTGTGGCTCATCAAAATACTATAGTGTAAGAAAAAATAATGTTGTTGGGATGTATGCCTGTATAAATGCTACCATATGGATATAAAACTTGTAGAGTGGCTAGTAAATAATGTTACATCTAAAATGATCAAATACAATATTGATCTTATTATTACAATATTTACCTTTTTTCAAAACAGTTTCATTATATGACCTATAATTATAGCTTTAGAGACATGCATGTGAGCATGTGTCATTTCATTATTTTAACCCCTTAAGGACCAAACTTCTGGAATAAAAGGGAATCATGACATGTCACACATGTCATGTGTCCTTAAGGGGTTAAATGAAGAACTAGCTGATATGTACAGGATGGAATGCTCTTAGCAAATCCTACAGATAAGATCTCTGATTTGACTGTTAACATTTTGCCCATCATCCATTGCGTCTCCAGAATACACAATTTAAAGTGGAACTAATGATATTTAGACACAATTAGATATCTAAGCAGAACTTAGCTTTGAGTTGTACTATTTATTTTTAAAAATCTCGCTATTTATTTTTTTTTTTAATTAAATAACTCTCCCTTAAGAGATCCCTGAGCACACATTTATTTGCACAGCTCTCTTTTATTCACCCCAGTAAGCATTTCAATAATGTGTAAGGGAATGAGAATCTATCTTCCAGAGAAATTACAATTTCCCTTTAATGAATAAATGCACATACTAAGTGGAAACGGAAACAGTGCCTCCAGTGCACCTTTTATTTAAGCAAAATAAAATTATTCACTAAACTGGTCGTTGCGGAGGTCTTATATTGTCAGCTTGTTTGAGCAGGGCCCTCTTCACGTCCCGTCTCTGTCAATGTGCATGTCACGACGTATTTACTGAAACACTTCCCAAAAGCTTGTGTATATCAAAAGTTATATTTATCTGATACAGTGAGTCAGTACACCAAGTATGGGTAATGGCAGAGACAAGCAGCAGATGGATCAAAAAAAAAAAAAAAAGTCAAGCAAAGGATTTCACTAATTCCATTACTGACTTCATCCTGACTATCATACTTAAAGTGCCAGATTAGTGACTAGTGTCTTATTTGTCTATGCATTGGACATCCTTCCAGCCCTCAATGGGTTAATGGAATGTATGACGTTAACCACTATGGCTTTATATTTTTTTAACTTAGTTCTGTAAACAAAATGTTCTATTTAGGTGGATTAACAAAAAAAAAAAAAAAACCTGTAAACGATCCAGAATATAAATAAAGAAATAAATAAAAAAAGACAGGATCTAGCTTTTTGAAAGCTGCAGATTATATTTGTCTTGAGGATTTAGATGCTGGACATATTAGCATATTGGCTCTGGAATTTAAGCTTTATGCAGACCCCAAGGATCAGAAGGAAAAGTACTTGCATTCTGTCTTTAAATATACATAAGAAATAGTCTTGCATGTAAATGGTCAAGTAGTTGGTTTGGACATAATCATTATATCTGATCAGAATTCATAATATCCTTCTGGATTTCCATCTACCTTCTGTTATCACGACAAACAGGTTGCCAATGGGTGAGTGATTTATTTTAAACCTTTCTCTCTTATTACTTATATTGGTTTGTATGTAAGATTATATGAAATAATTGCACAACTTCAGTGTCCTTTCAGTTTAGTTATGAATATTTTCTTTCTTGTGATTGAATTATCCAGTCAGGTCCGGTCCCATTGGTATGAAGATTATTAAGGTTGTACAAAAGATAATTTTACTTGAGTGGGCTAGTAAGGGTCGATTATGAATGTATCAATATCTTTGTCTTTAATACTCCTTTTTCTTATAACCATGCAAAATAGCATTAGATTGGGTAAATAGTGACAATGACGTGAAGCATACTGTGAATGATTTCTGTATTGATAGTAAAGAGAAAAAGACGAGAGATCTAGATACTCTGAGAGGTATTCACTCAACTGTGAGTTGTGTGAGCTGACTAGAGACTTGCTTAATTTAGACAAAGCTAGAAATGTATTTATTCTCTCTAATGAGAAGATATTTTATTTGGTTCAGTTTGTTATAATTATTTTTTATTGAGTAATTTAATTACTGATTACAATTATCTCAGGTATTTGTATTCATGTATTAATCTATTAAAGAGGTACTTTGGACACCAACATATATTTAATGGAATTTGTATGGCTTGGATTAACTCTTTAACTGTACTCCAGCTCAGAGACATACTCCACATTGCAGCCTGATCGCCTCCAACAAAACTGGTAACTTTTCTCCAATTAGATGCTTCAAGACACACAACAATTGGGGTGGCAATTATTTTTTTTTTTTTGTAAATTTCTTTATTATGGTCTTTTCATGTTATAACATGCGATAAGTTATGATACATTATGAAACTCGCAGGTTCCGTATACTTATAGGTGCTTAATGTACCTTGAGATACGCAGATCTCCGTGTAGGCTTCAGTGGTAGGGAGACTCGCAGGTCTCGTGGCAAATTGTATCATATGATCATTTCTTTCAGAAGCGGGATCGTGGGTCCCCCATATTTTTACTTATGATAATTGGCTGTAGGAGTTACCGTTATAGTGGGTAGGCTACTGAGGTGTGGGTTAATTACCTTCCTAGTTAGATCTAAGGTTGTGCTTCTTAGGTTGCTATCGTCTTAGTCCTAGTATTTGTCCGTGCGATTGTGTTTCTCATGTCATCAGTCTATGGGTGGGCAGGGTTAGTGCTAAAGGTCCTTTTGGTCTTTGTATGTCCAGATTGGGCATCGTCGTCTTTGGCCCGGATTAGGGAGTTTGTGAGTGGTGTATTGCATGGTCCAGTGTTTACTTTATCGCGGGCACAGTGGCGAGGAAGGGCCCCGTGTCTTTTCATGCGTCTGGTCTTATTCAGTGCTGTCATAGTTTTGTCTCAGTAGGAGGCCAAGGGTAGGACCCGCGGGCCCCAGCCGCCACCGCCCGGGCCCCAAGGCAAGTCTAGTTAACGGGGGAGAGAAAGAGAAGAAGAAGAGATAGAGAAGGAAGGAGGGGTGGGAGGGGGAGAGTGGGGTGCAGGGGCCCCGGGGAAGTGGATGCTCACGTAGATTATACGTTGGTTGTGTGTGTCTCGGTGGCTCCTATGTCTCCTTCCTCCCCCTGTGATCGTGTGTGTGTTAGGTACATGTACCAAGGTCTCCATAAGTCGACATGTTTGGTGCTTCTCCCTTGTAGGTCCGCTATCTTTGCTTCCGCTGTGTGGATTTCCTCGACTTTCTGTTGCCATTGTGCAATCGTTGGTGGTTGTGTGCTTTTCCACATCGTTGGAATTAGGGCTTTAGCTGCATTGAGTAGGTGTCTCAGGATTGATCTCTTGTATTGTGCCACGGATTGGTTTGTGAAGTGGAGCAGGGCGGCTTCTATGCTAAGGTCTGGTGTGTCGCTTAGAATCGAGTTTAGTTCTTGTCGGATTTGTTCCCAGTATGGTTGTATTTTAATACAGTCCCACCATATATGTCGTACTGTACCCGTCTGGGTTTCACATCTCCAGCATGTGTCAGGGGTACCTGGGAATATCCTGTGTAGCAGTGCAGGTGTTCTGTACCAGTGGGATAGTAGTTTAAAATTGGCCTCCTGGTATTTTGAGCTGATCGAGCTCTTATGTTGTAGTATGAGGATCTGTTCCCATTGCGCGTCGCTGTAGGTCCTGCCTGTGAGGTCTTCCCACCGGCCTTTAAATGCTGTATTTCTGACCCGGTCTCCCAGCAGTATTCTTTGGTATATTATGGAGACCCTCCCATCAGCCTCAGGGGTGTTGACGCACAGGTTTTCGAACCAAGTTGTGTCCCTGTGTACTGCCTGTCTATTCGGGATGTTGTAATAGAAATGCCTGAGTTGTGCGTACCTGAACCTGTGCATGTGTGTGGGGGACTCGGTCCCAGTCCATTCCTGTATGTTCTTTAGCCCTGCATTATGTAGCGCTTCCTTCAGAGGGAGATATTCGTCTCCATTAGTTTCTGGCCAAGCGCTCCTCGGCAGGCCGCCACCCAAGGCCGCGTTGTGTGTTAGTGGGATTAACGGGCTCGGTTGCGGGGAGATATAGGCTTCCTTTCTCATTATAGCCCATGTTTTCAGTGTTTGTGTGACTGGTGAAGTCCTATCCGTATTCGGTGGTTCACCTCTGGCTTGGTACCATACTAGTGAGGGTAGAGTACCTTGCATGCTTACCCTGTCCAAGTCTGCCCATCTTTTGTGGTTCGGGGCTGTAAGCCAGTCTCTGATCCTCTGTAGGACCGTAGCCTGGTAGTATTTTCGTACATCGGGCAGTGCTAGTCCGCCCCATGCTTTGGGTAGGCATAATTTATCATGGCTGAGCCTCGCCTGGCAACCTTTCCAGACGTAACTGCTTATCGCAGATTTAATTGTCGCGAAGAGATCCGGCGGTATGTGCCACGGTATGGTGTTGAAATAGTACAGGAGTCTTGGCAGAATGTTCATTTTTACTACCGCTATCCGCCCTTGCCAGGAGATGTATTCATGGTTCCACGTCTTCAGATCTCTTTGAAGTTGTTGGAGGAGCGGGGTGTAGTTCCTTGAGTATAGTTCTGATGGTTTGCATGGGATCCATATGCCAAGGTACTTCATCTGGTCTTCGCAGCATGTGAAGGGATAGGTCCGTTTGATCTGGTTCCAGTCCGATGGCGAGGTCGAGACTTGCAATATTTCGCATTTTGTGTGGTTCAATTTGAGCCCCGATACCCGGCCATATCTTTCGAATTCCTCCATTAATACTGGTAGTGTGTTCATTGGGTTGTTAATGTAGAAGAGCATGTCGTCGGCATAAGCTGCCACCTTGTGTTCCTGGTCTTTATGCCGGAGTCCTTGGATGGTGGGTGTTCGTCTGATCTTATCTAAGAAAGGTTCTAAGGTGAGGGCGAAAAGAAGGGGGGATAGGGGGCATCCCTGTCTGGTACCATTGTGGATATTGAAGCTAGTTGTGAGTGCTCCATTGACCCGTATTCTTGCATTCGGGTTGCGGTATAGGGTTTCTATCCACGTGAGCATCCCCTTCCCCAGCCCTATCTTGGCGAGAGTTGCCATCATAAAGTGCCATTTTACCCGATCGAACGCCTTTTCTGCGTCTGTGGAGAGTAATAGCATATTCTTGTTTTCCTTTTGTGCCAGGTGCTGAATAGTGAACGTCCTCAGGGTGCAGTCTCTTGCTTCTCTCCCCGGTATGAAGCCCGTTTGGTCTGGGTGGATCAGTCTCGGGAGGTAGGGTTGTAGTCTATTAGCTATGATTTTGGAGAATAGCTTGACGTCCGTGTTGAGGAGTGAGATGGGGCGGTAATTGCTGCAACATTCTGGGTTTTTACCCGGTTTGGGTATGACGGTGATGGTGGCGGCCATTGTCTCTGCGTGGAGTCCGCCTCCTTCCTGCAGTTGGTTCAGCGCGGCCGTAAGTCTGGGGATCAGGATGTCACTAAACTTCTTATAGTACCCGGCCGGGAATCCGTCTGGGCCGGGTGCTTTGCCATTCTTAGATCCCTTAATTGCTTGCCTGACCTCCTCTTCAGATATTGGAGCTTCCAAAGCTTCTGCTTCTTCTCTCGTTAGCGCCTCTGGTTGGAATCCTTGTAGATATTGTTCTGTTTCTCTGGCGGTAGTGTCCTGTAGCTCGTTGGGGCGGTCCGCGTGGATATTGTATAGGGTCGTGTAGTATGCGCGAAACTCCTCGGCTATTTCTTCTGGGAATTGGGTGAGGTGTCCTCTTGCAGTTCGTAGTGTTGGTACCTGGGCTCTTGTTTGTTGTCCTCTTATCATTTGCGCTAATAGTCTGCCGCTTTTGTTCGCGTGTATGTAGTAGAAGGCCTTCGAGCGTTGCAGTGATCTGTAATATTTGCGGTCTATGAGCTCTGTGAGTTGTCTGCGTGCAGCTAAGAGTTCTCGGTATTGGGATTCTAGTTGGCTTCGTTTATGTAGAGTCTCCAGGTGTGCTATTTGGGTTGTTAGGTCTTCGATTGCTTTCAAATTATCTCTTTCTTTCGTGATGCTAGTCGTATAAAATGTCCTCTAAGGACGCTTTTATGTGCCTCCCACAGTGTTGTCTGTGAGATGTCGGCCGTTGCGTTCTCTTCGAAGTATTGGTTCAAATGTTCGGTCAGTTGTGACTGTATTGCTACGTCTAGAAGAAGTGATTCATTCATTCTCCAGGATGTTCTAGTGGGCTTGAAGATGGGAGAGTCTAGGTGTATAGAGGTTTCGCTATGGTCCGCCCACGGGGTCGGTTTGATGTCGGCCCCTCGTAGATGTGTGAGTCCTTCTTGTTGGATGAAAATGTAGTCAATGCGCGAGTATCGTTTGTGTAGGGTCGAGTAGTGTGTATAATCTCGGCCGTCCGGGTGTAGTGCTCGCCAAGTATCCACCAATCTCAGGTCGTGTAGTGTTCTGTGGAGCCTTCTGATCGCCACTTGTGCTATCGTGCTGTGTCCAGTAGAAGTGTCTGCTATAGGGTCTAGAGGAAGGTTGAGGTCGCCCCCGAGGATAAGGATGCCCTCCGTAAAAGTTGCTAGCTTCAGGAGCGTTTTGCGCAGGAACTTAACCTGGTTTACATTTGGGGCGTAAACTGAAGCGAGCGTATAGGTTCTCTGGGCGATTGTTCCTTTCACGAATACGTATCTCCCCTCTGTGTCTTTGAGCGTTTCGGAGTGAGTGAATTGTAGGGTGGTGCTTAGGAGAATCGATACTCCAGCTTTTCGTGTAGTTTGGTGGCTGCTGTGGTAGGTGGTATTATAGTGTTTGTTTTGTATTCTTTGGGTGTCCACTTCTCTGAGGTGTGTTTCTTGTAGGAGGGCAATCGTCACTCGGCGGCGTTTTAAGTCTTGTAGAAGGTGGGACCTTTTTTCGGGGGCGTTCAGACCTCTGCAGTTTTGGGAGATTATATGGAATGGTGCGGGTGTATATGCCATGGTGCGTGAGTTTATTGTAGTATTCTGTAGGGGTGGTGAATGGTGGCCCAGGAATGGGTTAGGGGCAGGGATGGGTAAGCGGGTGGGGTTATAGAGTTAGGTGGGGTTGTAGAGAGGTTCACCTCAGGGCCCGCGCGGCCGCGCCCCGCGCCCGCCGCTCCCGTTCCCAGTGGCCTGGGGGTCTCTCGTGAGTCGTGTAATTAGTCGGTGCCTATGAGCTTGTGTGTTTTAGTCTATATCGTTTCTCGGGTGTTTGGAGTGTCAGTCCTTGTAGGGATAGGTACCTGTGTAACCGAGTTGGATGGCAATGCCAAACCGCCACTTAGCGTGAGCTAGGGCAGCAAGGCAGTGGTCCCCTCGGTAGTCTGTGTTTACACAGGTGGAGGTCGGGGTCGTGGTGTCCCGTTTATACCATATACCACCAGGGTAGCGGTGGTGTGTTCGGGTGGTGTAGTCGGTCCGAGTGTGCCTATCTCGCGGGTCTCCTGTCTCATTAGTGATTGGTAGCGTGTTGGGTGCTGAGGCTTACTGTGGCGGTCGTGAGGGTTTGATATGGGTATCGGTTGGGTATCCGTGTGACGTTATCCCAGTGTAGCCGCTGGGTAGGGCCTCCCGGTCTCAGTGGAAGTGTAAGGGTGGGCCTACTTAAGCGTGTTGTATGTGTTTTCTAGCACGTGCGGTCTGCTCGTCAGTCATGCCTGGTTGAGTAGGTAATGTGGGGTGGCAATTATTATGATCTGCCAATCCAATACTTCTCTAGGAGAAGCGTTGAATTCAGTGTTTGTCATAGAGAAACGCTGAACATACACAGCAACTAGAACCTGCATATTTTTTTGTGCTGAAGGTTGACTGTCTGAAACGCACTAGGGGCATAGAATTTGCCAAATGTAAATAGTACTGTTTCGCTTAAACAACACTGTTTACAACTACAAGGATGCAGGGCCTGCGCCCATGCCTCAAAATCATTCCAATTAAGTTATTTTAAATATTACACTGTCTCTTGAATTTAGATCCTTGAAGCAGCAACTGAATTGTATACTTTCGTTTTGTGACATCTGCAAAAATAGCAAGAGGTATATACTTCTATCTGGTGGGTGACACTGGCCTTTAATAATGCTCCTTAGCAAATGTCAAAGGCATCATCATTAAACTGAATTCCTAAGCAGACAGGAATCACTTGGAAAACAGTTTGATTGCGTACTGTAGAGGTTATGGTGCTTCATGCACCAACTTTCCTCATTTACCTTATGTACCATGGGACCGGCCCAGGGTATCCCTGGCACTATAACCACTACAGAGTGCTATAGCGGTTATGGTGCTGAGACTGACCCTTTATGCCATCATTTTCCTCCTCTTGCTTTGTGCATTTCCTTGTACTTGTACAATACTGGGTGATCTCAAGCCTGTAAACTACTGATAGCTCTCAATAAGAAGTACATAAATCTGGTTTGTTTTTTCCAGATTTCAACATTTGCAAAAATGTTAGTTTATTTACATTTGCTCGGTGTGAACTGCTATTTGAACAGTGAAACAGAAAGTACTCTTCTATTACTGCATTGACATCTGAGCTTAAAGTTAATGTAAGGAAAAGTAAAACAAGGTTCTACACAAAAGGCACTGACCTAAGCGTCCCTAACCTCTCTGTTAAAAATATATTTACTGAGTCAGAATAAATTGTTGCAAATAAAACCTGCAAAATAGCACTTGTTCCGGTCATGAACATTTAAAATGACTTTGTGTACAATATAACTCTAAAAGCTGTCCTTTCTTGACCTAACACCTTATTACAATAGATTTAAGTCAATCTCTGTGATTAATTCATTATATATAGATAATACATTTTGAAACAATGAAAATAAAAAAATGAAAATAAAATAAAAATAAAACATTTGAAAATACTATGTTTGTTATTGAAAAACCTGCTCCAACAAGCTTACAATCTATTATTATTATTATTATATTTATATAGCGCCAAAAATTTCTGCAGCGCTTTACAATCGGTGGACTAACAAACATGTATGTGGCGAAAGTAACCTCGCCACTGGTTTTTGGAGGGGCCTGTTTGCCAGCCTCCTGCCCTGCAACTATGGCCCTGGGATGTATTGCCCTTTAAGGAACTGAGTTGGGGCTTATGGACTTATATTATACTGTTACTGACCCTTTAAGAACTGTATTTGGCCATAATGGATTTTTATAATGCTGTTTTTGGCCCTTTAATTACTTTGGAGCAGTGTTGCAACTTTAAATTGGCATTTCGGATACAATAGTCGAAGTGGCCGCCATTGGACAAACGAACACGTGGTGGCGGCGGCCATCTTTGTTCATTCAAATGAGGTCAGCGGTATGTGTAGCCAAATCCATGGAACTGAAATCGGCTACACATTTCAACGAACACCGCTGACCCTTACCTTCTCCTGCACTGAGTTTTCAGCCACAGAGACTAAGTCCCGTTTGAAGATTCGAACGCACGTTCGAATGGGACTTTGTAATTTTTTCAGTGTGAAATTGACCGACCGCACAGCCCAAATCTATGGAACTGTTTTGGGCAGGAAAATGTGCTTGCGGTCGGTCATAAAGGACTTCCAGCTAACTCTTTAACCCAACCCCCTGGATGGAATTAATTTTTTTGAATTTGGTTGAATTTTGGATATGTTTGTAAGTAAAGTGTGCTGAGTTCGAATATGTAATTGTTATGAAGATTGAATGTATAGTTTTAGAGTTATGAAAGTTGGGTAAAAAGTATGTTTTAAACTGTACGGCTAATTGTGTTACCTCTCAGGCTAAGGGGAGGAGATGTGTGGGTTGTAACCATTGTTTGATTGGCTAATGTATAATTGTCTGTGGGCGTCTCCCTTGCATGGGAGAATTGCATAAAAGCAGAGTGTGTGTCATTAAACCAGAGTTCTACTTCACCCTCAATCTAGAGTCCTGTCTCTTATTGGGGGAATTGCTATATCACTACAAGGGATTGCTATGCTCTGCATACTCCCTTAGCTACTCACTACTAAGCTCTTTTAAGAGATTGTTTCTGTCTTGCTCTCTGAAGGAGTCTACGGTGGCTATGGTGTTGGCTGGAGTGCTTGGAGCCCTCAGGAAGCGCTAGGAGCATCCAATAACGGAGGTACCCAGTCGGGGTGCCAGGTGGTCCGTTACAATTTAATTGTAACCAAACAAGCTGGACGCACAGGAACAGAGGGGTTGAGGGCCCTACTCAATGAGCTTACATGCTAGAGGGAGTGGGGTAAAGTGACACAAAGGATTAGGGAAGTATTAGGGAAGTAGATCTTGACAAGTTGAATACCAAATATCACTTCATGTAACAAAAAATCTAAAAGAAACACAAAGTAAATTATAGAAGTAAAGCAAGTTTAGAAATGCAGTTATTGCAGTTTACTTTGGCAATTTCATTAGGACCACCACTACACAATCCATGTTCAGGTTCCTCCCAGATACATTTTTTTTTCTGTTCTATTATACAGAGTGCACTTTGAGAGAAGACAGATCGCTGGCAGTAAATAGTTTTCCCACATTTTCTCACACCCCCTGACCCATGGTACAAGCTGCCCTTTGTGAGGGGCTGCTTCATTTTTCTATAGAAGCATTGCTTTATGTGGCAAGAAATGCCTGTGATATAAGTTGTGTTTACCCTGTCACAAATGATGATATTATTCAATATCAATTATTAATAACACAGTGGGGGGGTCAACACTACAACCCTCCTGGATGGTATTTAAGTTTATAGGGAGATGAATGAAACAGATGAGAACATTTGGAGGCAGACAGGAATTTAAAATAATTAATTTGACATGGTCTATACACCTTTACTATCATTAACTGGGTTATTCACTAAAGTCTGAATGGTCTCTAATTGAATGGTGCAAAACCAATTCACTGTTGTACAAGGCCATTTGGACTTCAAAATCCCGACATTGGTGATTGAATTAAACAATGTTTGGATTTTGTAAATTAGTCACCAAACAGGTATGAACTTGGGATTTTAGGCAGGCTGAATACTACCAGACAGCTGAAATCTGAACTAAATGAACTTATTAAATTAAACTTATTTCATTCATTCCTCCTTTGGCCTATCGCAATGTGCTAATTCTCCCACACATGTAGCTGGCAATATCCTAGACCTTATTTTTTCAAATGCATGCTCAGTCTCCAATCTCTGTAATACTATATTTCCTCCATATTTCCTCTAACAGACCACCACCGCCTATCATTTGTTCTTGAATGCCCCCACATCCAATATCCTCAACCTAATCCCCCTCAACTAAGGAGGAATTTGAATTCTCTTGATCTCCAGCAGCTGTCAGCTGTAATCCATTCTGAACTCTCATCCATCCCTACCCTCTCCTGTCCCTCTCTGGCTATCTCCTCATATAGCGCTACCCCCACCTCTGCCCTAGACGCTGTATCCCCGCTCCAAGCATGCACCTCAAGGAGGGTGTGCCTCAAACCGTGGCACACTAAGACGCTACCTGCAGAGATGCTCCCGTTCAGCTGAACTCTGCTGGAGGAAGTCCTGCATCTTGTCAGACTTAATCTATTATAAATTAATTGTGTCTTCATATAGCACAGCCCTCACTCTTGCTAAACAATCCTACTTTTCATCTCTTGTTAGTTCATGCTCACTCAATTCCAGGCGTCTCTTTAATACCTTCAACTCAAGCCACCTTTCAAACTGACCTTTCGGCAGATAGCCTTGCACTTGCTACTTTACCGACAACAGTTAAGGAAATAATTCTCCCCCCTTTGCTCCTCACTTTCGCAACCACAAATCGACCATACCTTCCCTACCCTACAGGCCTTCTCACCAGCTTCGCTTCTCCTCTGCTCTCGTCCCACCACCTTTCCTCTTGATCCAGTACCTTCCCACCTTATCAGATCTCTCTCCCCTTGTCTTGTACCATCCTTAAAACACATCCTAGGGGGCGTGGCTTGACCGAGGGCCGAGCTGGATGCACGAGGCTAGAGCTCCGTCCCTAAACCGGCGCCTAAAGCCAAAATTAGCAGGAAAAAACCTTGAGAGACAAACCTAATCACGACCCACATGGATAAACGCATCCCCAAGAAACAGCCCAAGAAGGGCCAAGACCAGGGAGCGTCGGTTGCTGACATATTCCCGGCCGCCAAACCACCCACACATCAGGCCCAAGATGGCGCCGGAGCGTGCCCCGCTCCCACATCCCCACCGCAACGGAGTTCCTCCCCAGTAACTCTACCAACAGGGGAAACACCACAGATACTGGCACAACTGGCTGAAGTTAAGCACTTTTTGGACGGTGAAATCAAAACCTCCACCACAGTTCTGCAGGGTGAAATACAGGCGCTGGGCGCCAGGACCGCGAGACTTGAGCACAGGCAGGAGGCCGCAGTGGATGCTCATAACTTGGCCTTCTGCAAATAAACCGCCTAACTGCACCCCTAAGAACAGCTGAAATGGCGATCGAGGACATGGCTAACAGATCACGGAGGAGCAATCTGCATCTCAGGGGGCTCCCTGAGACTGCAGGTGAGGGCCCTCTACTAGGCCTTGTCCTTGCAATTCTTGCTGCACCTTAATAGACCCTGACCAAGTGGGTTTCATCCCAGACAGGCAATTATTTGAAAACACGAGACGAAACTGCACCATCATATGGCGCCAACACATTACGAACACTCCCACCCTTATGATATCCCTTGACGCTGAGAAAGCATTTGACAGGATCAAATGGCCATATCTGTTTACCCAACTGGAACATTTACGCTTCCCACGTCCATATATGACAGCCATACAAGCCTTATACCATGAAGTCTCGGCCCAAGTAAAGATACCCGGAGCACTCACACGCCCTTTTTCACTCTCGAACGGTACGAGGCAGAGGTGCCCCCTGTCTCCCTTTCTGTTTGCCCTTGCACTAGAGCCTCTGCTACAGGCCGTTCGGGAACACCCAGACATCAAGGGGGTAAAGGTAGGGGGCCAGGAATTCTTAGTGTCTGCCTACGCAGACAACGTGCTCCTGTCCCTCACGTCACCGATAACATCCATGGAAGAGGTGCGGGAGATCCTCTCTAGATTCAGCCCACTCTCAGGATATAAGATTAACATGTCTAAATCCAGTGCAATTCCTATAGGGATACCCACATCAGACGTCAACTACATACGCGATAACCACAGCATTCAATGTGTAACACACTCCATTAGTTATTTAGGCATCCAGTTGACAGCGGACCCGGCGGACATGTACAAATACAATTACCCCCCCATGATCGGAGCCCTTATTCAGGACATGGATAACTAGATGGACAAACCCATTTCCTGGGTGGGTTGGATCCATTCAGTAAAAATGAATGTCCTCCCAAGGATTCTGTTTCTCTTTCAGGCCCTAGCACACTTACAAAAAGCCATCGGTAACTTTACATGGCAAAACAGAAGACATCGGGTGACGAGACACATCTTATCCCGCCCGAAGCGCATGGGTGGTCTGGGCTTACCCAACTTCTACTATTACTATTTGGTGGCCCAACTCACACAAATTGCAATGTGGCACTCCCCAATGTGGACAAGGAAGTGGGTGGAACTGGAGTCACTCCTTATGGGAGCAGACTTGCCACAATACTACATATGGGTCCCAAAGGACCTCAGACCCCTACCGCGGACTAACTGCCCCACCATCACCAACTCCATACACATATAGGACAGGATGACTCAGAAATTTCACCTGTCCTCTGCACCATCCCCGCTAATGCCATTCCTGAGGAATAGGGCTTTCACCCCTGGATTGATGGCACGTAATTTTAAATGAATTGAACAAGCAGGCCCACAGAGAATATGCCACCTCTATGAAGGAGGTGCCCTAATAACATTCGACACAGTTAGGTAAGGACGACACCTCACCCCAGCGGACTTCTTCAGGTATCTCCAAATAGCCGACTTCGCTAGACAACCCCATATCAAAAAGGCTGCATTAGCTACCCGTACTTTCTTTGAAAACATATGCCTAAAAGAAAGACCTCCTAAAGGCCTTATTACACAGCTATACGACCACCAATGCTCAGACACTACTGAATGGGGCAGCCTGACATACACATTACACTGGGAAAGAGACCTGGGGGAGGTCCTGGAGGGAGTGGAGTGGCAGGAAATATGGGAGGCAAGCAACACCTCCTCTATATGTGTCTCCATGCAGGAGCAATCCTTTAAGACCCTGTTTAGGTGGTAAATCAGCCTGGTACAACTATATAGAATGTGTAAATCACCATCTGACTTGTACTGGAGGAATTGCGGTCTCAGAGGCACATACATCCATATGTGGTGGGAGTGCCCTAAAATTAGACCATTTTGGGAGGACGTTAGAGACATCTTGGAGCAAATTTTCCAAAGGGCCCCCCCCTGGACCCATGGATATACCTCTTGAATAGATCAATAGACGACTGGCCAATACAGGACCAGCGACTCCTTCAAAAAATTACGTTAGCCATCCGTAGAGCTATTGCACAACATTGGCTAAAAACTCAGCCACCTTCCAGGTCAATAGTGATCGGGAAAATAAAGGACAGATGCCTTATGGACGACCTTACTGCTAGGGTACGGGGTACACAAAAGAGGTTTGAGAGAACTTTGGGGCTATGGAGGGAGAGCCAACTCACAGACTAGGTAAAAGGCGAGGACGTGGCTGACGCGGGTCTGCCCCTCCTCGCCTCCCCTCCTCGTCCTGCCCCGGCCCCCTCCCTCGGCCTCCTCTTCCCGTCCCCCTCCCTCCTCGGCCTCCCCGGCCTCCCCGGCCTTCCCCCTCCTCCTGCCCACCCGGAACTGGAATGTTACCCCTCCCCTCCCCTTCTCTTGCTCTATTACTATCTCTGTCTACTTTCTAATCTGCCTCTTTCTCTCTTTCTTAGGCCCTAGCCTCTTCAGGGGGCCTTCTATCACAGATAGCACCCATAAGCGTAGATTGCGTTAGGACGTTAACAGTAGCTTTATCACCCTGCTATGAAGGACATATTAGTAGAGGGTGCGTGGTGGGGTGGGTGCGAGAGCCGGAAGAAAATAGATAACAGAAATAGGGAATAAGAAAAGGGAATAACACAAATGCTGTTGAAACCATAGAGCGCGTTACCCCTGTTAGTGAACCGGCGCCACTGGCCGGCCCCACCACCTGTGACCAGGACAACAGATAATCTTTAAAATCCACAGCACAAACATAAAACTGACCTGAATTATTAGCCCTTCCTAAGTGACAAGCATATTGGGCTAACTGGCACGCGGTTCTGACCTACAATTTAATTAGCCCTACACCATCTCATGTTGTCAGTCTCAAAAACCTAGGCCTGACCATAAGACCAATGCTGAACCCTTATTATTAAGCATCATTATTTGAACGTCAAAGTAATTAGTGATGTCCCGAACGGTTCCCCGAACGGTTCGCGAACGGTTCGCCGCCGCGGACTCATCATTGAGTAAACTTTGACCCTGTACCTCACAGTCAGCAGACACATTCCAGCCAATCAGCAGCAGACCCTCCCTCCCAGACCCTCCCACCTCCTGGACAGCTCACTAAGAATGCAGCTTCACAATGAATGTAAAATGGATGCTGTCCGGGAGGTGGGAGGGTCTGGGAGGGAGGGTCTGCTGCTGATTGGCTGGAATGTGTCTGCTGACTGTGAGGTACAGGGTCAAAGTTTACTCAATGATGAGTCCGTGGCGAACCGTTCGTGGCGAACCGTTCGCGAACTGTTCGGAGAACCGTTTGGCGAACCGTTCG
Source organism: Pelobates cultripes (assembly GCA_933207985.1). Classification (NCBI taxonomy): domain Eukaryota; kingdom Metazoa; phylum Chordata; class Amphibia; order Anura; family Pelobatidae; genus Pelobates; species Pelobates cultripes. The sequence continues at coordinate 96,669,855 of OW240919.1, read as the reverse complement.
GGACATCACTAAAAGTAATATAAAAACTATGCCTCTGTTGTATGCCATGTATATGCCATTTTTTGTTCTTATTCTTTGCTTATGTTGTCGTGGCACAAACTTCTGTACCACTTCGAGCACAGACAAATAAAGAATAAAAAAAAAAAAAACATCCTAAACTACTCTCTTTCATCTAGTGTTGTCCCTGCTACCCGTAAGCATGCTATTGTTGTACCCATCCTAAAACCCTCCCTAGACCTATCCCTAGACCAATCTTCCTCTTTCAACTATCTTCCCATATCCCTGCTACCCTTTTCCTCAAAACTTCTAGAAAGACTTGTCTTTACTTGTATAACTCACTTCCGAAATTCCAACTCCCTCCTCAACCCTCTTCAATCTATCTTTCGCCCTCTCCACTCTACTGAGACTGCTCTTATTAAAGTTACAAATGACCTAATCGCAGCTAAATCCAAAGGTCACTCCTCCATACTAATTCTTCTTGAACTCTCTGCTGTCTTTGGCACTGTTGATCATGGCCTCCTTCTCCTAACTCTTCAATCTCTTGGTCTCTGTGGCACAGCCCTCTCATGGTTCTCCTCCTATCTCTCCCAACGTTCCTTCAGTGTCTCTTTCTCCAACAACACTTCCTCTCCTCGTCCTGTCTCAGTCGGAGTCCCTCAAGGTTCAGTTCTTGGTCCCCTTTTGTTCTCTCTCTATACTGCCTCTCTTGGCAAACTCATTTTATTTCATATGGATTCCAGTACCACCTGTATGCCGACGACACCCAGATATACCTCTCCTCCCCTGACCTCTCCCCTGCTGTCCTACAATGTGTCACCAATTTCCTCTCTTCTTTCTCTGATCGGATGTCCTCCCACTTTCTGAAACTCAATCTCTCTAAATCTGAGTTTCTTATTCTTCATCCTGATAACACTGAGCCTCCTCCTTCACTCTCCCTGCAAGTTGACGGTACCTGCCTCATCCCATCCTTTAAAGCTCGCTGTCTTGGTGTCATTTTTGATCCTGGCCTCACCTTTGCAAATTCACGCCTGCAAGACTTCTCACGGGCTGCTCCTTTCCTTTGGAACAGCCTGCCTACCCCTATCAGTCTCTCCCCTAGTCTTCAATCCTTTAATCTTTTCAGGATTGTTTATGGCCTGCAAGAGTAACTTCTATCTCTCAAACCTTCCTCTTGCTCTCTCCTAAAGGCCCACACTCCATTCTTACCTTCAGTCCTGCTACTTTCCCACCATGTCTATTTGCTGTCTCCCTCGATACCCTTCCTATTGTGTTTTTTATACCCCACCTCCTCTAGATTGTAAGCTCGTGTGAGCAGGGTCCTCAACTACCTATTGTTCCTGTTACATTTTGTTATTGTCTCATTTGGTAAATTCCCCTCTTATTGTAAGGAGCTGCGGAATAATCTGGCGCTACATAAATAATAACTAATAATAATAATATATTAGTAGGCCCTGATGTCCCCATGGTTTCTGCCCATAAAGAGATTCTATAGGCACCCAGACAACTTTATCTCAATGAAGTGGTCTGGGTGCCATGTCCCTCTAGTTTTATCCCTCTAGTTTAATTCCTGGTTTGGTTAGCTCAGTTGAGTTAAACAAAAGAGGCAGCAATTGCCCAGAGCACCTGCCTTGCAAAGACTTCTCATTGAGCTGCATTAGGAATTCTGTAATTGTACAGCCACAGAAAGTCTGGAGGACTTGTAAAGGCCTCAGACACAAGATATGTGCATCTTTTGCAAGCTGTTGATTTGCTGATCTGCTGATTTAGATGTACCCCAATGAAGAAATGCATAATTAAAATCTGAGGAAATATCTACGAAGCAGTGATTGTATTTTTATTTGGGCAGTGTGGTGTCCCTTTGACCATGAGATATTTCCCATCCCTGCTGTTTAGTCCAAACATTTTGTTTCACTACAAGTCGCTATTTAATGAATAAACCACTTGGAATGTCATGTACTGGAATTTTGGAATCCATAGATTTCATCTTAATAAACAGAGTTTTGCAGTAGACTATGCGGGTCCAGACGCTAAGCCCCTTGATTTGAATGCACTACACTTAATGCAATGTTTGCTCACAAAACGCAATAAGATATGTGATTCCACAACAATGTTAAGGATATGTCTCATATTTCTACATATCTAAGCAATTGGATTTTTTTTTTAAACATAGAGAATTTGTGTATGTGAAGGGTTAAACAAATTTTTTATCCAGGTTAATGTTCCTCCATGACACTATTTTTAAGAATGCAAGTTTTTGGGGGTAGGCAATCTGACATTGCTTTGCTATGAATTACCCACAGTTTGTTGTCTAAGGGCAATAAGTTCATTACAGTGTTCATACCTATGTACGTCAGACTGAGTGTTTGAGATAACATTAATAACACTAAAATATAGCTTTTCTCTTTCTGTGGACTGTTATACCGACCAAGGTTCAAATACCTAGAAGGTTAATTGGGCACAGTCAATGTTATCTCCCGCAGGAAAACTGAGCTAGCACAAGTAACATCACGCAAACTTATTCAACAGAACTCTAAACATTCTTTGTACAAAGATTAAAATAAAAAGATCAGTAACGCCACCTATGGTTACAAGAATAATAAAAAGTCCATGTATAAAAAGTAAAGCATTTAACTTCCCAGCTGTAATGGAGGGTGTTTAAGAATAAACCAGGCAGTAAAAGGGAGTGTTAGTGAAACTTTATTCTATCCACTCAAGACTGTGAGAGGAGCGTAGCATAACCTTACCCAAAAACACCCCGGTCTGTTCTGTGTGCAATAGGTTGGAAGGAGGGTGGTCTCTGGACCATGGGTCAATTCTGATACACTTAGTTTTTTTGGTTTAACAATTTAAAAATATCAAGGATTTATATTATCCACAATTCTGCGCGTCACTTGTCAGTTCCCCAGAACTCACTGTTTAATCACATAGGCAACCTTTGGCACTCCAGATGTTTTGGACTACACCTCCCATTATGCTTTGCCAGCATTATGGGTGTAAAAGCCTTATGGAGGATGTAGTCCACAACATCTGGAGTGCCAAAGGTTGCCTATCCCTATAAAAACCCTGCTTTGAGTGTAATCCAGAATTTGCAATGGAGCAATGAATTGCATCAGCTGTTAGATAAGTTTGGAACATGAAAGCTCTGACTGTGACCTTGAGGTTGGCTGTGAACTCTCTGGGGTCTCTGACCTGCATCCTGCAGTACAGTAGCTGGGGCTGCTGGGAGACATGATCAACCAGTGCTGGGCACAAGAAATGACAGGCTTTGACTAGCTACATCATAAATATTGCTGAACCAGCTGGGCAGACTTTCTCCTTTGCATTGGTTTTCTATGTGCTATAAAATAAAACATTCTGAATTGTTTTGTTACAAAATAATGATACACCCATTCAATTCGAGTTTATTTTTATTATTTTTTTGTGCAATATATGATCATCTATGCAGTGGTGGATTTACAGGAAGGGGAAAATAGAACTGGAAGAGGAAAAAAAAATATTTTTCCTGTTAGGAAATGCTTACTAGGTGACAGTAGTGAACGGGGGGCGCCTGCTCCACCCTCTAGGTATCCGGTAGGGAGGAAAAACCAGTCTCAACAACTTGACGTTCACACAGATGAGACTGAAGTGAATTGGAACATAGAATACAGGCGCCAGCAGCAGGCACATCTGTCTGCTGACATCTATCAGGAGGGGAGACACAAAGATAGACCCCCGGGCTCTTCCCTTCCCGTCCAAGTCTGCCTGCCTGACTAGTCTATTTCTTTCAAAGCGTTCTAAACTGGTTGGAAGCAGGAGGAAACGATTAAAGCGGTTTATTTTGTGGATTACTGCTATTCAATCTATAACAGTGAAATAAGTGTTTTTGTTTTTAAATCGAAGCTTTGTGTCATCAGATCTAAGTGGTGGCACTGGTCACCCGTATCCGCGTATTAACACACCCGCTTCAGGACACTGACTGCTATTCAATCTATAACAGTGAAAAGTGGTTTTATTTTTTAAATACAAGCTTTGTGTCACCAGATCTAAGTGGTGGCACTGGTCACCGTATCCACTGTTAGCGTAACACACCCAGCTTTAAGGACACTGACTGCTATTCAATCTATAACAGTGAAAAAAGTGTTTTTTGTTTTAAATCCAAGCTTTGTGTCACCAGATCTAAGTGAAAATTTGGCACTGGTCATATATCCACTGTTAAAGGCGTAACACACCGGCTTTAAGGACACTTTGACTGTATTCAATATATAACAGTGAAAAAAGTGTTTTTTTTTTAAATCCAAGCTATTGTGACACCAGATCTAAGTGGTGGCACTGACTGGGGAAATGGGCACAGTATGCACTGTGAGCCTGACACAGAAGCTGGCAGCAGTGGCAGACAACTAAGTGCAATTACATTACATATAAAAAATAAATAAAAAAAAAAGCATACCCTTATCCCTAACCTAGCTATGCTTTTCCCTATCTTATGAACAGCAGCTACACTTTCTCTCCTCTTACTAAGCATGCAGCTTGAGAATGAATCTAAAACGGATGCCTTCCAGGAGGTGGGAGGGTCTGCTAGGGAGGGTGTGCTGCTAATTGGCTGGAATGTGTCTGCTGACTGTGAGGTACAGGGTCAAAGTTTACTCAATGATGACGAATAGGGGGCGGGTCGAACCGCGCATATGTTCGCCCGCCGTGGCGAACGCGAACATGCTATGTTCGCCAGGAACCGTTCGCCGGCGAACCGTTCGGTACATCACTATCCCTGATAGCTACAAGGAAGCAGACTTGGCGGAGGTACTCGGTCGGAGTACTGGAGCTCCGTTACAGCATGTCTTTAGAACTGGACATTATATCTGCATAGTATGCTCTGGAATACTTAAAGGACCACTCTAGGCACCAAGACCACTTCAGCTTAATGAAGTGGTCTGGGTGCCAGGTCCTTCTAGGGTTAACCCATTTTTTATAAACATAGCAGTTTCAGAGAAACTGCTATGTTTATTAATGGGTTAAGCCTTCCCCCTAATCCTCTAGTGGCTGTCTCATTGACAGCCACTAGAGGCGCTTGCGTGCTTTTCACTGTGATTTTCAGTGGCGTACACATGACCCATGGGGCCCCGGTGCGAAAATTGATCCATGGGCCCCCCCCGCGCTTACTCGGCGCTGGTCGGGGCCGAAACACATGGCGGCCCCGCGACCGCGGTATGCACACACACTTAAAGGACCACTACAGACACCCAGATCACATCAGCTCAATGAAGTGGTCTGGGTGCCAGGTCCCTCTAGTTTTAACCCTGCAGCTGAAAACATAGCAGTTTCAGAGAAACGGCTATGTTTCACTGAGGGTTAATCCAGCCTCTGGTGGCTGTCTCATTGACAGTTGCGAGAGGAGCTTCCGCGATTCTCACTGTGAAAATCACAGTGAGAAGACACTGAATGTCCATAGGAAAGCATTGAGTAATGCCTCTTGCCGCGCATGTGCATTCGGAGCTGAGAGGCGGAGGGATCCCCAGCGCCAAGGGAGTCCGACGCTGGAGAAAGGTAAATGCTGAAGACACACACACACATTCTCACGAACAGACGCATACACGCTAGCTAACAGACACACACATTTACTGACATACATACACACTCACTTACAAAACATACACTTTCACTGACAAACACACACTCACTAACAGACATCAAACACACACAGTAACAGACACACACAGTAACACACTCACTAGCAGACACACACCCAATAACAGACACACTCACTGACACACACACACTCACACAAACAAACACTAACACACAAACACACACACAAACACACACTACACACAAACACACACACACACACTAACACACACACACACACACACACTACACACACATACACTAACACACACATACACTAACACACACAACACTAACACACTAACACACACACTAACACACAAACACACACATACACTAACACACAAACACACACATACACTAACACACACACTAACATACACTAACACACACACACACTAACACACAACACATACACTACACACATACACAACACACAAACACACACCAACACACATACACTAACACACACATACACTAACACACTAACACACACTAACACACAAACACACACATACACTAACACACACTAACATACACTAACACACTAACACACAAACACACACATTTTTTTTTTAAATGTAATCCCCCCAGCCTCCTTACCTTTTGGAGTGCTGGGGGGATTCCCTGGGGTCCAGTGGTGCTGCTGGGCTCCTGGTGGCCGGTCGGGCAGGCGAGGGTGGCGGTCGGGCGAAGCGGTCGCGAGGAGGCACTCAGTGCTTCCTCTTCAGCTCCCTCGCGGCGCCGCGTGGGATGTCGGCGGGAGATGGCGTCATCTTCGGCTCTGGTATCGGTGCGCGAGGGAGCTGAAGAGGAAGCACTGAGTGCTCCCTCGCGCACCCGCCTGCCCGCCCGGGTTAGCAGGGCCAGCCTCGGGGGGCCCTGGGGTGGCCGGCTCCTGGGCCCCTCAGGGGAAGAGGCTGGCCCTGTGGCTACATACCGGGTCGCAGGGGCTACATACCGGGTCGCAGGGGCGGCGGCCCTGGTATGTACGCAACTGGTGATTTTCACAGTGAGAACACGCAAGCATCCATAGGAAAGCATTGTAAACGCTTTCCTATGCGACAGGCTGAATGCGCGCGCAGCTCTTGCCGCGCGTGCGCATTCAGCCCAGGAGGAGGAACGGAGGAGAAGAGGAAGCAGAGAGCTCCCCGCCCAGCCCTGGAAAAAGGTAAGTTTTAACCCCTTTCCCCTTTCCAGAGGGGGACCCTGAGGGTGGGGGCACCCTCAGGGCACTATAGTGCCAGGAAAACGAGTATGTTTTCCTGGCACTATAGTGGTCCTTTAACACTGTATGCATTTATATTAAACAGGTATTGCCAGCAGCTAAATGCATTCATGATTTGTGAATCTCTGCCAATGTACGACCTATCTCCTCTATAAAAAAAATTGATTTTCTCTTACCATAATTTTCCATTCCACCTTTACTTTGCAATCTGGCCCCCTAGTGTTATCCTGTTGTAGAAGTCACTGTTCTTCCAAGTTACATTATGGAAATACATATAAATGTATGTTAGACATGTTTTTTTGTCTTTGTTCGGAATTTTGGAATATATATATAACTTTTTTTTTTTTTTTGCTGACCTTTGACAGTTAACATTAATAATTAAGGGGTTGCACCAAATATAATATTAAATAACATATGTTTTATATACATACATACAGCATTCACTCTAGACAAAAGTTCCAAACACCCAGTAATTTACAAATACACAACAGATCACTCCCCAAAAAAAGCATTATAAAGCTAAAAAAGGCTGTTGAGAACATGTAAAAATATGAAAGTGGATGGCCAGCCACTGGACATCGCAATCAAGCAGCAAACTCACTGCCCAAATAAAATAGCACTTCCAAGGCACACTGTTTTACAGATGGATCACTTATCCCACTTTGATAGCCTCATTGGTCATCAACACATTTAAATTAATTCTGCCAATTTTTCCTTTGGACTGCAATGTTTACCTATTCCATGTGTTCAATCTATTGAGCCAGAAGGGGTATTTATAACATTCTTATTGCCAGACACACATATTGGTCAATGCATATATTCTTCAGCAAATATGTCAATACTTGGTATTAAAGTCTGGCTTGTTAGTTATAAGATTAAAGTCAACTAAGAGTTATCTAAATACAATTGTGAAATCAGTTGTGTAACTTCTGACCACGCATGAAATCGGTTCCACTAATTTATAGATCATGGCTTGGTTCACTGCAAATTTAGCTCGGTTTGAAACTTACTTATGGTTCCAGAAACGTGATGAGCCGGCCAGCAAATAGCTATTTAAAGTTCACTTTCATGCCCAGTGAAACTATTTAGGTTGCCCTTTAGAATAGCTGCACAGAAATGTACTGGGAGCAGGAGCTACTTTTGGATCTGCATTTTACACTATTTAGATGCACATATTTGAAGGACACATAATATTATTCTAATCCTGCAATTATAGATTACAGAATATACTTGTTGACAACAGTATTTTGAATTTGTAGATATTCCAAACAGCAACATAAATAGTATCTTTGAGCTTGAAAACGAACTTTAAATAGCTATTTGCTATCTGGTTCATATGGTTTCTAATAGACCAGGAATCCTTTTTCAGGTACAAATTGTGGCAAAAGACTTGAGATCTCAGTGAAGGGGAAAAACTTCCAAATATATTACTTAATACTTAATAAATATATTAACGTAAGCCCACCAAAGCCCACTGTCTGTTCCATAGCCTATGTCCAACCCTAAATCCTTTATGACGGCAAATATTCAAATTTATATTTATATACTCTACTAACCCCACTCCTGCTGTATTAGCTGGGCAATCCAAGCATGAACCCTAAAATTGCAACATTAAACCTACAACAACTTCCTTAAAACTTACGTTCAGTTTTGATTTTTTTCATTATTCAAAGACTGAATGAGACGTATTCCTGGCTCAGAGTTCTAATGTTTTGCACTGCATATTGTTGCTGCAGGTAAATTACTTCTGCCCATCATTCTTTAAGTCTGGTTAAAATTTTGACTTTCTTCATTTCATGTGCTCTGTAGAGCTCCTGTTAATTCCCACTATATAGGGAAAATATTAAGTCTTTTGTAATTAACCTTTTTTGACATGAACACTTACATTGCTTTTTAATGTAGCATACAGTTTCTTTCCATGAATTAGAAGTAACATCTTTCACCCTCATGCTTTCCATTTGATTTAGGCATCCTTAATGTCTTCCCATCGTGGATAGTTAGCCATTCTTAAGACCTTCTTCTAGCTACATCTCAACATCGAAGCATCTTGACCCAAAGTGCCATTATTGAAATGCATGGCCTCTGTAATACTGTTCTGTCCTAATTTTTTTTTACTTCTTTTTTAATTTTACTTCTCAAAGCTTTTTCTTTTCTGGCACCACTTCCTCCCCATTATCTGATTCAGATATATACTTCTCCTCTGTATATATTTGTCTTTATTTTATGCCTTTAGTTACACCCATTGCCAACTGCAAGCTCCTTTGATGGCCCTACTCATCTTATCACTTGTTATCTATTCATCAATTTTATTGTCCAAATTTTTTATTTTGCAGAAATGCTGGCCCTTTTATGCTACTAGTACTACTACAAAACCTACTACTAAATATTCTTATTCTTAAGGACCATATGATAATCCATACTGTTGTATAGCTTAAGGCTTTAACATCTGCAAACAAAATGGATCATTGCGTCCAAGAACAAGCATGACTATATCCCTGCTGGTAACAGGGAGACTGAACTATCATTAAATACCTGGTGCAACCCTCTGTCTCTGGGGCCAGAATTAGCGGCTCCATGGAGGCCAATAAACTGCGTACAGTGCTATGCCCAGACCTAAAACACGTCTAGATAAAATTAAATAATATTATAGGTCATCTGATTTTATAAAAATATATATATGTTTGTGTGGTAATTTGGAATTTTCTGAGAAATCTTAAACATTCCAAACTGTAAATAATACCAGCATTGAGACAGTGTTGTGCTCTTTGTTATTTGTGACCTATAACTATTAAAAATAGACTGAAAACCTAACCATGCCAGGAAAGATCAAGGCAAAAACAATTCCTAAATAAGGAGCAATCACATGGAAACCAACCGAATGTCTCTGTGCACCCAAAATAGCACCTGTTTTGCTTTGATACATGCCTTCATAAATCTGTCTAGCTGTGAGGTGTTTGTGTAATGGATGATGTGTGTGTGCATACTGGATGCAGAGTATGTTTTTGTGTAGTGGATGTAGTTTGTGTAGTGGCTGAAGTGTGTTAGAGTAGCGAAGATAGTGTGTGTTTGTGTAGTGAATGAAGTGTGTGAGTTTTTATATATAAAGAGTAAATTGGATTAGCCGTATTAGTCCAGTAGACAAGAGTCCCACCTGGAATCTGTTGAAGCCACTTCCCCAACTTGGGAGTCACAGCCCAGAGTGCTCCTATCACAACTGAGACTACTTCTGCCTTCACGTTCCACATGCTTTCTAGTTCTTCTTTCAGTCCTTGGTATTTGTTTACCTTCTCATGTTCCTTCTTCCTGATGTTATAGTCACTGGGTATTGCCACATTCACCACGACTGCAGTCTTTCGTTCCTTGTCTACCACCACAATGTCTGGTTAGTTGGCCAGCACTTGTTTGTCTGTCTGGATCTTGAAGTCCCACAGGATCTTAGCCCTCTCATTCACAACTACCCTTTGTGGTATCTCCCATCTGGACGTAGGCAGGTCCAATCCATATTCTGTGCAGATGTTTCGGTACACAATCCCAGCAACTTGGTTGTGTCTCTCTGTGTATGCTGTTCCTGCTAACATCTTGCATCCGGCTACATGATGCTGGACTGTCTCAGAGGCCTCTTTGCACAGTTTGCACCTTGGGTCTTGCCTGGTGTGGTAGACAAGAGCTTCTATTGATCTGGTGCTGAGTGCCTGCTCCTGTGCTGCTAGGATTAGTGCCTCAGTGCTGTCTTTCAGTCCTGCCTTTTCGAACCACTGGTAAGATTTTGTCATGTGAGCCTCATCCACTATCTGCCGGTGGTACACCCCATGGAAAGGTTTGTGTAACGGATCACGTGGCACCCCGACTGGGTACCTCCGTTGAAGGATGCTCCTAGCACTTACAGAGGGCTCCAATCGCTCTGCAGACACCACAACCACCGCGGAACCCACTAACCGCCGCAGCTTGGTTGGGGTCTCGCCGTCACCTACCCACCCTGGACCTACGACAAGGCTCCATTTTCCAGTGGGTGAACCTCTCCTCCAAGGGAGTGAAGCAGGAACAAGCTCTTAAAAGAGCTTAGCTAAGGGAGTATGCAGAACATAGCAATCCCTTGTAATGATATAGCAATTCCCCCAATAAGAGACAGCACTCCAAATTGAGGCTGAAGTAGAACTGCCTGTACTGGCACATACAGCCTCTTCTATTCACATTCTACAAACATAGTACTGCCCACAGGGTTTTGCAGAAACCCTCAGACACTCCCACACAAAATCCTCCCCTCTGCCTGAGATATAATTACTGAACACAATGGTCTAACTTAGTTATCACAGGCAGGAAAATACAGTTTTACACAATATTCATAACTCTAAAAGTATAAATCACATTCACATTACTTACAAACTTACATTTTCAGAATCAGCATACTCCAAATACAAACATACGTCAAAATCATATAAATTGGTCCAGTGGGTCAAAAGTTAGTTGAAAGTCCCTTTGTGACCATCTGCAAGCATGGCTTGGGTGTGGTAAGCCAATTATCTCCAGCATACAGAAAATAGCTCTATTCACAACAGCAGTAAAAACACATAAAAATACATAATTCCTATTATACTTAACAGAACCCCCACATTCAACCTATCCCCAGATAGCGTGGATCTGAGCGCTCACTATATCCGAACAGCGCTCAGATATCACAACCACAGTCAAATTGCCATGGGGTTAAAACACAGCAAGAGCTGATGAGAGACAGAGGAGGGGCAAAACAGCAAGTTCCAACTGGTCTGGCAGTGTGCCTGGGACAACGCCCTGCTGGAACAATAGACAGGAAACGGGGGAGGGGAAGAGACACATCTTCCCATTATTATTATTATTATTGCAATTTATAAAGCGCACACAGATTCCGCAGCGCTGTACAATTAGTTGAGAAACATACAATATACACAAACAAATACAAGAGGTAAGAGAGCCCTGCCCGTAAGCTGATATCTAGCCATTGGAGCTCTTTTATACAAAGTGCTTAGCTAGATAGCCCTTGAGCTTACAATCTAAAAGTAAATAGATTCAAATGGGCAGAAACAGTCTTTTAGAAGCCAATAAGCCCCAAATAGTCTTTTTAAATGGCAATACACCCCAGGGCCATAGTCATGAGGGAGGAGGCTGGCAATCAGGCTCCTCCAACAGCCAGGGGCAAAGGGCAGTTGGTCGTATAAAAATCCAGTGACAAAAGGCATTTTGTCACAGTTTGTCTTGCCAAGGAACCTCCTCTTTTTCTGCATCCTCGATCTGTGAAAGTCTCAGGCATTCCCTTAGGTGGCTGATGGTAACGCCACTCTTGAACTTGTGTCCGTATCCACTCTTCTTGATGATCTGGCTAAGGGGATTGAGGCCTATGCAGAACAGCATTGGGGAGAGAGCATTACCTTGGTATATGCCACATTTGATGTTCACTTGAGTTATTGTCTTGGAATTGGCTTCTAGAGTTGTTTTCCACTTGCCATTCGAGTTCTTGTAGAGAGCCAAGCATTCCAGTATCCATGTGTGTGGCATTGTGTCATAGGCTTTCTTGTAGTCAATCCAGGCTGTACATAGATTGGTCTGTCTGGTCTTAGAACCCTTTGTGACTGTTTGGTCTACCAGTAGTTGGTGTTTTGATCCTCTGGTGTTGTTTCCAATACCCTTCTGAGTATTGCTCATATATTGACTCATATATCCTTGGAACTTGGAGGCTATGATGCTTGACAGGAGTTTCCATGTTGTGGGGAGGCAGGTTATTGGTTGTTAGTATGATGGTGCTGTTCCCTTGTGAGGGTCCTTCATGACCAGTATTGTTATGTCCTGTGTTAGCCAGTCAGGGTGGGAGCCTGTTGCTAGCAGATGGTTCGTTTGTGCTGCTAGGCGTTCATGCAGTGCTTTCTTATCTTCTTTATCCAGTAGTTGTGGATCATGTCAGGTCCTGGGGCTGACCAGTTCTTCATGTGTGCTGCTCTCTGTTGGATATCTTCGACTGTGATGGTGACTAGTTCCTGTTCTGGCAGCATGCAGGTCTAGTAGCCACTGGGCCTCGGTGTTATGAGATGCTTCTTGCTCCCAGATATTCTGCCAGTACTGTTCAGTCTCAGCTCTGGGTGGGATTTGCGAGGAGATGTGGTGGTTACCCTTTAGCTGTGCATAAACCTTGGATGGTTCTTTAGTAAAGAGGGCATTGATTCTCTTAGCCTTTGCTTCTCTGGTGTATCTGCTCAGTCTGGTTTCCAGTGCTGTCAGTCTTTGCTTAGCAGTTTCCATGCCTTCGGTATGGGCATATCCTTGTACTTTCGCAGCAGCCAGGATCTATCTTTGATCTTTCCACCTCTGTTAAGTTGATCCAGCTTACTAACTTCCTTCTGTGCTGTCTTTATCTTGGCTTCCAGTCGTAGTCTCCATGGTGGACATTGCTTCTCTTTGAGCCTGATCTTGTAGTCAATTAGCTGGAGGACCACTAATGCTGTGGCATATATGAGCCTGTTCATTTCTGTGATGGTGCAGGATGTGATTGTGGACAATGCTTCATTAACCGCAGCTAGTATGCTGTCTAACAACAGATAGAAGGGAAATGATCCTTGAAAAAACTAGCAGTCAAATATATAGTGTTAGTCCAATATTTATATAGGATAGGGGCTGCATTCTGTGGAAAAAAGTATTTTTTAAAATGTGTTCTTATCAATAATATTAATTTGATTCTTCCTCCATACTTCTTACATATGTGTGGTGGTCCAGTGGCATTGTGCTGTCTGCCAGATGCCTGTATAGTGAAGAGGCCCAGCAAACGTGATCTTCAGCTTCCGGCAGCTCCTCTTTCCAACTCTCGCTAGTGCAATCTGCATGTCGCGTGGTGCGTTGCCATGGTAACCTGCAGCAACTCTGTGATGGCCAGGGGCTCACAAGAGTTGGAGAGAGCTTCTGGATGTTGCTGTCTTCAGTATACAGGCAGCAGGGGGCCCATGTGTATAGTAATTATTGCTATTTATGTGCACATTGGATTTGGGGCCCGGGGTACCTCGTTGGCATGACCCAATGGAGGCCCTGTCTGGTAGACAGCAACTAGAGGTGGAGTTACCCCAAAAAGGTAATTATTGCAGTTTATAAAAAAAACTGTAATACTAGCTTGCAGGGTTAAGGGACCTGGTAATATGCACCCAGACCACTTTAATGAGCTGAAGTGGTCTGGGTGCCTACAGTATCCCTTTAAGTACTAAACAAGCTGAATGTAGATGTGTCACCAAGAGGTTAAATGAAAAATTAAATCATCAACTCCTTTGTCAGATGTAATTAACTTTTTTTATATACCAGTTGTACAGTACTGCAGAATATGTTGGCTCTATACATATTATTTATTAAAATGATGACAAAATCAGTTCCCTTAAAAATTAGGCAGGGCAGAGACACACATGTGCCTCGCTGGTAGAAGTTGTCCACATGGTTATTTATGAAATTAAGCCCAAGGGAGGTGGCCATTTTCACCTCTTATATACCATCTAAAATCCTTTGAATATATAAGTCCTTGTGATATATACAATTTTCTATGTGTTTTATAACATCACACGGAAGAAATGACGTACATAGTGACCAATTTGCCTTTCCATCTCATTGGCTAATCCAGCACCCCAAGGGCTGTCTTTGTGCTAGTATTCTTTTGCCATTGCTAATTCATACGGGTCCCTTTTTTTTCTCTTTTTACTCGCATTTTCAGGAAGTATTGATTGCATGCATGAATTACAAGGCAGCTGTGCATCAATGGTGTGTATCTAGAAATCCAGTCTGTGTAAAGGAAAAATCGGATCACAGGAATATTCTGCTTTGCTCCTTTATTTCCTCCTTTTGTTTCTAGATTCTTTCTTTTTTCCTCTCGCTTGCATGTGGCCCAGCAACGGTTCCCCAGTAATCTATGGGGGAATCCAATACAATTAATCAAATTCAGACATTCAAGCAAAATAGGTCAGCCAAACAGAAGTGTTCCGTTGTTGCTGCCCTGATGCACTGTAAATCAGAGTCTGTTCTTTTCTTTTGATGGCACTGCAGTGGCATATATATTATTTAATGGGCATCACGCTGGCATTGAAGAATGAATCTGCATTCATTTATCATTTAAATAATGGGTATTAAACCAAGATAATGGGTTAAAGGCAGCATCAGGATAAAGAGTGATGTAACCAGCATGATCATGCATTTATTCGGAGTATAGATTAAAAATTATAACAGATGCATATTATAACTGCTGATAGACCTCACTAATGATGAATTATGCAGTGGTCAAAGACACGCTGTCCGGGCCAAAAATAGCTCTGTGACTTCACCCTGGTTGTAGAGAAAACCTACATGAGCTTGTTCAAATGTTTTTATGACATTGTGAATTAGCTTCCTTTCTCTATATGCCAAGCAATGATTCCGAGGGTGGTTATGATTAGAATTTTATCTTTATTTATAACTTAACACTTAAAGGTAGGGTATTTACTGAATACCCCCCCAGGGCAAGGCTTGGGACATATAACAAGACAGAAAAGGGTAATGCCAGAAATACATGCGTAACTTTATTTTAAATAATTATCTTTAACAATAATGCAATTCTTGTGTTTTCTATTAGTATCTAACAGGGTTATTTACTAAGAACAAATTGTAAAGAAAGTATAAATTTTAGGTCAAAATAGTCTAATTGGAAAAAATCTTTAACTCAACTATTTTTTAAGTCTGATTTCTTGTTTTTACCAAAAATCTGCAATCTACAAAATTGACAAGATAATGCCATTATTTTTCTATGTAGCCAAAATGGTAAAGTCTCCAACTCATGCAAAACAGGAACTGTTCTCGTAGAATCTTATAGGTCAGGTGTAGGTAACTTTTTTGTATTTGTGTGTATGGGGGCTGTTATATTGTATATATTCATGAGTAGTTTGTGGTATTGTGTATGATACCTGAATGTGGGCTGTGTTTGGGGGCTGCTTGTGGAATTGCATGTCTGGATGATATATGACATTGTCAATTTGGTGTGTGTATATATGGGGCTGTGTGGGGTATTGCATGTGAGAGGGTCCTTGTGGGGTTGTGTGCGTGTTAGTGTATTGTCAGTGGTGTTTTGTTTGTGGGGACTGTGCGTGTGTTGGCTCTTTGAATTATCTGTATGAGGAGGAGGAGGCTTCTTCTGCAGCTCTGTATATCTAGTGATTTGGGTAGCTTCCCTGGGGTCCAGTTGGAATCAGTCCAGATACAGGTCAAGGGCAGAAGCGGGCTGCTATACTCAAGTGTAGATACCCACTCACAAGTGCTGGAAGGAAGTGCTGCAATGCATGAATGGAGGATTGTCCCTCTCCACCTGCAATCACTGCTTGTTTTGCACTGGCAAATATCTGAAGTCCCACTGGGACTCCTGATGGGCCAGTAAATGTAAGTCTCTGGCAGCCTTGAGTGCCGTGCAAAGGCACCTCGAGTGCCATAGGTTGTTGACTCATTTTATAGGACATCAGAGACGAAGTAAGACACAATGTTAGACATTGAACATAATATGAAAAATAGAAAAGTAAAAAAGTGGCGCTAAAAATCCAATAAAATGTACAATATAAAACCCAGTGCAGCTAAAAAAAACCACCCAAGTGTTATGTCACTAAAACACTTACATAGACAATTGGATACAACGATAAGGTGATTTGCGCACACAATGGTGAATGGTTTCCTTTGGTATTTAACCTAGATATTATAAATGTAAAAAACCATCATAGAACAGTATGTTTATACAAAATAAACTATAATAAAATAAACTATATATAAAGCTCTAAACTATAATGGCAATTTATGCAATGTTGGTGCAGGAAAAAGGTACAGGTCCTCCAGAAGGTAGCGATATTTCTCTGGATAGGAATTCAGAAACCAGATAAAAGGTAAGTTTCAAACTTTTATTATAATAAAAAGTATTAAAAACAGGCACAGCGCAATAGGTCTTCCTCAGGTGAATATGGTGTTAAATTAATATAGGATGCTTATATACCAATACAAAATCATTACAAAATAATCACAAATGTGTATATAAAAACAATCCCAACCCCTTGTCCATAAAAGGAACCAGTGTTTGTCCTGATGAAAGTTCCTATAAGGAACTGAAACGTTGATGATTCTTTGACACTCTTTTCAGTAAAGAAGTTTGTGTGAAAATGCCTGGGAGTGCTGATTTTTTTTTCGTTCTACATATTTAGTGCAATCGAGCACCGGGTTAAACCAACCTTGAGTAGGAGTGCAAGGTCTTTTTTCTTTTTATATATATATATATATATATATATATAATATTTTTTTTAAAATTTATATATACATATATATATTTTTGTGTGTATATATATATATATATATATATATATATATATATATATATATATATATATATATATATATATATACGGGGCAATATTGCCGTGATGGTTAGATAACACATAATTAGCAATAAACATCTTAGTTAATAGCACCGGTCAGTTGTGGTATGCCGGAACCGATGATGCAGTAGGCTTGTAATAAAGAGGGCAAAAAGAAGTGTACCATACAAATATATTAGTTCTACAAAATTGCTTGAATAAGTCACAAAATGCCTGACAAATCCCTTACTGGTTCCGGTATAGATAATGTATAAGAGGATGATTTCCAGCGTCCCATGCCCTGTTGCCGAGTCCGGCCGTGATTCGTGGAGTAGCCTGGCTCTACGGAATGCTGGACTAACTGTGTATACTCTGTGAGATGGAGCACCAGAGGAGGTAGAGGCCAATGTGGGTGGTGGGGTGATGCCCTCTTGGTGACTACTAAAGCATAATAGAGAATGGGAGTGACAGGTAAGGCCCTCCCTGTGAAACAATGCGAGGCAAATAACTATGCGTTGGTCTGATGGCGTCGTCCTCCGAGTATGAGGAGTACCTCCGAGCATGAGGATGGGTGTTGGCCTCGCAGGACCACTAGACTATGGCATAAAGGCCAGAAACCTATCTTAGTGGGCACTTAGATCCCTAACAACCAGTACTATCTGCTAATAGGGGACCTCAGCGTGGGCCAGATCATGGACCCATTGTAGAATGGTGTCCGAGAACGTATGCCTCTGCGAGGGCCCGATCGTGGACCCATGTAGAAAGGTGACCGAGAACATAAATTACAACTAGGACCGGATCGCGGACCGGAATGAGAGAAAATGACCTACCCCCCTGGTGGACACGAAGCAAGAAAGGCAAACGCTGCCAGGAAGGATGGGCTTCTCGGCAGGACCACGGTTGGACAAAACGTGCCACCCAGAGAAGCGAACCAGAGCCTAAACCATGGAGGAGGGAAACCAAGGAAGTATATGATCATAGCCAAAAAAACAAACCACAAAATAGTTCCCCCCAAGCCCCCCACAGGTTAACACAGGAGTGAGGACAGGCCACCCCGCCAGCCCGGCAGGAGCCCGGGTACCATCGGCAACGTAGTGCAGCAGTGTGGTGGGGGGGGCAGAGACGAGATGGAAGGGATCCGAGCCACTGGACCCGATAAACCCACGAAACCGGCAGGTGCCCGACAGCAACAGCAGTATCTCCGCATAGCTATAGTACAATGAAACCCAGGTAAGTGTAGCTCGCCACGCCAACCATGGTAAAGTGGGCGAGGATTGGATGCCCTTATAAAGGGGACCCAAGCCCCTCCCACAACTACAGGCCCCGCCTAAGATATATATATATGTGCGCCATTTCACGTGTGTTGGAGGATAAGATATGTACATACCCCTCTCTCACTATAATACAACACTGTGCACTCTACTGATCTGCAGTGTGCTACACATGTATGGTGCGGAGCAGTAGTGGGCGCCATTGTCCCTTCAAACAACCCTGAGTACCTGACTGAATGCATTTCATGAAGCAGTTCTTGTAATAGGTGTACAGTATATATGTCTCTCCAGGGGGGATAGCCAAACCAGACAGTAGAAGTTTTCTGATCATCTCAGCTGTTCACAACAGACCATGATATACATATGTTACCTTGTATACAGTATATATAGTTCAGATTGCACTGTTATTGTTAAGTTGGGTTCTACTTAATTTCTGCTTTACTTCTTACTTCTAATTAAAAGACATAAAGTGTTTATTAAGAGGAATAATATCGGATGATCCATCATTCCACAGGGAAATAGTTTTCTTTGATTGTTAGGTGAGATTCCCTAGAATTTTCATTTACACACCTTACCAGTAAATACAAGAAAGTGTTTAAAGCGTTCATGTGGAATATCGAGAACCTGGTGCTGTAGTGAAGTGCAATGAAGCATTGTTATTGACTGTTCTTGGAATGTGATGTTTATAGATTGATTTAAAACATAATAAAGAATTTAATTACATTTATCATAAAGATTTGTATGTTCCCCATCTTTATTTAAGAATGATGGCATTTTTCCATTTGTGCTGTAATAATAAAAAATATATATTATAACAGATAAAGTATAATAAATTCATGTTTAGGTTTTTAGTAATATATATAGATTACCAATGCATCACCTGAATATCTCACGTTGGACTTTGAGTAGTCCATTTTGGGCATAAAAACTCAAGAAATCATATTTGCAGAAACATGATTTCCCAAGTAAGTGGGTTAATCTCATAAAAGCAGGCATTGGTTTGCAAGAATAATACCTGGAAAAAATGGGGTACACCGGTGTTGTGGCTGGATTATGCAATGTATGATCATATACTTTAACTAAATACCCATTATTTTTGTCCAATGTGTTTTAATAGAAACTATTACATTTTGTGAGCTTTGAAGCTGATGTTTAGTGAGTGAGTGTGTGAGCTGGGTCTTGTATGTTATATATCCCAGCAGCACCCTTAAAATGTAGACCTTTTCAGGTCAGTGCAGCTCACTTGGTTTCATATATAAATATATTCCTGCAGGTACCCTTAGAAATGGACACTGTGTTAAATAAAGCTTTTTTTTAAACCATAGCATGGGTATTGATCAATAAGGACCAGTGACCAGAAACCATGGACTGCAGTGTCAAGCTTGTAGGTCTCATCTGCATTGTGCTGTTTCAAGTGTGGAATTGAAGTCTCTCTGAGAGCAAGTTGCCACAATGCAACCCCCCAGAGTGCAGTTAGAAGAAATATTGTTGTGCATCACCTGTACATCTCAAGTTAGACTTTAGAAAGTCCTTATTTATGACACATAACAATATGCTCTCATAGAGACTTCAACTTCCAGACTAGAACTGGCCTGGAATAAGCAAGGGAACTTTTAGAAAATTTTCAAAAGCAGAGGAACTCAAGGCACGTATATAATAACTGGCAGACACAGAACCCTTAAAACAAGAGAACTCATATCAGCCATTAAATAACAAATATACACAGCTCGGTATCTGAAAACCCATGGGTTGTGGTGTGGTCTTTTGAAATCCAGAATACTAGCTCATTCCCTATACAGTTATATTCTCTTAGTATGCTACAACATAATATGGTTTTTTTTTCCAGTCCACAAAATAAGTATTACATTGATATTCACATTTATTGGTGTCCTTACTATGGTTTTCACCATGATAGTTGGAATGTAGGATGCAAATTACTGAATGTAGGTTGTCTAGTCTTATTGACCTATATCAGTCTTGACTTCTTTCATTATTTAGTCTAGTCTGTACTTACCAATGGTGCCAGAACATTAATTTAAGTCTGTCTGAGAAAATTGTACAATTGGATAAAAAACACAAGTATTGATTTAACTATTTTCAAACATATTTTCAGAAATTTATAAAAGTTGTAATTATTACTTTATTAAGTTGTTTGAGTAGAAGGTTTTCAAACCTCATATAGTCTTCATACACAGGGACTTCATCTTCCTGGTCTTTTATTTAAAAAAAAAAAAAATTAAGAACTATGTAGAAAAAAATTGATGATTATTATGTTACCAGTATACACTAAAATAAAATTACTAGCTCATTAAAACTTGAGGATCAGCAGAACTAAGGAGAAAGAGGGAAAGGAAAGAAGGAGAAAAACAGATGAAAGGAGAAAACAAGAGGAAAATAAATAGAAGGGGGTGGGAAAAACAAACTGAGATGGAGTTCGAACGATGTCCAGCCATGATTGAAAATGCTCTTTCAGACACTTAAGAACACATACAAAGTCAATGATGTGTATACTGATGGTGAGGAGAAAATGTCTAGCTACAGAGTCCAAGGAAGGGCAAATAGATTTCCTGCGTTAGACACGAGGCAAAAGAAAACCTTCAGTTTTCCAGCAAATTCAAAACCAACAGTTCTGAATTTGCTAGACAGCCCTGCATTTTGAGGTATTATAACAGCAAAACTAGGTCCCAGGGACCTGTCTCACATTTAGAAATCTGCTGTAGGATTACAAATAAGGAGGGATCTGTGTGACAACTTTGACCATGCACAGAACACTTCAGCTGCACTACGTGCATGTTTTGCTTGGGGTGGAAGATTGTCAGTAAGCCTAGTCACCCTCTTTAGTGGCGGGCCTTCCCCCTTGATATGTGGGCCCTGTTTTAGTTTCAGCATAACCAATTACACCTGGATCAGAGTTGTTATCTACACTTTCAGTCAGTATTTGTACTTCATGTATTTCTAGAAAAAATAAAAAGATGTATTCAAAGTCTGTAACTTCAAGAGGTTAATTATAAATTACCTTTGCAATGGTATAAAACACCATCAGATTTCTCCCCACGCATACACATAAGTGTTGAAGATATGGAGTTAAGGAGGGCTCCATGAGCCATATATGGTGGACATGCCCAGAAATAGAGAGTTATTGCCATCTGGTATGAAGCCTGTGCTATTTGGCAAAGGGCTTGAAAATACCATTTGATCCAGGAACAATTATTTTCCATGCCTCCCCCCCACCCCTGTAAACTACAAGTACTCATTGTTTTTCTTGCTGCTCACAGCAGCGAAGACAATAATTACGAGCCACTGGAAGTCCTCTGTCACTCCCTCTAAATAAGAATGGTTCCTTAAAATGGAATACTATCATTCTTTAGAACAACTTAGATGGTCATCATTAGGTTTCAATCAAAAATATATTTGCATATGGCAACCTTGAATCACGTATATGAATTCATTACCAAACCCAGGGAGAGCAGAGTAGGAACAGGGATAGTTACTCAGATAATTATACTTCAAGGCCATAGAAATAATGCACGGTATCGATCAATGTGTTAATCTATATTACATTTCTCTACCAGCTCTGGGATATATGATATAGACCTATCAATATATGTCTGCTATTCAAGTGAATCAACTCAGTGTAAGCTCACAGCTGTCTATGTTTACGGTTTCTTGTTTGTTCTTTTCAAATATTCATGTACCATCACCCCCTCCTGTTTTTTCTTTTCCTTTTTTTTAATCATTTTCTCTGTTATCCACTACCCATTGCGTTTATGTCCACTTAAGATACCATGAACCGTGAAAATATTCTGCCATTGGATCTGTTACTCTGTATATAAATGTAATGCAACTATGTAACCTAGAAACAATGCTGTCAACCTTCATGTGAAAATAATCAAACATATAAAATAAATAAATGAATAAATAAATAAAAATCAAGGCATATTCAAATTAATTTTGTGGGGTAAAAAGCACAATAGGTAAAAAAGCAGGCCTGTCACTTGGTGTTGTTGGAATCATTGGTGGATCCCCCTATATTTAAGGAGACAGCCTAAGCAACCAAACAACTTTACCTTAAATAAGAGGTTTTGGTGCATAGATTATGCTCCTGGAGTCTTACTGCCCAAAATAAAAATGAAACTACAGTGGGACCTCGGTTTTACATGCATTTTATTGTGTGTTCTCCATTGTGCGTTGGTTTCCATGCCAGCTCATTTTGACTTTTTTCTGACCTCCAGAACGGATTAATTGGTTTTCAATGCATTCTTATGGGAAACCGCGTTTCGGTTTACATATTTTTTGCAATAAGAAACGTCCCGGAGAACGCATTAAATCCGTAATCCGAGGTCCCACTGTATTTGTTTTTATGCAGGCTGTGTGAGTCACAACCAGGGGAGGTGTGGCAAGGGCTGCATTAACAGTGGTTTCACAACTTAATGGCAGATGATTGGTCAATGAGACTGCAGAGGCATGATCTGTACACCAAAACTGCTTCAAGCTAAGATTATTTCCCTTTAACTATGTACTTCCAGCTGACATCCAAAGGCAATGAATCCTAAGGCACACCAACAGCAAATGATTTAGCCATTCCCCAATTCTGAGCCTTTTTTTTTTTCCTTTACAGCTTAGCCTATGCATAATGTATTTTTCGGTGTTTTAGGCATCTCAAAGAAAAATGCCCTATTTTTATTTAGTGAAGAATTAAATCACGCAAGCTGTGCAAATACACAGTTGTGTTGAGTATGGATAAGCAATCTTAATGATGACTTAACATATGCATCGTTATAAGCAAAACTATTGTTGTAATGAATTATAAAAACAAAAAAGATGGCAAAACACATTCTCTAACCTATTAAAAAGTGTACAACAATCTCAATTAGAATGTTTAAAAACAGTTAAATCCTAGTTAGCTATCAAGGAGTAGGAGTGTATTGCTCAGTGACCCAGATTAACATAATCTGTGTGTTTTTTTTAATAGTATGCTAATTGCTCATTCTTTTTATATATATTTGTTATTCGTTAGATCACGTATCGATAGTTATTGTTTATAACAATAATAATTACCGTTTCCAGTAAAATTCTAATAATGTCATGTGCAAGTAATACATAAAGTTTATGTATGTGATTGCATGTTTGTTACGATCTTAGAAGCATGACAAACATCTGTTGGTTAAATCATCTTGGACTATTTATTTTTTTGCAGGCTCTATGGCGGCTTATAGTGATGTGAGTTAAGTGTAGGTAAATATATGAGAAAAAGCATCAAGGTTTCTTTTGAAATAGAAGCGTCTTTTAACATATGTTGGTAGCAGGATAGATAAGTGTTCAAGTCATTTGTCACGGAGAATTTTTTTTGGAATAATGCTTTATAGGGGAGGGCTAGCAAGGGGAAGGATAAATTGCTCTCCGGGCTACTAGAATATCTGGTTTGTTATTGAAAATAATTGTAGGTGCATTGGAATGCCTGTTAGCAGTGTGCTGCAGCAGTCAGAATTAGGCAGGAATTGTGCTGGGTCTTTGCTCGCGCTGCACTGTGTGCATATGTGCGTGCGGTGGTGGCTTGCAATCTCAGTTCTCTTCAGATCTGAATTGACCCTCTGCTGTACTTATGGGGAGATCCCCGTGGATGCTCCCTCATAGTTACATAGCTGAAAATAGACAAGTGTCCATCAAGTTCAGCCTTCCTCATATCTGTTTTTTGCTGTTGATCCAAAAGAAGGCAAAAAACTCAGTGTGAAGCACTTCCAATTTTGCAACAAACTAGGAAAAGAAAATCCCTCTTGACCCCAGAATGGCAGTCAGATTCATCCTTGGATCAAGAAGCTATTACCCTACAGTTGAAAAATAATAGAATTTAATATTATGTTTTTGCAAGTATGCCTCTAGTTGCTGTTTAAACATCAGTACAGACTCTGATAAAACCACTTCTTCAGTCAGAGAATTCCACACTTTCTTATTGTTCTTATGGTAAAAAAACACACCTTTCCTTTGCTTTAGACTAAATCTTCTTTCTTCCAGTCTAAACACATGACCTCGTGTCCTATGTATAGTCTTGTTTATGAATAGATTTACACACAATGGTTTGTACTTTCCCCAGATATATTTGTATAATGTTATCATATCCCCTCTAAGGCAACATTTGTGTAAACTAAAGAGGTTTACATTTGTTTACCTTTCTTTATAGCTAAAATGTTCTATTACTTTTATTAATTTTGAAACCTACCTCTGCACTATTTCCAGTGCCATAATATCCTTCTTTAGAACAGGTGCTGAAAATTGCACAGCATATTCAAAATGTAGTCTTAGGAGTGATTTGCAAAGAGGCAAAATTATATTTGCACTCCAAAAATGAATGCACTTTTTTATGCATGACAATACCTTACTGGCCTTAGTCACTGTTGATTGACATTGCACATTGTTTCCTAGTTTGTTGTCTATAACAATTCCAAAATCCTTCTCGTGTGTTGTTATTCCTAATTCACCATTTATGGTGTAAGTTGCTTATGCATTCTTTACCCCGACGTGCATAACTTTGCATTTTTCTACATTAAATTTCATCTGCCATTTGAGTGCCCAGTCCCCCTGTCTATGTAAATCCCACTGCAGCAAAGTAATATCTTGCTCACATTGTATCGCTTTACAGAGTTTTGTGTCATCTGTAAACACTGAAACATGACTTTCAATGCTTTTTTCAAGATCATTTATAAACAAGTTAAATAGAAGGGGTTCTAGAACAGAACCCTTAGGGACACGACTTACCACCTCTGTCCACCTCTGTGCCTGTGCAGGTATTGCTGATGCAGATTAACAGGGATATACGATGGCACACCTTGAAACTCCAGTAGGCTCTATATGTATATGTAGATATGACCATCTATGCAGCGGCAGAACTACTGCATAATGTGGCCAATCAGGAGTACCAGGCACTTATCTGATGGGTATTGCTTCCTTCCTTACTTCCTTCCATGTTTACAAAAATGTGCGTACTTTCAAATGCACAAACACTGCTCACAAATACACCCTATCAAGGACGGGCAAATGGTAGATCCCTAAATGGCATAGCATTGTGGAAGTTGTATGAGAGATGTGAATCTACCTTTTGGTCATTCTTGCTATTGAAGGAAGCCCAAAAAAAATTTCTTGCACCTGGGCCCTCTCTACAATAGTTCCTCCGCTGGATTAGCTGGGATGAGAAACAGCTGAGTTCCTTAAATGAACACTATAGCTTAAGGAACACTAAGGTGCCGTACTCACCGTATCGGTGACCGGGGCTCTTCTGCCAGGGTTGAAAAGGTGATTTTATTTTTTATTTTTCTCTTATGTTGTCGGTCTTTGCTTTTGTTTCTGCCTCCTTGAAAGGAAGAAGATAGGGTTATAACTAGTGGAATCACATACTTTAGGAGTGCAACCCCAGAATAATACCAGTCAATAAACAAACATAATGCATCTAGACTATTGCTAATTAATGCATTCACTTTAAATACAAAACACCAAAGCATGAGTACCTTGGGCCAAGTAAAATATTACAGCATAATAGTGTAATATATGTGTGTATATGTGTATTAAGATTGACTCTAACATTCCATTCCCATGAGGAAGTTCTGGAACCAAGAAAAATGCTTTGGGTAGGCTGTTTTAGATGTTCAGAAAATCAATAGGACATAATAATGGATTGCTTATAATCCATCACTGCATACATAGATCCATGCTGATTTCACAGTTAATGTATGCAATTTGAAGCTGACATATTGGTTCCCAATTATTTTCAATATATTTTATATTCACTATGCCCTGTGCATTGTTTGTGTGAAGGGAAGGGCTCCGATGGGATATTGGAGAAATATCTTGTCATGCCTTGAGGCTTGAAAGAATAGCAAGCTTTGATTTGTGTTCCTTGGACTGAATCAAAGGACCAGGATCACACAACTGGATTCTATTCCTGTTTCTGGCTATGGAAAGGCAGGGCACTGTGCTAAGTGAAACATTTAATGAACGAGTAATAAATGACTAGACAAAGACTAATGGGGCAGTTCAAGGTCATCCTTTTTGAATATATTGTTGTATTGAATTAAAATATGTTTTATGATTTTAAAACGGGCCTGGTATGGTTCTGGAATAATGAAGATACATTTCTTATTAAAACCTGAGAATTAGATGTATTGTAAAATTCTATTCCTTCCAAATTTATACGTTAAAAAATTAGGAACTCCCTAGTTTGTAGTAAGGCATACTTGTCCAATGCATAACTCTTGCGCAAGACTCTGCCTAGCCTGTTAAAACACCTTTAAGTAAGCCGTTGATTATCTGAAATGTATTCAATAGCTATTGACTGATCTGATAGGCACATTATACAGGGACTCAATATTGTAGAATAGAAGACTATTCACCAAAGGAACAAACTATCACAAATGTGTAGTCACATTGCACCTCATGTAGCCCAACTGGAAAAAAACAAAAATCCAATTTAAATATATGATGTACCTACACAAATGCATTTGGGTGGGTTGAGATAGGTTCTAATGTAAAATAAGATAAATTTATGTACAGAGACCTGAACTTGGAAGTTTACAACTAGTTCTACCCAGTTAGACAAAAGCATTAGCCTTTTAAAATTTACTCCACAAATGTAATTTGTGGCCCATTTCTTCGGGAGTGCTGCTATTCAACATCCTGCACTTAAGTGTCTATAAATATTAAAGAATGTTATTGCGTTAATGTCAGATGTTTTTTCGGTAGTGAAATAATCAATCTTTCTGTTCCATGTCTCAGCACATATCACTCTCACTTTATTAGAATCAATTACTTTAAATATATTGCAGTATGCACATAGCTACGTAGAAGGAATCCCCCTCTTCTCTCTTCTCTTGGAATAATCAATACAGTTGAATCAAATTAAGATTCCATTTCTAAACGTTTCATGTTGCGCAATACCAGATAGCTCTGATCAGTTGAGTGTCTATGTGATTGGGATGGATGCAGAATGCCATCCACGGGATTTACTCTGATAAGTGATATTGGTTCTTTGACAAGAGCTGTTACTTGACATCTCCACCTATCGTGTACATTTGTTTGTGCTATATTGTTCCTCAACTCATTATTATTTTTTCCCTTAATATCAGTTTGTAATGAAGTGAAAAAACGGATTGAAAAATGTGGACTAAAATAGCCAAGCTGTGACTACGGATTATTTTCCAAATACATACATTTTCCAAATCAGCAATTTTGGTCTAAATGTTGGCCAAATTTCGACTTAAATCTGTAGTTGCTTTTTATGCATATATGTGTAACAAGATACATTGTGTAAAAATATTAGATAAAAGCATAAGTATGAATACATATAAATTTCATGTTATTGTTTAAAAGGAAGACCCATTACATAGCACTATATATTAAAACATTTTTTAATACTCTCCCGATACACTCTCCTGATGGCCTCTTCGACCTCTGTATGTATGAGCTGTATGAATGAATTTCTACGTTATTCGTTTTCGTGTTTTCATACATACATGCATTATATATATATATAAAAATAGCCTTCACTCACAGCTTTATGTAGCAGTTTTTTGGGGGGGTTTTGTGGAAAGTCCCCAGGTGGCACTGAAACATTGACCTCTCCTAATGATTCTTTAATCTACACACAGTATTGTGTTTTGTCCACCAAGCAAATGGATAAATAAAACAAAAACTGCTCTAGAAAACCGTGTGGCATGGTTCTGATCAGGTCAGACAAGAGACTTATGCCGGAGTTGACTTCAGGTAGTTTATTTGAGTTATTAGACATGGTTAGACAAAGGTAACAATAAGAATAACAGGAGAGAGAGAGGGAAAATGTATAATAAATACAAAGGGGGAAAGCAGAAACTAGAAACAGAATTACAGGTGAGTATGAAAATAGAAGTTTAGGCAATATGGCCCAAAACAGGTTTACAGGAGACAGGGATACAATTAGATAAAACTAAACAGGAGTATAAAGGATAAAGAAAAACAGGTTAAAGCAGCAATTGAGGTGATCAGCCTCTTTGGTTTGTAACCAGAACTGCAGTTTCAGGGTCTTTGAGGATACTTGCAAATAATAATGTCTGTAATATCCAGGCGGGTTGGAACCAAATCAATATGAAAACAAAGTCCAGTAAAGAAAGAAAGCAGGTTCGTTTTGGAGAGCAGGTTGGAATAAATCAGGGTGGTTGAAGGTAAGTAAGGGTGGAGCAGCTCTTCTTTAGTAAGAGCCAGGAGCAGAAGACTTGTCAGGTTCAGAACACAACTTCTCTCACAATGTAAAGGCCATGTGATGAGTTGGGTGAGGCCTTTTATAGCAGACTTGGCATATCACGCTATGCAGGTGAGAGAGACTGAGGTGACTAGTGGCTAGGGAGGCCACTAGTGGTGAAAACTGGAACTGTATAAAATTAAACAAGTAGAAATGAAACATATTTTGAATTGTCAGGATAGGATCCTGACACCGTGAGTGCAGCCTACTTTTCCATTTTCCTATTTTTTGTATTATAAGCAGAGGCTAAGCACCCTGTAAACAATTTAAGCATGTATATATTTATTTATTGATATTTATATATTTAATAATGGTATTTCTTATATTACACGTTCTTAAATCTGATACTCATTACTTAAAATTAATAAAGTATTTAAACTGTATGTTATACTGTTCTTTGTATTGATTATCTATAAAACTTTAATAAAGTACACATAGTAACTTCAAAATAGAAAATGAATTCCCTGCTATTGCCCATCCTTGATGTGTAAACTACAGATCAATGTGAAATATATTGTCTAAATCTAGTGGAGAGCTAAGGATCATACTCTATAAAGCTTATGAAAAAAAGAGAGAATTGGACAGAAAAAAAAATCACAGGGTGGGGGTTTAGATAACAGTGGAGCTATATGTAAAAAGCAAGGTATTCCTTAAAAGATGGTGTTAAGTTCATAAATATCCTAAACAATATATAAAAATCTAATTATGCAGACAATATAACAACACTGTACAGAGCATTCAGTCTAAGGACCGAACATTGAAAGAAATCAAGGAGATTTTATGTTGCACATTTCATATGTGTTCTATAATACAAAAATGTTCCTACCTCTCCTCTAACATATTGCCAAGCCGACTTTCCCCTGCCACACTTCAATAGAATACAGCAGTAGACTCGAGTGTCTCTGGGACACTGACCTTCTGAAATAGTAAATATGTAGTTAACACTCAGGTGAAGATACAGGGTTGCTCCATGGCATTCGTTTTGATTGTATTTTTTTAAAGTGAATGGAGATCCAGATAGTAAAATGAACAACTACATAGAATACTAATTTCTGGTACCATGTATATAGTATTTGGCTACAGATGTTTGTGTACATATAAACACAATAATACCATTTTGGGTATGAGTGTGTGTGTGTGTGTGTGTGTGTGTATATATATACACAGTTAGGGCCAGAAATATTTAGACACTAACACATGGTTTGTTATTGGGGTCTCCAGCCAATTACAAAACAGTTTACCAAAATAAAAATAAAGTTACAGTTAAATAATGAATATGGGCTTTACATTGCTTTAATTTGAGCTAATTACAGCTCTTTAATATGTAGCCTCCTCTTTTTCAAGGGACCAAAAGTAATTGGACAGTTGATTCAAAAGGTGTTTCATCAACATGTGTGGGCAATTCCTTTGTTATTTCTTCATCAATTAAGCAGGTAAAAGGCCTGGAGTTGATTCCAAGTGTAGCATTTGCATTTGGAAGCTGTTGCAGTAATCACAGTCACTGAGAATAGCAGACAGACAATATATGTAGGTCCCCATCTTCCTCTTGTGTTTTGGTCACCCTGTGCCAAGTATTCGTGCAGGGTATGTGTAATATATTGCATGTCTGTGCCTCTCCCCCTCCCCCCTTTTCCTGTCCCATTGTTTCTCCAACAGGGCGTTGTCCCAGGGACACTGCCAGACCAGTTTAAACTAGCTGCTTTGTCCCTCCTCAATTTCCCATCAGGTCTTGCTATTTTATGACCCCACCCTTCTTTGTACTATAGTGCTTCATGCACCCTATTGTATGTAAATGAGGCTGTTGGGGGCTTAAAAACGTGTGTGCTATACCTATTAAAGGAAATGCTGTGTTAACCTTCACCATGTGTTGTCTGGTATTTGGGGAAAGGGATATAATCTGCTGATGGAAAGGGTGCCATGGGCTACATACACAGTAGCCTGGTCCAGGGTGGAAAAGGCCCTCAGTGATCTCAGACAAGCCTCGGTGACTGGATATGAAGTGCCCCAAGGTCCCTGATAAGTCAGAGGTAGCAAACTTGGCGGAGGTACTCGGTTGGAGTACTGGAGCTTCGTTACAGGAGCTTTCAATGCAAGTGAAAAAGGCCATCCTTAGGCTGCAAAAAAAAAAAAAAAACTGTCATCAGAGAGGTAGCAGGAACTTTAGGAGTGGCCATATCAACAGTTTGGTACATTCTGAGAAATAAATAGAGCAATTGTGAGCTCTGCAACAGGTCGTCAATGTAGAACATCAGTGGTGGATGATCGTAGGATCCTTTCCATGGTAAAGAAAAACCCCTTCACAACATCCGGCCAAGTGAAGTACACTCTTCAGGAGATAGGCATATCATTATCCATAAAGTGAAGACTTCACAAGAGCAAATACAAGGTGCAAACCATTCATAAGTCTCAACAATAGAAAGGCCAGATTAGAATTTGCCAAAAACATCTAAAAAAGACAGTCCAGTTCTGGAACAGCATTCTTTGGACAGATGAAACTGAGATCAACCTGTACCAGAATGATGGGAAGAAAAAAGTATGTAAAAGGCTTGGAATGGCTCATAATCCAAAGCATATCACCTCATCTGTAAAACACGGTGGAGGGAATGTGATGGTATGGGCATGCATGGCTTCCAGTGGAACTGGGTCATTAGTGTTCTTTGATGATGTGACAGAAGACAGAAACATCTGGATAAATTATGACTTGCATAGGGATACAGTGTCTGCTCATATTTAGCCAAATGTAGTGAAGTAGATTGGACGACACTTCACTTTACAGATGGACAATGACCCAAAACATACTACAAAATCAATATATTGTATATATTATATATATTTTCAGATGTATTTTTTGGTTTTATACATTGCACTCACACACATTATTATATTTGTACATTATAAAAATACAATGAGCCGCATCCAAGATCCTTTCGGTAGTGGATTAATGAGGGGAAATTGTGACAGCAACACACAGCTAATCAGACAGATGTGTACGAAGACTGTCAGTTCAGCTCAGACAATTACATACAAAAAGCCCTATAACTTAAAAAAAAGCACTCCCCCCCCATTTTTATTTTTAAATCCTAGTTGGTTTAAAAAAATACTTTTACCTCTATAAAAGAAGTAAAAGTTAATTTAAAAGTTTACTGTTTCTTTCATATAGAGAAACGCAGTGTCATCCTTGAATCATAGCCCCTAAGTATCAAAAAGCTATAACTAGTTAAGTGTGAGCTGACGCCAGCTTATTTGATCTCCACAAGCAGGTTTTAGTTATATCAGAGAATTCTACTTTTTTGTATTCTGATTGATGTATACATACCAGTGCAGAGCTCATTTTATTACATGATTTCACACTGTGCAAGTAATACATGTTTAATAATACCTCCTTCGAGCACTGACCAAGTTTCAAGGAGAAGTAAATGCTAAATATTACAGACTGTTTCAGATTTAGCAACGCTTTCAATTTTTCCTTTGCATCAGCTCCTTTCTACATTCAGAAACAGGGAACTAATTCTCTCTGCAGGGAAGTAGATTGCAATGACCTTCGACCTCATTTCGATGTCATGCTCCTTGATTGCGTAGAGCTCAGCTTCGGAACATATTCAGCAGCGCTAGTAGTTAGAAGTTGTAGTCATCAACAACATAAAACTAAAATAGTTTAGATTGGATTTTCCTAGACTTTTGGATCCAGGTCTGTGACGGTAGTAGAAAATATCCCCGTCAAGCATTCCCTTCTTCCCATAAAAGAAAAGCACTCAATATTCCATAAGTAGAAATATCCCTGGAATCGCCGAATAATCCACACATGAGCCAAAACTTAATGCTGGAACAAGACTGATTTACTGGCACACAGAACTCACAATTTATGCAACACAAAACTCCTCCTCTGGGCCAGGCTAGATAATTGAGTTTCTACAATACACAAAGCTCAATTATCTGCTGGCCAGAAACATTACAATTTTTAACAATTTCAGAAACATACTTTTTACAAGACATACAAATATACTTTTAACATCCCTGGGTAGCTGAGGATACTGGTAGTCACATATCCAAATCTCACGAATTTCCGTTTGGTAGTTTCCGTGTCGCATCGTGTGGAAGTTTGACCGGCTTGCCATGTGGAGGTATCCGAGTTAGAGTTCCATAGAATCAGTAGCAAGAGCCGGTCTCCGTTCGCATATAACTACACGAAAACCACCGTTCGTATAGTTCAGCTGGTTACCTGTGAATGTTCCCCTCATTCGGTAGATGCTATCTACCGAACGCCAGTTTGATTCGTGGAGGGGAACGTATTCATCCAGGACTTCCATGGGGACCGGGCATTCGCATGTTTCCCGTACCGAAAACAGTTCAATGCAATTCATGCGTAAGCCCCGCTGACCGCATTCGTGAGTTTTAAGATGGCCGCCATCCTTTGTTCTCGCCACGTGTCCGTATGTCGAATGGAGGCCACCTAGTAGCAATTAAGTTGCGGTTTCTCTGTGTTCTAATTGCTCCTTGCTACCCAGGGTGTGTGGTCCCCTTTCGGTAAACGAATACATTTATTCTCAACATTTTAAACCGAACAAATACAGACATTAAAACAGCAGGGAGAGGGTTAAGCTGAAAGCATATAGGCAAATACATAAAAGTCCTTCACAAGGTCCAAATCCAGAGCCAGAAAAATATTTAGTTTCACGCGTAACTTAGTAAATTTAGATTTATGTCTCTCTGAAATGGCCTTTCAAACCAAAAAGGGACAGGGTCAAGAGCTATATCATCACACACTATTCCCTCCTACAAACTAATCACACTAATTCTAAATCAACCATTCTCACAAATACATTCCAAGCTAGCAATACTCTTTGTCTCAAACACATTCATAATTAGATGCCCTCATTATAGACTGTAGGCAAATTTGAGCAGGGTCCTCATCAACCTATTGTTCCTGTAACATTTTGTAATTGTCTCATTTAACGTTCAATTTACCCCAGAATAAGATGGGGCTATATAAATGCTAATAATAATAATAATAATAATAATAATAATAATAATACACAAATATACAAAACATCCAATTAACAATGTACTTTAATGCATACATGCATAACAAGGCATACACACACACATGCAAACTTATACGCTTAGTCATCCACATAACTAGCCACTCAGACATTAATTAGATACACATTCTCATTCATAACTAGCCACTTACATGAAAACCTGAAGAATTTGCCATACCCACACCCTATTTTGTGTAACACACTCACATACATTAATTCATTCAAAAAGGGAGGAACCCCCAAAAACGTGTCATTACAAAATTGATGTTAGTCCAATGAAAAAGGTATTAAAAGAAACCATAATACCTCATCACTTTGTATACATACACATGCATACAGTGACATGTTTACACTTGCAGTGTAATATTCATCCTTTCCTCTCACTGCTGATGTCCTCTGTTGGTGGTAAGAATGGAACTGGAGAGAGATCTGGAGTTTGTCACCACTGCCTCTCGTGGCTGTCACGGGGTAAACACACGGTTTTTGCATGCTTCAGTGCTCCCATGTTTCCCTGCACCCCAATTTTCAGTGACAGCACCTGGAGCATGTGACTGAGTGAGTATTCACAGCACTTTGTTTTTTTTTTTGTCTTGTGATCTACAATTATTTTTTTACAGTTTCACTTAAAGAGATCTAATTGCATGGAAGATACAGTCAGGTCCATAAATATTGGGACATTGACACAATTCTAATCTTTTTGGCTCTATACACCAACACAATGAGAATTAAACAAACAAGATGTGCTTTAACTGCAGACTTTCAGCTTTAATTTGAAGGTATTTACATCCAAATCAGGTGAACGGTATAGGAATTACAACAGTTTGTATATGTGCCTCCCACTTTTCAAGGGACCAAAAGTAATGGGACAGATTAACAGTCATAAATCAAACTTTCACTTTTTAATACATGGTTGCAAATCCTTTGCAGTCAATTACAGCCTGAAGTCTGGAACGCATAGACATCACCAGATGCTGGGTTTCATCCCTGGTGATGCTCTGCCAGGCCTCTACTGCAACTGTCTTCAGTTCCTGCTTGTTCTTGGGGCATTTTCCCTTCAGTTTTGTCTTCATCAAGTGAAATGCATGCTCAATCGGATTCAGGTCAGGTGATTGACTTGGCCATTGCATAACATTCCACTTCTTTCCCTTAAAAAACTCTTTGGTTGCTTTTGCAGTATGCTTCGGGTCATTGTCCATCTGCACTGTGAAGCGCCGTCCAATGAGTTCTGAAGCATTTGGCTGAATATGAGCAGATAATATTGCCCGAAACACTTCAGAATTCATCCTGCTGCTTTTGTAAGCATTCATATCATCAATAAATACAAGAGAACTAGTTCCATTGGCAGCCATACATGCCCACGCCATGACACCACCATGCTTCACTGATGAGGTGGTATGCTTTGGATCATGAGCAGTTCCTTTCCTTCTCCATACTCTTCTCTTCCCATCACTCTGGTACAAGTTGATCTTGGTCTCATCTGTCCATAGGATGTTGTTCCAGAACTGTGAAGGCTTTTTTAGATGTTTGGCAAACTCTAATCTGGCCTTCCTGTTTTTGAGGCTCACCAATGGTTTACATCTTGTGGTGAAGCCTCTGTATTCACTCTGGTGAAGTATTCTCTTGATGGTTGACTTTGACACACATACACCTACCTCCTGGAGAGTGTTCTTGATCTGGCCAACTGTTGTGAAGGGTGTTTTCTTCACCAGGGAAATAATTCTTCGGTCATCCACCACAGTTGTTTTCCGTGGTCTTCCTGGTCTTTTGGTGTTGCTGAGCTCACCGGTGCTTTTTTTTTAAGCATGTTCCAAACAGTTGATTTGACCACACCTAATGTTTTTGCTATCTTTCTGATGGGTTTGTTTTGTTTTTTCAGCCTAATGATGGCTTGCTTCACTGATAGTGACAGCTCTTTGGATCTCATTTTGAGAGTTGAAAGCAACAGATTCCAAATGCAAGTAGCACACTTGAAATGAACTCTGGACCTTTTATCTGCTCCTTGTAAATGGGATAATGAGGGAATAACACACACCTGGCTATGGAACAGCTGAGCAGCCAATTGTCCCATTACTTTTGGTCACTTGAAAAGTGGGAGGCACATATACAAACTGTTGTAATTCCTACACCGTTCAACTGATTTGGATGTAAATACCCTCAAATTAAAGCTGAAAGTCTGCAGTTAAAGCACATCTTGTTCATTTCATTTCAAATCTATTGTGGTGGTGTATAGAGACAAAAAGATTAGAATCGTGTCAATGTCCCAATATTTATGGACCTGACTATATGTACATTCGGAAGTGCCTGTACTAGGATGTCTGTGAAATTAGAACACCACCCATTGGAGGTAAATGAGATGAGAATCTGTCTTCTATTTATGGCAAACAGGTTTGCTAGCAAAAGCCTTGCGTAAACTCAGTTTCAAGTCTGTGCCATGTTTCTTGAAAGCTAATCTATACTAATGAGTGAAGTGATAAAGACATTATTTACAAATCAAATGCCTCCCAAAGCTCTGCATCTTCATGACACTCCCGTACATATTGTATTTGTATTGAAGCAAACAAAAATAGAACAGAGATTTATACAAATAAAAATGCAATTATGTAACAAGAAGGCAGAAACCATAATATATGTAAGATGACTGTAATGTTTGTGCCAAAATCCATGACTAACATAGTTCTTGCATCAAAAAGTCAATTAAAGGCACATTATCGCCAAAGAAACTTGTTTGTTGACATGCAAATATAGAGAAGAATAAAGTGGATTTGTTCAGTGTACCAAACATATGCCTTTTATTTACAATATACTTTTCTGCTCGATTGCTAACTAATCACATGCCGTGACACGAAGGTCAGTAAGTCATGGAAGATTCATACATCTAGCGAGATAACTGTAGGTATGGCTCCAACTTCGATGCTCATGGGTTTCATTTCCAGCACAGTAAACTCTTGAATTATAATTTACAGTAAATTAATGTGATTTCACTAGAAAATTGCACATTTAAGTCATTATAGCTCATCTTGAATACTAGCTGAGTTAGAACTTTGTAAGACCTTTAATTCTGGGTTTAATAATTTCGAGACACTGGGATATATTTTAAAACTAATATATTTTATATGTCCCCTCTTTGTTATTTATTATTAATGTTATTAATGTTATCTATAATAGCATAACTCTTCAGAAATAGTGTTGATACAATTAGCCATAGCCCTTCTAATATTTAAGATGTGCAGTCAGATACGATTGTATTTGCATTTCTTTGCTCAGAAAATAAAAAAGTTTATTTTTGTAATTTTTTAAATTGATCTTTCCGGGTAAAAAACAAAAAGCATAAACAGCAGCAAATGTGGACTCATAAGAAATCAATTTGTGAGGAAGCTCCTGTGTTCTTAGAAACATAAAAGCAAGACAAACCTTGGAAATTATGTAAATTATGTTTATAAACTTACTATGAAACTTGGTAATTTGGCATTATATGGCACGCTTCTCAGCTAGGTTAGTTTCTTCAGTCTTCCCACTCCCTCACAAGCCCATCTTAGTTTGACACCAGTCCACTAATGACAGAAACAGGCCATCATTGTGAATCAGCAGGATCACACTGATCAGACTCCTACTCTTCTCCACCTGTGAGGATGTTGCAAGACTTCCAAATGCCCTGTGTTAATTTGTCAGACATGACCAAAGCACTTTTCTTGCATTCCTAGGGATAGGACACGGATTGGTTAGATCAATGCCCAACTTGGAGTGGGTGTGGAAAGCTTAAGAAAAATCGTATTTTCCTGATTTTTTCAGCTTGCATAGTGAGGCATTCAAAGCTAAAGCTGTTTAAATAGTTGTCTCAAAGTGATGAATGTTTCTTTAATCTAAAAATATTTTATTACAACGTAGAAATCTGCTCAGTTGTTGAATGTAATATGCAACCATTTTTCACAAAAATATTCTTTAGACATAAAAGTCAAACAAAACCAAAGAAATTAAATTCTGCTCTCAAACTCCTACCAGTGTTGAGCATTGCCGATAATATGCATCTGGTCCAATGTATAAGCAAAATAAAGTCAAAACATTGTCTGCACACTACCCCAAATATCTCTGTGTTTGTTTAAAAAGTATTTTGGTGTCACTGCAATGACCATTATAATGTAAAATTGCCTTTCAATGGCAAGGCAACATTTTCGGGGAGTGTTACACCAGAACTTTTCAGCTACAGGGCAAAATCTCTAATAAGATATCCACCCATCATAAGTAGTCAAACTTTCTAAGACCATTGGACTATAGATTTTATATATTTTTTTTAACAAGTACTATTGTTTAAAACAGTGAGCACTATATCTTGTTTTATTCCTTTCATATGCTTTTTACATTGTGAACATCAAAAGAGGATAGCTTCAGATTTATCAGTGAGTGGGGATTGGACCACTCAGAGCCCTATCTAGGGGCTGTTTGGAAGCTCTCTCCTTGTGAGTGTATCTTAATTTTACCTAAGACATTGTATATACTGGATTATGCTATTGGTGGTTTCTTTTGTATTTTATTTCATTTGAGACATGAACAAAGGAGGATAACAGACTGACCTCCAAAAAAAGCACTATCTTCAAAAGGTTCTTCTCTCCAAAAAATACTTTTTTTGCTGGAACTCTTTAATATTGTTATATCTCAATATTTTATATATAATATTGTGCATATATATACACTGAACAAAATTATAAATGCAACACTTTTGTTTTTGCCCCCCTTTTTCATGAGCTAAACTCAAAGATCTAAGACTTTTTTATGTACACAAAAGGCCTATTTCTCTCAAATATTGTTCACAAATCTGTCTAAATCTGTGTTAGTGAGCACTTCTCCTTTGCTGAGGTAATCCATCTACCTCACAGGTGTGACATATCAAGATGCTGATTAGACAGCATAATAATTGCAAATGTGTGCCTTAGGCTGGCCACAAAAAAAGTCACTCTAAAAGGTGCAGTTTTATCACTCAACACAATCCCACAGAAGTTTTGAGGGAGTGTGCAATTGGCATGCTGACTGCAGGATTGTCCACCAGAGCTGTTGCCCATGAATTGAATGTTCATTTCTCTACCATAAGCCATCTGCAAAACGTGTGTCAGAGAATTTGGCAGTACATCCAACCGGCCTCACAACCGCAGACCACGTGTAACCACATCCAGTTTTTTTCTTTCTGTATTTTTTCCTTGTTCCTCTTGGGCTATTAGGGTACCCAAGACCCCGACCTTATTCTGCTGCCTTTGAAGTTAGCGCTGTATCTCCCCTTCTTTTTTCCCTGTGGATTTCTTACCTGAGTTCAGGTGAGAGAGTTGGAAGCTCCTGCTTCTGTTAACGCTCCTGAGTTAAGCCCTGGAGTGCAGGGCCAGCTCATTGGTTGTGAGTGTCAGCTGATCACTCTCAGCCAATAAGCTAAGCCTTGCTCCGCTGGGTTAATCTTACACAGAAAGTTTATAGGAGACCCCAGGTAAGACGTCAAGTCTGTCTTAAAAGGTTTTAATGCTGACGTTGCGGAGAGGGCCACTGCAGCTTACTATAGTTGTTATGGTGTTTGAAATGTATCAACTCCATGTGTTTTATGAGCTACAAGCAACAGCTTATTGGGGGGTTGGAGGGGAGGGGGTTGGGGAATAAAGTTACAAAATGAATTCATGCATTGAACAGATGTGTAAAAGAAAATGCATTAATTATGCAAGTTTGCATGCAGGATTGTGTGTTTATTATCGATACAAAACCATCAAATAATGAACAGCAGAATTGAAGAAGCATGCTGATAAATATTATGAAATAGACTAGGGAGATTGAATGTATTATAAAAAAAAAACCTATTTAACTGAGGAGGTGTTTTCTAGGGCAGTGAAAGGGAGATGTTAAAAGGAGTGGATTAATTAGCATATATTCCAGCTGGGCCCACTAGATTAATGAGCTCCGCTATTGGGAAGTGGAAACATATCATTAAAAATATGTTTAAAACTCCTGAACTAATAAAGAAGATAAAAGCACAAGTAGGCCTTATATACTGTTGATTTTTTGTGAAATTATTTTTTTTATGTGGCAAGTTAAGAAAATGTCTAATACATTGCTATTGATAGCCTACAATCACTCCCATGCCATGAGTGGATATGTACATTTTGGAGCATTGCTGATTATATTAGGTAGAAGGTGTTACGTAACTGCAAAAAGCCCACCTCAACTATATTTTTAATGCGGTGGGGGTTTGCCAGGTGTCTGGTGTCCGACTGGGCAAACCACTAGTTTATCTTCCAGACACTCTTCGTTCCAAATGTCCTGAGAGGCTCTTTTTTTTTCTGACAGAACTCTCCATTTTATGCATTATAAGTGATGGGCAAAACATGAAAGAGCATCATATCTTCACTCTCTTTCCAAAAACTATGAGCTGAATTCTCAGTGTAGAGTAGGAATAGTAGGGAAAAGATGAGGCTAAAGAGGTGGAAATGCAGCTTGTGTGTCATCCTACTCCCCCCCCCCCATATTTTCTAGGAGTGATCTGTGTGTGTGTATCTGCGACTGTGTGCCTATGTGTGTGCACATGTGCCTATATATGTGTATATATGAGTTTGTGACTGTCTGTATCACAGTGTGTGACTATTTGTGTGTATCTGTATGTAAATGTGTGTGTGTGTATTCATATCTTGCTATATAGAACTGTGTGTGTCTGTTTCCAGCAACATTTCAACCCTACAATTTGGCTTGATAAAGACCCATTGTATGGTGAAATCGTTGCTGGATTCACCATGTTCCAAATAAATGTGCCTTATTGAGCTTTGGAGTACCTGCACCTTGTTATTCTGAATTTGTTTCTGGGAGTAGACATCTGTGGCTTCCATGGGAGAAGATGACTTCACTATTGGCCCCTAAAAACGAGCACTTTATAGTCATGCGATTTACACTTCCCAAATAGCTCCATTCATGATTTTACTTCTCCAAAATGAGAGTGAGAGTTATTTAGGTATTGTAGGACATGCACACCCAGTTACCGATATAGCCTAAAGTAAGAGGAGAGGAAGTCTTATAGCTGCAGTTATTTTCATCATTTCAACTATTTGCAAACTAAAACGAATCTAAAAGATTCAATAAACCAAAACTGCTTCCACAAAACCATCTACACACTGAAACTGTTAAGAGACTGTCGGATCCTAAAGAAGCAACTGGATAATTTGGGAGTTTAATATAGTTTATCTTTAAACTGCATACTTCAACTTTTAATTAAACAACAACTTTCAAAACACTCCCGATCTGAAATGGTACACTAATGCACAAACAAAAATATTTGCAATTAGTTTTATATTGATGGATATTTATACTGAGAAGGCTCACAATGTGCTCTCCATCACTGACCACAATCAATTGAAATGCGTAGTTCTAAGCATTAGATCTGCATTTATTAATATTTTAACTTAATTTAGTTAACTTAGCACCGCACATAACAGGATCCATTATGATCTAGAGAAATAATAATTTGCATTAAGAAAAAAATTTACAACAATGACTCACTTTATACTTCTCTGTAGAAACCTTAATGCGAGAATTCATTAGTCAGCAATTCTCATCTCGAGCTAGCAGGGAATGGGTTAAACTATCCTAATACTGCAAGCCTCTCTCTACGATGCTTGAAACAGCGCCTTATATAAATTAGTTTGTCCATTTTTTAGCTCTCTTCATTCATCAAACACAAACTACAGCAAACGTACTAAAAAGGGAAAAAAAATTCAGATTCCCGGTGATGAATGGGGTAACAAAGGCAGTGACAGCTGTTTATGAGGCAAGGCGAGGCCACGTACTGCTGATAACATCAGAATAACATAATTTGAGCAGCTAACCGAGCAAATAGAGCTATTGAAGTTGTGTA
This sequence comes from Pelobates cultripes, assembly GCA_933207985.1. NCBI lineage: Eukaryota > Metazoa > Chordata > Amphibia > Anura > Pelobatidae > Pelobates > Pelobates cultripes. Next base: position 96,628,233 of record OW240919.1, on the reverse strand, counting down.
CAGGCAAGGCAGAAATTCATACCGCAGCATATTTCAAGAATTGGCTTCTGTTACTCAAATATGAACTAGACAGCGCAGTATATTTATATATATATATATATATATATATATATATATATATATATATATAAATGATGCCTCACAAGCCAAGGATTCCATTTGAGGGCAGGAAGTACAGAAAGATGCACTTCAAAATGTAAGACAAAGCCCTTTAGCATTATAAATAGCAACACGTTGAATTTCTTAGGCCTTCATTCTCTGTTTGGATTTGTTCCGCATTCTTCGCAAGTTAAGTTTTTAATAATGCATAATTGTAAAAATAGGACACATGCTCGTAAATGGCTGCTTAGAATAAGATTTTGAGGTAAAATGTATTTATTAAAGTTATAATGTCCACTAGTTAGGGCAACTGATATACATTTAAGATACCTACAGGGCTAAAACCCCTATAGCTCTACTCACCCCTCCTATCCATTTAGATTGTAATTTCCCACAGAAATAGGACCCTTAACTCATCCTGTATTTGTTTGTTAAATTTTGTATTGTCTCAGATATATTGCACCAGTCGTAAAACACTGCAGAATGTGTTGGCGCTTTACAAATAAAGTATAATAATAATTAATGATGGTTACCCGTAATGAACTGTTAAGTGTTTGACAAGAGGAGCCCAGTAAGCAGGAATGAGCCAAAGTGAGGTACCAAAGGAATAGACAAAGTCGTAGTCGGGGAAAGCCAATGGTCAGGACAGGCTGCACGGGTTCAGAGATTATTAAACAGGCAGAGGGTCAGATACAAGATAAATCAAAAAAGGCAGTATAGGCACACTGTTAACACTACAGTAAGCACAGTATAACTGAGCACTGGGAACATGTTGAGATTGGATTTTATAGGAGAGAGGTTTACACCTCTCCTATTTCATTGGTTAATTATATGTAATTAATTTGAGTAATCTTTCCCTTTAAAGGACCACTCTAGGCACCCAGACCACTTCAGCTTAATGAAGTGGTCTGGGTGCCAGGTCCAGCTAGGATTAACCCATTCTTTTATAAACATAGCAGTTTCAGAATGGGTTAAGCCTTCCCCCAAATCCTCTAGTGGCTGTCTCATTGACAGCCGCTAGAGGCGCTTGCGTGATTCTCACTGTGAAAATCACTGTGATAATGCTTTCCTATGTGACCGGCTGAACGGAGGAGGATCGGAGGAGGAGAGCTCCCCGCCCAGCGCTGGAAAAAGGTAAGTTTTTACCCCTTTCCCCCTTCCAGAGCCGGGCGGGAGGGGGACCCTTAGTATGTTTTCCTGGCACTATAGTGGTCCTTTAAGAAGGGGTTCTCTGGCGTGAGCGCAGCTATGATTGCTTGGTGTGGAGTGGGCCACAGCGAGTTGGGAAGAGCCGTGGCACCACTGTAATACTAGAGTTAAATGCCTGGTCTCCCCCCTCAGTGGTAAACACATCATAGGGTCCGGCATGCGGCACTGTGTCGGCCGCCGGGAGAGACGTGACAAGGAAGTAACAGGTGAGTGACCTGACATGAACACTAACACACCTAAAGCACTTTAGCCTGCTGAAGTGCTTTATGTATTAAGAGTGTGTCCTCTTTCCAAGTTACAAAAAGTGCACATTTAATAGGAAATGGCACACTTATAAATTAACCTTGTTACACCACCTGGCTATCAATTATACAACCAGTCCTATTACTTCCTAGTTGTTTAGCTCATTGAGTTTAAACTCAAGATGCAGACAATTGACCAAAACACCCGCTTGGCAAAGACTTCTTATTGAGCTGCATTGGGAAGCCTGTGATTGTACAGTCACAGAACACTGGGCTGGGGAGAAAGGAGATGGATTGCAAAGGCTGAAGCCAAGAGATGTGTAGCGTTTGCAAACTCTTTTAGATGTACCCTGTAAAGTAATAAATGTATGCATGTTTTCATTAAGGATATATCCACTTAATTGTTAAAACAAACAAACAAAAACAAAACACAAACATTAGGCAGTCACTTAGGTCGCCCGTTAGGAAGGGTCACCGCCAGGAGTACAGGCCCCCCTCATACTGCAGCCTGGGGGCGCAAGAAATGAGGGATCGGCAGGAGGGAAGCGCACAGCACTCCCTCCTGTCAGTCCCTCAGTGTCCGTAGTACAGTAGCATCCGTTTCCTGTACCCAGTGAGCACTTTCCTTCAGTGAGCACTTTCCTTCAGTTTGGCCGGGTACAGGAAACAGAAGCTCCTGTACCACTGACCGGAGCAGAGCTCAGCCACACTATACTAGTGACTAGAGGTAGGAGGCACCCGAGAGTGGTGAAAGAAAAGACCACCTGGGGGGTGAGAGAGGGAAGGAGAGAGCAGCTGGGGAGTGAGGGAGCCTGTTCTACACCAGACCAGTGGAGCCAGACTGCCACCATAGCCCATCATGATCCTCATCTGGTTGTGAGTAGGCAATCCAGTATATTACACTAATATTACGCTAATCTCTAATTTACCTCACATTAAAAGGACACTGTAGTCCCCAGAACCACTGCAGCTTAATGTAGTGGTTCTGGTGTCTATAGCCTGTCCCTGCAGGCTTTTTAATGTAAACACACACTGTGTGCAGCACTGGCGTTGGTTCATATGACAGATCATATGGGTGGGACATTTTGATGTCACATTGTGGGTAGCACGTATGGGGGGGGAGGACGCAGCTCATTTTTATTTTGGCTAAGGCCGCAAAAATCCTTGCACTGGCCCTGCCTTCATGTGTCTCATTTTCCCCCAGCACCCCCATGTGTCCCATCTCCCTACCCCTCCAAATGTCTAATTTTCCCCCCATCCCCTCCATGTGTCTCATTCCTTTTCCCACAGCCTCTCCACTTGTCTCATTCCCTCCCAGTCTCTCCATGTGTCTCATCTCCAAATCATCCATGTGTCTCATCCCCCCACCACTCCATGTGTCTCAACCCTCAGCCCCTCCATGTGTATCATCCCCCCAGCCCATCCATGTGTCTCATTACCTATCCCCCAGCCCCTCCTTGTGTCTCATTCCCCACAGCCCCTCCATGTGTCCCATTCCCTCTCCCCCCAGCCTCTCCATGTGACTCATTCACAAGTCCCTCCATGTGTTTCAACCCCTCAGTCCATGCATGTGTCATTACATCTCCCCTGCCCTTCTGTACCAATTAAGCTGAAGCACGGTACCTGGACTGACAGCATGTGCTCTCTCAGTGAGCACTTCTGTCAGACGCTGTCTGCAAGGTACACACAGTGGCAATAGAAAGAAGGGGAGCAGCACTGCTATTAACCCGGCAACACCAGGCCCGGGACGGCCACAATCCCAGGATTCGCAGCAGCGGCCAGGCCCTCTGGAGTGATGTTTTCTTCCCTCATGGTGTGACCGTGGTAGGCATGCCACTGCTTCTGCTATATCAATAGCCTTCTAGATCCTGCAGGAGCCTACTGTATGTTATTAAAGTTCATTTTACAAAGCAGGAGATAAAAAGTTCTAAAGCAATTTAGGATATGATCATGCAGGCTGTGTCAGTCACAACCAGGGGTCTGTGGCTAGAGATGCGTAAACAAAAACAAAGGTAATATAACACCTATATGGCAGAAATTTGAGCAGTGAGACTACAGGGGCATAATCTATACACCAACACTCCTTTTATAAGCAAAATTTGTTATGATGCCTATAGTGTGCCTTTAAAATATCACAACAATAATATTCAATAAATGTGTTTAAACATGTGTTGATGTACAAGTATACTATTACTAAAAAAGAGAACATGTTTAATCATAGATATCTTGTTTAATTGCTTAAATATTATTAGTAAATCACACCATGAGGGGAAAAAAACATACCCATATTTAATAAACAGTTAGCTACTAAAGAGAGATTTGTAGTTGAAAGTTTCAACTAATTAAAACCAGATATGTAACACAAAGGACTCATACATTTGGTATTAGAAGAAAATAGATTTAAAAAAAATAGATAACTGCTACAGCAACACACAATTCATCTAAGGAAATTCAGCATTCATCAAAAATATTTGAAATGAGAACTGGATTCTGGTCATCCTAACCAGCAGGTTTCTTCTTTTGCTGATAAACTAACACTAAACAGGATACTTGTTTAGTTATACCTGCCATTCATTTGACGTTTTAATAGAACCCCTACGACCCAGCTGGGAAACCACATGTCCATAGTCCAGCACCTCTATGCAGTGAGACAAGGGTGGAAACCAATCAATAATGGAGCAACATGTATATATATTCATATGCCACGCTGCCTTTCCAGAGTAGCAGATTGATATACCCAATATCTCTAGTACTAAATAGTGCCATGACGGAGGGGGGGGGGGGGCTTGACCGCCATGGGGAATAGTCGCTTCCACCTGAAGCTCTGAGCAAGTGGCTGACTTTAAGCTTCATATGTTGCGACACAGCCGAGCTAGCCTGGTGCCTTACTCATCCACCCCACAGTACTCTCAGTGAAAGTGGGGTTGGGGCATCATGGACTCTCCAGGTGCACTCATAGCGGCCAGTCTGTCTTGCAGCCTAGCGGTTGATGTGGAGTGGGTGATGTGGCTGGTCCCCCAGCATCGAAGTTCTGCAGGACATCGCAGATCCTATCTCCCCTTTTGGACCGGTGGTGGTCATCCCAGTGAAACCCTGGTGGATGGGCACAAGTGAGAGAAAGTAAAGCAACTCAACTTACCTAAGATGTCGGCTGCCAGCAATATGACGGCTCCTGCACACTACACTGATCCCACACACCACTGTGACAGGTTGATAGCATGCATTGATCAGCTCTGTGCAGTGTTCTGGTGGCAAATATTAAAGAGGCTGGTAGATGGCATCAGAGTGGAGATAACACCACAGGAGAGAGGTGGGCGCCCCACGACCTGTGGTTATAGCAACAACAGTTCGATCAGGTGGTGACAGCTAGCGTCTCATTTTGGAGGGCATCCAAAGCTCACTCGAGTTCAGAGAGACAGCTGATGGAACGTGGTGACTGTCTCACAGCTTGGCGATACCCTGCCTGGCCCCTTCTCAGCCCTCACCCTGGAGTCACTAATCAAGCCACTAGAGTTGGCTCTAGTCAAAAGCATGAACTGCTCTTGGGATTAATCCTACCCTAAAGAGTAACCCCCCAGGTTTTGCCCAAATAACATGCATTTGTTTTTATTTTACTTTATGTTGCAGTTTTCAATATGCACATGCCTTCCAGTGTTTTAATTTATCACTGATCTCCAGCATCTACACTGGACCTTTATTCTTTCCACTAAGGGCCACTTGTTGTGTAGATGTCCATCATCACAGATGCTGTGTTTTTTTTACTCTAAATATCTCTCTAAATTTGCATATGCTAACCTACTTAGGTTGTTATGATACTCAGTCTAGCTCAGATCTATCATTACAGGTTTAGGCCTTCTGTCAGTTAACATTTTTTCCAGTTTTACATTCCTGCTGGTGCATAACCTGCAGTTTATTTGATGTTGTTTGAGAGATAATTCTTGACCTGTTTGAAATATCTTAAAAAAAGTAAAAGGAGAAAAAAACAAATGGGTCAGCGCTATCGCACAACAAAAGAAAAAAACAAAAACATCACAGTCTGTAATTCAAACACTTCTTCCAAATCACTAATGGCTAATTCTTTCAGCGCGCCTTGGTTCTTTCTGCTCACTCCCATCATTCTTGATGGGAGTGAGCCAAACTAACAAATACGCACCGAATGACTAAGCCAAACGTTCATTCAGTTGTCTCTTTCGGTCTTTTGAATTACAGACAAACGGTGTACTGTCTGTTACTGCATATATTACAAGCTGCCAAACAAGTCATCTGAATGCATGAATGGCTCTAATGTTTAGTGCTCATTAGTTAGTTCTGCTCATTCTCATATATTTATTATTACAGGTATGATGGGAGTGAGTCAAACGACTGTTCGCGCACCAAACAAATAAGCCATTCGTGCACTTGAGTGAAGCGTTGAGCTTTTTTCAATACATTGCTTTAGCATAGGGACATGGGAAGGGAGAGTAAGCCAAATGAACAAATGGGTTCTCCAAAGCGAAAATAATTTTCAAATGTCGTCCAAAAATAAATGAGGCAATGGATGAAATTTGGTTCTGACAAAACAAACTTTTTTTTCATCTGAATACATTCGGACGAAACGAAAATTTCTCCAGTGACTAAGTCTGTTCTCTATTGGTTCAATAGGAATGTGCAAACCTAAAATGAGGCTGTAGTGTAGGTTGGCAGAACAGCGCAGGAATAAGGCTGGTTACACATTTATGATACCATCCCTATCTAAAGCAACATTAAACACTTACTCAGAAGTACTTTCCATTACTTATAAGACTCACTGCTATTATGTTTCACCCATTACATCCCACCATTACAATTAAAATTAAAGAGATCCAACTTTGCAGACAACCAACAAAAATAATGTTCTGCAGCAAAAATAGATTCACGGAAGCCCATTGAAGGCCCTGCGCAGAATGCAATTTGAAGGCATAGTTCCTCAACACGATACCCAGCCATGTACTCAAAGCCATAACTTCCAACCATACATCCACACCCAGTTAGACACCAAAATCCATTTCTTCCAGCCATCCACTCATCCATAAACCCACGCATTCATCTACATGCCTATTGCTCATCTTCACCCATTTTATCCTTTGTTTTCCTGCATCTCCCACTATTGCAGCTTAAGGCCTTCATTTTTTCATACAGGCATGATTCTCTGAAGCAATTCTCAAAATGTTTGCTGACCAAATAACTCATGAGCAAAGTTTGAGCAAAAATGTGAATATAATTTTCAAGGAGTTTGCTATCTGATATAAATCATGAATTAACTACTCAAGGTATTTATTGTATATCATAGACAGATGTGTGAAAATACCTCATGGTATGGAAGACATCCATGAACTTGTGATTGCAGGTGGCTCCCGAGATGTTGGGGATTATCTGGCTCGAGAACCACAGACAACCACACCTATGATGGCGGCCACGCCAGCAGAGTAATGATCATCCTCGGAGTAATGATAATTTCTCCTGCAGCTGAATTACCTTCTGGCGTCAGAGTTGGGGAATTTTCAAAAGGAAGTGCACATACTCTGTGGCAGCAGTGGGGAAGGAGGTTTTAGCTTGTGGCTGAATTGTCAGTTTACATAGGCTGACTTTTTTCATCCATACAGAAGTGTAAGCCAACTTCCATCATTCCAGTGGATGGGCTCTTCAGGGTCTCTAACCTACCTGGAGCGAAGTATAAAGTGGCCTGCATGTGATTGCTCAGCTGTCCCTCATGGGCAACATGTTAGCTGCAATGAAAGTGGTCAAAAGCACATCTTCTTTCACCTTTGAGGACAATACTTTGTCCATCCATCAGGACCTCTCCAGAGGTACACTGAGATGGAGGGTCTCACTGAGCCATGTCAACTGGTTGCTCCAGGACAAGGATATTACTTACGACAGGCTAAACCCTTAGTCCTTTATAGAGGAGTGCAACAGCGTGTTGCTGAAGATGCAGAGGCATCAGCATTCTTTCATCCAGCAGCGGGGAGTGTCTTGAAGATGGGAGTGTGACTGAGATATCTCTTTCCTGGCTGGCACCAGACTTCTGGCTGTGTGGTCTCTTACCTGACATTTGCGGGACACCAGGCCCTAACCTAATGCCACGGGTAGTGGCTTGACTGAGATTTCACTCACTCATGGATATTATTGTAATCAGGGCCGTCTATAATATGGTTAGGACCCTGGGCAATGCATTTTCTTGGGCCCCATGGGCCCTGTCCCTGCCACTGCCTCACCCCTCAATTACGTCCAACCCGCAATCACACTGACAGACGTACTGGCACATACACACACAGACAGACATTAAAACATTCACAGATACATACTGACACACACAGTCACTACACACAAATATATACTGGCAGACATACTGACACACACACACACACAGACATACATACATACACAGACACATACATTAACAGAAATACTGACACACACACAAACACATACACTGACAGATATACTAAAACACACACACATACACTGACAGACACATTGACACACACAGGCATACTGACATAAACACACACACACACACACACAGGCATACTGACATATACACACACACACACACACACACAGGCATACTGACATATACACAGACAGACGTAATGGATGATACAGACAGACATTAAACATTCACAGATATATACTGACACACACATACACTGACATACAAATATATCCTGGCAGACATACTGACACACACACACACACAGACATACATACATACACACACAGACACATACACTGACAGACATACTGATTGACACACACATACACACACAGACATACTTACATACACACACAGACATACTGACACACAAAGACATGCTAACACACACACACAGACATACTGACATACACACAGACAGACATTAAAACATTCACAGATACATACTGACACACACATACACTGACACACAAATATATCCTGGCAGACATACTGACACACACGTACACACACACACAGAGACATACCTACATACACACACACACAGACATACTGGCATACACACAGACATACTGACACACACACACACACACACACACACAGACATACTGGCATACACACAGACATACTGACACACACACACAGACATACTGGCATACACAGACACACACAGACACACACACAGACACACACTGACATACACACATAGACATGCTGGCATACACACACACACACACATACTGGCATACACACACACACACTGACATACACACACACACACACACTGACATACACACACAGACATACTGGCATACACACAGACATACTGACACACACACAGACACACACACACACACACAGACATACTGACACACACACACAGACATCCACACACACACAGACCTACTGACATACATTTAGCCACCCTACAGGTTCTTACCTTTTTCTGGAGGGTGGTTTCCCTGGTCCAGTGGCAGGCTGAGGCAGATGGGAGTTCTCCTCTGGAACTCCCCTCCTCCCTCCTCCCGCGCGGCTATCTCCGGTGGGAGGAAGTGACGTCACTTCCTCCCAGCCGGCTGCAGAACCGGAAGAGGGGCCCGGTCGCGCTGTTTAATCGCCACAGCGCCCGACTGGGCCCCTGCTGACACATGCTCCCCGGGTGGCCCTTAGTGCATGGGCCACCCGGAGAGCCTCCTCAGTGTGTGGGAGCCGCACCGCCCGGTCCACAGGGGCTGCGCAAATCGCGGGGCCCACAGAGCAGCAGCTCTGGGCCCCCAGGAGCAACTGGGCCCGGGGCAGCTGCCCCGTTTGCCCCGCGTTAAAGACGGCCCTGATTGTAATACAATTGGCTGTTATCGGACAATTCCATGGCTTTTGTTTTTTCTTTTAATATCTGTTTGAGCTATATCTCTCCCTCCCACCCCTCACATATAGCTTTGAAATCAGCCTTGATAGTAGCTTTGTTTTTGTTTTATTTTTTTGTTACTTAACTGTAAATTTAGCTTTGACTGCACCTTCACACTTAGCATTACCGTTAGCTCCAAACTTAGCTAAGTTTTCACACCTACAACTGGATTCTTATAAAGCATTATCTTTACAGTTATGCCACAGTTCCCTCTTATAATATTACACATGTTGCTTCATTCTCCAGATCTTCCAACGAGTTGGTTCATATCGAATGCTCTTTCCAGACTCTAGTGTAGGTGAGGCTATTGCTTAATAGTAAATTACACACTTACTGCAAACACATCTGCCACTGTTAATTCATGCACCTGCAATGTGCATTTCTTTTTGTACTCATATCTTGATTTTCCACAATTGTCTTTGCATCTGCATACCAAAAATAAACATTTTTAAAAATCTCCATGATGCCAACTATAGCTACATACACTACCTATCAGGGCGATGGACGCTTACCCAATAATGGCAGGTTCCTGTCCCTTATTTGTACTGCCTTATTGAACTTACCTACTAAGCCATTGGGCTCCAGGTTTATTTCACTGCATGCATACTCATATATATTACATGTCATATATGGGCTATGGCATGGATCATAAACAGTAAAGTTGTAACATCCATGATCTCTGGAATCTTCACTCTGTAGTTTGTAATAAAATAGATATGATTTCCACAATATTCTCCCACATAATGTACTGAGATTCATCAAAACTGCAAGGTGGCATTCTACCTGGTGCTAGATGAGGATTCTAGCAGAACACATTACTCCATCTATAGTTTTGTTCTTGCATGAGAAAGTTGCGCTTAAGTGAGTATAACTATTCCCAGGCACTAGATGACACATAGTGCTGGGTACAAGAACACACTTTATTGCCACCAGCAGCTGTATTTATAGGGACAATAGCAATGGGGGTCACAAACAAGAACAATGGGTTATCGCCCTGGCGCCTCTGGGAAATAATTTAATTAAGTGATGTTACATTTTTTTTACAGACACCAGGACATCCAAATAATAAAACATACAAAAATCATCATTTAAACATAAGTTATATATACATATCATACATCTCTGGAAAGGTTTCGTTACCAGATCGAATGTGCCTAGCCCAAGAAATCAACAAATTAAGCTCGACCAGGCTGAGGCTACATCACGATCAGGTGCGGCAGAAAGACAGCCGCTACAGTCAGTCTTAACTCTGCAATAAAAACATTGTTCTCACTAAAACTGCAATGTTCTACTTTGCAGATCTAAGGGAACAGGGATATTGCACCCACACCACTTCAATGAGATAAACTGATCTGGGTACCTATAGTGTCCCCTTAAAGGCATAAAACTGGCTGCAAGAATATATATGCCATTAGTGGCTTGAGATTAGCATTTGACCCAGTGCCCCTATCAATTAGTGCTTCGAATAATGGTAACCATAAGTGAGTTCTGTATTTCTTTACATTATAACCCCTTTGCATTTTTTCAAAACTTGCTTATTTTTTATTTTTTTTATTTCCATTGCATGTTGTTAACAATTCAAATGAATTACTACAAATATCACTCAAAAGCATACTTGCACACATTTTCAGCTCAATACACATCTAAAGTATTTGCATTATGCAGCACTGGTTGGCTGGCACATCTGCACCTTCACCTGGGCTGATGGGCCCTATTAAGAGCAATACTGGCCTTTTGTCAATGCTGAAATGCAGGCAACATAGTCCACTTTTGCTAGAAACACTCCTTTACTTGTGATTTGTGATGGACCACCTGTGACGGACCACTATGAACTATTACGGAGGGGAAAGGGAATCCCCGGCTGACTAGGAAAAGTCTACCATGTGATATTTATTATTTCTAATGTGGGCACTCTGCATGTTTCAAAGTAAATTTCAATAACTTTTTAAATATGATAGTATGGGACATTTACTACAATGGTTCTGCTAAATATATGTTACATTAATTTGAAAACTGTAAAGTGATATTTGCGTTGCTTTCGAAGCTTCTAATTTCAGAGCTGACCTCCTGTTTAGTGATGCTTGCTGTGTGATGTGCTATGCTACATTTATTCTTGTTGTGTTGGTTCTATGTATGTGAAATTGTCTATAATGTTCCAGCTCTTCTTCAAGTTGTACTTAAAACGATCCTGAAATGTGTCCTGAATTTGTGATGTAGAGTATGTCATGCATCATATCAGTGGTCCTCTTTTGACACAAACTAAGATGAAATAAGAAGACTACATTTGTGCTAGTTCTCCCATTTTGCTCAGGAAATTGCTTTCTCTTCACCTATTATTGTGAGCGTCTCAAAGAAATTTCGGCTCAAAATATCTATTAAAGAATGTGTTACACACTGAAGAGAAGTACATTCTGAGTTGCAATGTATTATTATCTAACTGATTAGCTCAGTCCTCTCAGTGTAAATAGCAAATCCATTCACTACAATACCGGCCAATTATATTCCCTGGATTCATTTTAAAACATTTTGTTTGGGAAATGAACCAGAGAATGAAATAGTTTAATCGTAAAGCATGAAACACCGTAGATGTTCTGTTACCACAAGAAACTGACAGTGGATTATGACATTCTCATTCAAATATGGGGTTAAAAATAATATAAATATTTCTGATTCCACGTATTTTGCAAATTAACAGAAGGATGCATTTTCCACAGTAAAACCTTTTATAAATATAACTGTAATTCTGCTTCAATGTTTATCATCTATCCATCCATCCATGTGCATGCCTATATGCAGAAAATATGAATATTACATTAGTATTTGTCAGAATAGATAATGACTTAAGACATTTGGATGCTAGGTGTCATGGGTGGCGGTCCGGAGACCGGGACCCCGGTATGCCTGATAATGGTAGGAGTCACAGTGTGGAAATGAACAATCAAGGTCTGGTGCATGGTAACCACACGCCCCCTGTTGTTGAGCACAAAGGTTTGTGCGGCCACATACCAGGCCCTGATGCAGCTTCTGCGGATCCCAGGAGCTTGATAATATGTAGATATGTATCCACTGCTAGAAACACGACAAGACCAGAATAGGCACCAAACAAGATAGCAAGGCAAGACTAGAAGAACCCAGAATCAGAGCAGGACAGAAAGCAGAACCCAGAACATGTACACAAGACATGAGGGACACAAGAACAGGACAGGATTGTACACAAACCGGGAATACAAGACAAAATAAAACAAGACAAGAAATACAAGGCAAAACAAGAGGAGAAATAAGTAAGTACTATAGATGTAATAAACATTGTAGATTTAGACATACATAAATGTCCAAGATGTATGCAGCCCACCACTGCACCAAAATACTCCAATTACGGTGGGTCCTAACTGCCTAGATATGCATGACTAAAAGTACAACAATAAAACACACACAGTACTTACCTGCTAAGAAAGAAGCAGAGGAATGAGACTACTGCTAGGAGGAACACACTGAAACAAAAAGGATACATGGCAAAGGAACGGGTGTGGCAACAAAAAACAAACATTTAAAGGAATCCAGGATACTGGGAATTCCAGGAACGGAATAAAGGAATGAACCAAGAAAACCCAGCATAAAGAAAACCAGTCATGAAACAGAGAACAAGAAAAACTAAACAAGAATTTTATAAAGAGTACTGAATACCAGAAGCCATGGCCAGAAATAATCCGCAAACTGTAACAGGACGTGACACTAGGGGCCTAAAGGAATGTTATAGTTATATCCCAAATAACAAAGTAAGGTTGAGCCCCTGGGTTTCTATTCTTGTGCTACTAAAGTATGATCCATTGAGACCCTAGAGCCACAACATGACCTATCTGTGTTCAGAGAAGCAGTTATTGGGGGAGAGCGTCATCTCTGACATTTTTGGAATCAAGTTTAAGACATTCCCTAAGTCTCAAAAAGATCAGGGACCCTCGATCTTGTCATGGATTCAGCTTCCTGTCACTGCTTATCTTCTACAGGTCCTTGCGGTCAATTAAGATGTTTGATGGAACATAAGAAACCTTGTAGCAAATGTCTCCACTGGTTCCCTGTTTGGAGGGTGATTTTTAATTGATGTTTCTGCATGTATGCAGCCATGCATTGCATAAGACAGGACGGTGACTGCTTCCTTTTCCAAGTTATTGTAGAGTAAATGAATGACACTAGTCATAATGAAACAGAAACAGGGCTGTTGAAAATATATTAAAAGCTTCTTGAATAGTGTAAGTGTCTCCAATGTTGAACTAGTTAAGTATGCACCCTTTTTCGACCAATGCATTGAAGGAGTGATTACAATGGACAGATTTCAGTCCTTTATTTTGAAGATATTTGGGATAGCAGTGAATTTAGCAGAATCCATTTATTAACTCAGTCGTGACTTGACATATGCCATGAAAGACATGTTCATGGTCTTTAAATGACATTTATCAAGTTTAACATATAAATGGTTCTCCTGAAATGATTGTAGCACTTGCCTGATTTCAGTTACTACATAGATCAGGATAGTACATTAGAATAATGCTTTGATACCCCATGGTTATTGTCTAAAATGGCATTCACAAACTCTTGGAATAAGGCTGTAGGATTTCACAATTCAATGGCACAATTAAAATTAATTTTCTATTCATACCCTTCATCTATGTGCACCAAGTAAGAGTGACTACACTGATCCTGTTTGGTGAATATAGTAGAACCTTTTAATGTGTCTAAAGGATCATTTTGTTGAGTGCTGGTCTGTGTGTGAAATCTTTAGAGCATTATTTTGTTGATGTCAGAGACAAGTGTAATAGCCCCAGTACGCAGAGTATAACCTGAGTAATAAAGCATGTTACTGGTTCTTAGAGGTGGCCAGTCTTCACTTACAACAGATAGACAGAAAATTTAGACAGAATCAAGTGAAACTAGAAATCATATTGACAATAAGATAAAGCCTGGTCAGAGATACCAGAATACAGAAAGATCAAGACGATAGCTGAGTCAGCAACAATAATAGTATATACACGCAATTTGATCAAGGAGAAACAACAGGGCACTGTGCACTTGGAACTTTGATATTTTATAGTCTGGGGGTATATTTAGTATAACTATGCCACCAAATCATGACGGGGCAGTGATTATGCCATGATTTGTATTCCGTGACATCATAATGCCAGCCAGTGTGTGCCACGTCATAAAAATGGGCATGTGGCAGTACTGCTACAGGTGCCAGCAGGGGCTTAAATAATGTCAGTCCATCGGATCGGAACACCTCGTGATCGGCAGACTGATGAGTTATCTTGTGGACTCCTTACAGTTGAGTGCCGGTTTATCTTTTAGTTTGCATCTTAATGCAAGATAACCCTGCATTAGCAGTAAAACAAAAGAGGCTGTAACATTAACCTACTCAGATATAAATTATCTATATAATGCTTTTAGCAACGAGGAGTCAACTCATTTACTGTGTATTGCATTATTGTGTTTCTTTATATTTTCCTTCAGTGGTGTGAAGTAAGCTTGACTGACACTCCTAAACCCGATCCTATGTGTAAGATAAAAAGGCCTGGGGGCATGGCCTGACCAGGGACCGAGCTGGACGCACAAAGCTAGAGCTCTGGCCCTAGCGCGCCAAAAATAGCGATTAATAGCTTAAAACAATAGCTCTTACCCGTCCCCTATGGAGAAGAGGAACCCTAAAAAAATTACTAAAAGGGGTCCGAAGGTGGGATACTCTTTTCTGGAGCTGCTGCAAGTGCAAAAGAGCGGGCTGGTGGACTGCCAAGATGGCGCCGGCCGGGGGCAAGCTGTCACATATTCATCCGCTTATAGAAATGTGGTTAATGACATTTACTGTCCACACAGGAAAAGTTGTGCCGAGCAGCAACCTAATCCACAGAAGGGTTAATGTGAGCAGTAATTGTGCAAATGAAACCTGGTGTCATGTATTCATCCGCTTAGAGAAAAGTGATTAATGACATTTACTGTCCACACAGGAAAAGTTGTGCCGAGCAGCAACCTAATCCACAGAAGGGTTAATGCTGAGCAGCAATTATGCAAATGAAACCTGGTAACTGACTTTGGGGTCAAAGGCCGGTTACAGCCTATCAGAACTAAAGGAGGGGTATTTAGGCCCAGTTCTAAGCCTGCTCAGTGCCCTGTCGTGGTTTCCTTGTGGTTGTCTGAGAGCGCGTTCCTGTTTATAGTTTTCTACCTGGTTTTTGACTGTGGCTTTCTTTATTGACTTCTCTATATTCTGGTATCCTGACTCCTGGCTTTCCTCATCGCTGTGTCCCTTTCTGTGTTCCCTGACCTCGGCTAGTATTTTTGACTATTCTTTGTACGTTAAATCCGGCCATTCTGGGGGGGCGGGGCCGGGCGGCCATGCTAGCAGGCTGCAAGTCACCATGGCTCCTGAGGAATACAGCAAATTTTCGGTGAAAACTCACCTTACTCTGCTTGCAACACCCTGGAAGTCCGTAGTAATGGTCCTGGAGTGTCCCGGTGCAGCTGGAGCACCCAATCTCGGGTGATTCTGGGTCCTGGTGAGATGCTCTGGGACGTGGGGACAGAGGCCTACCCGGGAGGGGAGCTAGGCGGACGGCCGCTGCCTCGCTTTCTGCCCCGGCTGATACTAAACTACAGCGCACTTGGAGACCCCCGGCCCCGTTCACCCCCCCCTATGGACCGGCGGGGGTTATCCCGGTCCCCACCAGGCCAGTTACCACCTATGCAGCCCAACTGAGCAGATCAACGCCTAAAGCAAACACTGCAATGCGGCCTCACCAAAATGGCCGACAGCTGCGCAGCAATTCCACTAGCTACCAAGGGTGAACCGTCTGTGGTGCGCAGCAGCATTGCCCGTGAACCTCACAATCTGAGCTGGCATCATGGGGATTTCCACAATGCCCTCGACCTCCGCTGAGCACACTCCTGGATTATAATTGAAGACCGGCATAATCCACAGTGGTCTGTGTTTCTTTCACTTACCCACACTGCGGCTGCAATCCCTAGGAGCGGGCGCGGTGCCTGCCTTAACTGAGTGCGCCTCACCAACGCTTCCCAAATCGACGCTAGCGACCAGCACTGGAAGTTCATTTAGGGAAATCATCCCCAGACGCCGACTCCATTTTACTGCAGCCTGCACCTGGACAATGTCACTTGGAAAGCACCGAGCCTATACCTGTTCAACAACCGGGAAGCCTGTTAATACCGGTGGGCAGACGCTGCGCCCCTTGGCGGGACTTTGGGAATCAGCGGGCCACCTGGGTGCACAGCGGGGACTTACCTTATGTCTTGGCATAGGCTGCCTCTCTTATCCTCTGCATCGTCAGAGCCAGCGGCACTCTCAGTTTTAAACGATATGCAACATCTAAGGCACACACCGTGTATTATACCAATGATAGCCCCAACAGTTTCCACTTGGGCTGCATTTACTGATAAGCATACATCCCCTCAGTTAATGTTCACGTAGTGTTTGTTTATTTTCATGCCTTCTGCTGACTGCTTAATATGTGACATCATGACTGGTGGTATCCTACCTGCATACCTATGTTGGCTAAGCTTATGACCTAAAAACTCAATAGAAATGTCAGTATGTTTACCTGTATTAGTATCTCATATGTCATAACTTATAACTGACAAATTAGATTAATGATCTATCCAAGCCTGTTTAAACGCTAACGAGTCGTTGCATCTGAATGTTAGACCTCTTAATTATCGTTACCCTTCCTATTTAAAAAATGTATGCATACCCAACATGCCACAATACTGTCATAAAATTATTTTGGAAATCGAGCCTGCTGACGCTGTTGTGGCGATACAGGCACTGTTGTACCTATCTGCATACCAAAAATAAAGAATTTAAATCCGGCCATTCTAAGGACCGGTAATACGTTACTTATTTGTCATCCGTGCTGTACAGTTCTACGTGCTGGATCAAACAGTAATCCTGACATTACGACATGGCCATAGATCCTGTAGAACTGTGTCAGCACATAGCTGCTTGCGAGAGGAAATTAGAGGAGAATGATCACCGCATGGATCAATTCACTCAGGCTTTAAGTACGCTTCTCGCTAGAACGGAGCATCTGCAGCCTGCAGCGTCTCCTCCTATAGCACCTCTACCCTGTGTACCTCCACCCACTGTTAATAGGACTCTTTGCATCTCCTTATCACCATCCCTACAGTTTGATGGCAATATCCAGGAATGCAGGGGTTTTCTTAATCAGGTGGAGTACCATTTTGAGGCCTCACCAGGGTCATTCCCCACGGACAGAGCAAGAATTGGTTATCTAATGAATCAATTAAAGGGCAAGGCCCTTGCCTGGGCTAATCCGTTGTGGGAGAGTAATCGGAGCATAGCTCATAATTACCAGGAATTCCTTGCCAAATTCAAGCTCACGTTTGAGCCATTGGGTAGAGAGGATGACGCCTCCACTGCCCTAATGCACATCAGACAAGGTAACCGGTCTATCTCGGATTATGCTATTGAATTCCGTACCTTAGCTTCCGAGGTAGACTGGACTAACAATGGGTTAATCTCAGCATTCAAAAAGGGTCTCTCAGAGACTATACTAGATGAGATAGCCGCTAAAGAATTACCTAAGAGTCTTAACGAATTTATTACGTTTGTCATGCATATTGATAATAGGTTAAGACTCAGAGAAGTCACCAGAAGCAAGACCAGACGTACGGCTATGTCCCTAGCACCTCAATTCTCTAAACCTGTTTTGTCTAACCTCCCTGTACAGTCCGAACCCGAACCTATGCAGTTGGGGGTCACTAGACTGTCAGAGGCCGAAAAACAGTATAGGAGAAGGGAGGGGTTATGCCTATATTGCGGTAGAAAGGGACATATGATAACTAATTGTCCAGTGCGTCCGGAAAACTTCCGCACCTAAGAACCTTAAGGGGACAGATCTTAGGTGTGATGGAGTTGTCCTCTAACAAAAACAAAAGTAGATTCCTCCTTGAGGTATCTATTTCCCTTGATAACAAGAAGTTTTCTTGCAGTGCCCTAATGGACTAAGGTGCTGCTGGAAATTTTATTGATGTCCAGTTTATTAGGGGTAATGAGATACCGGTCAGGGAGAGACCTACGCCGCTAGCTGTAGAGGCTATTGATGGTAGACCACTCACACAACCGCTTATAACCCACGAAACTGTCCCTATTACGATCTCCATTGGGGCCTCCCATAGGGAGGAGATGACGTTTCAGGTTATTACTTCTCCATCATGTCCTATCATATTAGGGTTTCCGTGGCTGAGTAAGCACAATCCCTATATTGACTGGGCTAATGGGGAGATATTAGAATGGGGTAAAGAGTGTATGGGGAGATGTATAAAACCAGTACTAAAGAGATTGGATACTATTGACCTTCCCACTACCACTCCCCAAACTCCTGGAGTTCCCATACAATACCGAGAACTTCAGGAGGTGTTTAACAAGGCTCAATCCGATGTATTGCCTCCCCACAGAGCATATGACTGTGCCATTAACCTGTTTCCAGGCGCTATGCCACCTAAGGGGGCAGTTTATGCCTTATCTCCCCAGGAGAGTAAAATAATGGAGGAATACATCAAAGAATCCTTGAGCAAAGGGCACATAAGAAAGTCATCCTCACCAGCTGGTGCAGGATTCTTTTTTGTTGAGAAAAAGGGTGGTGAGTTACGCCCTTGCATAGACTACAGGGCACTTAATAAAATCACTGTAAAAAATGCATACCCTATTCCACTCATTTCCGAATTGTTCGATAGACTTCAGGGAGCTAAAGTATTTACTAAGCTTGACCTTAGGAGCGCTTACAATTTGGTTAGAATTAAAGAGAATCATGAGTGGAAGACGGCATTTAATACCCGTAGTGGACACTATGAATATCTGGTAATGCCATTTGGGTTATGCAACGCCCCGGCCGTATTCCAAGACTTTATAAATGATGTACTCAGGGAATTCATTTACTCATTTGTCTTGGTTTATTTGGACGATATTTTGGTGTATTCCCCTGATCTTCAAACTCACCACTCCCATGTGAAACAGGTTCTGCAGATGTTGTTGAAAAATAAACTTTATTGTAAATTAGAAAAGTGCATATTTGACCAGCCTGAAGTCCACTTTTTGGGTTACAACATCTCTGCATCGGGATTTCAAATGGATCCTAAAAAACTAGAGGCTGTACTACACTGGCCATTACCCTCTGGTTTAAAAGCCATTCAAAGGTTTATTGGTTTTGCCAACTATTACAGAAGATTCATCAAGGGATTTTCTTCTGTAATAGCCCCAATCACAAATATGACTCGCAAAGGGGTTAGTAGCACGGTATGGTCCAAAGAGGCTGTGAATGCTTTTGAGACTCTTAAACAAAGATTTGCCTCTGCGGACATACTAAAACATCCTGACACCAGTAAACCTTTTATATTGGAGGTTGATGCATCCGAGACAGGGGTAGGGGCTGTTCTCTCTCAGAGAGAAAGCCAGGGAACACCATTGCATCCTTGTGGCTACTTCTCCAGAAAGATGTCTCCTGCTGAGCGCAACTATGATATTGGCAATAGAGAACTGTTGGCCATTATTCTTGCCCTCAAGGAGTGGCGACATCTTTTGGAGGGTTCCAAGGACCCCCTGTTGATCATAACCGACCACAAAAATCTGGCATATATAGGGGATGCCAAACGTTTGTCTTCCAGACAGGCTAGATGGTCACTGTTCCTTTCACGTTTTAACTTTCTCATTACTTATAGACCTGGTTCTAAAAATACCAAGGCTGATGCCTTGTCCAGGCAATTTGATAATGAGTCAGCTCCGGAACAGATGACATCTCCTATTATTCCAGCTACTACTGTCCTCTCACTGTCTTCTCCACTGCTTGGCACCATACTGGAGGCCCAGCCTCAGGCGCCCAGTGGTAAACCGTGTGATAAACTGTTCGTTCCCCTATGTGAAAGGGTTAATATCATGAAAGTGTTCCATGACAATATAACTGCTGGACACCCGGGCATCAATAAGTCCACTGCCGCGATCACTAGATCATTTTGGTGGGATTCACTCAGGAAAGATGTAAAGGAGTATGTGCAGGCATGTTCTGTGTGTGCAGTTTCTAAGGTGACTCATGCACTTCCTTGTGGCCTGTTGCAGCCTCTTCCTGTTCCTGAGATTCCATGGTCCCACCTATCCATGGACTTTATTGTTGAGCTTCCTAGCTCTGCTGGGTTCACTACTATTCTCATGGTTGTAGACCGATTTTCTAAGATGGCTCACTTCATTCCTCTCAAGAAGTTGCCATCTTCGCAAGATTTGGTCCTAATTTTCATACGTGAAATTGTCCGTTTGCATGGCATCCCCCACAATATTGTGTCTGATAGGGGCTCTCAGTTTGTGTCCAGGTTCTGGAGGGCGTTCAGTAAACAATTGGGGATTGATCTCTCCTTCTCCTCCTCCTACCATCCACAGACCAATGGTACAGCTGAGAGGGCTAACCAGTCATTAGAAGTTTATTTGTGTTGGTTTATTAATAGCACACAAGACAATTGGTCCGAACTACTCCCGTGGGCCGAGTTCGCTAGAAACAATGCTGTTCATGACTCCTCTGGGCACAGTCCATTTTTTGTCAATAATGGTAGGCATCCTACGGTTCTCCCTGCGGTATTTTCTGATACTGCCATTCCTGCTCTGGATGAGCGTCTGGCCTCCATTTGGGATACCTGGGTTAAGGTTCAAACTGCTCTAGGGGCTGCTGCTGAACGCTTCAAACATTTTGCTGATAAGCGTAGGAGTGCCAACCCGGTGTACCAAGTGGGGGACCGGGTTTGGTTGTCATCTCGCAACATCAAGCTTAAGGTCCCTAGCATGAAGTTTGCCCCCAGATTCCTTGGTCCCTATAGAGTGCTTCGTAGGATCAATCCAGTGTCTTACTCTCTGGCTCTTCCTGCATCTTTAGGGATTCCCAACACTTTTCATGTGTCCTTACTCAAACCTCTTGTCTGCAATAGATATACTGTTCCTTGTGTTCCTCCCCCTCCGGTGGTGGTGGGTGGTCAGGAAGAGTATGAGGTATCTTCTATCGTGGATTCAAGGTTTTCTCGGGGCACTTTACAGTACTTGGTTGTTTGGAAAGGTTACGGTCCTGCTGATCGTTCTTGGGTTTCGGCTCCTGACCTGCATGCGGGCCGTAAGATCCGCGCTTTTCACGCTAAATTTCCTCTCAAGCCTGGTCCTGTCCGCCCGGTGGGCGTTCTTCAGGTGGGGGGTAATGTCACATATTCATCCACTTATAGAAATGTGGTTAATGACATTTACTGTCCACACAGGAAAAGTTGTGCCGAGCAGCAACCTAATCCACAGAAGGGTTAATGCTGAGAAGTAATTGTGCAAATGAAACCTGGTGTCATGTATTCATCCGCTTAGAGAAAAGTGATTAATGACATTTACTGTCCACACAGGAAAAGTTGTGCCGAGCAGCAACCTAATCCACAGAAGGGTTAATGCTGAGCAGCAATTATGCAAATGAAACCTGGTAACTGACTTTGGGGTCAAAGGCCGGTTACAGCCTATCAGAACTAAAGGAGGGGTATTTAGGCCCAGTTCTCAGCCTGCTCAGTGCCCTGTCGTGGTTTCCCTTGTGGTTGTCTGAGAGCGCGTTCCTGTTTATAGTTTTCTACCTGGTTTTTGACTTTGGCTTTGTTTATTGACTTCTCTATATTCTGGTATCCTGACTCCTGGCTTTCCTCATCGCTGTGTCCCTTTCTGTGTTCCCTGACCTCGGCTAGTATTTTTGACTATTCTTTGTACGTTAAATCCGGCCATTCTAAGGACCGGTAATACGTTACTTATTTGTCATCTGTGCTGTACAGTTCTACGTGCTGGATCAAACAGTAATCCTGACACAAGCCTCGCGGCCCTCTTCACCGCGGTCTGGGGCTGTGGAGGGAAACCGGCCGGGGGATACCCCCCAGATAGTAAATAAGTTGGCAGAGGTCCAAGCGTTCCTGGCGGGCGAAATTGAGCGGTCCACGGCGGTCCTGAGGGCTGAAATTGCCGGCCTGGGGGAGAGAACAGCCAGGCTGGAGGAACGCATGGAGGGCACTGTTAAGGCCCATAATATGGCGTCGGACCAAGTTAACAGCCTTGTGGCCCACGTTGCTGAAGTGGAGCTGGCGCTGGAGGACACCGCCAACAGCAGGAACAACCTGCGGCTGAGAGGCTTGCCAGAGAGGGAGGGAGAGGGGCCCCTCCAGGACACTGTGCTCCAGATCCTGCGCCCTCTATTGCCAGATCTGCCTGAGGAGAAGTGGCAGTTGGAGAGGGTACACCGTGCGCTCCGCACCAGGAGCATGGTCCACCGAGAGACATTATTATTAAGTTTCTGTACTTCCCCACGAAGGAGGCGCTGATGGTGCAGAGTAGGAAGACCAGGATCCAGTACGAGGGTACAGATGTACAGCTGTTCCAGGATTTGGCGCCCAGCACCCTGCAGCGGCGGAGAGCATGGAGGCCCATCACGGCAGTTTTGAGGGACGCCTCCATCAGGTATGCCTGGGGGGACCCCTTCAAGTTGCTGGCATTTCGGGGTGGAAGGGTTCAGACCCTCTCTCCCGGGGGGGATCCCCGGAGCTTCCTGGAGGCCCTGGGAGTGAAAAGAGTAAAAGAGACCGGCTTACCCTCCGGGGCTTTCTTATCCGGGAACAGGGCCGGTCCTACACGTTTTCCACTCCGGGGAGGGGTGGGCTCTGGGGGGGGGGGTTCGGTCAGTTCACATGTTGCAGTATTAATTAGGGTTCTTACGTTACTTAGCACCTCTATCTCAAGTGGGATCGAATATGAGAGGCGGGTATGACAGGGCTCACAAGGGCAGGGAGAGGTCGCACACGGGCGCGTAGGGTTTATAGGCCTGTGATCTCCTGCATCTCTCATAGTAACATGGTTTCGGAGATGAGGAATCATACACCCCCTTGCAGGGGTAGACGTTGGCGGCAGGCGTGGTCTCGGCCACCCTGGCGCACTTATTACTGTATATACTTTCTTTGGTACTCTGTTCTTTCTTCTTTTTCACTACTTTCCTACTGTTTTCCTCTATTGGTGGGGGTCTGTCCTGGGGGGGTGGGGCGGGGGGATCCGGGACCCGGGGGCGTCTCCTGTAGGAAAGCCACATCTGCCCGCAAACGCTTGAGTTCTCTAAAAAGTAAGTGCCGCTTCCGTAGCGCATTGAGCCCTTTGACGTTTAAAGAGGTTAATTGTAGTGTCATGATCTCTCTTCCCTATCACCGCCGACCCCTAAGGCCGCACCCAGCCCACGCATCTGCCACGAAGCGCTGGGCTCGGGCTGCGAGATCATACCTATTCAGTGGCTCACGAGGCAAGGGCATTCTGAAAACAGAACGGGGTGGCAATCCTGATACGGAATAGCTGCCCATTGACAATCGGGTCCGTGGATTGCGACCTGGATGGGAGATATGTCATTCTTTCTGGCACGCTGCATTCCCATACAGTACATTTGATTAATGTTTATGCTCCTAATCAGCAGGCCGCAGGGTTTTGGGAGATGCTGCGGGGGAAAATACAGAACTTACCTCAGGGCTTGTTGATTCTAGGGGGAGACTTGAACGCTGTGCCGTGTCCGGCAGTGGATCGTCGCTCCCGACACGGGGAACCCAGGTCCCAGGGAAGGGGACATCAGGATAGTGTGTTCCATAAGTTTTTACTAGAGGCGGGGCTGGTGGACGTCTGGAGGACACGTCATCCGAGCACCATAGACTACTCCTTCTATTCCACCCAAGACTGCTGATGCCCTATGGAGTGGCAGACGGCGGGAGGTGGACAGTGAGGAGTCCCCCGGAGGGGAAGAACCCTGGTCTCGAGGAGCTGGAAACGTGAGCGGGGACTTGAGGGGGGGCACGGAGTGCTTGTTGGGGTGGGGGACGGGAGCAGGGGAGGCCGGGGTCTGCCCCCCCCCCTCAGCTTCTTTTGCATATGGATGGGCTTTCCCGGAGGGGGATGGGGGGACGGGTCTCCTGAGACTGAAAGCTCCTTTCCTAGGCAGTAATAGGGCGTACCCGCCTGGGAAATGCAGGGGTCAGTTGTCGAGCTGGCCCTCCATGGCTTTGATACGTGAGGGGCCTTTTGGCGGGGCACAGAGTAAAAGAGACCGGCTTACCCCCCGGGGCTTTCTTATCTGGGAACAGGGCCGGTCCTACACGTTTTCCACTCTGGGGAGGGGTGGGCTCTGGGGGGGGGGGGGTTCGGTCAGTTCACATGTTGCAGTATTAATTAGGGTTCTTACGTTACTTAGCACCTCTATCTCAAGTGGGATCGAATATGAGAGGCGGGTATGACAGGGCTCACAAGGGCAGGGAGAGGTCGCACACGGGCGCGTAGGGTTTATAGGCCTGTGATCTCCTGCATCTCTCATAGTAACATGGTTTCGGAGATGAGGAATCATACACCCCCTTGCAGGGGTAGACGTTGGCGGCAGGCGTGGTCTCGGCCACCCTGGCGCACTTATTACTGTATATACTTTCTTTGGTGCTCTGTTCTTTCTTCTTTTTCACTACTTTCCTACTGTTTTCCTCTATTGGTGGGGGTCTGTCCTGGGGGGGTGGGGCGGGGGGATCCGGGACCTGGGGGGCTGGGTGCGGCTTTAGGGGTCGGCGGTGATAGGGAAGAGAGATCATGACACTACAATTAACCTCTTTAAACGTCAAAGGGCTCAATGCACTACAGAAGCGGCACTTACTTTTTAGAGAACTCAAGCGTTTGCGGGCAGATGTGGCTTTCCTACAGGAGACGCATCTGCCACGAAGCGCTGGGCTCGGGCTGCGAGATCATACCTATTCAGTGGCTCACGAGGCAAGGGCATTCTGAAAACAGAATGGGGTGGCAATCCTGATACGGAATAGCTGCCCATTGACAATCGGGTCCGTGGATTGCGACCTGGATGGGAGATATGTCATTCTTTCTGGCGCGCTGCATTCCCATACAGTACATTTGATTAATGTTTATGCTCCTAATCAGCAGGCCGCAGGGTTTTGGGAGATGCTGCGGGGGAAAATACAGAACTTACCTCAGGGCTTGTTGATTCTAGGGGGAAACTTGAACGCTGTGCCGTGTCCAGCAGTGGATCATCGCTCCCGACACGGGGAACCCAGGTACCAGGGAAGGGGACATCAGGATAGTGTGTTCCATAAGTTTTTACTAGAGGCGGGGCTGGTGGACGTCTGGAGGGCACGTCATCCGAGCACCATAGACTACTCCTTCTATTCCGCCCCGCATGGCTCTTACTCCCGAATAGATTTGTTTTTGGTAAACGATAAGTGTTTACCGTACGTCCAGGGAGCGGAGATAGGGCCCATCACATGGTCCGATCATGCGGACGTTCTCTCACACTGGGAAACTTCGGGATGGCTACACCCTGGTCTTGGAGACTCAATGCTTCCTTGTTGAGGGACAAGGCTACGGTGGAGCAGATCCACAAAAATATCACGGAATATTTTGGCACCAACTCTACGCCGGACGTACGTCCGGAGACGGTTTGGGCGGCACACAAAACGGTGATACGGGGTACATTGATCAAGTTAGCGACTGCAAGGAAAAAGCAAAAATTCCTGAGACTTGACACCCTCCTGACGGAGCTTAGGAGACTGGAACAGCAACATCAGCAGAGGCCAACGGACGGGCTCCTCCGACAGCTAGAAACCAAACGACACGATATACGTTCTCTACTACTAGATGACACAGCTAAAGCGATGACCTGGTCCAAACGCTTTTTCTATGAAAAAGAAAACAAGATGGGCACACTCTTGGCATGGGTGCTTAGGCCACGTCCGAGACGTGGCCATATCACCTCTATCAGACATCCTTGCCTGTCGAGATCGCAGAGGTATTCACTGACTTTTACAAGTCCCTCTATAACCATTCCCCGAGAATGCCCCTACAGGTAGCGACGGATATAGAACACACGAATAGATTCCTCTCCGGGCTGGAGCTCCCTAAACTTTCGCAAGAGGCGCGCTCCAGGCTGGCAGGGGAGATCTTGCCGAAGGAGGTGGACCGGGCTATTTCGGAATTGGGGAATAAGGCTCTCGGACCAGATGGGTACAACGGGACCTATTATAAGACGTTCCGAGAGGAGCTGACGCCCCACCTGACTAACCTATTTAATATCTTTAGGGACGGGGGGACGCCTAACCAGGATATGTCCTTAGCTACCATCATCTTATTACCTAAACCCGATAAAGACCCACTTCTCCCTGAGAGTTACTGGCCCATATCCCTTATTAATCATGACATGAAGATACTAGCGAAAATACAGGCGACGAGACTTAACCCATACCTGACTGAACTAGTCGACGCTGACCAGGTCGGCTTTATTCCAGGTAGGCAACTTTTTGAGAATACCCGCAGAAATATTGACCTTATCTGGAAACAGGTGACTACTAAGACCCCGACTCTATTACTCTCCCTCGATGCTGAAAAAGCATTTGACAGGGTCCAGTGGCCATACTTGTTTACGCTCATGTCCCATCTAGGATTCCCTGAGAAATCACTAACGCTAATAAAAGCTATGTATGCGAATGTATCTGCCCAGGTCAAAATAACGGGTGCCCCGCTACGCCCATTTAAGCTTCATAATGGGACGAGGCAGGGTTGCCCTCTCTCCCCTTTACTGTTCGTGCTGTCGCTGGAGCCCTTGCTCCAGGCGTTGCGATGACATCCAGATATTCAGGGGGTTAAAGCGGGAGTTTCTGGTTTTGGCCTATGCTCCTGACGGTCACTAGCCCCATGGGCTCACTGGGGGCCCTTCACACTGTACTGCTGGAGTATGGACAGATAGCAGGCTATCGAGCTAATATGGTGAAATCAAGTGCTTTGACGATTAACATCAGTGGGGGTGAGGTAGACGCCATACGCAATACATGTAGTGCACCAATCTTTTAAGTATCTGGGGATACGCCTGACGGCGAACCCAGAGCAGCTATATAGTCAAAACTACACACCACTATTTAAGAAGCTCATAAAGGAGCTAGAGACGTGGTCAGATAGACCGATCTCATGGATGGGACGAATCCATGCGGTCAAAATTAACCTTTTGCCCAGGCTCCTATTTCTTTTTCAGACCCTGCCCCTCCGTGTGTCTAAGACGCAATTACTCCCGCTGCAAAGAGCAATTGGGACCTTTATCTGGAATTCAAAACGGCACAGGATATCGAGATACATTCTATATAGGACAAAAGACAGGGGGGTTTGGGCCTTACTAGCTTATATGCCTACTATCTGGCGAGCCAATTAGCTCAGGTCGCTATGTGGCACTCGCCCCCAGGGGAGACAAAATGGGTGGACTTGGAGTCTCTTATAGTGGGGGCGGACCTTCCACAGTTCCTCATGTGGGTGCCTAAGGCACACAGACCCCAAATTGGAGTCACGTGCCCGGCTATTCTTAACTCCATGCGACTGTGGGATAGTGCGGCTTCCGTGTACGGCTTGGCCTCGACTCCTTCCCCCCTTATGCCATTTTTGCGTAACAAAGAATTTTTCCCGGGCATGGCAGCCAGGAACTACCGTAACTTAGAGAGAGTAGGGCTCCAGCGCATTTGCCACCTCTTTCAGGGTAGGGAGTTTATTTCATTTGAGTCCCTGAGACAATTAGGTCATCTTACCCCAGCGGACATTTCCGCTATCTTCAGATCAAAGATTACGCAAAACACCCACACATTCAAGCAGCAGCGCAACAGAAACTGACATTCTTTGAGGGCATATGCCTCTGGGAACGTATGCCTAAGGGCTTGATCACGCTCCTTTATAAGCATATTTGTACCGAGACTAGAGAGTGAGGACACCTCACATACATAACGCAGTGGGAAAGGGATCTAGGGGAACAACTTGAGGGGGTGGAGTGGCAGGAAATATGGGAGGCCAATCATACCTCTTCGGTTTGTGTTACCATGCAGGAGCAGTCAGTAAAAACGATGCTTCGGTGGTATACCACCCCTGTTCAACTGTACCACATGAGGAAGACCCCCACGGACCTGTGCTGTAGGGGGTGCAGGGCCAAGGGTACTTATAAGCATATGTGGTGGGAATGCCCAAAGATAGGTAAATTCTGGAAGCAAGTTAGGGAGGTGATAACTCAGGTACTTTCCAGGGCCCCGGAATTAGACCCGTGGGTCTACCTACTGAGCAGGACGATAGAGGGGTGGACCCGTAGGGAACAGAAGCTCCTGCATAAAATCACCCTGGCAGCAAGGAGAGCCATTGCGGCAAATTGGTTGAAACAGACGGCCCCCACGATTGGAGGAGTACTGTCTAGAATTAAGGAAGTGCATCTTATGGACGATTTGACAGCTCGAATAAGAGACACCCTACCGGCCTTTCAGAGGGTCTGGGAGCCATGGGAGAGCTTCCCCTTGGGGGTGTGGGGGGGGCCTAGCGTATGCCCCCCCCTTCCCCCCTCCCCCCCACCTCCCCTTTTCTTCTCTGTTTCTTCGCTATCTTACTCTTCTCTCGCTTTTCTGTTTTCCATCGGAAGGTTAGGTTAGTCACCATAGGCCCAATACAGATGGTGTAGGCAAAAGGTTTTGGTGTGCCCCAATCGGGGCCTTGGGGAGGGACATAGCAAAATACACAGTCATTTTCTCCAAAAGCAAGACGACCGGTTGGTAGGTGAGCAGCGGAGACCTTCTCTCCATCTGCCGGGCTGTTATAGGGGGGTCGACAGGACCGAGGATGGAACTTGGCCCACGGAATAGCGTTCTTCCTCAGGGGGGAGTCGATGGTGGTAGGGATGGAGTGGGAGGTCCAGAGGCCTGGGGTGACAATGCGATGAATCTATGAGGGGGATGGAGACAACTTCATTCTTTCTGGTTTATTACTGTTAAGTTGGACTTCTGTGTAAAGTGGCATTGACATGGGAAGGGACTGATAAAGAGCCGAGGGGACGCACATACAAGCCAAAGATTCGGAGCAAAGTGCACGACCCTGGGACTTGGTTGGAGGAGCAGGAGCTGGGGGACTGTGGTCGGGGCCCAGTGCCCTGTGTATTTTCATTAGCAATGTAACCAGCAGGAAAATGTGTAATATATGTGCGGCAGATTGCTTGTTATGTCATTGCCAAATGTTAAATAAAGAATTTAAAAAAAAAAAAGACCTGACATTACTCGGGGACATTCACATGGCTTTCTCCCCATCCCAAAAACATAGTTTAATGTTTCCCATCCAGCAGTGTCTAACTATCACCACTAATCTTTATATTCCACCAACTAAAACTCTTCTTTTTTTAAAAAAAAAAAAAAAAAAATTTTTTAAAACAACACGAAAAATACACAGCACAAAAAAAAAAATCATAAAAACTCACATGTAAAAAAAATGGTGACAATAGAAATGAATCCACAAATCCCAATGGTTTTGTGAAAAATAGTTTGATGATGCTGAAAAAAAACAATCTGATTGCCTTCCTGTACTAATTTTGGACTTTTATTTATATTAAAGTGCAGAGCACGGAAAACTATGCAAAAGAGTATGCGACTGAGATTGCTATTCAAATCTCCGAGGTGAATATTATTGAGGAGCTTTTTCTATTACTCCCAAGTATTTTAAATTCCTACTGATAATTTATCTTTGTCAAATGATCTTATTGTTTGTTCTGATACATATGTAGGGATAGTAGCAGCATTTGTACAGTCTTTTTGCTGTTCATATTTTTTTTTTTTTTTGTAATTCTTTATTTTTGTCATGACAGAAAAAAAAGCAAGTCATACATGGAATTCTGCAAAGGTACAATAGCAAATCAACAGTAGAACAAATACAGAAATACAGTAGTCGTGGTGGGCACATGATCGCAGAGACATAAAGTAGCAGAGTGTCTGCCCACATACGTCTGTGAGGTTACCACATCAATATGTTGAGTCATGTTTTTATGATATTATTAGAAAGCCATAGATTTTGGTGAGTTATTGTCTCTAGGGGAGAGGCCGGCTTGACTGCTACATATAAGCTTCTATATTGTCGCAAGTGGAGCTTTTCTCAATATCTTGCCGCATGTATGCTACGCAACATTCCAATTGGATATGTATGGACACTAGTGGCTTATTTGCTCTCTCCATGTAAATAAACAAGTGATGTTTCAAGTAAAGTAAGTGTGAAGGAATGGAGACAAGAAAATTGAGAGGGAAAAGCAAAAAAAGTAATAGGAGAGAAAGAAGGCAAAGAATAGCATAGAGGAAGAGAGGAAGAAGAAAAGAGAAAGGAAGAGAGGAGGCCCAGGCCGGTCTACACCGCCCGGGGTATGGGGAGGAGGAGGCACAGAAGAATGGGAAGAGGGAAGAAGAGCAAAGGGATCGGGATGGGGAGCAGAGGAGGAAAGGGGAAGAAAGGGAGGATAGCTGTCAGGTTGCAGGGGTGCAAGCCGTTCAGGGCTCCCAAATCTTTTTGAACTTCTTCGTTGTACCCCTGACTCTTGCTGTTAAGTTATCCATGAGGCAAGTGTCTTTTAATTATGACTGCCGCAACAGTTGGGACCCTTGGTTTCAGCCAAGCCTGTGCTACAGTTCTCCTCGCTGCTAGTGTAATTTTATGCACTAAATTTTGTTTGTGTCTGGTCCACCCTTCTGTCGATCTGTTCAGAAGGTATACCCAGCGGTTGAGGTCAGGCGCTCTCTGGAAGATTTGGGCTATGAGACCCTGTATATATGTGCCCCTATTCCCGCACCCCCTCCAGCATGTGTCTGGTGGTGTCTTTTGCATTCTATGCAGTTTTTGGGGAGTCATGTACCAGCAGAACATCGTTTTAAGGGACTGTTCCTGTAATAAAACACATATGGATGTGGCATTGTTGGAGTAGCTTATTTGTGAAGTAGCTTATCCTGTCCATCCCAGTTGTTCATATTTTAAGATCGTGATGTATATATTCTCGGAATTGTGATTGTAGGTAACTATATCATTTTGGAAGACCCTGATATAACTTGCTAATTCCGTGAAAACAGGTATGTTGTATGGTGATGATGGAAATGTGCTTTAAAAGAAACAGGAGGCTTGAATCTAAAAGTTGCTATGTGGTATTGTTTTAAGTTAATCTATCCTAAGTAGTGAGACATAAAACGGAAGCTTCCTTAAGTTAATTAAAGTCATCACTCAATCTCTATGAAAAAGTGCTAACTCAGTTAGCCTGTTCCGCATTTCTTTTTACATGATATCCCAGTGAATCGTTTCAGCACACTTTAGACCTAATTAGCTATAAGGAAGTGTTTATATATTAAGGTCTTTGTTGAGGATTTCAAGGGGTCGATATTTGCTTTTTGACATTGTTAATACAAGGATTCCCACAACTATTAGCGGTTACTGTTAAAATGTCAATGGACATTGTAGGAAATGTAGCACATAACAAAACACTGCATAACAGTCAATGAGTTAAAATTGGAAAATAAACTTTATTGAATACAAAGGTTGAAATATATAACAATGGAAATGGAACTGAAGGAATTATAGTAAAACGAAATAAATCTGAGCCAAATGTTCATACCATAGAGCAATTTAATAATGGTATCAATGGTGATGTGGTGAATGTGGTGTAGGAATGTTGGGAAAGAAAATGAAAATGAATGGTGAAGCAGTTATTAATTATATATATGTATATCACATAATTTTTAAGCTGTTTAGGTTAAACTTCATTGCTTTTCGTATAATTACAATTGATTTCAACTGGTGAATCACAGATAGTTGTTTTTAAACGTAACACCAGAGAGAGAGGGTTGTTGAGTAAATAAAGCTTATTGTTGAAATAGGGAAATGATAAAAAAAAAAATGTTGCATAAAGAATATCAACTCTTATGAATTTCTTTTTTAGATTTCTTTGTGATTTCCCTTTAGGACTGCAGCACTCTAAGCACAGTAGGGTACAATTTGGCCAGATGTTGATTCGGCTTGGCCGAATGTAAATTCACTAAATTAATTTGAAGAAAAAACCCAAAAAGGAACTGCCACGGCTTACCTGAATTAGAGTCCAAAGTGCAGAGATGTTTGCTCACCATTGCAGATAAACACAGCCCACACGGTAACCAGTCTGTGAATCTGTGTACGGGGGCTTAGGCTAGAACAGTAACCGGGTATGAGGAAACAGACAAAGGCAAAATTCAGAAGAGTAGTCAGACACGGTTCCAAAGGTTAGGGCAGGCAGCGAACAGGCAATAACGAAGATCCAGAAGCAGAGGTGATAAGCAACAGGAACAGGAAACATGAAACAACAAACTGACATTATCCACTGGGATAATGATCCATCTGCCTCAGGTGGACTTAGATTGAAAGACAGGTGGGAGCCACTGGTGAAGTCCAGCCCCCTAATGCTGCAGGCAATGGCGGATAAACAAGAGATCCCACCATTTAGTTTAAAGATTAAAGGGACACTATAGTCACCTGAGCAATTTTAGCTTAATGAAGCAGTTTTGGTGTATAGAACATGCCCCTGCAGCCTCACTGCTCAATCCTCTGCCATTTAGGAGTTAAATCCCTTTGTTTATGAACCATAGTCACACCTCCCTGCATGTGACTTGCACAGCCTTCCATAAACACTTCCTGTAAAGAGAGCCCTATTTAGGCTTTCTTTATTGCAAGTTATGTTTAATTAAGATTTTCTTATCCACCTGCTATGTTAATAGCTTGCTAGACCCTGCAAGAGCCTCCTGTGTGTGATTAAAGTTCAATTTAGAGATTGAGATACAATTATTTAAGGTAAATTACATCTGTTTGAAAGTGAAACCAGTTTTTTTTTCATGCAGGCTCTGTCAATCATAGCCAGGGGAGGTGTGGCTAGGGCTGCATAAACAGAAACAAAGTGATTTAACTCCTAAATGACAGTGAATTGAGCAGTGAAATTGCAGGGGAATGCTCTGTACACTAAAACTGCTTTATTTAGCTAAAGTAATTTAGGTGACTATAGTGTTCCTTTAACCTGGAAAAAGTAAACAATAGCAGGAAAAATAGTAGGAGGAAAAAAAATATATCTGTCTAATTATATATTGTATATTTATTACCAATATATATAACATAAAAACAATGATTTTTCTACTGCTCCTCCAATTTTTTCCCTTAATTGCTCACTTCTCACAATATTTAGTTACTGTCCACTAACCGTGAATTATATTTTTAGCAATCATCTCTTTTATTTGTGCTAGTTGCAAAATTTAGAATATTGATCGCCCCACCCCAAATATGTTCGTGCTTGCATGTTTCACTTCTGTACGTAGAACGGATATATTTTGGATTGTAATTCTGCCGATTGCCCAATTGGCCTAAATTCAGCCCAAATGCAGTTTGGTCCAAAATGTGTCTAATGAAAACCAACAGTGATCAAATGGTTAAAAAATGCTATTTACATTTTGTGTGTAACCATATAAGATTATTCATTTACACTTATGAAAGATGAATTCAACTCAAGTTTGGGTAGGATGAGCGCTGTAGTTGTCATAGTGCCTCAAACATATACCTAACAGACTTATATAGTTTTAAATTTCTTTAAATTTCTATTCATTGCTTGCCGATCAACATGTAGGATCATCACATTCTCTTTCTAATTGGTTATTATGTATAACTGAACTTCATGCGATACAGAAAGCAAGAATTGTGCTAATATAATAGTCCCTTGATATAAAGCAGAACTTTTATTATAGAATGCTGAAATCGCTTCCAACATTCTCACTGGCTTTCAGGAGATTTATAATATTACCGTTATTGTCCTTACCATGGACAAGTGAGTGTGATGGTAAGGATTGCATTAATCCCCTAAATTTGGTGGGATTTGGAACGTTGCAAAACCAGTGAACCTAACTCTCTTGCATAGCTGTAAATAATGACCATTTTACTGTTATAGTAATGATGGGCTAAATTTTAATGATATGCATGTATCTGTATGTAAAGACCTACTGTGTATATTTAAATTGTGTACTTAAAATCCATGTCTAAAGCCAAAGCAAAAGTATACATGTATAAATACCAAGTCCAAACTCTGGCACTCAACCCAAACCAATGTACAAACAAAAATCAGTAACCACCAGTGTGCTTCCCAGCAGTGGGCACATAGAAGTCAAAACAGGAGTACTATCTTGGATTTTTCAGTATTGTATTAAATTCACATCAAGACTATCAGTACTGTCGGAGTACTGTGTACATGTTCATAAATGAATCTATTTGCACAGGTTAATATGACACTATGTACGAGCATATAGAGCTACTTAATCCAGTATAGTCATCATGGTGGAATCATAGTCCTTCTGTTACCAGTAAAGAGGACTGTGATTGATACATAAACTAAAAGCTATTGATTGCATATGTCTGGTTCATGTGCCTGGAGTGTTCCTATAAACCAAAGTAATTTCCCTTGGTTAATGGATAAGCCCCCTGAGATTTTTATTTTCAAATTAGAGACCATTAATGGAACTTTGCTTTGCTCCGAGCACCAGCTCATATAATCATATAAATATTATCAGCAAAGAGCAACTGAATTGGCAAAGAAATCAGAAATAACTCAAAGAGAAAACAATCTAATGCAATAATTCTTAAATTTCTTCACTGGAGAAGTGCTTCAAAAGCAAAGTAATTGTTTGCCCTAACAGATTTTCTTTAAGATAACTAGTGCAATTTGTTGGTGAATAAATCTGTTAGGATTACATTAGGGTTGGCCTTCAAATCCACAGATCTATTTATGTATTAATAGTGTATAAATCATGCATAGGCAACTACTATAAGAACACAGCCACTTACTTCATTCACATGTTTTTGTCTGCCTGACATTAACCCAGAATGCTTCATTAATCAATCGTATGATATATTACTTACACAGATCTGATCTGATTCCAGATATGTATAAAAAAATATAGTTCTATATGCGTCATGTCCAAGTTAAAGTTCAAGTAAGACTGGACCCGGAAATATGCATAAAATTATTGCAATATGTGCAGGGCCAGATAAAGAGCCCAGTGGGCCTGGTGCGGGCAATCATGATGGGCCTAATTACAAAATCTTATCGACCAAAAACACTAAAACAGTCCTACCTCCCTAGCGTCATGTATCTGATGGTGATAGTCCTGGAGGGAATACAAATACTCTTTGCTAATCTCACGCTTTTATATTTCAAGTAAATCCACACCCCCTAACAGCATTGTCCAGTGAAGCAGGAAGTCTATGGATGGGGTAAAAGGGTGGGCCACTGACGCAAATGACGTAACCAGAAATGCCGAAACGGGCTAACATACCCAAAAATGGGGCATGTCTGCCCAAAGATTTTGGGGGACAGCCTGGCATGAATGCATGTCAGGCTGCATGCCAGTCATGCAGGCTGGCCAACTAAGAGCATACTATGCTGACAGCACCCTGAGCTTGGCATAAATGCATCTAATGATGCTCTCGCTCCACTCTTTCTAAGGAATGTCCCCTAGCAGTCACATGTACACTTGTCTCCTTACCTTCTTACTAGAAGGCAGAAGCTTCTGGCACATAGTCTGGGACAGAGAAAATGTGTACGTAGTGAGTGTAGAAGAAAGGGTACATGCCACAGTGTTAGAGAGATCAAAGTCAGCATTACCTAAACTAAAAGTTTACCTAAAAGTTCATTGTCAGCCAGTCCACACAAGTTTTGTTCCTCTACATCTCTCTTAAGTTTCCATACGTAAGCAGGAGTATGTGAAAAGTAGTTAGGGTTGCCATCTTTCTTGAAAAAATGCCGACCTTAACAGTGTCCCCTAGTGTCTGTATCCCCATGTCTCCCGGTGTCCCCATGTCACTAGGACACTAGGGGACACCGAGAGACATGGAGACACTGTGAGACCAGGGGACACTGAGACACTAGGGGACACTGGGAGACCTGGGGACACTGAGGCACTAGGGGACACTGGGAGACCTGGGGACATTGGGAGACATGTAGACACTGGGTGAGACATGGGGACACTGGGTGACTTTAAGACATGAGGGGATACTGGGAGACATTGGGCACTGAGATACTGTGATACATGGAGGACACTGCAATACATAGAGAACACTGGAGACTTGATAAAGACCTGGGTACAGGTCGAAATGTTGCAGTGTCCAATAAACCTGTTTAAATCTATCACAGAGAGTGCCTGAGATTTTTTCTTCTATTCTTGGGGACACTGAGACACTTAGGGGCACTGAGAGAAATGGGAACACTGGTAGACTAGGAGACACTAAGACACTGAGGACACTGAGACACTACGGACACTGAGAGACACCACAGATGCTGGGAGACATGGGGTACTGAGACACTGTGATACATAGGAACGCTGGAGACTTGATAAAGACCTGGGTACAGGTTGAAACATTGTGGTTTCCAATAAACCTGCTTAAATCTATCACAGTGAGTGCCTGAGAGTTTTTTCTTTTATACTAGGGGGCACTGAGACACTGGGAGACATAGGGACACTAGGAGGCATGGGGACACTGAGACACTGGGAGACTAGGGGACTCTGGGAGACTAGGAAACACTGACACTAGGGACACTGAAACACTATGGACACTGAGAGACACCAGGGATACTGGAAGACATGGGGACACAGACCCTAGGGACACTGGCTTGGAGACATGGAGACACTGGGAGTGCCCCAGGTCTAAAAGTCGCCCAGTGTCCCCATGTCTACCTGTCTACCCCAATGTCCCCATGTCTCTCAATGTCCACTAGTGTCTCAGTGTCCCCATGTCACCCAGTGTCCACTAGTGTTTGTATCCCCATGTCTCCCTGTGTCCCTTAGTGTCTGTATTCCTATGTCTCCCAGTGTCTCCATGTCACTAGGACACTAGGGGACACTGAGAGACATTGGAACACTGTGAGACATGGGGACACTGAGACACTAGGGGTCACTGGGGGACCTGGGGACAATGAGACACTTGGGGACACTGGGAGACATGGGGGCACTGGGAGACATAGGAACATTGAGAGACTAGGGGACTCTGGGAGACTAGGGGACTCTAGGAGACATGGGGCACTTAGCTACTAGGGACGCTGACTGTGAGACATGGGGACACTGAGAGACTAAGGGCCACTGGGAGACATGGGGCATTGTGTCCCTATGTTTTCCAGTGTCCCAATGTCTAAGTGCCCCCAAGTCTCTCACCATCCCCATGTCTCACAGTTTTCCCAAGTGTCTCAGTGTCAGCAGATCTCCCAGTGCCCCCTAGTGTCTTAGTGTCCCCAAGTGTCCCTATGTCTTAGTGTCCCTATGTCTCCAAGTGTCCCCTAGTGTCTCAGTGTCCCCATGTCTCTCAGTGTCCCCAGGTCTCTGTGTCCCCAAGTGTCCCTAGGTCTCCCAGTGTCCCCTAGTGTCTCATAGTCCCCATGTCTCACAGCGTCCCCTAGTGCCTCATTGTCCCCTGGTCTCCCAGTGTCCCCTAGTGTCCCCAGTGTTCCCTAGTGTCTGTGTCCCTGTATCATCCTGCTGCCTTTCCCCCCATCACTCACTTACCTGAGCTCTAGGCTGTCTCTGCAGATTAGGAGCTGCTGCTTGGACTCCCTGTTCAGAGCTGCTCCCCCGCGGATCAGTGAGTAAAGAGAGGCAGGGAGGGAGATGCTGTAACTTCCTATCCCTTCCTCTCTCCACACACACAGCGACCTCTATTGGCCAGCGC
Organism: Pelobates cultripes; assembly: GCA_933207985.1. Lineage (NCBI taxonomy): Eukaryota > Metazoa > Chordata > Amphibia > Anura > Pelobatidae > Pelobates > Pelobates cultripes. Next base: position 96,590,215 of record OW240919.1, on the reverse strand, counting down.
TGGTATTGCAGAATAATCTCTGTTTATACTGAGACTGACATTTGCATTGCCGGTATTACTGCAATACTGGCACCGGCTAGGCAGCCTCAAATACCAGAGAAATACTGGCCAGTTGGCAACCCTAAGAGTAATGTGTAAAAAAGAAAAAAAAGTTAATTTTTTTAAATCAATGGGCCTATTCCATGGGCATAAGCCTAGAGCTGCAGCTCCATCAGCCCCTATGTTAATCCGGCCCTGAATATGTGTGTCTGTGTGTATAATGTACTTGCAATTAATTTATAACATCCTCTCTTGTGCATATATGTTTATGTCAGGCTTTCACTCAATATTAATTAAATTTCAGGTTAACTTATGATGAATGAATAAATAAGCCCCACAAACTGCAAGAAACCAATGAATAATGTTTATTTTTTTAATTAATGACTGGGGTACTAAGGTATCATGATATCAAACAACTGTGCAAATTTACGTAGGGCCGTATGATCAGCAATACCATTAAACAAAAGCAGTTTTGCTTTAAATCTTCACAACAAAATAGTTTTCATTTGTCCCCTGAGGTTGTTTTCTTCTCTTAGACCCTTCTTTGTCATAGCTTTGTCCTAATCTGGAAGCTCAACCCTGTCAGCAACATAATCCCCTGGCCGGTTCCTTGTCCTTTTTGAGATTGTGCCTTGACTTCACAAAACCAAGACATCATTGGTGACAACCCAACAATGAGGCCTAATTTCAACAGGAGTCATGATGAGGCAATCTGAAATGTTGTGCTTCTCTACTACTTGAGAATTGGAGTAATATTGAGGACACACATTATCTTGATTATCCGTATCTGTTTCTGGTATTCCTGATTCGTTGTTCCAGTATCCAAAGGTGGCTAAAGTTATAGGTAATCTAACCACTTACTGAAATCCTGATTGGTGTGATTGGTGTCCGGAAACTGAAAAGACTATAAACTATATAGTGCAAAAGTTCTAACAATTCAGTTATCTCTTTTATTCTAATGGTGTAGTGCCTTCTAAAAACTGTGGTCATCCCAAATCTGTACACACGACTTCAACTTCTAAGAAAATAACAAGGCCATATATTGTCAGACTCGGTAGTGAGACACATAAGTGCAGAGATTACCGTCTGTATACATTTGCAGGTTATATAGAAATTAATTTAGCAATCTTTGTCGATCAACACACGTGTTGTCATGCACTTTGTAGGATTTCCCTTATCATGCAATCCTTTTACTTCTTGAGCATCCTCGTATGGGAAGCACAATCAGTTTCCTTCTTATAAATTAAATTAAATTGCTATTAGGAATGGAGTAAGTTGGCAGCAGTCCTACTGAGTATTCAGAATGCAAATAACTCAGTGATTAGATTACTTTAAAGAAAAGTTAGGTGGTATCCAATATATGTAAGAAAAAACAAAAACATAATATTGAATTTGAATTAGCACAAGCAAATATTTCAGAAACCACTTTTGACCATGCTAATCAATCAAATCAAGTCCAGTAATAAAATACACACAGACTTCTCTCCCTCTATCACTGAATTCTTTATATCAAATAATAAAACTGCATACATTTATATTTAAAGGAACACTCCAAGTAGCCACTACATGTTAATCTACTGGTTGCAGTACTAGAACTTGCCCCTGAACACATCAACCTTTAGTATAAGGCAGGATCCTTCAGCCATACATACATGCACCTTAAGCCAGACGGTGCTATAAAACAGTTAGATTCTATAATCTTCCCCGTTTCTGTGCAGGGTCTAGCATACACATTCATTCTTCCCTATAGGACAGCATTGTATTTAATGCTTTCCTATGTGCTTTCTCGTCACATGACTGAGTTTCACTCGGTCAGTGCAGCAGAAGCACTGCTACGGGCTAACAGTATGGGAATATTTTTCTAAAAATAAACTTTCTTGTAAAACCTTAAACTGTATTTCTTTTTCTCTGTGCTGTTCTTTGAAGGAACACTATAGGATCTGGAACACAAACGTATTCCTTTTCTGGCTTCCTATGACCTTAGCTTGTTTCTGACGTTTCTTGTAGTTATCTCTTTTATCCGGCCAATTTCAGGACCTGCTTAGGGACTTTCTTTCTGTCGCTGTTTCTACTGGTGGTTTTCACTCAGCGTGTTGGGTTAAGTATTACATTGACATTGTTATCTTCAGGACATGGAAAGCCAGACATATCTAAAATAAACAACATAAACCCCTTCAATATTCACAGCCTTAGCTAGAGCCTCACTCTGGATGGTAGGAACCATTGCCTAAAGCAGAAGAAGGTTGGAAGTTCCTTCTACATTTGGCATCTAATCTAATATATGACTGAGGTCATCGTGGTGCCTAATGTTGAACCGATGTAGAAATAAAGATATGAGAAGGACAGATGCTTAAGTAATGAAACATTAAGCCCACCACTACATCAAAACACTCCAATATTGGTGGGTTCTACTGTCATTTTAACAAGAAAGAGATAAACACTTTAACAAAAGAGAGAACCCCTCTGCATTACTTATTTTACTGCTTAAGTTCTTACATTAGTTTCTACTTCGTTGTGCATTCCTTTCAGAATACTTATTATAGATTACCTGTGTGTGAGCTTAACACGGTATGGGCATTTGGCAGGAACAAATGTTTAGATTTTTTTCTTGAGGATTGCATTTCAAATACCATTGAATGAATACCATTGGTTTTTCAGACACTTGCAAGAATTCATTTTTAGCATATTTATTTATTAGCAGAAATGCTTCAGTTTTATACATTTACATTATTAGCACCAACATATTCCGCACGGGATATTTAGAGGTAAAGAATGTCTTTCTCAAATGAGCTTACAATCTATGAGAATTTGACGTAGGCATATATATATATATATATATATATATATATATATATTTATTTCCAATGTATCACGGCACTCACCCTTAAATTTTTTTGCCTTGGTGCTACCAGCGTATAAAATATATAAATAACAAATAAAGAGGTGCACTCACAGGTCTTCTTCCAAACGTGAAGTTTATTCTGTTATTTCAAGGTTGTCCCAACGTTTCGACCCCTAAGGGCCTTTTTCAAGGTCAAATATAGAGTGTACATTTAAGCTTTATATACATAATAAATAATGACCAACTTACCAAATCAGGTGTGTGTGCTGCTGTCCCTCTGAACCCGGAAGTGCACGGTCGGGACGTGTGTGCACGCCTACGTGCGTGCCCGTGCATCTAGTATAGGTTGCTAAGCAACCGCTAAAAACAAACGTAAATACTAATAATTGTCATGCCGTGCAAAAAAAAAGGAAAACGAAGTATATTTACATAAATAACTAAATGAATGGAGGATTTTACGTTACTTTTTTTTATATATTTATTTATTTCACCCTAGAACCTGGCTCTGAACTGGACTGGAGTGAGAGGTGTAGGTTGTAGATACTGGGACGTGCTGTGCTCGGGTTAAAATATTGTCTCAAGTTTCATAAATAAATACTGGGGAGTACTCAGCTCAGACAAAAGCCTACCGAACATTTTTAAAGAACAACCTATTATTAGCTACAGGAGAAATAAAAATCTTAAAGATTTACTAGTCCGGCGTGATCCAGTACAATGCTATCAAAAAGAGAGAGGATGCAGGAAAAAAGAATGCTACAAATGTAGTTAATGTGTAACGTGTAGTCATATGATCTCAGGAACATCCTTTGTGCATCCACACAGCGGCAAAAGAATTCCAATATCCCAATATATCACATGCACTACGGATCACGTAATTTATTTAATTACATGTCCCTGTGGACTATGTTATGTCGGCAAGACTGACCTAACCCTTAGAGATAGAATAAGAGGACATCGCTCAGGCATCATGACTGCCTTCAGACACCAATGGACGGATAAACCAGTGGCCAAACACTTCTTAAAGGCTTCTCACGGACTTCCAACTTTACGATTTATGGCGATCGATCATATCCCTCCTTTACCCCGTGGAGGAGATAGATCAAAAGTACTGTTACAAAGGGAAACTTACTGGATACGCCACTTGGACACAGTAGTTCCCAAAGGACTAAACAAATATATTTCATATTCCATGTTTCTTTAAACAGCTTGCATGTTACATAGTTACATAGCTGAAAAGAGACTTGCGTCCATCAAGTTCAGCCTTCCTCACAAATGTTGTTGCTGTTGATCCAAAAGAAGGCAAAAAACCTGGTCTGAAGCGCTTCCAATTTTGCCACAAACTAGGAAAAAATTCCTTCTTGACCCCAAAATAGCAGTCAGATGTCTCCTTGGATCAAGCAGCTATTACCCCACTAATTAGAAATAATATCCCTGTATGTTATGTTTTTGTAAGTATTTATCAAATTTCAGTTTAAACATCTGTATGGACTCTGACAAAACCACCTCTTCCAGCAGAGAATTCGATATCCTTATTGTTCTTACTGTAAAAAAAACTTTTCTTTGCCTTAGATGAAATCTTCTTTCTTCCAGCCTAAATGTGTGACCTCGTGTCCTATTTATAGCTCTGTTTATGAATAGATAACATAGTAATATCTAGTTAAATATCTAATCAGAATAACTATTTAAACAAACAAAGGAAAGGATACACTTTGGTCACTAATGTAGAGTAATAATATAGGTCCAATAGCCTCGTTTAAAAGACATCTAACAAATCTCTCTCTTCTCCCATAGTATAGGTATATTTCTCTATCCCTCTTATATGGGAATTGAACTTAACAACTTCCCCTCCATTTAATGTATATATTAATAATATTGTAAGAACTACATTTTTCTTTAAAGTAGATATAATTTATTAATGTAAACATAAATATGCTTGCTCTACCTAGCTTTGGATAGCATCCCATATAGAATATACGTTGTACAAAAAGATTCTGTATTAAACATGTAGATACTTTCCAAGCATTTAGGCTTCACACCTAAACCTTGTATATTGTATATTAGGGTAAAACATATAACCCCTCCCCTAGACATCAGTCTCTGACAATCGTCCAGAAACTTGGGACAATATTTTAACCCAAGCACTGCACGTCCCAGTATCCACAACCTACACCTCTCACTCCAGTCCAGTTCAGAGCCAGGTTCTAGGGTGAAATAAGTAAATAATATATAAAAAAGTAACGTAAAATCCTCCATTCATTCATTTAGTTATTTATGTATGTATACTTCGTTTTCCTTTTTTTTTGTACGGCACGACAATTATTAGTATTTACGTTTGTTTTAAGTGGTTGCTTAGCAACCTATACTAGATGCATACGCACGCACGTAGGTTTGCACACACGTCCCGACCGTGCACTTCCGGGTTCGGAGGGACAGCAGCACACACACACACCTGATTTGGTAAGTTGTTCATTATTTATTATGTATATAAAGTTTATATGTACACTCTATATTTGACCTTGAAAAAGACCCTTAGGGGTCAAAACGTTGGGACAACCTTGAAATAACAGAATAAACTTCACGTTTGGAAGAAGACCTGTGAGTGCACCTCTTTATTTGTTATTTATATATATATATATATATATATATATAATATTAGTTGTCTTAATATCTTAGATGTTTAATGATTTTCCCTGTGTTAAGGTGACTGGACAATACTTTTACACAATGCGTCATTACTTCTGATTCCTCCTTGATTTCTCTGCCTTTAGGGGATACTTCCTTTTTTTTCACCACAAAGTCCAGAGCATTTTTTTATTTATTTATACTGCATCTATTGAACTCTTTCTAATTTAGTATTCTCATGCAAATATATTAACAAACAGCAATATATTTACAAACAGCAATATATATATATATATATATATATATATATATATATATGTTGTTTGTTAATAAATGAATAAAATGTATAAAAAATGGAAAGTAGGACTTTGTTTAACTATAATTATTAAACAAACAAAACACACACAGTTTTAAGTTTGGATTAAGGAAATGATTAGTCTTGGTTAATTTTAGATCAATGATGTCCAACTTATTCAGTATGGAGGACGTGCAATAAGAATAGTAGAAGTGTGGCATGCACTTGCTCAGTGCTACGCTTGCTGAGAAAACAAAACCAAAATATAGATGGAGCCACAACACTAGTCTTATGTCAACAATGAGTTCATTCCACCAACAAGTGAACCTGGAAACATTTTGACCCACACAGGGGTCATTGTCAAGCCTTGTGTGGCTTGGAATGTTGCCAACAAGCTTAAGTGCTTTAGGGTTTGAAGTGTTCATTTACATGAATTTATTTAAAAGTAAAAAGGGCACAAATAGGCACCCCACAGATTCTTAGAACATGTAGAACTAGTGTGATAGGCAGCAAATGTCCCTACTGAAGATCCTGAAGACTTCTGGCTCTAGGGATTAATTAATTTTTCTGCAATTCATTTACTGCCACAAATTAGAGTGGTCAGTTTCTGCTTCAACAGATGGCAGTGGTATAGTTAACTTGCAATGTCTGTTTATAAAAGATAGGCTGCGGGAGAGTTGGCTATGCAATTTTTAACCTCTTCTTGAGTTTAGAGAGCTTTTCATGGTGGTCACTTTAGTTAGGTATCAATATTTTCTCTTTACCTAGAGCAGGCTACAGGCAACTTAATCACTAAGAACCTCAGAGTTTTTCTTTTCATGAAGTCACATTGTATTTCCCACATTAAACTGGAATTGAGCTGGGAATAGCATAGCAGAAAAGTCCATAATTTATCATACAGAGTATTTGTTCAATCATTTGTGTGTTTGCTCAATGATTTCTGTAGTTTTTTTTTTGTTAGTTTGTTTTTTTGTGCATTACATGCAATAACACGTAGCCAACATAATATATACTACAGCCTGTTGCAAGTCGAAAGGAAAAGGGGTTATAAACAATATAATTAGCAAGTGGAAATTATTTAATAAACAGCCAGTTGTTCATAATGGACAAGGGACTTTTAAAATGTGACCACGCGGTTAATTGGAAAATACCTTTATCTATATTGGCTCTTCTGGCCAATGTTATGGCCAACGTTATGTAATTCATCTCTATTTACTGTAGTGGACTGTTTGGAGAATAAACCCTTGAATAAATATTGGCTAGACAATATTTCTTCAATGAATGACCAGAATATATAAGCTGTGACTTTCCATGAAAAGCCAAGTAATAGCTTCCCCTGCCTGTGCCTTTAATTACAGATCACGTATGTGGAAGACTGATTAAAGGATTAGACTCTTATCCAAACGTATTGTAGCTCTCATTTGTCCTTTGCAGTGTAGCCCTGTGTCATGTCTCTCAATGTCACGAAAATCCTTTGGAACTCAACAACAAAGATTTCTATTCATTACTAAGAAAAACTACATGAAGGTAACGTGACAAGACTCATTCACAAGGTCAAAACTTTGGAAATACCCAGTAATGGGTTCATTGACTTCCATATCTCAGCCAATTTCTTTTTTTCCATATGTTCTGAATCTGCTGTAAAATTTCTGCTTGGCACAGAAAACTGTTAATGCTGTTGCAGCAAACACTATTAATAGTATGTTTTAAATGTGTTATTTCAGTAATCTCTTTTTCCTACTAACTCACATTAATAGCTGATAGATAGACAGACAGACAGATAGATAGATAGATAGATAGATAGATAGATAGATAGATAGATAATATCTACCCATGATGAATTAAAAGCCAACCAAGGTACAGAATCAGGAAAGTCCTATCACTAGTGAAGAAAAAGCAAAACTATGATATTTTAACAATAAAATCTATCAATGTGTGTGCAAAGATGCAATTAATGTTTAAAACAAGAAAGTGATAGTGGTCCACATGGTCACATAGAATACAGAGGGAACTCTGCTCTCTTTTTGATCCCTGTTACAGTTGTGAGATAGCCCTGTAGCTCTGTACCAGATTATGGCAAGAAAAGTTTTTTTAAGCTATGGATGGGGCAATTCCTAGTTCTACGTTTGAGGATTCAAGTACATTGAATGCCAACAGGGGGCTTTTAGGAGAATTGTCCTGCCCGTATTTACTTCAGATTTTTATTTGCAAAGGGAAAGTTAAAGGGACATGCATCCCTGTGAGACAACTATATTATTCGAAAGTTTTTTGTTTTGAACAACAGTTTCTTTCTTCAAGAAGAAAAGCAGGCAACAAACAATAAGGTACAAAAAAATTAAATCATATATACCTGCTTCTTCTTGCTCGCTCTTTCTATGCCCACTCCAGGAGGGACATGATCTAACCAATCAGAGTCTTGGAGTGAAGCAGAGACGTCCATAGAGACTGTCTGTTTTCAAACACCGTCTGACCCAAGGTGCATGTATATGGCTAAAGGATCCTGTCACATACTAAAGGTTGGGATTAGTTTTTCGAATTATTTTTTTTCAAGTACTTTATTTAACACAGAATCTATCTCCTATCAAAACTTGATGAACGGATCATTATATTAAAAAAAAATAAAAAAAATTTACATGACAGTTGCCCTTTAACAGAATACAATTTACTTAGGACCAGAGAATAGGACATCTACTGTTCATTCATTATGGTGTGCACAACACCCTTCTATTTACCATCTACATTATTCCCACCTCTAATTCTTGAGCTTGGTAAGGGAAGGTGGGTAACTATTGGCAAACGTTGCAATCTGTTACATACCCCCTAACATTGAAAATGGACAAAAAAAAAGAACACTGTAATTTTAGAGGTGGGCTGTTCTATGGCATACGAATAACAATTTATTTACACAGATTGATTTCTACACACATTTATTTTAGTTCAAAGACACATTACTGTGAGTTTTACACTCAGATACACCAACAAAATAGAACTCATAGAAAAGAGGGTCATTAGGATATAAAGGGAGTAATTTGGGTCCAAAATAGGGAATGCCCTTTCTAAACAGGGACAGTTGGGAGGTATGTGTGTACTGCACACATTCACATGGGGCAGGGGAAGGAGTGGGCGACCTAAACATGGAAAGGAGCGCCAGGCTGCTACTGCACTGGATCTGATAACCTATTCATGTGCTTTTACTGTGCCTTCAAGTATATTCAAATATAGTTATGGTTATTACATATTATAATGCTAATATTTTCCTTCACATCTGAAAGTAATTTGACTGCTCTTCACCATTCTTAGAAACACGCACAATAACGCAAGTCATACAACAAATGTCCCTAAATAATCAGTAGACAATACAAATTTATGAACAAACATAACAAGGAACAGAAAGGGGTGCAAATGAGAGCAGGAGAAAGAAGTTGCATGTTCAAAAAAAAAAAAAACACAGGGAAAACAGGGAATAGGCAAATGGAACCTTTAAGAAACATTACCATGTCAGGTAAAAGTGACTGCAATTTGTTGCAGCATTAGAATTTTCCAAATTTTAAAAATGTAAATTCTAGGACATTGCCCAAACTAAAACCGATGGTAAACCTCAAGTTTGGCTTACTAGCTGCCTAAACCCACCTACAATAAAAATAGTATTGTCATTAACATACATGAAATATTAAATGTTGAAAAATCCCTACAATGAATATCATTGCAAAGCTAGTTACTTAGTTCTATGCATCTTTTTCAGTTGAAGTCTGACACTTCTTGAATTTTCACATTTTGTTCTGTATCCAGTGCTCCTTATCTACATATAGCACTTTACATCCTTCAGAAATACCCATTCCCTTCACATCACATACACATTTTCACTGTACCATTTTCATATACAGTTTATTCTGATCTATATTTGTCTTCACATCAGATTCTCTGCCATGTGTTTTATTTGTCCTGTTATTATTTGTCAAATGTATACAGATAAATCGACATATGCACTCCCAGTAAGGTACTGCACACTTTAAAATACATGTATATATTCAATAAATATTATCCATGGGGAAACAAAAATACATGTATATGCAGGAACACTGCACAGAGTCGCACAGACAAACTTAAAAGTATTTTGTACTTCCTCACCTAGAATGCCAGATAAAAGGAATACTAGTAGACTTTGAATACACTGGATGTTCTATAAAAATTTAAGCTCATCTGTGACGGTACCTACAACTTATGCTCTTTTGAAAAGGCATAACATTTAATTTATACATTGTACTAGCAGATTTGCTGGCCAATGTGTAGATTGGGGGAAAAACCTATTTATAATATAGGTGTTTTCATGATCTGTCAGTCAATTCCTTAGCATCAACAGGGTTGATGTTCCAGGAGGGATACGGCAAATGGCAAATGATTTAGGTAAACTAGAAAAATGGTCAGAGCTGTGACAGCTGACATCTAATGTGGATAAGTGCAAGATAATGCATCTTGGACGTAAAAACCCAAGGGCAGAGTACAGAATATTTGATACCCTACTAACGTCAATACCTGAGGAAAGGGATTTATGGCTGATTATTTCTGATGATTTAAAGTTAGGCAGACAATGTAATAGAGCAGCTGGAAATGCTAGCAGAATGCTTGGTTGTATATGAAGAAGTATTAGCAATAGAAAGAGGGAAATGCTCATACCATTCTACAGAACACTGGTGAGACCTCACTTGGAGTATTGTACGCAGTACTGGAGACGGTATCTTCAGAAGGATTTTGAAACTTTAGAGAGAGTTCAAAGAAGGGCTACTAAACTGGTTCATGGATTGCAGGATAAAACTTACCAGGAAAGGTTAAAGGATCTTAACATGTATAGCTTTGAAGAAAGACGAGACGGGGGGATATGATAGAAACATTTAAATATATAAAGGGAATCAACACAGTAAAGGAAGAGACTATATTTAAAAGAAGAAAAAACTACCACAACAAGAGGAGTCTTAAATTAGAGGGGCAAAGGTTTAAAAATTATTTCAGGAAGTATTACGTTACAGAGAGGCTTGTGGACGCATGGAATAGCCTTCCAGCTGCAGTGGTTAACACAGTGAGGGAGTTTAAGCATGCATGTGATAGGCATAAGGCTATCCTAGACTTAAGATAAGGCCAGGGACTAATGAAAGTGTTTCCAAAATTGGGCAGACTAGATGGGCCGAATGGTTCTTATCTGCTGTCACATTCTATGTTTCTAGACTTTACGTCGAAGAATTAACTGACAAGGGAGGGCAGAAAAGACCTTCCACAGACAGTACTTTTGCTCTCCTCTGATTGCAACCACAGTGCATGACCAGGTAGAGTAGAGGTGGGTTTTATTGAAGAGTAACACCCATTAAAATGAGGACATGGCGGTCCTCATTTTATAGAGGAAATGGGATATTCGGAGTGAATGTGCTGCAATATCTTTGTCACCTTATCTTATGGCACCATAAGATTTACATCAGTTTTTACCCACATATTTCTATTTTCTATGATAAATGCATCACTTTCCTTTGGCATCATGTTTGGTCTCTCTCTAACCCTTCTATTAACTGTATGAGACAATATATGAAATTTTTCTCACTCAAGCATCCAGTTCACAACTACAATGCAAACTAGACTGTTGCACCCATTTATTGCGCCAAAACTGTTCCAATACAATTCAGACACAATTTAGTGTTTAGTAATTATACAACATACTAAACCTCGCATGAACATCTGATGTTTACTTCAACAGACACTGTTAAAATATTGCAAATTGCAAAACCTACCAGTTTTCTAATTGCTTTTAGTAACTTCCAGTAATATATTTTTTTTTCAATCAAATTTGCCTATTATATAAGAATTTTGGTGTAGAATGTACATTCAGTTCTTAGCGGATAACTAATAATAAACCAAGTAGTCACTAAAATACAGTGCCAGGTCCCTCACCCCTGCACCCTCACTCAGCAGGTAGGTCTTCAAATTAAGTGGGTGATTGGACAGATCACTGTGCACCCCCTGTGCCTTCCCCAACCAGCAGGTGGACTCTAATAATATTAATACATTTTTGATTCTTCCCGTAGTGGCATATTTTAAGGACATCAGTAGATTATACTTTATCCACAACCAAACCATAGTCAATCTGGGATGTATGGGCAAGCCGGGATAAAACATATACGGTCACCATACACCTCAGTGATCATGGTCTTTATCTCTCTGTATGATGCTGTGGCGTTTGTATTTTGCTTCATAAATTACTTACAAAGATAAGATACATAACCATTCTTCTGAAAATTCACACTCTCTACAAATTACTTAGATCATTGTGACCTTTTTTTTTTTGTTTGTTTTGATCGAGCATACTTTCCGAGTTTGAGTTTTTTTATTTGTTAGTATATGGTTTCGTACAATAATTATAATACATATAATCTGAGGCAAACATACTTGATATGTCAATCAAAGTGCAAATTCATTCAAATTCATCTTTAGAAACTTTGTTGCATCAAGAAATTTCTGTGCTATTCCAGGTTTACAGAGGCAGAAAACTTGTGTATCTTTCTAAAAGGAACACTATAGGGTCAGGAACACAACCATGTATTTCTGACCTATTGTGCTAAACCCACCATTAAGGTGGCTTTCCCCCCCTTAACCCCTTTAAAAACTTTAAAACTCACTTTATTTCCAGAATCAGAATTGCTGATTTTTAGCCGATCCAATGCTTTCCCACGGGGAAAGCATTGGGTCGGCTAAAATCAGCGAGGGGCAGGGCCAAATGCTGTTTTGGCGGGTCAGCACCTCCTCATAGAGATGCATTGAATCAATGCATCTCTATGAGGAAAATTCAGCATCCACATGCAGAGCGTGGAGACGCTGAACAGCACTGCTGCCTACTGTGCAGCACTGAGCCAGGAAGCACCTCCAGTGTCCATCTGAGGAGTAGCCACTTGGAGGTGTCCCTAGGGGGCAATGTAAACACTGCTTTTTCTTTTCTTTTCTTTTCTGAAAAGGCAGTGTTTGCATGAAAATACCTGCATATAATGCTTATACTCACCACAACAACTACATTAAGCTGTAGTTGTTCTGGTGACTATAGTGTCCCTTTACGTTTGGACTGGTAGCAAATAAAAAATACTGTTAGTGGTGGTTTTTCTATACTTAATCTGGGTGTGCATTTTCTTTCTGGTGAATTTTCTGCGTCTTTTGACATACCTTGTGATGATTCTTGGTCTGACATTTTGGTTGCTCTTTTTAATCTTAGCATATAAAGTCTATGACATGTTATATGGTAGAAAAAAATAGTCTCTTGGGGACATGCACTAAAGTGAGAATTAAAAGTGAATTTTAAATTTAAGGCCACGCTAGCCAAAATGAAATCATAGCGAAGTAGAGAATTTCTCAAATTTGGCCATTTTGACATGAAATATTAAATTAACTATGAAACAAACTTTAAATTCTCATTTTAGTAAATAATGTTGTCTATTTCTAAAAGTTCACCATCATTTAACAGAGATCAGCAAATTTGCTTTTGGCAAATTCAATTCTGTCCCCTACTTTCTCGCTCCTGTGATTTGCACAGAACACAAGAACTAGTTTCAACAAAGTATTTTCTCTTCTTCTTTTGGGGAGACCATTGTCACGGGGTCCATTTTTATTTTATTCAAATACAGCTCAAAAATTACCTGAAACAGAAAATAACAAGAATTCATTTATTATTTTATGCTTGCTAGCGAAAAAATGATATATAAAATTCCTTTACAAAAATGAATAAAGCAGTCCTTATAAGAGTTTAGCTATAATGTCCATGTTAACCATCTGTCCCTTTTTCAGAGGCAATCTCTAGTTCTGGCTGCATGTCCTGCTATCCTGCTGTACTGGCATTTATCCCAGCTTTTAAACTGGCATTCTAACCCCATACACCAAGTAAGCAGTCCTCTGGGGCAGTACATTATGTGCCTGTCAGTAAAGAGACAGAAAACTTTCCTCATTTCAATAAATATGAAATACTGAATTTGTATCATTTAGTATTTAGGTGTCATAATCTTATATCTGATAATGAAGCAAATATATTTATAAATTATTCCTAGGGTTTATTTTGACCCTTAATTACACAGATCTCCCAACATGTAATGACTATGGGCCATGTGGTATCCATTATCACCTAAGTAGCAACGAATTACTGAACCATGGTCATCTAACGAGAACATTCTAAGTTAGAACATTTGTCTATCTTAGCTATTTTCTGACTTGGTTATTTATTTATTTTATTCTGTAACTAAATAAATAAATATTTAATATTTAAATATTACCAAAACACATGGAAAGACTTATTTTACTTACGAAAAGTACACAATGTTGTCAAATTTCAAAAATCTATCTCCATTCTTGACATTCTGCATAGTGTGAACTATAAATGAATGTTTATAGTAGCCTCACCCTTTAGGTTCAGTTTATCTATTCTGCCATGCGATGGGTAACAAATAGATCTTTCGATCTGTTAGCTTTAAGTTCGTTAGTGTAAATCTCCCCTAGCCTACTCTGTAACTGAGATATTGAGTGCTATAATGGTCATAATTTGGTCTGAGAGTACTAACTCTTTAAATATTATATAGATGAAAATAAAGAGTAAAATCATGTTGCAACTTGCAGCATTTTTTACTATCACTGTTACTAAAGATTAATACTGTAATTTCTAATTGGATTAATTGAGGCTTAAGTGTGAAGTGGATATCCCATCTGCACAGTGGATGCTATTTTCTTTTAATTATTATATTTGTAAGTATAATATTGGTTTCTACCCATATATATTTAATGCTTTTAAATTTATAAGTGAACATATTCAGTAACACTTTTGAGCTGGCATAGTGTTGATTGGGTTCATCTCGATTGGTTTAAAAAAAATAAAGGGGAAGTGGGGGATAAACAAAAAACACAACCTTAAAACTAAAAGAAACTGGGAACTGAACTTGTTTCACATCCTCAGTTTCTTTTTGTTTTAGTTTTGTTTTTTGTTCTCCCCTCCTCCTTTTTTTGATTCCCAGTGCAGGGATGTGTTGTTTTTTTCAGTAAGTTCTTTTGCGTTGGGTACCCAACGTCCTTTTTAATAGTGGAACGCATGTTGTGCTCCACAAAGACCTATAGGAAGTGAAGATTTCACCACCCCGACCTGCGAAAATGATGCGATAGTAAGGCAAGTGGAATGATATACAGAAAGAGGAAGTGACGCAAATACGGAGCACCTCAATGAGAACATGTGGAACACACAGTGCATTTCTGAAGGAGGAAAAACCATGGGAACTTAAGTTTTGAAGGTATAAAGGACTGTGAAGGGATTCTAAAAAGGCTATAAACCAACTGAGGAAGCCGAATTTAACGAAACACGTTTTAGTGACTGTGGCGGGACCACTGCCTTTCTGTCAATTGTCTTTCTTTGTATTATGCATGTTTCCCCATCCTTTCTTTTATTGTACCCACTCCCCATTCGAGAGGTCTTCCACGAAGGGAATTCATTCTCCTTCCGAATGGGGACCACCCCGGTACCTCATTTAGAATGTTAGGTTACAATGTTCGTACCTCGCAACATAGGTGTCAAACCGCAAAGGGAAACAGTAAATGAGTGCTTCCCTGGGTGGCAGCATTCGTGGATTGTTTTCCCGACTTGTTCGTCTCACGAACGAAGACCTCCCCGGTGCCCCATTAGAACATTTGCACCAATTAATCAGAACGTTCACACTCGCAACACAAGTGTGAAACCGCAAGGGAAGTAATTAATAAGTGCTTCCCTGGGTGGCTGCCGTTTTGTATAGACGAATGCTGTCCAGGGGAGCATTCATATCCCGAAAGGAGTAGCTTTCCTTGCAGGGTTTCACCCAGTGACCTTGCGAGCGGAGACTGGGCAAAGAAATGTACCACTGTGAGGGTCCCTGGGGTTGGTGTGGACACTTCTGGGGCACTGGCTAGGTTGGCGGGCTTGGATGTTCCTGCGGAAATTAGCAGAGGTAACCAATTGGGTTACTCATGGTCTGCTACAGTGACTAGACTTATTGGACTCAAGCATTATTGCTTTATTTATTTTATTTTACTTTTAAGAATAAATTGTGATTTCTTTTCACCCATCCAAGAGTCATCTATTTCTTCAAGAGAGGGAATATTTTTGCTCCACATGGATCTTACGAGGTGAGGATCTCCCTAACTATACACACCAGAGCCAGATGACTGTATATCTCTTTATTTGTGAGTGAATCCTTATTACATGATATAAATAATTTTGGCATAAAGGATTATCTGCACTATTTGTCCCTCTTCTTTGCTTCTGCAGAAACAGAGACAAAATAAGAATAGAGGAAAGTATTTATTTATATGTTTTTTGTTTGCTCCACCCAGTGTATACTTTTTTTTTTCTTTTGAATGAGGTACTGCTGTTTTGTGAGAATTTTCAGCTCTGGACATTTGCCTGCCTCTTTAGCTTAGTGGAGCTAAACAACAATGAACAGAAACAGTTGTCTGATTGACAGTCAAGGGGTGTAACAATGTAAATTTCTACTGAAATCTGCAGTTTTTTTAAAATAAAAAAAATACACTCTGCACACATGACGCATTTCAGCAAACTGGAAGTCTGGAGTGTCCCTTTAAAGAGACTCTATAATGTCAAAAATATTATGGTGCTAAAGCTTTTCTATGTGTATAGAGCTAGCTACATATATAATTACTGTATCAATGGAAAGTTATTTTACTTTATGTATCTATTTGTACATTTCCAGTGCCAGTGATGGCAGGTTCCTCTGTTCCTCTGCACCCAATAAAGAAATTTTACAAAAATAGACATTTTCTGGGACAAACAAATTTTGGCCATATGTTGTCTCGGTTCAAGAAAATTTTGGTACTGAAAACCCAAACCAAAACAGACCAGTCAGTGCACTGCACAATAAATGAATAATGTAATATTATGTATATATTTTGACACTGATAGGTGCAATTTTGTGCTATCTGGTTCAGAAATCAATTGAGAAAACGTAATGGGGAAAGCACAGTACAAAAACCACAACATTTATATACGAATTATATATTTATAAGCTACATATAATATACAAATATAGATTTTTTTTCTTCCCTCTATTGCTCACTTCTTACATAATCTATGAATACAATCAACATTTATTGACTATCCCCTAGCCATCAATCCTTTTTTTCCCCATCAATAATCTTTTTTCTGGTGCCATGGGCTGAATTCAGAATTACAGATCAAAACGAAGATGTTCAGACATTGTGCAGCTTGTTTAGTTCATGATTAAGGTACATTTTGGTTCAGAGTTTAGGAAAGTGATTGGTTGCTCGATTGTCCTAAATTTGGAAAAATTCCGCTTTGGACTGAAACAAATCTCCAGGAGTAATGCATATAACAAGCACACGTGTAGCCACACATGCCCAAAGATGCTTTTAGGGATGTTATGTACATAATTTGGGTAGGCAGTGGAGGCACAGTCAGCCACATATATTTACAGCAGTCAGCCTGGTTAAGGGAATAACAAATCCTTAGCTAAGTGCGACTTTAAAGCGGCACTGTCATGCCAAACTTACCTTTCCCCAATCGCTTCCTCTTCTCTCCCTCTCTCAGGATTTGTTCTTCTTTTCTTCCTGTCTTCTCTAGTTTTCTTTAAAGGAGTTTTCCCACAATTCTCACCTGATCTCGCTATGCTTCCTTTAACTATTTCCCAGCACCCTGTCATATAGATAGGATGCCGGAGAAACTACAGAATTCCATCCTTAGTAAATAGCTCCCTAATTCCCACGATATTAGGGATCTCTCTACCAAAAGGCTGAAAGACCCAAACTGGTCTAATGTGCGTGCACGGCATTGCAAGGTACAGAGAAAAACAACTTAAATAGGGAAGATATTATAGTATGTATATTACAGAAATGTCCAGATTATAAAGTCCAGAGGTTGGAAAAGCACAACACTAGTATTCACATATGGATGCAAGTTAGCCAGGGGTGGTATCCGGAAGTTCAGGCAGGATTCTTCTATGGGGATGTTAGAGTTGATCAACAATGGATTTGTATGTGGAAGAAGAAAGGAGATGATTGTGCAATATATTCTAACATAGAGAGTATAAAATGAATAAGATATGGTCCTACTCACGTTTTATGGAGCTAGAACTAGTGTGCAGTGGTACAATCCCCACTTTAAAGGATACGTGAATATAGCTTCTCGGTTGTGTGAGGACCATAAATTATAAAAAGAAATGACAAATAGTGTTCACAGTTTAAAATAACAGGAATATACATAGTGAATATTGTATGCACTTGTTCCAGAGCAGGCAAACTGCTCTATGGATAGGGCGTGGGTGGAATAATCCCCACCAAGGATATAACTTGGAAGTGATGTTCACTGGAAATAAAATCAGGTGCCAGGCAGTGCAAAGTAAAAATAATAACATAGTAGCAAAAATGTAAATGTAGAATAAAAAAAGAGTTAAAGTAACCAAAATACCTTTATTTATACATAATAAAATATCCAAATAAAAACCAAAACGCGTTTCACCTTAAAAGGCTTTTTCAAGTGGAGGTAAGGAAAAAACTGACCTGGCTAGTTCAGGTTTATATAGGGAGAAAATAAAAGAAAAAAATGAAAAGGGTGAGAAATATTTGCCTCCTGTCGTTAATAAAATTAAAATTATAGGTACACTTCGTTAGCATAATCTACAATTTTATCACATAACAGGAGGCTTCATATTGGCAGTTTTGATGCTGAGAATTTAGAAAAGTGAAAGAAACATGAGAGGACTGTCTGAAGAAAAACACACCGAAGTGTGGAACGCTCACGAAGTCGCAGCTCTGCGAAGCGAGTGTGCTCTGAAGCTGGAATCTATCCCAGCCAAAGACAAAAGCCAGCGAATCAATCAGGTCAGATTTGTAGTTGAGACTGGCTTATGGGGTCTAACATATGACACCAAAAGTTAGCCGAAGGGGCAGCCCGTAAGGGTGCCATAACCTCGACATATCGTAAAAGCGTGTCCACAACACACAATCAGGGGAACACTTGAAAAAACGGATATGAAATGGAGGAAGAATCCAATTTCGCACAGCGTGACATATGAAAGGAGACACCATCCAGGGAAAAGAAAAACCCATCCACGTCAAACACCCAAACATCCGAAACACGTCAAAATTAGCTGAGGCATAACAGCATCGTAAGTTTGCAGAATGCTGACGCAGACACAAGCCCAAATGATCTGGCCAATCTTGAAGAAAGCGCAGCACCAAATCAACGTCCCAGAGACAAGGATATTAGGTGTGGGAGGCCTTGATAACTTGATCCCCCTCAAAAGGCAACAGACCATAGCGTCCTGCCCCCAATTACTCCAAGCCTTCCAGGCCGACACATAGCATCGTAACAGGGTTGATGTTCCAGGAGGGATAAGCCAAATGACAAATGATTTAGGTAAACTAAAAAAATGGTCAGAATTGTGGCAACTGACATTTAATGTGGATAAGTGCAAGATAATGCATCTTGGACGTAAAAACCCAAGGGCAGAGTACAGAATATTTGATAGAGTCCTAACCTCAACATATGAGGAAAGGGATTTAGGGGTGATTATTTCTGATGACTTAAAGGTAGGCAGACAATGTAATAGAGCAGAAGGAAATGCTAGCAGAATGCTTGGTTGTATAGGGAGAGGTATTAGCAGTAGAAAGAGGGAAGTGCTCATGCCATTGTACAGAACACTGGTGAGACCTCACTTGGAGTATTGTACACAGTACTGGAGACCGTATCTTCAGAAGGATATTGATACCTTAGAGAGGGTTCAGAGAAGGGCTACTAAACTGGTTCATGGATTGCGGGATAAAACTTACCAGGAAAGGTTAAAGGATCTTAACATGTATAGCTTGGAGGAAAGACGAGACAGGGGGGATATGATAGAAACATTTAAATATATAAAGGGAATCAACACAGTAAAGGAGGAGACTATATTTAAAAGAAGAAAAACTACCACAACAAGAGGACATAGTCTTAAATTAGAGGGACAAAGGTTTAAAAATAATATCAGGAAGTATTACTTTACTGAGAGGGTAGTGGATGCATGGAATAGCCTTCCAGCTGAAGTGGTAGAGGTTAACACAGTAAAAGGAGTTTAAGCATGCGTGGGATAGGCATAAGGCTATCCTAACTATAAGATAAGGCTAGGGACTAATGAAAGTATTTAGAAAATTGGGCAGACTAGATGGGCCGAATGGTTCTTATCTGCCGTCACATTCTATGTTTCTATGTTTCTATGTTTCTATGAAACAGTTGGAAAGACCTTTGGCTAGGCTGTATACTGAAAACGATCCTGTGATCACTTCCAGGCAGTTTATGTGTAACCCGGTCTCTTCTTCTGAGCAGACCCCCATGGAAGTGGTCGTGCAATGAGCCCCCCAGCCCCAAAGGCTGGCGTCCGTTTCCACTATGAGAGGGGTATCAAGTGGTTGTATGAGTGACCCAAACAAAAAATGTTTTGCCTTCAACCTTTACATAGCCCGGTAGTATAGAGGTCCCGGGAAGATTGCCTGTATCAAGTAAGATAGAAGACCCACGGTCCGGGCGACGAGTCGCAGGGGGACCATATCCATACATGGGATCCATAAGATCTCCTTCCAGATGGATGCTATCTTCACAAGATAGTCTCAGAACGCAATCCCTTGAGTCTATCTCGAAGCTGAGGAATTGTATGACCTGGAAATGGGAGAGAGCTGACTTATGTCTGTTCACCCTGAAGCCAAAAGACTCTAGAAAGTGAACAACAAAATTTGTCTGTGATTGCAGTCTGGATACTGCGTCGCAGAAGATCATCAGGTAGTCCAGTTATACAGGGCAACGGATGCCCCTGGAGGTGGGGCATAACCGACTTCAGTAGCTTTGTGAAGCACCACGGAATGGAACTGAGGTAGAATGGCTGGCACATAAATTGGCACGTCCGACAGCCCTAGACGAACCATAGAAAATGACAACTCGCTTTATTCGCTTCCTTAAGGTCAAGGCAGGTAAACCAGTCGTTGGCCAGCAGTAGATGTATTCCTTCCATTTTGAAATGTCTGTATACTACGTAGTTGTTGAGCTGGTAGAGATTGATGACTGGCTGAAATTCTCACAACATTTTTTGACCAGGAAGATGTTGCTGTAGAAGCCCCAACCATCTGGGGCGAATTGCACAGCTCCTTTGGTGAATAGAGAGTGGATCTCTTTGTCTATGAGGAGCCTGTGGTTTCATGAGACATGCAATGGAAGTGACTGGGGGGTTTGTACGGGGCAAGAGTGGAACTCAATGGTATACCCCTGTACCGTCTGAATGATCAATGTGTCCGCCATGATCTCCATCCAGTTCTGTAAGAAGAGAAATAAACTGCTAGTGATAACTGTAGTTATAGGAGTACTTAAGGTGGGTCTCACCTGAAGATTAGCATCCGCGACCTCTGCCTTTAGAGCCTCTTGCCCGATCAATGCCTCTATGGTAGGAGATTCTCTATGTGTATGTCGGGTAGAAGGATGGAGCTTGTGAGGAGGACCTGTGTCCAGTAGACCAAAATCGGCTGGTGGCTTGGCCCCTCTGGTTTTTGTGACCCTACTGGTTCTGGTTGGGATAGTGCCTGTAGCAGGGCTTTCTCAACTGAGGCCGCGACAGCTGCTTTAATCATAACCTGAATCCCTTGCGTTGGTGGGGGTGTGTCGCCCATAATGGTTGGCTTGCCTGTTAAGGACAGCGAAAATCAGTGGGTGCATGATAAGAGGATACACACGCTAAGGTGCCAGGCTCCTAGTACAACTGGGGCACACCCAGAGATCGGCTTCACAGTGTAGCCATCTATTGGTGGTAATGCCAAGAAGAGGGGTTCACCCTCTAGGTGTATGAGAGGGGGTTTCCCTGAAGTGAAAAGAGAGACGTGTGAGTCTCATAATTGTGGGAGTCGATCCCCATATTAATTTCCCCTCTGGGGTGGTTTCCAAGGGGTTCCCTTGAATATGTTGCCAATGAAGATGTATTGTCGAAGGGGTTCACCCTAGTTGTATGTCAAGGTGTACAGCATGGTTTGATATTTATATCACAAGATATCCTGACAAAAAAGGGGGTTACCCCTGTATATGGGAGTAAGATGAAACACCTGAAATGATATCTGGGGGCTTACCACCACCAAGATGACTGCTGTTACAAAACATTGTGATGACCATGCCACAACCAAGATGGCTGCTTCTGCACAACTTGCTATTTCCACCACCAAAATGGCTGCTGCCACATCCAAGATGTCTTCCACTACTCTTAAAGCTGCAACATACAATCTCACTATGCCACTTGAAATGGCTGAAGATTTGCCACGATCAGCTGGCATTTTAATTGAACTTATCCAAAACTTTAGAGTGGACCTAAAAATGACTTTAAAAAACTATTTTGAGAGAATCTATTGAGTTATGGAAAGAATTAACCAGCACACAGAGGAAGTGGAAAATAGATTGCACTTCCAAGAACAATCTCATTTGGACTTGGTAGACACAGTAAAAGCGCCTCAAAAATAGGTAAACCAACAGGCGGATAAGTTACTGAGGATAGAAGTAGGCGCATACTGAGGATAGAAGTAGGCGCAATAGTTGAAGGATCAGAGGGATCCCCGATAATGTTGACACTGCGGAACTACCTAATTATTTTCAAAATATGGTACGGGTAGTTAAACCGACTGCCACTAACTCGGAATTATTGCTGGAACGTATCCATAGGCTGCCCAAGCTGCAACCAAGGATGTAATAGTGCGATTTCACTATTATCACATAAAAGAGGATTTCTTGAGTGCAGTGGGCATGTCTGGCCTCCCCGGGGATGATCACAACATGAAAGTCTTCCAGGACTTTTCAGCCCCCACGATGAGATGGTGAAGGGAGTTCCAACCTTTTATGTCGGAGTTGAGGTATAAGGTACAGGTGAGGATTCCCTGTTAAGGTACTTTTTGTACGTATGGGCAAAATTTTAGCATCATGTCGCCCAAGGAGGGAATGGAAGTTCTTAACTCTATGAGCAGACGTCCTGTACCATCCCATATGCTTTTACCATCTGTGCAGGCCAGCAAGAGGAGTAAACCGGATGCTTTATAATGACGAACACTGTTCCTGAGTTCCTGATTTACGAGTTCCAGTCTACCGAGTCCTAGTGTTCAAATTTTCTGTTCACACCCCGCTTGATGGATTGATTTAATGTGTGACATATTTCACTGCTGCTTTTGCTTTTATTTATATATATATATATATATATATATATATATTTATTTCCTGGCCATATCCATGGCAGCACAACGATGGGTAGCTCCTCCCTATCCCTAGTTAGACAGGAACTAATTAAAATAAATGTATAAGTACCTCCTCCTATTCCCTCCTCCCTCAGTCTTTTTGTTCCTGTCCTATCCCTATAGGACATGTGTTTTTCCTTGGAACTATTATTTTTCTTTTATGGCTTACCTGGGGTTTTGTTCCCCTGGCCCCTTGGGAGTTCAGCCTCTCTCCCTTGGGAAGTGTCCAGTTACACGGCCCTGCACAAAGGTGACCCCCCTGGAGAGTACCCCTTTAGTGATCGGGGGTCTGGTACTTGCTGTAACCCAAGGGGTAGCAAGCTATTATGCCTGGTTCCCTAATGCTGCAGTGACCCTAGGGGTAGCAGTGGGCCGGTGAATATGGACTGGACGTGTACCTTGCTGGTCTGGACTTCTTCCTGTTTCCGGCTTCCCTCTGCCTTTTCCGCTGTCCTTCTGAGGGATAAGTCCCTGTGCTTTCTTTCATTTTCACTTGGCGGTCGTATGAATTTTAGCTGTTCGTATAAATTCTGGTGAACGTTTGTTTGTTCACATGAATGGCTATTTCGCCTGTTCGTTCGTCTGTAAATTCGTCTGTAAATTCGCCTGTTTGGTAGTCTAATTCACACAGGTGAAAGCTCTGTGTATGATTTCAGATGCCTATTTAACAGCCCCCTGGTTCTCACACTCATAGGAATCATTCTGGTGAATGCTGCATTGCTTCCTCCTATCTCCTGCTGGATTTTCGTTTCGTTTGCTTTTCCTTAAGATAAATGTCTTTTTATTTTTTTAAAGTGGTATCCTTCAATTTGTTCTGAATTTCAATTTGAGATTCTTTCTTGCATTTGGTTCTTCAGATGGATATGGAAGTCTCAAATTCTTCTGATTCTAATTCTTCCCCACCTCACAATAGGTCACAACCTAAGTTTTGTAGGTAAGCCATGTTTTTTCTGGCTTGATTTATCTGGTATTTAAAAGAGTGCGGATCACTGATACACTGTTCTATCCCTATTTCTGCAGTTCTAAGGGGAAGTGTCGTCCAAAGGGAAGTCGCCCAGAAGGACACAATGTGTATCCTGTGATAACAGAGCCCTGGAGGGGAAACGTCTCTGTTTTTCTTGCCTATCTGTGGCTTCAGGCCCATCTCAAAGGCAGTCCTCCATCCAACCTGCGCCTGACATAATGCAGTATATTTCACAAGCAGTCGCTCTGGGCATTCAGGAAGCTGGGAAGTCCCGCTAGCGACAAAGGTGTTTGGAACCTTTGGAGTTTTCTCCAGACGTCTCTGATGTGGAGTGTGGAATCCCTGAGAGATTTGGGTTCTGAGGATGATGTGCTTCCAGCTCCAGATTTCCTAGAACCTGCTGAAATTGACCATTTGATATCCAGGGTCCGCAAGACTCTCAGTTTGAAGGAATCTTCTAAGGATGAGCCTTCCACATCCAGTCGCCACTTCTCTGACCTCAGCAGGAAGAGGGTGACTTTTCCAGTCCATGAGACTATAAAAGACCTCATCAAGGAGAAATGGTCCAGATTGGACAGAAAATCGGACAGAAAATCCTCTGCAAAAGGAAGATTTTCCAGACTGTATCCTTTTGAGGACGCTGACGCTGAAGCGTGGGATTCCTCTTCCAAGGTGGATGCGGCCGTGGTTGGATTGGCCAAATGTACCACTTTGCCTGTTGATGATGCAGGTTCCTTCAAAGACCCTATGGACAGAAAGATGGAATTCAGTCTTTCCAAAGCATATCTGGCTTCAGGTACTGGCCTGCATCCAGCAGTGGCCCTTATGTCAGTATCCAGGACACTTAAGGTTTGGATGGAGAATGTGGAGGAGGATATTAAGAACGGCAGGAGCCGTCCCTCCATACTGGACAGCCTGAAGGATCTGAAATTGGCTGTTGACTTCTCATCTGAAGCTGCGGTGGATCTGGTAAGGTCCTTAGCCAGAAGTATGGCTCTTTCAGTTTTGGCCAGGAGAGCGCTATGGCTCAGATCATGGTCTGCTGATGCCTCCTCCAAAGGCAGCTTGTGCTCCCTTCCTTTTCATGGCGACATGCTATTCGGCAAGAATCTGGATGATTGTATTAAACGAGCAGCCGAAGGTAAAAAGGCCTTTCTGCTTCAAGACAACAGGCCCAAAGGTTCCTTTCGTGCAAAAAGGGATCATTACCCATTTCGTGAAAGAAGATTCTACAGACTGGGTAAGGAATATGGGAGAAATCAATCCTGGAGGAGCGGTCAACATGGTGATAGAGGTGGGAAGTCCCGAGGTTCCGCACTCTCCAAGAACTCCAAGAATCTGTGACGGGCTCATCTCCCTGTCAGGCGGTGTTGGAGCTCGCTTACTCCAATTCCGTGTGGCATGGGAGGAATGGTTAAGCGACAACTGGGTTCTGGATATCATCAGAAGGGGATATCTTCTAGCATTTTGCAAACATCCTCCTTCCAGTTCCTTCCAAATCACAAAGTGGCCGGGAGACAAAGTAAAAAGGCTTGCTCTCCAGGTCTTCACTTCTTCTCTACAAAAAGAAGGAGTCATTGTACCAGAAAGGACTCAAGGCTTCTATTCATACCTATTTCTGACCGAAAAGTCCTCGGGAGGGTGGAGACCCATCCTAAATTTACACATACTGAATGGATACTTGCATATCCGCAGATTCAAGATGGCGTCCCTTCAATAAATAGAGAAGGCTGTCTTTCCCAATCAATGGTTGTCAATAGACTTGTTGGATGCCTATTTCCACATCCCTATAGCCCTGGCGCATCAGAAATACCTGAGGTTCACAGTAGGGGAGGCTCATTTCCAATTCACGGCCTTGCCTTTTGGTCTAAGCATGGCTCCAAAGACCTTCATGAATGTACTTGTTGTTCTCATCGCAGAACTGAGAAAACAGGGCATATCCATCTTCCATTACCTGGACGACATCCTGATTGTGGCAGACAACAAGGATAGTTTGTATTCCCATGCAACTGTTTGCCTTCAGTTCCTACAATGTCACGGTTGGAGGATCAATGTCAAAAAGAGCCATCTGTGCCCGAGTCAGTCCATGACATACCTGGGTGCTCTGTTCGACACTTCCACGGGGACGATTCAACTCTCCCCAGAGAGAATCCTGAGAATACAGAAACAGGTTGTGGAGATGTTGGCATGCAAGGTGACTTCAGCAAAGAAGACAATGAGTCTCCTGGGTTTCATGTCCTCCATGATAGGACTGACAAGGTGGGCACAATGAAGAATGAAGAGTTTTCAGGCGAACTTCGTCCTTCAATTCTCCTCAAAGAGTCTACTCCAGGCCATCAAGATTCCGTTGTCAGTTCACAATTCCCTGGTTTGGTGGCTGAACAGTGTCTCCTTAGCCAAGGGCTTCCCTCTGGGAGATGTACAGTGGATAGTAATAATGACGGATGCCAGCCATTGGGGTTGGGGAGCCTATTGTCAATGCGACTTCGTGTAGGAGGAGTGGACGTTCCCTGCGGACAACTTGCCTTCCAATCTCCTGGAACTCTTTGCTGTTCTCGAAGCCCTGAAACACTTCTCTCTGCTAATTCGTCACCGTTGGGTGAAGATTCGGTTAGACAATACTGCGGTGGTAGCCTACATCAACCATCAGGGTGGCACCAGGAGCCGCAGGATGATGGTGTTTATGCATCAGTTGATGTCATGGTCCCAACGACACCTGGCAGGCCTCACAGCAATTCATCTTCCAGGGAAACAAAATCAGATTGCAGATTTTCTCAGCAGATCCAGAATTGATCCGGGAGAGTGGTCTTTGTCAGACAACATGTTCCAAAAGTATAGTGGACAGATGGGGCCTTCCTCAAGTGGACAGGAAGGTGCAGTGTTTCTTCACGAAGGACAACGATCCTCTAGGGGAGGTACGCTCTTTCCAGAAACTGGTGATTTCGAGAGGGGTATGCATTTCCCCCTTTTCCCCTGATTTTTCCCATTCTAAGGAGAATGAGGATGGTTCACGTCTCCCTCATACTCATAGCCCTGTTTTGGCTGTGCAGACCCTGGTTTCCTCTCCTGCAGAGCCATTGTGTAGAGCCACCTTGGAGTCTTCCGAGAGTCCCAGACCTTCTGTGTCAAGGTCCTGTTCTCCACCCAGACCCGTACTCCCGCAACCTGATGGCATGGAGGTTGAAATGGAAAGGCTGTTGAATAAGAGCTTCTCTCATGTGGTGGTAGACACTTTACTCAGGGCTAGGAAGCATTCCATTTCTAATGCATACTTTATAATTTGGGACGTTTTCTTTTCCTGGGCTTCATCGAGGGATGTTTTCATCCAATATCTTAGACTTTCTTCAGTCCGGGCTCGAGCAGGGTCTGAGCTACAACACCTTGAAGGTTCACGTATCTGCCTTTGATTCGTACGTGGCCAGGTTTCTTAAAGCTGTTCTAAAAATCAGACTTCCGATTAAGCCTTTCGCTCCACCTTGGGACTTGCCTCTGGTTCTCCAAGCTCTAAAGTCTCACCCCTTTGAACCTTAAGACTCAGTGCCTTTCCATTTACTCTCCATTAAAACTGCCTTACTGGTAGCTTTGGCCTCAGGCAGAAGGTCTCGGAACTTCATGCTCTGTCTGTCAAGGAGCCTTTCACAGTTTTCGACAAGGACAGGGTCGTCCTTCGTACTATCCCAGAATTTTGGCCTAAGGTCACCTCCACTTTTCATATTAATGAGGAAATTGTTCTCCCAGCTTTGCATCCAGTTCCACAAGTGGATGGTGATGTCAGCGATCTTTCCTCCTTGGATTTGGTGACATGCCTCAGAATCTACTTTGACAGAACCACCCCTTGGCGTTCATCTTCAGGCCTCTTTGTCCTTTATAATGGATTTAGGAAGGGCAGTCAGGCTCCTAAATCTACCATTAGCAGATGGATTGTTTCAGCCATCATCCATGCTTATCAGGCCTCGAACGCTCCAGTCCCGGATGGACTCAAAGCTCATTCCACAAAATCCCTTTCCTCCTGTTGGGCCTCCTCTGCCAAGGCCAAGGCCAATTTGTAGAGCTGCCACTTGGTCCTCTGCCACTACTTTCATAAGACATTACCAAGTGGATGTCAGAGCCGGTCATTCGGACCAGTTTGCTAAAAGTGTCCTTTCTGTATGAAACCCTTGATTCCTGAAGTTTTGGTGTTTGTCACTTGGTTTCTGGTACCAATACACTTTGCATATGATATTTCGGAGTCTTTGGTTTCTTTATTTATTCTTCCCTCCCTTGGTTATTACTTGGGTATTACCCATCGTTGTGCTGCCATGGATATGGCCAGGAAAAGGGAAAATGTATCCATACTTACCGTAATCTTCTTTTCCTGGTCATATGCCATGACAGCACAAAGGTCCCGTTCTAGGATATTGCTAGTAACAAGACTGAGGGAGGAGGGGATAGGAGGAGGTACTTATACATTTATTTTAATTAGTTCCTGTCTAATTAGGGATAGGAAGGAGCTACCCATCATTGTGCTGCCATGGCATATGACCAGGAAAATAAAATTACGGTAAGTATAGATACATTTTCCCTTATATACATATATATATTTTATTTCTTTTTTTAAATTTATTTATTTTGTTTTTTAGTTTGTTTTATTTTACTTTTAATTGGGTTTCATTGTGTTTATCTTTGATACATACTACTGATTCCTGCTCCAGTCTTGGATTATGTCTGGATTACTTGAAATTTTGCTTTATTTTACATTTTTTGACTGACTTCTGAGTTTGAATAACTGTGGTTACTTCTTGTGTGCCAATACTGTTTATCCAAGAACTCGACTTGACTATTTATAACTTTTACTTTGAACTAACTTTTCTCTCTTAGACAATGGTTTAAGATTGTTATTTTTTTTTCTCTTACAATTGCTCACCTTGTCCCTAGTAGGCTTCTCTACCCCAACCTGGGTCTAACATCCTGAGATGGAGAAACTTTTTTTTATTCTCTCTCATGGCCCTTTTTTTAAAGAATGTTCTTTTTTTCTCCCCTATTAGGGGTATATACCCAATTTTTTATACCCTTTTTAAAAATGTTATTTTTACATCCATCCATTTCTTTGGGACATGCAAAAAATCTCACAAAACACAATTTTATGTTATAATTTGTACAATGTTTGACAGAATTAGTTTAACATGTTCCTTAACATTCAGACAAGCTCATGCATACAATAACTCTGCACACATATGTAAGAAGTTTGATTCCATTTTAGTAGTATTGCTGGACTTGCTTATATCTTTCTTGGAGTGCGGAGGCTTGGACTCTAACATTATTAAGAGTTTTTTTTTCTCTTTACTATTTACGATTCATAGTATAAATCATGGTTTTAAAGTTTTTGTCATCTAATGTTAGCGGTCTGAACACCACGCACAAGAGAAGATTATTATTTAAAGAAGCTAAGTCCTACAAGTCTGATATCATCTGTGTCCAGGAAAAACATTTTAAGGATGATAAAGACTCCAAGCTTTTCCCAACCCAATTTTACTGTGTCTATGAAGTCTAGAGGTGCATCAATTTTTTTCAACAGGAATGTGGCATGCTTTACAGATAAGGTATTAACGGAAAATGACAGGAGATATTTGCTGTGGATAGGTAAAATCAATAATGTTGAGTATACAATTGTGAATATGTATTTTCCCAACACCGGTCAGTTACGTTTTTTTTCGGAAAATGATGGATCTGGTAATTGAGAATTTGAGAGGTATTTTGTTTGCTATTAAAATGGATGGATACCCTTTCCCACTTCCAAGTTCCCCTTACCTTTCCTACCCCGAAAATAATGTTTGTCTGTTCATTATAATTTGTTTAAAAATGTCTAAAATTGTAATAAAAATTATTTGAAAAGAATAGCAATTTAACCATGAAAGAGTGCAATAAGCGATTAAAGGCTTGTTGGTTTTTTTTTCTCCTTTCTAGGATACAAGCACCAGATGCCCTTCCCATTGTGAAAGAAATAAGATGTTTCACATATCATTTGCTTACGTGGAAGCAAGCTGAAAGCTAAAAAAAAAGCTACTTATGATAAAATGTACAGCTAAAACACTGTCTACTCCATCTTCAGAAATGATGGCAAACATAAATATGACAGGGACCTAGAGAGACAGCTAATAAGAAAAGACCCGAGCAGATGGAATTAGGAAACAGACCTGACTTATCTTCTAAGGGTTCAAATGAGGACAAAGTGATTGCTGAGTACTGAGAAATGTTCCTGTCCAGGAAGGAAAATTATACACCTGATCCAGAATTATTTGATACCGAGGTTTTGGATAATGGAATCACATTATTACAAGCTCTTTCTACTAAAGAAAATAGACATTTATTTAGAACAAATGAGACAAAGGACAAAAAGAGCAATTTTGTATACATTGTTGTTTAACATTGCTCACAAAATAAACTGAATTATGGGAATTTACAGAATTATGCTCATTCTTCTTTTCATCCAACATGATTACTGCATGTGAGTTTAATACCAGTCTACATTATATAAGGTTGTCTGGTTAAATCAATATCTTACCATTTTAAAAGCAACTACAGAAGCCTTCATATATGCCCTAATGAGTTTCCAGAGCATTCCTTGCTTTCACCATTCCTGAAAACAGTTCTAGACCATGGTCATGTTTCATGCATTCTCCAGTACAAGGATAAGAGAAGGATAAACAGTTAAGAACCTTACAGACTTTATATGCAAGATAGAAGTTCATAGCTTCTGAAATACTTCCATTTTGGTATTGCAATGCATTGTATAATTAAACAATCCACATACCGTATTTACTCAAATCTAATGCGCACCTTTATTGGTAAAATAAAGTCTCCAAAATGTGAATGTGCACTAAATTCAATGGCACATTAGATTCAAGTATGATTTCAGTACTAACAAAAAGGAAAGCACAGTGCAATATAGACAAATCGCACTTACGTACTCTTGTTTATCTAGTTCATCCTCTCTAAACTACCTACTCCGACAACGACTGCTCCGAGATACGATGGGAATGCAGTGCATATTTGCCAGGGTGAAATTCGCATTCTCATGCGAGACTTGGTTTCTGGGTACAGTAAAGGCGAATCCGAATGCATATTCTATTCGCCAGCAAAAAATTTTTTTGCAAGGTTTTAAAAATTTAAGTGTGCATTAAATACAAGAAAATACAGTATATCCTAGCTGAAATTCCTGAGAATTCATAATTTAAAATGTGCTAGTTAAAAAAAGGTATCCTTTTAGAGTTACAGGGTCAATAAAGACTTATGAACTCAATTTAATATTGTTGCATGAGCTTTTCAAATAATTTAATACTTTTGGATACAATTTTAAAATGATTTAATATTATGGAAAATACATAAATATTGTAATATTTCAATATTTTTCTATATATTGTTCTATGATATCTATTTTGATATTTTAATATATTGGGGGGGGAAAAAGATTATTAAAAAATATTGAATAATTTGAACATTTTATCCACCAATATTAACTTGAGGCTTTAATCTTCAATGAATGATGTAGGCAAGAAAAAACGTTATAACAGAAAGATTAGCATTTATTCAATATCAGTCATGGGTTTTGGGGATTGAATTCAAAGTAGATTTCAAATTTTAGGTTAACTAAACCTAAATTTTAGGTCAAGTAAACTGTACTTCCAGTTTGGCTATTTTGGGTTAACATTTAGTAATTCACTTTCACGGTTATTTACTAAGAGAGAATTATTGGAAATTCAATATGAATTTAAAATTTCAGGCCAAAATACCTAAACTAGAAAAAAATCTCCAGCCCCGGTTTGGCTCTTTCAGTCTATTATTTGAAATTCACAATGAATTCCTGACAATTCTCAGTTTAGTGAATAACCGTGACTTTGTTTAGTCTCGAATCCCACAGCTAGATTCCATTGCTAGTACTTGTTCTGTTGAAGTTTAACTGGTATAAAGAGTACAGATAGTTGTCAATACTGGTAAATTTTAAGGCTGGACAAAAGTTGCAAGGGGTGTCCCTCAGGATTCTGCTCTGGTTATGTTCCACCTATTTGTACATGATTTTGGAAGAGGTGTTGAAAGTCATGTGACAACTAGGTGAGGTAATACAATGTGAACAGAAGGATTTAGATAGGTTAAAGAAATTTCCACTTAAATGGCAGATTAAATTAATGTAGATAAATGCAAAGTTATGCATTTCACGGTGAAGTGTGCACAGCAAACCTACACCATAAATTGTAGTGAATTATTGAAAACAAAACATGAGGGGGATTTGGGAATTGTTTAAAGGAACACTTTAATGCCATAACTACTACAATCAGTAGTTGCTTAGGCCAGTAAGGTATCCGCATGCATAAAAGGGGCATTCATTCATATGACAAAAATATCATTTTTCCTCTTTATAAAACACTGGTAAGACCAAACATTGAATACCTGTTTTAAAGAAGGATATTATGGCACTAAATAAACTGCATAAACATGCTACAAAATTAATAAGGAGAATGGAAAATTTTAGTTTTGGAGATAGGTTCATAAATTTAATTGTTTAAGTAAAAAAACCTTTGCGTCAGAGAGAATATGATAAGATTATACAAATGTATTCAGTGTCTGGAACTCGATTCATAAACAGGTCTTTACATAGGACACACATTTAGAGTGGAAGAAAGGAGATTTAGTCTAAGGCAAAATAAATGGCTCTTTACAATAAAGATGTGAAATTCTCTGCATAAAGAGGTGGTTTTTATCAGAGTCTGTACTGATTTTTAAATGAAGAGTGGATGACTTCTTTAGAGAACACAATATTTAGGGATATAATATGATTGTTGCAAAATTGGAAACTGATTCAAACTTGTTTCTTGTGCCTTCTATTTTATTAACAGCAAAAACTGATGTGAGAAAGGCTGAACTTGCTGGACGCAAGTCTTTTTTTAGTGGTGTAAATCTGTAACTGATTTTCTATAAACTTTTTGTGAGGATGTTATAGTTAAAAGAGCACTCTGATGTCATTAACACTGCACCCTGCTGTATTAATTATGGTGCCATAAGTGCCCTGGCATAGTTAAACCATTTTGGTATGGTTTAAAAACTTTCCTGTGTTTCGCTGGATACCCGTCTCAGCCTCCTCTAGAGCCAGCTTTTGATAGCATCACTGAGCTAAGCCCTGCTATGTGGTGGTACTTATCGCTAAAGACCACAAACAGGCATAAGTGCAGTGCAGAATGAAGGTGATGGCAGAGTTACCACTCCGTTGGTGTGATGTTGCGAGTTGCTTCCATGCACTGGAGACGATTCGGACCTCGCACACCTCGGGAGGACGCCATCCTTCAGTCTCGTTGTACTGACTTCCTAGCCTTCAGAGTTGGAAAATGCTGCCAAAGCAACGATCCACGCGTTTCACCCGTTATACTGGGCTTTCTCAAGATAGGATGCCACAGCGGAAATCGCGCAAATATATACCCTTTTCGCATAACTGAAATTATCGGTGCTCTTAAAGGCACATCACATGTAAAAGGCCAGATAAATGAAAGTTCATAAAATCAATGTTTGCAGTGTCATCCTTACACAGAAAAAATATTAAAATCACATGTTCATATAAGAAAGTTTGCTAAAGGTACATACAAGTATAAATATCTTATAGTATCATTGTTAAAAAAAAAAAAAAAGACATAATTTGTTCTTGTGATAATCATGACAAATAGAGGTTGATTCATAATGCTACCTATATATATTTTTTATGTAATATGATGCTTCTATTCACCTCTAATGTCTATGATAACTCAAATAGTTACAAAAATTACTTATAGTGTCAATTCATGAGATCAGTGCAATACAGAATATTAAAAAAAAAAGTTGCATAAGAAAAAATGTTAAAATAGGCCTATCTGTAAAATAGGATAAAAAGTATGTTAATGATAAATGAAAGGTAATAGATGGAAAATCATTAACTTAAGAATTATTCACATTACCAATAAAAATTATAAAAAAACAACACCATAGAATTTTTTTTTTTTTTAACAATTATGATACTATATGTGATTTATACTTGTATGTACCTTTAGCAAATTTTTGATATGAACATATGTGATTTTCTCTGTGTAAGAATGACACTGCAAACATTTTATTTTGCGATTTTATGAACTTTCATTTGTCTGGACTTGTATCAAGCAATTTGTGAACAACCTTCAAACCTCTCAACTAGGAAATTGGTTCCTAAAACGATTGGCTTGTATCACTAGCGCTAAAGGATATAGTTTTTTTTTCTTACGTATTTCAAAAGCAATTAAAGGTATTTATGATTTGCATACATAAGTCAGCATTGTTAGTTCTTGACTTAACCTTGTGAATTGAGCACAGGTCCTTGTACAGCCATTTTAGGCTTTGAGTTCCGGTTATTCCCCTTTCTGCTGCCTACTGTCTCAAAGCCGGACTGAAACAGATTTTTAATGCATATCTAAAAAAGACTCAGAATTTTTACAAAAGAAGACCGTGAGTGCAGCTTTCTCCTATACCTATTGGATAACTCTAGCCCTGGCTGGCACCCAGCATTTGCACCATTTGAGCCTGTGTGCAGGGACTTTTGCCTTATATATATATATATATATATATATATATATAATGTAGAAAGTAGATGGCTACACTCGTTGATCCTGATTTTTAAATGGCATAATAAAAGTAAATTTTTATTTGAAAGACTGTGAGTGCAGCCATCTACTTTCTACATTCTATTTTGGAGCCCTGTTAATGCACCCGACCAAGAACATTGTGCAGCTTGTGTGCAAGGTACTGTAATCTTTTATATTTATATAGTTATAGATACAGTATAAATAATACAGAGTTATAGATACAGTAGATTTACTAGAGTAATGTTACCATTGATCACAGCTACGAATAAATAATATTGGTAAGGAAAAATATATTTTCCATTTTGTTTTTGTTTTTTACTACATGATTACACAACGTCACTATTTCCTGTTTAAATACATGTAACAAATATATTTGTTTCTATAGATCTCTTGATTTTTCCATGGTTTAGCTTCCAAATCTGGCCAGATTATTACATACGATAGCTATGGTATGTGTCATGCTTCCATTTTTACTGCTGTAAGATGCACAACGCTTGGTGCGTAATATAAATACCTCAGCTGCAGCTTTATAAGCCCAGCAAAGGTCTCAGATGTTTCTTTTCTTTTGCATGAGGGCAGGCTGGATAGATGCTGTCTGTGTCGTTGTGCTCTGCTATCCCAGGTGACACCAGGATGACTCACCACTTCACTGGGGAAGTAATAGCAACAGTGGCGATAGCAGAGATAGGGCCTTAGGAGATGGACCACTATCTGATGAGGCGAGGAGTAAGGTTAATAGCTTGATCATCACATTATGTGGCACAACTGTAGAGGGCCTGCATTAAAATGAGCTCTGGGAATAAACATGTGCCAGCTTGTTGTTTTGTTTAGTTTTTTTCCTGGAGCGGCTCTTTATTTGTCAGACTAGGTTTACTGGAAAGTATATAAAAGGTCACACTGTAGAAGAATGAAAGCGTGAGGCCAATGTATAAGGAATGGGCAAGGAAAGTGGGATGGCATGTATATCGATCACGGAGAAGCAATGAAGATGATGCAGCTGTTATTGTTGGAGTTAATCACAGACACAAAGTATTATAATCATTATTTTCTACGCGTAGCTATCTGTTACTGTACACAGATTAAAATGAGTAAATGGAGGGGACAGCTGAGAGACTAGCAAATGGTTTGCATCATTTAGTCGATCTGGGTCATATTATCTACTATCGAATACAGCAGTGTTTTTAAAAGGTAGACCCCAGCTCTTCAAGTGGTAGAACTCCCACAATAATCTCCCTTAAAAGCATGGCCCTGGGATGGGAGAAGCACACCAGGTGCAGCCAGTTCAGAGGTGTGCCCATGAAACATGCTTCTTGTGACGTGCCTGGCTGTAAAGGAGTCATATCAGCATGCATGCATACCAGGATGGCAAGCTGCATGTAGTGTTGTCCACATACAGAGCACTTTGCTTTTGCCAGAAACAGGATAGTGGGACATGGGTCCTAGAATCTAGACAGGACCCTTGGCAAATATGCAGATCAAATAATGCTAATTCTTAATATACAACTTAATATTCCTAACCTACTCCTATAACCCTAAGCATGACCCTAACTAAGCAGATGCAGTGGACTCCAACCACAATCTCCTGCTGGCTGAGACTAATGGGAGCCTGACTCTACCATACTGAGAACAATTACAGTTGCAATTTACTGAATCTATTATCTACAGACCAGGACGATATTTATTTTGTAAAAATACCTCCATTTTGGTGCAGTGCAGCTTTTGTACCAAATGGTCAAATTAATATTCTGAGCAGCTACTGAATGAGTATAGCAGAGCATTAATATTACTGATCTGATCTTGCTAGTATTCCAGGAAGTATGCTGGCATTTAAAGTGATGTTGTACCCTGGATGCCATCACAGAGGTTTCTCAGACCTCT
Source organism: Pelobates cultripes (assembly GCA_933207985.1). Taxonomy (NCBI): domain Eukaryota; kingdom Metazoa; phylum Chordata; class Amphibia; order Anura; family Pelobatidae; genus Pelobates; species Pelobates cultripes. Next base: position 96,553,673 of record OW240919.1, on the reverse strand, counting down.
CCTGAACTTAAAGCACTGCGTCACTCTGTTACCAAAGTTATACTTGTGTAGAGAAAAGGAGTGCCCATGCAAGTTGCTTAGAATGCAGATTCAAAGATTTATAATCAGTTTTTGTTTGGTACTTCTAGACATGGACAGTGTCAGCTAAAAGCAACAGACATACAAATGGCTGCTTAGTGTAAACTTTTATTTTTGCATGGGTTTCATAATGTACTGGTAAATTGTAAGCAGGCATTTGAGACTATAAAATCCTGCGTTCATGTGCTTCTCAATTCTACAAGTATGATGCACTTGTACTTAGCAGTGGTTTTTATTAAAACTGGCATATTGTTTCATAAATATACAGTCTCGGTGTCCTGCAATTCTAACCTCTTTAGACATCTGGGACTGGAATAGATTTACCAGAAAACCTTGTTTCTTTGATTTTTATTTTTAGCTGTGCCAGCCTCTCTGCCTGGGGCCTACTGAGTTACATTGAACAATTGGAGAGGGATCTTGAGAAAACGTCAGAGTGCAGTTCATGGGAGGATATTTATGAGGCAGCCACCAAGGCCTCTGTCTGTGTGTTGTCACAGGGGTAGCTTTACTAAATACTTTTTAGTTAGTACACAACTCCTGTCCAACCTAATAGAATAAGCAAGACCCCCACGAACTCTTGTTGGCAACTCTGGGGGAGTGGGGGGAGTGTCCCAAAGTGAATACTTATTAGAGCAGGGGTTCTCAACGTTAGTCCTCAGGACCCCCTACCAGTCCAGGGTTTAGGGATTACCTGGGTGTGTCTAAGGTGTTTAGAAAAAAAAACATCTTAGAGTCTAAGGTTTTTTTCCCCTTTTTCTAAACACCTGAGACACACCCAGGTAATCCCCAAATCCTGGACTGGTAGGGAGTCCTGAGGACTGGGTTGAGAACCCCTGTATTAGAGGGAGGAGGCTTCCCAAACGATTTAATAACTGTCTTCTAATGGTCATCTTTTAGAGGCCTTTAAATATAGATCCTTAGACATTTTCTGCTCAGTAGAAGGGCTTACAATCTGGTCTCAAAAACTTTTTAACAAAAGGAAACTTCCTGCCCATAGAGTTTTAGCAGCAGTCTGGCTCAGAGACAACACTTCTTCAATACAGGAGAATATAGCTAAAACGTAGGACAAATTAACAGAGATTATTTGGAAAAGTGTCTCCTTGTTCCACAAGCTATGGGATCCTATGTTAAATTATATTGCCAACTGATTCGCTCACCAATGAGTGGGTCTTATTATTATTATTTTTAGAAAGCACCAACAAATTCTGCAGCGCTGTACAATGGGTGGACTAACAGACACGTATTTGTAACCAGACGAATTGGACACACAGTGACAGAGGGATTAAGGACCCTACTCAATTAGATTACATGCTAAAGTGAGTGGGGTATAGTGACACAAAAGGTAAGAGTAGGGTAGAAAAGTAGGTTGCTAGGATAGTTTTCTTGAGGGCTTAGTGATTTGATGTGTGCTATGTTTTTGAGATGAAAGCGGCAGGATTTGGCTATTGATTGGACATGAGGGGTGAAAGAGAGGTCGTAGTCCTGTGAGGTAGAGCTGATGGTAGTACCATTGAGTAGCAACACTTGAGGGAGGGAAGACCAGAAGTTCTATTTTGGACAGGTTCAGTTTAAGGAAGTGGGCAGCCATCCAGTTGGAAATAGCAGAGAGGCAGTCAGAGACACAAGTCAAGAGGGGTGGTGATTTTGATGTGTACCCATCATCTAGGAAATCTACTATAATCAAATCACAACATTTCCCCTTCCCTCTCATTCCCTTTCTTTTTTTTTTACCACTTTTACTCTTCTTCTTTTATCTTTATGTTCAGCTTTTTTTTGGTATATGCCTTGGTATTCTTAAAACTAAAACACAATTTGTTTCTCATCATCTCATGTATATATATTTGTTTATCTGCTTTGTCTCTTAATTTAAACATTTTAGTTCATTGCCAGAGGTTTTTCATTATGGAGATAGAAATAGTAATCTGAGCCAGAGATTTATGTTACTGTGAAGTGTCTACACATGTAGATGCCAGGTGTGTAGTGTGTGCTTGCAGGTGAGTATATGTTTTGCACGTCTGGAATTCTGAACACAATTTTATTTTTATTTTGGATTTTCTGGCCTCCCTGTTTCAGCACACTATCCCCCTATATATTTATTTCTATATTCCACACCCCTGCATCTGTAATCTTCCATTTTGTGCCTTTATGCCTATCCAACTAATGACTCCTTCTATCACTCTTCTCTGCTTCATAGTCAGACTTTTGAAATATGTAGCAAGGAGTACGATCTTGCTGGAGGCTCTTTTGGGCACTTTCCTGTGTAGAACACATTGCTGATGTTCCAGTGGGAGGCAGCAGTATTGTGTTTGTGGTGAGAAATTGGAACTACTGTAACAACTTATCGTCTCCTCTCTGTGCAAATGTACAGCACCTACACACCAGTGATGAGGCCTAGAACAAGAAAGAGTCTTCAGTCTGGTCATCAGAACGTAGCCAGGTTCAAGACCTCTTCACTTACAGCATGTGTGTTGGTATGCCTCACAGGAGTAGTGAAGTATCTGAAACCATATTGTTGGACTTTCATACTGCCTTCCCTGTACACAAGACTGCAGCTAGATTTAATTTTGCATTGGTGCCAAACAAGAAGCTATAATGCTGCATTCAAATTTGTTAGATTGCAAGGTACTACCTATGGAAACTTGACCACATTCTATCAAGAAAATTAGGTTCAGTGAGGTTCTTAGTGATTCTAGATTTATGACTTTTCTTAGCCTGTTTCAACATTTTAGAGTAAATTGATTGCTATTGATTACATCTCCAGTCTATAGCCTGTTTCTGAGAATTACCCGTTACTGATCTGGTCTATGTCTGATTACGCTAGTATGTTTCAATTTGCACCTGGGTGAAGCTGTTGCTGACCTGGATTGTACATGACCTAGCCTCCTGTCACATTCTAGCTGGTGCCTTCATTATATTCTGTTTTAATTTGCTCCCATATCCATTTTCTATGTACATTGCCTGCACCTAGTTCAAGGACTCTAAAGCTGATGATAATAATGACTTAGGCTCTGACAGATAAAGCTCCAAGACCTGAAGATCTTCCCAGTGAAGTGGTGAGTCTTCTTAGTGTCACTTAGGATAGCAGAGCACAATGGCATCGACAGCAGGTTAGGTACAACTCCCGTTCACTTCTCCCCCGAGTTGCTGCACACCAAGTGAAAATGTCACCTTCTGGGACTTTGCAAACCATGAAAAAAAACACCAAAAGTGACAGAACTACTTTAGCTCTGCATTATTATATACATTTTTCACTTCCTTGATTCCTGCTTCTGCCTTGGCACTCATCTCCATTTCAGCTATTCACCTCTGCATAGTTTCCAAATAAAGTAATATATTCCTGCTTAATATAAACCTATATGAGGGTAAGCAGCAATATTTACACAAATAGGTCACAAAAATGTAAAATAATGTTTATAAATTATGGGATATATTCTACAGGGTGGGCCAAAATTCAGAGTAGAATTTGACAGGTAAATAGCATATTTGTTCATAGTTCAATTTTTTGTTGTTGCAGGTACATATTATAACTGGGTCTTTGGAGATTCATCATGGGTAATTTCACAAAGGAACAACAAGGACAAATAGTGAAATGTTATTTTCAAAATGGCAGGTCCATTATTTTGATGCAAGAAACTTACAAGAAATTCCCAGGTTAATTGACCACCACAATTGCCTGACCTTTTAGCTCCCAATTACTTCTTGTGGGGATATCTGAGTGAGCAGGTGTACTTGACCAAAATTGGTTCATTAATAAAAACATGATTGACTTCTCAAACCCTACTCTGATTTTTGGGTCACCCTGTATATATAAAGGCAACATACCTCCCAACTCCGGCATCCAGAGAATTGGTACACCAGGGAACTAAAGCCTCAATTTAGTATGTTTTTCAAATGTTTCAATACTGTCGGAAAAATTTGCAAATGATTTATCTACAAATATTCCCATAGACTTTAATGATGACCTCTGTAGACATAACACTTGGAAAATTTTCCAACATTATTGAATTGTTTGGAATGCTTATTCAATTATTATTTATAAAGCACCAACAAATTTCGTACTGCGGTACAATAGGTAGAGACCTAAGACGGGACAGAACCCGAAAAAAGGGACTGTTCCTCTGAAATCGATATGTCTGGGAGGCATGCTATAGTAATGATACCTAGATTTCTCTTCACAAGTTCATGTGAAAAGAAATGTTAGAATGCTGTAAACGTCATTCAGCATCTGATCAGACACAATTGGACCAGAATTTCAATTCTGAACTATAGGGAATCTGCTCTGATGAGACATGTTGATATGGTACATTTTGGTACAAAAGAACAACAAAGAAGACTGGATGGACATGAGCCAAATATGAGCCAGTAGATTTGCACACTTTTCTAAATGTATTTCTGTAGAGTAGGACTATGTATAATTGTTCCTTATGTTTGTTCTGCCCTTTTTCACATTGCTATGCATACTGATCAGTAAGTGGCAATATTCTAATTGTTCCATGATAGTAACATAGCCCTAACATTGGAATCCCATGAAACAGGATGTCAGTAGGTGGGGTTAAATAGGCCAAGCCAATGACTTGTCACTGGCACTGCAGAAAGGGAGCAGACCCAACCAGATGAGGACGGGTTTACCTGAACAACTGGCAGGACATCCCAGTGTAAATTCATGCCACGTGCTCTGACAATCACACAAGCTAGGCCACTGAGGGCAAACCATGGATCGAGCACTGTTTTGGTGCTCTATGCATGCTCCTAGTGTCTTTAGCATAGCGTGAGCATGTCTAATAATGCACTTATGTTATGCTTTTTAGGAACAGTTCCTTTCAAAATCAGTGGCAGAGTTTAATGACGCTTTATTCAAGACTTTAAGGCTCACTTTTGGCTCACTTTTGGACCTCCTGACACCATAAAGACTTTATTACTGTGAGGCTGTTGTGGTGCCCACAGTGTTTCTTTACACAAAAGTCCCAGGAGACTGGACATCTGCTGGCCCCCCTTGGACCTTGTAAAAACAGGGACCAAGAGATCAGGCATCTTATGTGCCTGAATGTATTTTATTTTTGCCACTGGAGACTATTAATGTATAAGTATGTTTGTATTCTTGCTAGAGCTGTAGAGACAAGGGTAGGATTGTATTTACATTTCAGGCGAATGAGAGCATTCGTATGCTGGCGGTATGAAAACCCCAGCATTCATACTGTAGTTTCACGAACAGTGAGTTTAAACACTGTTCGTGAAACAAATAACTTACTGAATGCACGACCACACACAGGAGGTCGTGTGGCGCCCATTAACCGATTGCAACATTGTTGCAATCGGTAATTAAGTGTGTTTCTAGGTGGCCGTCGTTGACTACCGACCACACGGCGGTCGGCCATCTTGGTTCCTTTGTTAGCCCAGCGGGGTTTTGTCGTCGAGTGCCTGGAACCAAAATCGGCTACTCTACGGCGCGAACCCCGATGGACTTCCAGGCCGTTCGGGAGCCCCGGCTGTTCGGGAGGTTGTTCCCCTGATGTCAATCGGTATTTTGAGCAGAACTTGAATTTCATGTGTGTTTCGTGCAGCGTTCGGTTAGTTAGACTGGGATCTGAACGGTACCACCCCTGGAATGTCAGTAGGGAAACCCCTTGCATGGGGAATCACATAAATACCGTGACCTGAAAATAAAACCTCAGTTGACCTCCAAGCTATGTGTCGTCTAGTTATTGGGAGGAAGGGATTGTAACTACGCCACCTGGATTTTACCTGCTTTGTGCCTGCTTGATTCTGTCTACCAGCGGAGATACCATGGATAATACTACTACTCCGCTACAATTTTACTCTGCTGCCAGTGAGGTGAACATTGGTTTAATTGCCACTCATCAGGTTTCTACCCAGAATTACTGGAGTGCAGAGACTCATGCTTTTTAATTTTTTATGTGCTTTTCAGTGCTGCAGCAAAGAGCATTTTTGTCCATTGCAGCACCGAAAGGGTTCACTTTTGTTCTGGGTTATGTTGTTGTTGCTATGGTAATTTATTTTTACAACCACTTTTGGAATCGTTGGGAGGTGATCGCCATTAGTTGCAGTAGGTGTCACTAGCAACAGGCAGTTAAAATATAGTATAATATATACAAGGTTGGAAACTTATTTGTAATTTTAATACTGGCTGTGGATAATAACAACAGCTCACAAACAACTTTTTTACCAACAATGACTTAGTTGGAAAATATTTAAAATGTGATTGTTTTCGTTTTAAAATACGCTTGGCAATTCTCCACAATTACACGTTTAGTTAAAATAAGCTGTAACCGTTCAGTAAATAAATCTCATACGAGCATCAGAACAGGAAATAGCCTACAGCCTGACTACTAAATCCTAATACCTCATAGAGGCTTGTTAGCTCTGAACACCTATGTATTCTGCCAAATATTTATGTGAATTGTAGTGCACTATAACAGTAGTAGATACTCTATTTGAATACTTTTGCCCTCTAGTGTTCCACACAGTCGGGATTGTCTCAAAAGAGTTTTAACTTGTTATATATGAAAACATTTTATAATCATAGCAGACTGGTTCCCAGATGGGGAACAACAGAGAGCAAACTTGGGACAAGGAACTGGATTCAGAACTGCCCTGATGGACCTGAGACTATAGGGAGATGCGCGTACAGCATGGGCTAGCTAAGGCCACTTTCAATACTTTGAATAAGCGATACACAAATAAACTCCATATAAAAATGCTGGTGGTATAATATTACTCCTATGCATCTTTTCTCTGAAGTCAAGTGTTCTTCCTTAAAACACTTCCAATTCTCACCCACTCCAAATGAAATCTGGTTTTCTCCCTCTGACACTACTAGTCCATCATCACTATACTGTGATGGTATATAACTGGCTCACTCGCACAGACCTAGCAACAATGTTGGGTTACTGCTTCTCCAACACTGCATATGTCCTCCAGATCCCCTGCCCATTACTGTTTCTCCTCTTTCAAAATATCCAACCCTAGAGGAAACCTCATCTTTTTTAATAACAACCTTTCTCCATGGCTTTCCAACCACCACTATCAATGATGGTCACGTGAAATTAACAGCTACGTCCTCAGGTGGTCCTGTACAAGTTGTTGGAGAAACTTACTTACTTCTTCTATCTTACTTCTGCTCACCTCAACCTGTTTATTACACATACTTCTCCTGATTTGCTTACATACCCATTGGAAAGTACCATAGAACATGCGACTCTATAACTAACAAAAAATATAGTAATCTGAAAAAACAACTTTTTTTCAAAAATTAATATAAAAATCTGAGGTTAGGAAGCGTTGCAGCCTTAGCGGTGTCATTTTTATACCTTAATATTAAGCACTTATAGTGTTCACTATGGACAATCAAAATGTGAATAGTAATGAAGAACAATGAATTGTATTGAAATCCTCTGATTGCTTTTTAAACATATGCCAATATGTAACACTTCTTCAGTCCTTTTTTATTTCTATCCCGGAACATATGTCCTTAGATCAGGGTTCAGCACACCCAAGAACTGGCATCTGTCACCTAGATTTACTCCTCAGGCAACACCGTTTTGTACCTGCCTAAAAAAAAATCACTGCGTGTCATATCTATATACATAAATGTAATCTCCTCTGTGGTCCTTTATCCCATCCCAGAGGACTTTCATAAACATAAGTGGGCAGAGGGCAAAATTTAAGACAGCTATGGCACAATGATTTTACAGGACAGGGACCACTACCTCCAGCTCTACTTGGCCTTCCTTCCACCAAGGGGTTACTGGAGCATCATGTTGTGAAAAATACAGTTGTATCTACAGTACAGGGAGGCTTGTGGAATGTGTGTATTGTTTTTCATATTGAAAAGAGAGTGTACTGTTTTATATCTGTATTTATTTCTAAAAATTATATGATCTATGACATGTAACAGTATGTCTTTACTCTATATTCTAGCTTCCCATGTGAATGCTCGGTGTTAATTGTGTGTGATGGCGATGTCAAGGTTTGGCTTTGATGAGTTAGACCTAATGTGTTTACTTTCTATATGAGTGCCATGTGGACTTTCAATGCCATGGAATACTGTATGTACTATATATCACGTATTTAGGATATGGGTGATGAATGTGAGGAACGTCATAAGATAGTACCGTGTTTCCCCGAAAATAAACCCTACCCCGAAAATAAGCCCTAGTCGGATTTTCGGGGTGGGCTGCAATATAAGCCCTACCCCGAAAATAAGACCTAGGCATTGTACCTTTTCGGCGAGACTTCCTTCTTCTACTGTAGGAGGAGCGTTGCGGGCCGCGGCATTGCGCAACGTGATGACGACATTTCGCAGCGCCGTCAGTCTGCCTTCACGGATCTTCAGCGGAAGGATCCATTTCCAGGCGGTGAGGCTCCCAGTGGTCGGACTCGGCAAGGAAACTTTGAAATGTGAGTACCGCTACATATTTTATGTCTGGGACTGAATTAATTAAAGGGGGCGGGGGGTGAATTAATTAAAGGGGGGGTGAATTAAAGGGTGGGCTGGATTAATTAGAGGGGGGTGAATTAATTAAAGGGGGGGTGAATTAATTAAGGGGAGGTGAATTAATTAGAGGGGGCTGGATTAATTAGAGGGGGTGAATTAATTAAAGGGGTGGTGAATTAATTAAAGGGTGGGCTGGATTAATTAGAGGGGGGTGAATTAATTAAAGGGGTGGTGAATTAATTAAAGGGTGGGCTGGATTAATTAGAGGGGGTGAATTAATTAAAGGGGTGGTGAATTAATTAAAGGGTGGGCTGGATTAATTAGAGGGGGGTGAATTAATTAAAGGGGTGGTGAATTAATTAAAGGGGGGTGAATTAATTAAAGGGGTGGTGAATTAATTAAAGGGGTGGTGAATTAATTAAAGGGTGGGCTGGATTAATTAGAGGGGGGTGAATTAATTAAAGGGGTGGTGACTGGATTAATTAGAGGGGGTGAATTAATTAAAGGGGTGGTGAATTAATTAAAGGGTGGGCTGGATTAATTAGAGGGGGTGGATTAATTAGAGGGGGTGGATTAAAAGGGGTGGATTAATTAAAGGGGGGGTTCAATGTACATACCGGTACCGTAAATAAATAAGCCCTACCCTGAAAATAAGCCCTAGTGTGTTTTTTGTGACTAAAATTAATATAAGACCCGGTCTTATTTTCGGAGAAACACGGTAATGTGGGTACGTTAGTGGGTGTTGTGGTGTGGATGGCAGTTAATATCTAGATAATATGTCTTTGAGCTAGCAACTAGAACCAGACCTAATTATATGCAAATATCTTGTATAATCATGTAAATATGTATAAATAAACTAAATCATAACATAATCCCTATAACAGTGTCATTTAGTATCAAATTTTTTATACCAGTGATTCTTAAACTTTTTATACAGAAACCCAAATTATGTATATGGCAAGGCTCGGTGATCCATTTCTCAGCTGTAAGATTAATTTAGTGATGCTGTACATGAACATCATATATTATATACAAAAATAAAACAAAAAAGTTTAATTAGGGTGCCCATTGCAAATTCACTGTTGCACTGGATTCTCTGTTGAAGTAGGGAAGGTAATGCTTGTCTTTGGTTTCAGACAAATATATTATGTTTTTAGTCTGAGTGAATGGAGACCCACAATACTTGGAGAACACAGGCAGTATTTGACATGTATATCAGAAATTAGTAATGGGATTTTTAATGTGAATTGCTTCCATTTTCTGAGCTCTGTATGCCATTTCTCAGAGAAACTCAGTATACTTTTTCTATGATGGTGTACCCTAGACTAAGTGTGTACAGTGTAAATAACTTGGAGAGAGCACTGCTTGACTGCAGACTTAGATAGAGTTGATATTATGATTGCACTGGGAATGCTTTTACAGGCATGCTCGCTGGAAATATTTCTCTTCCCTGGGTTTCTTAGTGTAACGCTGTTGACAACGCAAAATCCCTGAGTACTGAAGCAAAGCATGAGTCACTAATCCCACTAACCCCAGGGATTAAACCAATAGGCCTGATTGCTCCTCTGCAGCCCAATAATGACCATCTCCTTATTTTACTTTGTATGTGGCCTGTGACTTCCTTTTTATTGATATTCAATAGTTACTTAAAGACCATAATAATTAGTGCAATGGTACTCGCTCAATGGACACTCTGCTACCTGGGGACTCAGAGAAATATATGCACATGCCTTGGTGGGGATGGACGTATGCACAGGTCTGGTTAGGAAAATTAATCATGATTATAGGGGCATGAAAATATTGAATCGTGTTCAAGGAATGTGGGGAACATGGAGATGGCAGGGGACATAGAAAGTGTAAAATGAAGTGAGGAAATTGAAGAGTGTATGCCTATGTATGATCCTATGCTGCCACACCAACATTAACACAGGCACTAACACCAACCCTTACCATAACAGCAACACTAATCATAACACTACCTATAACACCAACCCTAACGTTAACATTAACACCTACTCTAACAGTAACTGAGTAAAACGGTACCCCTCATGTACAGGTTTTAGGGTGTCATAGAAAGTTACAGGATAAAATACAGTGGTAGCAAATTAAATTCTCTGGACTTTCGGCCTGGGTTGGCAAGCAGGTGCCTCAAATTGCAATTAATAAAATTACTTAATTATGTAAAAATATTACATAAATATGCACGTAGAATTTAAATATATATACATATTTATATATTTGAAGTTTACGTGTATATTTATATAATTATTTATGTAATTTGTATATGGACATATGTATATTTTTATTTATTTATATATACATAGCTATATATACAATTCATTCTAAGTGTATATTGATATAAATATATATATTTTAATATAAAAAAATAGTTAGAATAAAATTTCATATAGATATATAATTTTTTAAATTTTTATTATTATTTTAATTTTTTTTATTTAATTTACTTATTATTTGTACACCGGGAGCACAGCCGATCGCGCCGGGGTTACAACGGCGATCGGGTAAGTACATTGCACCGTTAGGACGGTTCTGGACCATCACCAGTCGGCAATGCAAAAATGCCGATGCCGGTCCTGAACCGTCCTAGGTTGTTAAGGGGTTAATCAGTGCTTCCTGCATGTCTTGCTCTCAGTGTTCGGCCTGCATAATGGAGAGGCAGCCGGTGTGTATTCATGCCATGCTGACCTGCCCATAACTCAGGTGGACCAGGCCCTTTTATGGAAGAGATCCACTACTTTGGGGATGGAGCTAGCGATGCGATCATATCACTAGTCCATCCCCTTTACCACCCTCCCACTGGCCTCCCAATTCACACGATACAGGAGTTGGGTGGTAAACAACAATCAAAACTTAGGTACTGGGGGTCATTACTGAAGCATGGTTAGATCCCTGTAAAAACCTGCAAACAAGGATATTTAGAAGCCATTAGCAATATTCCTTCTAATGCATTGGTGACAATTCAATTATACAATCTATTTTTTATTAAAATGTGGCTACCTAAAGCGGCTCTGTCATGTGTTGTTTTTTTTTTCAGTTTTCCTTTTGTTATGCCTCTTGTATCTTAATGATTCTTCTCCCCTCTTTTCTACATGCCTTTATTTATATTTATTGTTTTTACTTCCTTGCACCGGATCTTAATACCTGGGGGCAGCCATTTTGTTCTCCTCTGCCCATGAATTCTGCGGTTTGCCATCTGTGGGATATTTCTGACTGATGGATTGTGGGTATACTAGCTTAGCAACTGAAATGGAGCTTTGCTTAGACTTTGCCCATTGGAAACAATTAGCTACAGATCACGTCCCCCATTAGAAAACGTAATCCCTACATCTTCTTATCTAGAAGTAAAAAAAAAATAATACCATAGAGAAACAGAGCAACAACAAAGGACTAATTTGTAATCAAAACCCTCAAACTGACATAGCCACTTTAAAGGAAAACTGACATTTTATTATTATTAAAAATAAAATATGACATGTATTTATTATTTATTACTGGTATTTCTAAAGCGCCAACAGATTCCACAGATTCATTAAGATACACTTAGTTGAGGACGTAAAATATACACAGACAAATACAAAAGGTAGAGAGGGCCATGCCCGTAACCTGGGTTCTAGCCATTTAAGCTCTTTTATACAAAGTGCATAGCTAGATAACCCGGGAGCTTACAATCTAAAGGATACAGTGTGGCTTTCAGACAAAAGGTAACAGGGGACATTTGGAATTGATGGCTAAAAAAGTAAACAGAGTTGCAGCTATCAGTAAAATATAGAGCGAATGACGATATAATTGAGTGAGAATTTTAAACAGCTGGAGGTGGATGCCATAAATTTAGGGAATCTGGGTGGGCGGTTGGGTGGATTGAGCCAAGTAGAATTGAAGAAGCTTGTTTGCAGATGGTATGGGGATCTGGGCCTAAGGAGGGGTAGAGATAAACATTTATTTCAAGGGATTTACATCTAGTAGTGGGAGGGCACAAGAAACATGTGTGGTAATACTAAAAGCCAGATTATTAAATAATACATGTAACTGCAGGTACAAAATTCTAAAGTAGTACACTATAGATAACAATGATAACATTATTATAAGAAAGTATTTCATATTCTGTGTGTATTATTGTAATCTATACCTTTAAGTAAATAGCTTTTTTTCAAGCACACCTCCAGCTAACCTTTGCTCCGTGAGGACAACCATCTGTACCTTTGCTCTTAGATCATAAGCATCACTTACCTGACCAAAAACTGCACAGGTACTCAAGGGCTAGTCTACATTCACAATCCTTGATATCATGTGAAAAGGCTAAGCATTTACAAAATGCACTGTGGGCCAGTTTCATAGAAACATAAAAATATACCTTCAAAACTGTGCTTCTGACAAAAAGGGCTAAATATGGCCTTTATGGTCCACATGTAAACTAGAGTGTTCAGTAAAAATAAGTATCTATTACAAAATAATGTAAAATCTACAAATAATTCCCATACTAGTTCTAGTAAAGAGCAGCTGATAGTATGCAATTATAATTTGCCTTAGAAATATAGTAAATACAGAATATACAAACCTTGCCTTGTACTGGGGGCATTTAAACCAAGCACATGCAGTGTCTTGATCATGAATTACCAAAATAGCATCCAAATTGACTCAGGAGCTATTTCTTGGAAAACTTCACCTGCGAGAAGCTGCCAAATTCTGTGATGCCTAATTGTAGATAAATGCTGGCGAGCTGAAATTCATCACTTTTGACTGGAGTGTTTAAAGCCAAGTTTTCCTATTTTGTATTTCAGCAGAATTAAAGGAACACCCTAAACTGGAGCCTACTCCTGTTTTTAAAATGTTGTATAGAGACCGTGTGTTTAACATAAAAAATAAACTCAGCAGAGATACTCAACTTGAAATTTCACTTTATTTGCTGTAAATCTTCAGCTACAGGAACCAGGCTGTAACTGATATTTCTCAGTCAATCCTGACTATTTTTCTTCATTAATATATTATTTTGCAGAAAATTCTTCAGAGCTATACTGTTTTATTATGCAGTTGTAACTGCAAATAAGAGACAAACTATTGCTATTGTTAACTGGTTAATGAGAACTCTGCACAAATGAACGTACCTTTGTTTTCAATTGGAATGTTGTCCAATCTTATTAATCTGAGGTTTATGGTTTACAGAGCTCAGTAGCCATAAAATAATATTTGAATAAAATTTCTTAAGAAAAATGATTGATGCTTCAGCCTGTATTTATTCTACCCTAGGCTCTCTTGCTAAAATCAGGTGCCAACAATGAACAGAGAATATCCAATGGCTCCTATGCTGTTACATATGTCTGATCCATAGGGTCTCCAACCTAACAGGATCAAAACATGTGAACCCTCACAGTACCCGGCCTCATGGGCATCTTGTCCTCATTGTCACACATAAATAAATTCTGTTTTTCCTGTGTCTTTTTCCAGTTCATTGAAATAATTATTTTATGTATAATTCTTCTTGGGTAAAAGGCTTGCCATGTTAATATACGTCTATATTAACCAAAAATACTAATACGCAATCTGACTTCCGGTTGATTGATTGATGCTTCAGCCTGTATTTATTCTACCCTAGGCTCTCTTGCTAAAATCAGGTGCCAACAATGAACAGAGAATATCCAATGGCTCCTATGCCGTTACATATGTCTGATCCATAGGGTCTCCAACCTAACAGGATCAAAACATGTGAACCCTCACAGTACCCGGCCTCATGGGCATCTTGTCCTCATTGTCACACATAAATAAATTCTGTTTTTCCTGTGTCTTTTTCCAGTTCATTGAAATAATTATTTTATGTATAATTCTTCTTGGGTAAAAGGCTTGCCATGTTAATATACGTCTATATTAACCAAAAATACTAATACGCAATCTGACTTCCGGTTTCTTCAGGTTTATTCTTACAGTTACAGATACATAATAAAATAACAAAGGATGTTACAGGATAATGGATGTTCAAAAGCAGATTGTAATTGCTGGACTCACAAAGGGAGAGATAGTCTCTACATAGTTAGACAGCCGGACAAGAACAACCTCATGCAGCAAGCAACAAGCAACAGCAAGGCCTCGTGGTCCTTTGTCCCCTATTCTATATAGATTTGACCATAATGATGTCACAGTATAACCCTAGCTATATAAGGACAAGACCGCCAATCCACATTCCAGAGTTCTCAGACAAAGAAAGCCTTGTGACTTACTGATACCATCTGTTACTTATGTCAATCCAGACATCCATACATAATCAATAGAAACATAGAATATGCAATATTCTACAACTGAGCACCCACATTAAAACCACTTTCCTAATATTATATAGGTCCCTCTGGTGCTGTCAAAACAGCTCTGATAAGTCAAGTCATGGACTCTATAAGAACTTTGAACATGTCATGTGGTATCTGGTACCAAGACATTAGCAGTAGATACTTTAAGTCCTGCAAGAGGCCAATGCCATCAGGGAACACAATTGCCATGAAGAGGTGCGTGGTCTGCAACAATCTCTAGGCAGGTGGTACGTGTCAAAGTAAAATCCATATGAATGCCGGGCCCAAGGTTTCCCAGTAGAATATTGCCCAGAGCATAACACTGTCAATGTTTTGCATAGTTATTGGCCAGATGAAACCAGTCTCTATACACATACAGATATTGATTTCTGGTGTCCAATATGGGAAGTGAGTTGCCTGTGCATGCTCTGTAGCCAAGAAAGCTTTCTGGGGTTGCCCAGAGCAGGCTTCCTTTCATTTTTAAGCCATGCCTGGTTCATGGATTGCAGGATAAAATGTACGAGGAAAAGTTAAAGGACTTTAAAGGACCACTATAGGCACCCAGACCATTTCAGTTCAATGAAGTGGTCTGGGTGACAGGTCCCCCTAGTTTCAACCCTGCAGCTGAAAACAAAGCAGTTTCACTGCAGGGTTAATCCAGCCTCTAGTGGCTGTCTCTTTGACAGGGGAGGAGAGGTCACCAGCACCGAGGGAGCCCTACGCTGGATTAAGGTAAGTGGCTGAATGGGGTTTTAAGCCCTTCAGCGCCGAGGGAGGGGGGCTCCGAGGGAGGTGTGCACTCCAAGAGCCTATAGTGCCAGGAAAACAGGTTTGTTTTCCTGGCAGTATAGGATCCCTTTAACATGTATAGCTTGGAGGAAAGACGAGACAGGGGGGATATGATAGAAACATTTAAAT
The DNA here is from genome assembly GCA_933207985.1 of Pelobates cultripes. NCBI lineage: Eukaryota > Metazoa > Chordata > Amphibia > Anura > Pelobatidae > Pelobates > Pelobates cultripes. The sequence continues at coordinate 96,537,929 of OW240919.1, read as the reverse complement.
ACATAAAGGGAATCAACACAGTAAAGGAGGAGACTATATTTAAAAGAAGAAAAACTACCACAACAAGAGGACATAGTCTTAAATTAAAGGGGCAAAGGTTTAAAAATAATATCAGGAAGAATTACTTTACTGAGAGCGTAGTGGATGCATGGAATAACCTCCCAGTTGAAGTGGTAGAGGTTAACACAGTGAAGGAGTTTAACCATGTATGGGATAGGCATAAGGCTATCCTAGATATAAGATAAGGCCAGGAACTAATGAAAGTATTTAGAAAGTTGGGCAGATTAGATGGGCCGAATTGTTTTTATCTGCCGTCACATTCTATGTTTCTATGTTTCTAAACACTCACCTTATTCCAGCACCCAGGTCTCTCAGTGTTCTCTTCTCCACCTACTCTGATGTCATTGCAAGGGGAATCCTAAACCACATGCATGGTGAGCGCCATGCATGCATTAGGCCTCCCAAACAGGAAAGCACTGAATCGTTGCATTCCTATGGGCATTTAGAAGACATCCTTATGCAAAGCGAAGGACGTCCGACTCTATTCACAGAGTTAAACTCTGTGAAACATCAGGAAGCTCCTCTAAAGGCAGTCTTAACATTTCAATGTATATATTGTTGTTTCTACAGAACTGCAATGTTTTTCATTGATGGGTTAAGGATACAGGGACAGTGCACCAAGACCACTTTAATGAAATGATTTTAAAAGAATTTCTTGCTGCAAGTTTGGGGTTCGTGCTGCAAGTATATGGTTAATACAATGTGGGGGAGGATTAATACAACATATAGGGAGTTTATAAATATAGGTTTATTTAACACTCTAAATTCTTCCAAAGATGTAATGTCATAATGGGATTCATAGAACATGTTTGGACATGTAATTGGACTTCACCTTCTCCAACAGACAATCAAACTGATTTCATGGAACTGTTTTGGGCATAGGACCATGTGTGCGGTTGGTCAAATAATTGACTTTCATGAAAAACCCAAACTCCTGAACCGATCTGGGTGATTTTTGGATATGTTGGTCACCCAGATGGGATGTTTGTAAATTGTATGTTTTTTGTACCTGATAGATAATTTAATTATATGTTTGCTTCTCAGATAATTAACTCTCAAGCAAAAAGGATCATGGGAGGAATATCCCTCTATTCTTGTATTGCAAACCTCTTGCATGGGCTATTGCATAAAAGGCAGTGTGTGGCCCTGAAAAAAACAGATGACTCCCAGCATTAAGCCTTGGCTCATGTGTGGGGGTAACAGCTATAATGCTATATCTAATCACTCTCACTCTATACTGCTATATCACTCTTTTACTGGCTATACAGCGATACTCTCCAAAAGGAGAGGTCTTCCCACTGGGAGCTGAATCCAGGTGTTTGGTACAGGGTGGGAAGGGACAGCAAGACCTCAGCCAAGTTGCAGTGGCTAAGAGGTTTAAAGTGGTTATGGTGTCCAGTGCGGTGAGATAACTGAACATATGAGGTCTACACCAAGACTGGTTGTTTTTTCAGACTTTTTTTTCTTAAATGATCCTAGACTCTGACATGCTCAGACCAGGGCTGACTAAACACAGGGGCACACTGTGCAGTTGCAAGGGGGCCCCAAGTGCATAGGGGCCGCATAGACTTGCCAACTTTTCAATATATTTTTCTGGGAGATTTATACAGAACCTTCAGGCCCTCTTTATTAAAAACGTTTAGGTGGACAGATCACCTGAGTATGAGCTGTTATCTGTACATGTGATCTTGACCTTGACAAATACAACCTACACGCAGTAATTGTACATAAGAAAGACAAAATCAACAAACATAAGAAAGTTCTTGTAATATTTTTAAAAGTCCATGTTGTAATATTTTTAAAAGTCCATGTCAGTTGCCTCACCCTGTTACCTACTAAACAGTTGGGTGGATTAATCTCTGCTGTACAGCATGTTTTTTTAATGCTTAAACACTGATTTTGTTGGCGGCACCGATAAACATTAGCTTAACTTTATCGATAATTGAAATTTTTTTTGCTGTGACCATGCCGCTAAGACGGCCCTGGCTCAGACAATGGATCTCAACAGCTTAGGAGGTGTAAGATACGGGCTGGAGATCTGCTGAAGAGATCAGAGGCAGATTCAGCCCAGTTATCTCCTAAAGGAAATTAAAGGGTAGGAGTAACACACCAAGAAACAATAACTTACTACCAAATACATAGCTAGACACACTCACATGCATGAATTCTTACAAAACTTACCACAATCACACATAAGAGATTACATACCGTATCACACAAAAATATATACTACCACTAATCAAGACATCATCCTCTCCCCTTTTCTTCAGAGAAAGAGTGAGGTAAAGGGTACAGGATTTTGTCTCATTGTGTCCCAGGTATAAAGGGATGAGCAGGAGAGTTGTGCACTGCCACGCAAAGACTTCTCCCTGCTCTCTTACTTCAATTCACATTAAGGTATGGCAGTTGAAATCCCAGTACGCATTGCCTGCAACTGGTCAAATTATTAGAGGTACTTCACAGTAATTTCAAATCTTATGTATTGGTTTCACCGGGAGAGATACACAATAAGGTGTAGTGGAATGTCATGAACCAGGAAGGAATAAAAAAATTAAAAAAAACATTGATCCTATGACACACGCTGATTTGCAATCCTAAATCCAGGCCTAGATGTGCTATACATAAATACATCACTGAGGACAATACAGTGACTGGAGACAAGGTTCAGCAGATTACGTAGCACTTAACCAAGTGATAGAAACAGCCGGAAGAGGCAAATTTGGTGATCTTCAAACAAACAGCATAACTGGACCACAGACATTACTAAGAATGGAATGCAAAGAAAACGTTCTACAAGAACCATACAACATATTGAGTGATAGCACACTTCCCTGTTTAGCAGCACTGAGTAATAGGAGCCAGCAGGACAGGAGGGAGACAGGTGGTTACAATTTAAGGATGTTTAGTGAAAATCTCTCAGGTGTCATTACCTTTGATTAAGAAATAATTTTCATGTACTGTAACTGCACAGAAAGTAATTGATTTATCGGTAAGTATAAATTTCAATTTTGTAAGACAATTTGTAATAAATCCTTTTTTTTTTTTTAACTACACAAAGAATATTAGAAATATAGGGAGCGTTTACATTGCATTTGTATTTGCTCCCAAAATTAGGTATCTGAGCAGAATCCCGAATTTCTGACGTGTTACAAGATGGTGATCATCTTCTGCTGCGTACAATTCATGGAAGACACCTAATAGATACTGAGTGATTGTCAAACGTGCATCACTAAAATGCATTTCTTATGCTCCTAGCAAAACTAATATTTTAAATTGTTATTAGGTAGCCACCAAGGTTGACAGTACTGATGCATATCAAGCTGAAGCTGTAGCAAAATATTGCCTTAAGAGTATGTTAAAGTTAATTTGGAGATTGATTTTGAATTATTTAAAGTTGTCTTCATTAAGTGATTTTTTTTTCTTTTAAATTGAAATGTGCATTTATTGATATATAGATAAGAATTCATTTCTTTACAACGAAGGAAGTATGGATCTTCAAGAGACCATTTATTATATAATTCATCATTAGATGTTCAATTAATACCCCTGCAGTGTCTCTGGCAAGGAAGAAAAATCAGACTATCATTCCCCTATTCCTTAAAGACTATCCCTCAAATCCACTGCGGCAGCAGACTTGGCTATGCCTTCCTCTGCCTTGTCACTTCACATGATTAGTGGATAGAGCCAGGGAGGGGTCCCTGCAGAGTATAAAGATGACCCTGTCTCCCATTGCACCAGCACAAGAACAGCAATGGCTTATATGTACAACTTGAAAGTCGTGTGTAAACAGATGCCTGAGTCACGATTAGGTTATTAAAAGACAGAACACGGGCAAATACAGCTGTTTTTTTCTTCCTTGTTGACAGAGATTCGGGCTACTGTATCAATTGACTGCAATTTATTTCTACAGGCATGTATCAAAATTATGATCATAAAGCAACATGTATTTATTTAAACAATACTGTAATATCAAAATGAGGTAGGGGTTTTAACATGAAAATTTCTTTATACACCTGCAGTTGAATTTATGGGTCAGATATTTTAGCCTTACTGGCTAAATAAGTAGCTTTAGGGTAAAAATCACTGAACAAATTTGGTGAAATTATAACAAACTGGCAAACTTGCAAAATTCATAGCAATATAACAGTTAGAAAGTATTGCCAAATCAGTATAGTACCATTCTGTCTGCACCTGTATTTCACATACAGACACATTACAAACATGTGCAAGGGGATATTTCCCAGAATCCTGTGCAGATAACTGGTCACGTGATACACAGATCAATCAATTTCTGACCCTTTGGAAAGAAAATATTTATAGTTTTTTTTTTGGTTTGTTTTTGAGTGGGTGGTGCTGGTGAGGAGTTACCCACAGGTTTGAGTGAATGTTATGATACGAAAAAAAAGTTTTACTAGAGCTATGTTGTATCATTAGCCAAGTGCAATAGAGTAAAACCACAGCCTTTTCTGCTTGTGTTTGTAAATCCTGTGTCTGTGTTGAAATTCTTTGTTACTATTTGGCATGCAAGATTATGAGTTATTAATTCAACATCAACAGTGTGTACAGTTTTGTAATAATGTAGCACAACACATGGTATATAAATAGCCAAATGGCTGATAAGCATCAGATAAATTCAAATGTAGTCCATAACAGATGGAGGTAAGATATTATATATATATATATATATATATATATATATATATATATATAAAACATATCTTAAAGAGCATGCATAGTTTTTAGAGCCAGGGTTGGAAAAGCTCTAGAGCAGTGATGGTTAATCATGGCACGCCGTATGATTTGTGCACAACATTCCCCATCATGCACAGCCAGCCTTAAGGCAGCGCAGAGGCAATTCCTAAAAATCAAGGGTTTCCAAGGTTAACAATTTAACCATCACTACTGCAGAGCATTTCACTGCACTGGCAGGATACCATGAGTACCATGTCAGTGGTTTTCTGGAATATCAAAGGGATTTTCAGTATTGGTCCAGCCCACTAAAAAAAATGTTGATCTGGCCATGCCTTACCCTATGCCTCCTCCTATATCCTCCAAGTCCATTATTTCTTAGCTCTGCACCATCACATCCAAAATGAACCTGTGCTTTTAATGTGGCACAAACTGGCATGTGCCAGGGGGGCTAGTGTTAAAGCCACACAGGCTAAAAACAATGGTTCAGTCCACATACACAGGCTTCTTTTCCTTCTGCCTAACTCAGTAGCATGAAAGCCTGTGCTTTTGTTTTTTTTATCCATCACCCCCTCCCCTCCGATTTCTTTCGCATTCCACATTCTATACCAGTGTTCCATTGCTACCAGTAAACATCCTCATATACATCCCCTGTGATCTCGCTGCACCACTGGGATGCTACTGTGACAGTTAACTTTGGTTTCTTTCCTCTCTCTCCCCCACCCCCTACCTGCTTGGCTAAGATGGTACAGTCTGCAGAGGGACTCCTGTAATGTATCCACTCTCATCAATCCGCTACAGATGCTGAAGAGTGATTACCTCCTTGCTCCTGTGTCATTGAAGTCATTCAGGATTGGTGATGATATCTTAGCCAAGTAAGTAGCCACATCCCCAGCATGAAAATAACAGAGTTGGAATGGAAGTCTATCCACACCTCCCTACCTCCATCTATCTCCCCCACCCCAAACACTACCCCACCTCCTCCCAGCACACTTTCTCCCTTTCTCTCTTCCTTTTCCACCCTGAGCATGTTTATTTGACAATTTGCTGCTCCCTGGGCAGCAGTTGCTATTGCTGTTGCTTCTGCTGCTGATGAGGAAATGGTCTGAAGTCTTGGGAAGGAGGATGTGCTGGGGATTCATAGTATGCCCTGAGAGTCCACAGCAAGGTGACTAATTCCTACAGACTCTTCCCAGCCTCTGTGGGAATCACACGCTGCACCAGGTGGTGGTATCTGTTAGCAAAGGGAGAGGGAGAGAACAAGAGGTTGGGAGAGAGAGAGAGAGATAAAATAGAGGGAGAGAAAAGAGAGAGGGAGAGAGAGGGAGGAAATAAAAAGCCCTCCAAATGATGCTGGATTTTTTATATTTATTATTTAAGAGCTGTTGTTTTTCTGCTGCTGTTGGAGAGGATGGATTAACAAAGCTGTTCAACTGATGCTGTTTGAGCTTAGCAAGTCACAGTGGACCACATTTGACTGTCGTAAATGTATCTGATGCTCAGAAGACAGAAGGCTGTGATTGCAATAACCTTGTTGTGCCCATAGGTTCTGCATACAAAAAGCTCTGTGCAGTCCAAAGGTGATGTGATGTAAGTAGCCTAGGGGCTGTGTTCTGCTGGGTAACTATGGGGAACTTTAAACAGATTAAAGGGTGGCATTGGATGGATGATTGCCTAGTGGTGCTGGGGGTTGAATCTTATTTGCAGTTGCATTGATGATGGGTAAAGGTAAACTGAATTCTAGTTAGGCAGAAGACTAAGCAAATACCAGCCTGTTTGAGTTGATTTTTACAGAATAAGTGATTATGTTTGTATGTTTATTTTGCTATGGAATGCTTAAATAAAGTGATTGGTTATCATAGTTCATACTTTATAGTATGCATCTCAGACATTTCATAAGATTTTGCATGTATGGGTTACACTTTAATCAGCTTTGCTTCATTTGATTAGAAGGTCAAATTCAGGACTATAAAATTTGCTTTTAAGCTTGCATTGATCCCTGGATATTCCCTTGGGTTATTTAATGAAAATACAACTCTTGCAGACCCAGTATAATCTGAAGGGACATATTTTTTAACTAGATAATGAATGTGTTTATGCGATTCTAGCTTGTATGCAATTTGCCATTGAAGCTAAGTAATGACATTGGCCAGATTTTTCCATTAATGGTCAAAACCATGAAATCATTGACCTCCTCTTACCCAAGACAATTTCTGTTTATGAGCACTGCGGTACAACAAATCCTTGGTCTATGTGCAAATGAATCTAAAAGCTCTCACCTTGCTTATGACCCCTTCAGTGAAAATGGTAAAGATGATAAGATTGAACCTTATTTAACACTTTAAACTTATTTTCACTTTCCCATAGGCCAGTATATCTTTAGCTATGTGTCCATTATTTACATCCTAGAAAATTTTCTTCTTGCAACAAAAAAACCCCAAACCTGTTCAGTTTATATCACTGCTTGTTATGTGTTCATTTTTGTTGAGATTACCCCTCTAGCCTTCCTTATAATGAGCACTCCAATTGTTGTCTAAAGAAATCATTTTGTACTTGTAGTTCAGGGTATTAAAGGATTTGCAACTGGTGGAAATGTGACAATCTTATATTGTGAACCGAAAAATCTGTAAAAAGTGATATCTTGCACAAGGTCACATTGAGCACGTATAAAAACTGGTGTCTGTGCTAAGAGGCCATGGGCTTCACTTACACGATTCACTGTTGAGAACGCTTGCTTGAGATTTATTTTTTTGGCGTGAAATAGAGTTTTAATATATTGAGGATTAAGTGGTAGATGTTTTAAAGGCAATCAGTTACTTGCTATTCACCTTGTCCATCAGTCTACCTTACCCACTTTGCAAAGCCTTGTTGCTGCACTCACTCTCTTAGATCCTTTACACACTGCTGCATTAGACCTGAGGCTGTCTCATTCTGGACATGCAATGGTTACAAAAATTCTGCATAAATTGACCGCAAAATTCTCTCTGCATTCTAGTCCCTGCTTTTTAGAGGACAAAAAAAAATCTCTGCTTTTCCTCGACTTGCAATTATTATATATTTTTTTCTTCTCAAAATTGAAGGCGTGAAATATGTAAGTTGTTAGGGTATTTTTTCTTAAATTCACAATTCCATCAGTATTAACATAAGGACAACAGGACCCGTGGTCGTTTCAGTTCAATGAGTGATGGGACTGCACTGACAAGGTGACTTCTGCATTCTGCAGTGAGTGCTTTTTCATGCAAGTCAAGATCAGTGCAGCAGCCTTTGTTCCTTATACAATACAGTGTATGAGTGTTTCCCCTTTTAATGTCCATTGCCCAAAATATCCCTTTGATGCATGATCAGAGCTTTTCACTGTACAGCCTGACAGAAGGTCGTTGTTACTGTACTAACGACAAGGTCAACAGCACCTTCTGAGACATCATGAATTCCCTTCCTCATGCAGCCCTTTAGACTTAGCAGCATTCACCTCATATTCAACATTGCTTGAAGGGAGATAAGATCAGTATGAAAGGACAAGATACATTTAAATGCAATATGTTCTACTCATCTAATGCCTTTAATAAGCACTTTTCACACCTCCTTACAGTAGGACGCAGGAGAGTGAGGTGTGTAATAAGAGGATTTGTCATGGTGTAATAAACGGGATGATGGCATGTGAATTGCATTTCATGTATGTGTCTTCCTTTCATAGTTTAGCCTTACATATTTATTTAACCATTTACGTATTATTAGGAAGAGTATTCTGTTGCTTGCCGTTGTGCAGTCAAGGGGTTAAGGCAATATGTAAATCTATACTCTGGATACAAGAGGGCTAATTAAGAAAATAGTGATATGTACTACCCCATTTATTTTACCATGATTAATTCATTACCTCTTAAAAGTGTTAAGACTGTCCTGAAAATCAAATGATTTTTTTTAGGCATATGATTCATAAATATGTTATTTAACTCCTTAAAGACCGGTGACATGCCAGGTATGCTATGATGTACCTAGTAAAGTGATTTGATTAGCCCATGGTTTTTCAGTGAGTTAACAAAAAAGGTGATCAAAGATCACAGGCATATACAAACCTTCATTTTGTTTGATATTATTATTTTAGTTTTTATGTGATTGATCAACATGTGAAGGAAAAGGTTTTCAGATGTGGCAGTGCCAGGGTTACAGACATTACTAAGTAGGAGACATTTTATAGGTTTATAGAAGGTCGCACTATATCCGCAAACTGACCTGTGGCGCTGTTCTGGGAATACCCATTCCATGTAACCTTTGGACGGTGCTGACAAGATGCTGTTCAGTCCTTAAAAGGCAGTCAGTGATTAACCCATTAAGCGTCAGAGATTCACATGAAAGTCACATAACCAATCAAAGGATTAGAAGAAAGTAAATAGTTCTATATATTATCTTTCCCAACTTCAATGTGGCTATTAAATGTTTTGGTTTTTTTTCCTCTCTTAAACAAGTTATCTTTTCTCAGTGTGACAATCTGGAATAAAGTGTACTGAAAATAACTGTGTAAATCTATAGTAATTGTTGAGATGGAAAATGTTATCTACGAACCTAGTAATTATCATAGATGGGAATCCTCCGAGTTTCCCCAGCATAATCTGGGCATTTGCAATGGTAGCCACGGTTTGATGCCACACAATGAAATGATATAGCTCACGTGGCTCATGCTTGGTGCTTGTCATCAAACCACGGCATTTAATTATCTGGTAATCAGTCACTAGATGTAAACACCTGGTAGTGCTTGTTCCAGACAGTGAAGTTCCAAGGTGCTTGTAATTATAAGATTTTAAATATCACATAGCCATCTAGGAAAATCAGCCATACTGCCTCTTTAATGGGGGGAGTTTGATAAAATATGTTTCCTTCAGGCACCTAATATATGATAAAAGATAAGATGTGAGATATGGCCTCATGGATACATAAGACTCAGGTGTAGATACAACTGATTAAACAAAGTACTTCTCACAATAAGAACATTTAATGAAGGATTTTCCGTCATGATATCATGGAACTATGAAGGACATAATCTGATTAATTGCCTGCAGTCCTGTTTTGTTACCTTAGCATGGAGGGTTATGATGGGGCAAACCATACAGGCCTCTCTCTCTCTGGAAGATAGGTGAATCTTATATATAAAAGAACAAGCCCCTAGCCATTCTAAGGAAAAGGGGAGACAACAAACATGCTTTTGTGCCTCTGCTATTTTTAGAGCCCATCTTCTGTATTGATTACTGAATGTGAATAGCAAAATGAAACTCTTATTAGACCCACAAAGTTGCAAATGTCTGAGAACGTCTTGTCCAGTATCATTCACACTTCACAGGCTCCAGGCAGTCAGTTCCTTCTTTTTATATACAAACATAAATATTTCACTGTGTGATGGAGCCATTCATGCACCTACAGTGGGTTTGAAACTGTTCAAAAAACATGGCTGGGTTGGCAGCACTGACTACAACTCCCATCAGCTTATGGTAGGATTATTGAAGGCGGTCATGTGGTGGAACTCTGCTATTGACATGTTCTATGGTAACCTACTGCTTGTTTGCTTTTATTAAGTTTTAATTATACTGTTAACGTATGCACCAGTGCATGTCACAGAACAGTAGGCAGCTGAAATATTCGAGAATTTGACTTGTGGAAAGGGACATGGTATGTGTTGGTTGGGTTACTGTTTGCTCATTTTAGGACTAGGTTTTCTGGTGAGTGGGTCTGCATTGCAGTGACAACTTTAATACACCTTACCTATATGTATTACCTTTAAAGCAAACATGCCATGGTACACATTTAATTTAAATGAAAGTTTATAAAATGTGACCTATACATTATGCTAGCAGAAATGCTAGCAATGGTACAGATTTTCATAAAAAAACGTACTAAAGATAAAGTCATTGAGTCCCTCAGTCATTCATTTTCTGTAGTCCACAGTGACATTTGTTTGGGCCCAACCCAGTCCTCCAGGCACACCAGCGGTCCAGGTTGTGTCAGTAGTCGCACTGGGAACAAAAAGAGGAAATGCGTATATCCTGTAATGACAGTTTTTTTTATAAAGGAACACACCAAAAACCATAACCAGTATGGATTGCTGTAGAGCTTATAGTGCCCCCTCCTATGTAACAAGTCAAACCATATAGTAATGGTTTGACTTCTTACCTGTGGTCTGCCGGACACCACTTCCTGCCTCCTATCAGCGAGAAGCTCTCCCCTCCGAGCTAAGTCTTGTGGTACTGGTCTTAGTTCATTAGCTGAGAGTATCAACGATGGAGAATTACCTACTGAGCCTTAAAATAATGGAAGTTGGAAGAGACAGGGAGTAGTGACCGTGGATTCGAGGTAAATGACAAACCTAAAATACATTGAACTAGATGCCAGTACTTTACTCCACACTTGAAGCCAATTGGTACGCATAAATAATAAAATATAATAAATAATAATAATTGACTTAACAGGCACATACTAGAAGCTTGATAGGCGTCTTGAAATCACAGGTGGTTTATATTAGGACGTGCACCAGAATCGAACAGTATTTTCTACACTAACTAAAAGAAGAGATGAAGCCGAGGTAATGTGCACTCCATTTTAACTCTTATATTTAGAATTTGAAGGAAAAAAAAATACACACTGACATTTTATTGAGATAGGCTCTATAAAAGAAGCAAAAAAAAAAAGTTATTATTTCAGAGAATACGCATTATGGCTGCTATCCTGCCAGAGACAAATTTCGAGTTTGTTCGTCATCAAAACCAAAAAATTAAGTGTAGTTTTGAACTCATCAAGTAAAAGGCATACCTAGGAGAGATGTGCAAAACTCGAATACAAAGTAAAAAAAATCATAAACCTCTCTTTTTGCTCCCCTTTGTCGGCCCCCTTGCACCTACACCTGGGTGTTTTGTCGTGTGCGACTGTGGGTCAACTAAGTTGATTGTATGTAAGTTATCTCCAGGGCAGACATGTGCCTTCAACGTACAATCATTGAGAAGTAAAGGGATTGCAACATAAACTTAACTGATCTGACCTGAAGAGAATAGACCATTTACTCCCTCAACAAAATGCCTACTTGGCCCATTGGAGAGAATTTTGATCATTTGTAAATCAATAAGGGCCCCTCCAAAGCTAGAGTTAAACTCCAGGCACATGTGGCTGCCTAAGGGTAATGACTGGATTGGCTGACTGTGGCTAATTTGCTAAAAATTAAGTATGTTACTAACAAATTTGGGCAATTTTAGTGATTATTCAATGGTGTACTGATTTCCAAGTAATTTACCCATTTTAAAGAGTTACACAGTGTCCACAAGTGTAGGTTCCAAGACACACCAATGATATGGAACTCCTAGAAAAAAGGGGAAAAAAAAGGGACTTAATCTTAAAATAGGGATTGTCCCTCGTAAATAAGGACACTTGGAAGGTATGTGAATGAACTCTAAATGTAGCACATTGTTTGTCAGCTTCTCTGTTTAGTGAACAGACACCCCTCCACATATAAATAAAACTTGAGTGCCCCAAATTTATTCATATTTCACCTAATAGTTTCATGATTGCAAACTGAATTAATTTAATTAACAACGGCCTAAACCTGCAATTAGCAGTGCAGGGCAGAGCTAATATGGTTTATAACAACCTTATACTGACAGTAAAAAACTTAAAATAGATTGCTTTAAGGTAAAGAATGTAAAAATGTTCCCCTGAAACCCCTTCACTGCATAATGGTCTTATAATGCTTAGATAGCAAAAATTCAAAACAAAACACTATAGTTTTGAAATATTGGACATAAAAGCATTTTTTAGTTAGCAGGTTGATGGTTCACAGATATACTGGTGGTTAGTCCAGGTAAGGAAGTCCAAGTCAGCAAGCCCAGGCTGGGAGTGTGTGGGGGCCGTTAGAAGACTTTAATACAGGATTAGTCATGGCATCCTTCCGCCCCGGGCTGTAATGAAGGTGGGCCAAATGCCACTACTCAGGTGCTCTGGCATAAAACTGGTTCATCCAGTTCAGGCAACGGCCAAGTTTTGGTGGTTCACGTCACCAGTGTGGTGATTTTCAGCCCTGTGGTTGATGCAATGGGAGTTTTCCCAGTTGACTTCAGCCCAGGCGGGCCTAGTTGGGAGATCTGGGCTTGTGGAGGATTATCAGCCCTTGTATTTGGTATGCCTGTTATGTGGGTAAGCCTGGGGGATTTGGGATGACCCAACCGGAAAGGCAGGGGGGGGTAGCTCAGTACATGAGCAATCTAAATGGCGAAGTGCTGGAGAGCGGCCATCCCTCCACAGGCCACTGCATATAGGCCACAAGCGGTAAAAGGGTGTCCCACGATGAGGAAGCAAAAAAGGTATCCCCGGATACACTGTGTCCCCTTATCAGCTAGCGCTGACAGCGGTCAGGAATAAAACCCAAGGAAAAATAAGTTTTGCTGGCTGTCAAGATCCACCCCTTCATAAAAGATTTGATTATTGTTCAAGCAGAGAATACATTGTGTAGCCCTTTGCTGAGAATAATTTACACACTAAACATTTAAAAATGATCCAAAATAAATATCCTATTATGTCAAGATTTGACTGAGTCATGCGCAACTAGTGTATTTTTGTGACACCCACGCCTACCACATTTATTTAAATGAATGTACAGAGCAGACTTTCCAGGGTTTATTTTCAGAATCCAACTAGTATATATATATATGAGCATATTGATTAGTATTTATACCACACCAAGCGTGCATTAAGTCAATCATCACTCAGATACAGTATGATCAAAATCAGTGTCGCCGTCCAGCATAATCCCCCCTGTCCATCCATGCCTGGGTTTACGTGCGGTTGCTAAACACGGTAATCAAAACCCATTCAAATGTGTTGCAGTATGAAAGCCATAACTTAGCTGGATGGTAAGTTTAAAGCTCAAACTCACTTTATGCAGTTTATCCCTCTATCAAACATTAATTTATGAAAAAAGCAGACTATTGGATTTACTTTAAATGAAGATATTATTTACAAAAATATAGAAAATAAACATAAAAACAAACACATGGATGGAACTGCATAAGTTGACACAGATCCAGGATGCATCCCCTGTGCACCTACAGGGTTTTCTGTTGAGACTGTGTGTCTAGACTGCATTTAGCAATAGCTTCTCTCTAGTTTTCTATTTGGTGAAGAATTACAAAGTGCCATTGGTGCTCTGACTTAAGATAATGATTACCCGAGTGTACAGATTTAAATTCATAGCTTTAATCTTTGTTTTTTTTCAATAATCAGTGCAGGCAGGTACCCTGCCTGCTTTGCACACTCTATATAGTGACTAATATATATGCGGATCAGCTTCTTACTTTGCTATGAGTTAAGAGTTTGAATAACTGATGGAGCAATATAGAATGTCATAAAGTTCAGCTCGTCCCTTCGCAGCATTGTGCTAACAATGAATGGATAGGTTCGCAATTCTAAAAATTTTAACTTGCCATTTCCCCAAAAACAATCGGCCTCTCTGGAAAATAAATAGGCAAAGATATCCCGCTTATGAGAAATTGCAAATGCTTATTAATTTTGTTTATGCAACCTAAATTCTTTGACCCCATTTAAATGTATTACACTTAAACTAGACACTTAAGAACTAGATTGTACTTGCTACGTAATTATCTGCCTTTCCTAGTATACTGGGAAAATTTAATAGACATGTAACATATGTATTAAAGTTCTGGTTTAAGAATTAAATTCCAAATAGTATGCAATGGTTTAAAAAGTACGCTTGGTAGGTACCACGTCTCTGTCTATTCTTGCTGTGTGTATAAACCAATCAGCAGATTGTAAAATGTAATGGGGTGCCTTATTTCATTCAGGATTGTTCCAAGCAGAACTTATTAATTAGGTTCAAATCACTACCATGCCTCTAATTAAAGAAACTCCATTAATGTTCATTTGCCATCGAGAGAGAAAGAGACAGAAAAAATCTGGAAACACCAATCCCGCATGTCACACTTACAAACAAGTAATAAGCCCTCCCATGAGGACTTCCCCATCATGTGGTGAGACGGATAATATGAGGATAGCAGGGCCCAGAACAGTAGATAAAGAAGCCTTGCAGGTTCGCCTGCTAAGTTTGCAAGCACTCTATTTAGGAAGACGGCGAAAGCCACCCGTTGTGTGTTTTTTATAGCTCCGAAGGCTGAAAAAACCACGGTACACACGTACATTAAGTGTCACTCAACATTACCGTAAACATTTAAAATACTCGAAATGGCAACATGAAGCCTGCTTTTGCCTCAGCAAGGCTCCGTCACAACACTACCCTTTCGTCCTCCTTGGTGGTGCAAGTTCATTTGTTAGCCCGAGACCAAGGATCGGTACCAATGGGGGATTCGGGAACCCTTTGTGCCGCATGGGGTACCTATCATCCTCGGCCCTAGGAGTTAGGATTTCTGTGGGTTTTGCATGCAACAGACATCATTGAGAGCAGAAGTGGCAGTGGCCCAGAGTCAGTAACCTGGCTCGAACAGAAACGCGGCCTCGGTCTATGGTGATACGAAAAGTGATAGCGACAGGACCCCTTTAGGACTATCCAGAAATAGGTGATGTTTATATTTGGAATGAAAGGGGACCATCAGACCCACAACAGGTCAACAGGGCCAACATATAACTTACCATTTAAATGGACCTACCTTTTGAAGTGCTAGATTGCCCACTTTATCTAATACGAGCCAATATCAAAGATGCCCTTTTGTATGCACTATGGTTTTATTGTATTATCTCCATTATTTTTTATATCAAATTTGTTAATAGGCTAACACTGAGGAGTGATACTGGTGAAACCCAAGAGTTACACATGCAGCGAGTGCCTTACCGACACATCCTTAATGTGTGTTTGCTACCGTGGGTGTCACAAGTTGTTGTGGTGTGTGACACTATAGGCTCCAGCCGCACCACTGTAAGTACAAAAAATATCAAGCGCCAAAGGCCATAGCTCACCATTAGCGATATACATACTCACAGTAATAACCTAGCTGGCCTACCCACCAATTTTTGCCAGGTAGGCGTCGTTGCCTCACTATGGCTAACTAAATTATACTCAATGTGCAGATGTTCTGCTGTCACCCATACAGCGGCTTTCCTTATGGTTGGCCCCCAGCAGAATAACGGGTTGCTTTAGGGCTCTAAATGCAGCAATCTTGCAGCCGCGATGCCACAGGCTACCCCCACTATTTCACACCTATGTCTTTGGACAGGACTTGCATTACCCTGTTACTTATTGTACAAAATTGTGCAGCTAAATGTCGTGAAACTGTATATTGTGATCCAACTGCTTCTGCTGTCGTGGCACTGCAGGATTGTTTGTAAATCTTTTTTGCACTACAAAAATAAAGAATATAAAAAAAAAAATATTTAAAAAAGCATTGCAAGAATTCTTGCGTTTCTCAACTTATGGAAAATTGCTGGCAACTCGTATTCAGAATACCAAAATTGAGCTATATTTACAAATTAAAGGGTTTATGCAAGGAAGCATAAACACCACTTATATAGAGTAGTCTGCACTTTTGTGCTTGGGGCTAGTTATATACCCGGTACATGTAAATTAGGAAGCATGGAACTCAATGTAAATGTTGCACAGAATTTAAATTAGGCAGCCGTGAACAGACATTATAAGCTTTTACCCTTGCAGGCAGTGATTATGGCACACCTGCAAGAAGAAGCCTGTACATCCTCTCCCTACTATGAGATCGGTCTAATTAAGAGTTTCTCTATGAGAAGCATTTGATTGGACCTTGGAGAGGGATGCAGTAATGACCGATGGGGCATGGAACGCATCAAGGAGAGCTTCATGCTGTGCTCAATTCCAGGTAAGTTAAAGCTTATTTAATTTATATTTATTATTTAAAGGTTTTTCAGGAAAAATAAAGGTGATGGACCAAATGATGAGTGCTTATTATGGCATTCTAATTTAAAAAAACGAAACAAAACGTATAATGAAAAAGGGTTGGAGTAACCATTGAACTATGTAAAAAAGAAAGTTGAAGAATAGAAAATTAAGTACCCCATTTCCCTATGACCACACATTGTCCTGTTTTTTTGGGGTTTTTTTTAATCATGGTTGGTTAAAACAAAGAAATGTGGGGGGCGTGGCTAACCGCCGAGAGAAATGGACGTGTGATCCTTTCGCTCCGGCATCACGGGTCGCAATCTGATCCCATCCAGCGCAACACGGCGGTAAAACTGCATGAAAACGAGAGATGGCACAGCAGAGGGGCAAGAAGAATGCACCAAAAGCGGACAAAATCAACTTCTTTGGAGGCAAACAGCACCAGGAGCCGGAGGAGGCTCGGGCCTGGTCGCAAGATGGCGGCCCCACTAATGACAGCCCGGAGCACACAGCGACAATGCAGGAGGGGGAGTCTGATAAGCTCACCAAGAGCTACTTGCAACAAGCTCTGGACACCCTGTCAAACAAGTTGATCGCATCATGGCAACACACGGCGGATTCGCTGAGGAAGGACATGCAAGAATTGGGCAAGCGCACCTCCCACATGGAGAACAAGATGGCAGAATTTGCCACAGCCCACAATGACATTGCCTCTCATGTGGAACAACTAGAACAAAAATTACTGGCAACAGAAAATAAAATAACCGACCTGGAGGATCGCGCACGCAGGAATAACCTGCGCATCAGAGGAATCCCGGAAGATGTTGTGCCGGAGAACCTGCAGGCATATGTCAGAGGTGTGTTTAACGCATATGCTCCAGACATACCTACCGACATGTTACTCGTGGACCGAGTACACCGCCTGCCTAGACCAAGGTTCCTACCAGAAACTGCACCGCGGGATGTGCTGCTGCGCATGCATTATTACCATGTTAAAGAAATTATACTAAAGTCAAGCAGGAATAAAGCGACACCACTGGAAGGTTATCCAAACCTGCTGATCTTTGCTGATCTCTCGGCGTCCACTCTCCGCAGAAGGAAAGAGTTTGCTCCAGTCGCCAACTCCGTACGAGCTCACGGCCTTAGATTTAGATGGGGCTTTCCCACCAAAATGTTGGTGACGAAAGACAACGCCACCCAAGTCATCACATCACCTGAAGATGGACTTCGCAAGCTACAGGCCTGGGGATTTATGGACCAAAGACCGGAGCATCACACTCCACCTACCAGGCGCATCCCACTGGACTGGCACAAAATATGAACTGCTGAACATCCGCAAGTATAAATCTGTTTAGAAATGTGTGCTTGCAATAAGGACAAGGACTGAGGAAAAGTTAGAAAAATGTTTTATAAAAAAAGAGGAAAAAGAGAGAAAAAGGAAAAAGAGAAAAGAAAAAAAAGGTTTTTTTCAGGTTCATATAGGATTGGTTATACCATATTAGGCCACATGGTTCTCTAAAGCTACTCAAACCGGAGGGCAATAACTCTCCAAACACTTAATGGAGGTCTGGAGATGAACAAATCTCCCCTAGCAGCCGGTGGCTTACGGGAAAGGCAAAGTTCTGCAGAGAGCATGCCTATAGTTTTATTTAAAAAAAAAAAAAAAAAAAAAGGTTTTTGTCAGGTTCATATAGGATTGGTTATACCATATTAAGCCACATGGTTCCCTAAGGCTACTTAAACCGGAGGGCAATAACTTCCCAAACACTTAATGGAGGTCTGGAGATGAACAAATCTCCCCTAGCAGCCGGTAGCTTATGGGAAAGGCAATGTTCTGCAGAGAGCTTGCCTATAGTTTTGATTTATTTATTCATTTATTTATTTTTTGAAAGAGAAGGAAAAAAAAAAAAAAAAAATGAATGATATAACACAAGTTCAGAATGTAATTACTAGATACCTGTTACCTTCCGGCTACTGGGAGCAAGACGCTGCCTTACTGGACGCGCTCACCAGCTGTAGATTAAGGTGAATTTATGTTGTGTATCTATATAAGTATGTGAACCTACGAATGGTCATAACAAAATTTTTTTTTTTTTTTTTCCTCTTAGTCCTACTACCATTTACCCTCTTTCTTTGTACAGCAGTACACATACCCAAAGAACCTATAAGACTCTTATTACTCAGTACTTAGTACTTGATACATGGGTGACCTAATACGACCGACCGTCCCCAAAGACTAGGAGACAGCGGAAGACCCATAGCCACGACACGGAAACCTGCGAGTTTCCACCCCCATGGTACTCATCACCAGTACCGAGACTCATACATGTAAATACTTTGTTTTTGTTATTACCCGGTTAACATCTCCCCTCTTCCTTGACCCTAGTCCCGCATGGGTGAGAAAGCCCAAGCTATTGCCCACACCAGCTATGATCGAGATCGCCCCCACAGGGGCATCCTTGCCCGATATAAGCACAATCGACATACTCATACGAAGGGAAGATAGAATAAGAAGTAAACTGCAAATTCAGCAACGAATCCACATAACATCATATTATGAAAATACACTCACATAATGTACGAGGGCTGAACACCCCTCATAAACGTAGAGTTTTATTAGAGGAAGCAAAGACAGCTAAGATAGACATTATGTGCCTTCAGGAAACGCACTTTGTGCGTGGGAGGATACCAGAATTTGGGAAACAGGACTATCCGACGCAATATCACACGACTTACTCTTCCAAAACTAGAGGAGTGTCCTTCCTGTTTCACAAATCGCTCACTTTTGAACTGCTAAACGTCAAAACAGACGCACAAGGCCGATACTTAATAATCCACTGTCAAATTAACAGAGCCATATATACCTTGGTAGGCATATACAGCCCAAACTCCAACCAACGCAATTTTTTGCATAGAGTACTGAGCAAACTACCCCAAGAGCACAAAGCTGGCATCATAATATGTGGTGACATGAACCACATTCTCCAGCCGACTATGGACACGACAGTGTCTCCCTCTACTCCTAGACATAGATCCTTAATACCACAATGCAAAGCCATCACTAAGCTATTACTTGACCATAACTTATATGACATATGGCGAACGAAACACCCGAATGATAAAAATTACACTTTCCATTCCAAAGTGCATGGAACCCACTCCAGAATAGACTTCATACTGGTGTCAAGAGATTTGGTACCCTCCGCAGTACAGAGTAGTATAGGGGACATAGTGTGGTCAGACCACGCTCCAGTGACCCTCATAACCCAGGACACTTACAAACATAGAGGGAAAGCCCCGTGGCGACTGAACGACACCCTCCTATATAACGATACTTTTAAAAAGGAATTGGAAACTGAAATAGATAAATATTTCCAACTTAACAATCAACCTGACATATTACCTACCACCTCTTGGCAGGCTCATAAAGCAGTCATTAGAGGTCAGCTCATCAGCAGAGCGTCCTTTCTAAATAGGACTTCTCAACAAGCGCGTCTTACCCTACTGACCAAACTGCGTGACTTAAACGCAGCCCAATTCCTACACCCCACTCTTGGCCTTCACATTGAAATAGAACAAATCACTAAACAACTAAATGATCTCTTACTTCAAAAAACAGCACACACCCTACAAACACTTAAATTGAAACATTATACCCATGGGAACAGAGCGGGGAAAAAATTAGCATCTTTGCTGAGACATCACCAAGCCCACTCCAGAATCCCATATTTACTCACCAGCAAAGGAGGGAAAATATATAACCCCCTAGACATCAATGAAGAAACAGCAGCCTATTACCAAAACCTGTACAACTTAGCAAAGGACCCCCAAACGCATCAGCCAACACAAGTTGAAATTAATAACTTTCTCTCGCAGATAAAATTGACAAAATTAACACAACAACAGCAAGAATCCCTGATAGAACCGATTACACTGAAAGAACTACAGCAAACTATCCGTACACTCCCTTCAGGGAAATCACCTGGCCCAGACGGCTTCACGAACACTTACTACAAAGTCTTTTCGAGCATCCTGAGCCCCCATCTAGTACATACACTGAACCATATTGTACACACAGGGAAGATGCCCTCAGAAATGCTATTAGCGCACATAGCCACGCTACCAAAACCAGGGAAACCACCTACGCAACCAAAAAACTTAAGGCCTATCTCACTGTTAAACACAGATATAAAACTCTTAGCTAAAATATACGCCAATCGTGTAGCGGCCCTTGTCCCTTTTATTACGCACCCGGATCAAGTGGGATTTGTGAAGGGACGTCAGGGAACTGACGGCACTCGGAAACTCCACAGCCTTCTATACAATGGGACGCCTCCCGGAGAGTCCAGGGTCTTTATGTCCCTGGATGCCGAGAAGGCGTTCGACAGACTACACTGGAACTTCCTGAGAACTGTACTACAAAAATTTGCATTCCCACAACAATTCCTATCCCTACTCTCAGCACTGTACTCCACACCATCGGCACAAGTAGCTAATGGCGGGTTTGTATCCAAGCCGTTCCTTATCACAAATGGAACGAGACAAGGATGCCCGCTCTCCCCAGCCCTATACATCCTTGCGCTAGAGCCATTGGCCCAGGCGATACGGGATAACAGCCAAATCCGAGGTGTGAAAATTAAACGTAAAACATACAAATTAACGATGTTTGCGGATGACGTTATGCTCTCCTTGTCTGACCCACTCACCTCTATCTCAGAACTCCAGACTCTGTTACAGCAGTATAGCAACTGCTCGTATTACAAATTGAATAGCTCTAAAACACAGGCAATGAGTCTACATACGCCCGCGGCGCTATATAAAGTCTTGCAACAGAAATACCATTATGAATGGAGACAAGACCACTTAACTTTCTTAGGCATAAAATTTACGAAACTAGAGAGGAACTTACATCGGGAGAATTATGGCAAACTCCTTACATCAATAAAACAGCAGCTAACAGATTGGAAAGGGAAATACATATCATGGATGGGTAGGATAGCTGCAGTCAAAATGAAAATCCTCCCGAGACTGCAATACCTGTTCCGTACATTACAAGTTAGGCTCTCAAAAAAATTTCTTCATGACGCACAACAATTGATTAACACCTTTGTCTGGTCCCACAAGAAACCCAGAATAGCGGCAAACATCATGTATCGCACATATAAGGGAGGGGGCATGGGATTACCACATTTAGCCACGTACTACAGATCAGCTATACTTGCACCGCTGGTCAACGAATTACACCAACATGACAAACCATCCCCTTGGGTAATCGTAGAAGCAGAGCTCACTGGGGGACAACACATAACGCACATGGCCTGGACTCCACCACAGCTCAGGAAAAAATATAACAATATGTCACCACTCACGGCCACAACATTACGAGAATGGGACAGATTTCATAAAGAACAGGGACTCGATAGGGAGCTCTCCCCAGTCTTACTCCTGGATTCCTTTTATGGACTAATACCCTCATTAAACATGGCGTCCTGGAGCAGTAGGGGTCTGATATACTTACATCAGTTGTTTGATCAGGGAGAGGTCATCCCCTTCAGACAACTGCAAAATACATACCACTTACCCAACGCAGCAGCATTTGCGCACAGACAGATACACTCATGGTTGCAGAAAAATAAAAAGGTACTTCCTGCAGGAGACAGATGGGGCACTTTCACTGAATTAGAAAGCCTTTGCACACAAACGAAAAGACCACTTAAGCTAATCTCCACACTGTACAATCACCATCATCGAGCACTAGACCCACATGCATTACAGTTTGTAAAAGCATGGGAAGCGGAACTAGGAAGACAGTTAACAAAAGAGCAGTGGTCATATATACTTTATGAGAATAAGAAACTCACACTCAGCACAGCACATCTAGAACTAGCCAGGAAAGTATTATACCGCTGGTATTTAGTACCAACCCGTCTAAAACATATGATACCTAAGAGTACAGGACTGTGCTGGAGATGCAACAAAGCCCAGGGCACCATGCTACACATATGGTGGGACTGCCTGGTCCTGACACCACTGTGGACGGACACACAGGCTCTAATTAAAAATACTACAGGTGTAGCTCTCGCACATACTCCTGAGCATTTTCTTCTACAGTATATGCCTCCACACCACACAAAAACATCTCGATATTTAATGTATCACATTATCTTGGCAGTTCTGCTGCAGATCAGCAAACACTGGCAAAAGCAGACGACCCCCAGCATACAGAGTTGCATAACACACATTGAAACCATAAAGGGGTACGAGAAAATGGCCAGATCCAATACTCCACCACAAAAATTCTGGAAGGAGGCGTGGGAAAAATGGGACACATATCAACAAAAAACGGTGAAACCTTAAACACTCTACACACCTTTTACGCTGTAATCCATAGAACGACGCTTTAGAGAAAGGAAAAACGTACTCCTTCTCAGCACTGCATCTTTGAATACAAGGAAGCCCACACACCACCTCTTCCTACTTAAAGCTGGGTGAAAACTCTGACGCAATTCTTAGGGCCGAAGAACCGGCCTATATACTGGGCTAGACTGAGGGACCAACACCGCCCCCCCCCTCCTCTACCTCCCCCTCTTTCCCTGCATTATACCCAGGTTCTGCCCCCAAGTTCGTAAATCTTTTCTCTTTCATCGGAAAAGTAGTTGAGCACCAGGGAGATGAGGGTTGCTTCACAGCTAAGTACTTACCAAGACTGGCGGAGTGGAAAGACAACTCTCACTATCACGCCCATTGGACAAGAAAGAAAGCAACACAAACATGGGTACAATAGCAATGTCAGAATAAGTTGTCTATTTGTCTATTTGTTTTAAAGGCGTAACTCTAATGTCACTACTACATGAATGTTCAACACAAGTATCATTACTGTATAGTTAAGTTGTTACTTTGACAAAGCAGGCTGCGCACTATATTGTACTCCCTCTATGTTGTACTGTGACTGTAACCCGCATACCCTGTATACCTGTAATAAGACTGTAAATTCTATAAAATGCAAAAAAAAAAAAAAAGAGACTGAATTGTGTTCACTTAAGCTTGACTTCATAGTTTCCCCACGATGGTGGTCTTATGTTGTACTGACACAATGCAGTAACAAACCACATCATGATTTTTTTTTACTGTCAGTGCTGTCAGATGAGGTTTAATAAACCATATCCTGTACCAGCTGACATCAGCTCCTTCAATCCCAGGAAGGTTTGTTATTGAAAGTTCAAGAAACATCGAGCAGAGCTTGTAGCCTTCATTGGGAAATGTAGTTGGGTCTGAAACACTTTTGGTCATTTCACAGGCTCACTCAAAGTGACAGTTGCTTAATGACACTTGCACTTAAAGTTCCAGGACACTTGACTGAGAGAAAAAGTACATGTCATTCTGAAGAGTTCAATGTGAGCTCACGGACACTTTTCTTGTTATTTTCATGTACTGGATTAAAAATACATTTTAGCCTTAACAAGTATGAAAAAAGAAAAGACTCTTTCTTTTTTTGGATGAATCTAAATATTATAAAAGATTGGTTTAAAAGTGTTTTGAATAGTTCATTTCTTAAAACGAAAATTTAAAAAGTAAAATTACTATAGTAACATTTTTTTCCATTGTACTTCGTGGCAATTTATAGACTCCATTGGGTTTATTCAATAAAAAAGGGGGTTACAAATGTGAGGTCAAATTGAAAATATTCCCTATGTTACTTATTTTCTCACTGTTTGAAAACTTGATATTCACTAAGCATGAAGAAAATAACGTTTTTATACACAACAGAGCTTGCATCAATATTAAATATTTTTACACTTTTATTTACAATATTCAATGACTGGTGAGAGAGTTCAACCTTTTTGTTGGACTCTTGGGGGTTTAGACAAGTTATATTTATGGAAATGTGAAAATGTGAAAATGTTCTATTATTTTGGTGGGAGGTTTCACTCATCTCAACAATAATGCAATAATGAGATATTAGATTTCACTTAAACTCTGTATTGCCATTCCAAAAGATGGGAGTTAACTCAAAATTCACAAAAAAGCAAATGTTTTAGATAGCAATAAGATAATTGTTTTGTAACATACGGTATTTACAGTTTGATAACATGCAGATATTATACACTTTGTGCCATATTACAGTAAAGAATGAAAGGAGTGTTACTGATCAACTGTGTTTATGTATTATATTTTCACAGCTTTACTTTTACATACATAATTTTGAGTTATTCACAAAAATTAGAATTGCCAAAGATTTTAAATATATTTTTAAAATTAATTTCAAACTTTAGGTTAAAATGTATGAACTGGGAAATTTCTTCAAGTCAATTCTGTTTTCAGTTTGGCTATTGTGTCCTTAACTTTATAGTAGTATAACTACTCTGTGCTCCCCATGCCCCCCTCCACCCCCCCATTTCTACACCGCCTCCATGTACATTTCTAAAGCTCTAAATGCAACTGTTGCAATAGCTACCACTTGAAATAAATATTGCCCGTTGGCCACATAAATGTTCTTGGGCACCAAGGCTTATTTATAACCAAATCTGAAACCTCTTTATTTCACACACAGAAGACCTAAGTTTTGCCACACAATGTATCATGGGTGTAAAGTCAGGACTTGTTACATGCTACGAGGAACGGCAACCAGATTGGATATAGGCAGTTTGGAAGGAGGTAATTTTTAATTGGAGAGACTGGGCATCTTATTATCACTGGAAGAGGATGAGTTGTTAGGTATTGAGGATCAGTGGAACTGAATATCTTTCTAATATTGTTTTCATGGGGTAGATAGCACATTATTTGGACAGACAATTGAGAACCCTTTGACCAAACTTTCTAGGGCAAAGCAAAGACTCAGTGCCTTCTAGAAAATATATGGATGAGGGGCTCATCAAAAGGTGTTGAGGTTTGAAAGGAGTAAGCCAAAGGTACCAATAGGAATATTTTGTTCAGCAAAAGCCAAAGTCGAGGAGAGGTAGCACAGGTTCACTGCTGGGAAAAAAGGCAAAAATTGGTTAAATATCAGGGAGTAAGTAGAGTGCAAATAGAGAGCACAGTATAACTGAGCACAGGGGACATGGTTGGTAACCATGTCTACATCCCCTAAATTAATCCTGTCCCTTTAAGTGGCTGTCCATCAGGCATATGCTTATTGAATATTCAATATGTGTGAAATTCGCTTCATCACAGACAATGCTGTCCAACACCTTGAATAGACTGCAGGCTATTGCAAGGAGGGAGAGCTGCAGTGCCACTTCCATCAGGGAATTTAGCCCTATTCCTTTTCTCGATCATCTGGTTCCATGAGATAGAACACAAAGTGCAGACCCTCTTACAATGACCTCCAACTGCCTGGTGGAGACTGAGTGTCCTAGTAGGTTGTGGTCAAAATGCAAAAATGAAAGACATACGGACCACAGGAGACTCACAAAAAGAGACATATTTTATGTAGTCTTTGCTATTGATGTTATGTTTTAAAACAGACTGATCATAAAAAATACCTGAAGATATTTCTACATTGTTGTTCTATTTCCTTATAGCTGACTCAAGGGGAGAGGAATCAATATATACTTTAAATGGCAGAGTATAATAAGTTTCATGGCAATGACGCAGACATAGCAGTATAACAAATCCTTAAAAAGTACTGGACTTCTGTCAGACCATTTAAACACAGCTTACCACAAGTTTTTTTTTTAACACCCCCCCAAATGATCAATGTATAGTATTATTTCCCTTAATAATCATGAACTTTTATATGTACTTTCACTTTTTGTTACCAAATTGATTAGGTCTTGCAATGGTTTTTTTAAATTGTGTTTTGTATTGTATTAAGTTAATTGTATTGTGTTAAGTATTGCTTACTGTACATACATAAAAAAAGAAAAATTAAACCGAGACCCACAAATGCCTAAAATAATGTAATCTAAATCTATCTATTCTTTAACCTTGAAATAACCTCTCATTTCTTTTTCTTTTTTTAAGATCACAAATATGCTTTTTTAAAGTTGAGCTTTTTATTTATTTTTTTACGCGTACTGTTTTAGCGTTCTTTTAAACCGTCTTAGCTCTGTGAAAGTCTTTCTTTTCAGAGTACAGTACGGTGATCCTGCTCTGACAGACCATGGAGATCAAATAGGTAATGCTTTGAGCAAGTCTTAGAATTTTTACTAGGGAACAGAATGCAGCAACATCCAATTTAGAGCTTCCAGATCAGGATTCCTCTGTACTTTATATGTCAAAGCAATATTTTTCTTTGCTTTAATATGCATCAGCTGCCAGCAGATTTCTCTTACAAATCAACTACTAGCAAAGTTTTTTCATGGATTAATTCTGAGGATTATTTTTAGGGCATTCCGTTTGTAAACTGAGTTTTTCCTATGATGTTCCATATATCCCAATATAGCTATTTCATAGTTACATGATATAATAAGTCCATGTTGCACTAGTTCAAAAAGCAGTCAAAAAGACAGGGAAAAAAGAAAAAAAAATTACAAAGAATCAAAAAAAGAGTTCCAGTAACAGCCATTTATTTCAATTTTAGAGTGTCATTTAAAGGATAATGTAAGTGATACATTGTCCATCACATCATCATATAAACATTGTGCTATCATATTCCCCATCTCCTCTGTGATTATTCTGAGTATACAGATGCAAGAAATGGGACTGCCCATCTAACTCTTAGATATACAGACACTTGAGCAAATTGAATTCATTTTTCCAAATAAAATGGCCAAAGAGGTATATCTGTTTTAGTGAGTGAGGCTATAAATGTTATTAGGGTGCTGTTCTATTACTAAACATTTAGGTAACTTAATGACCTGCTGTAAGCAACGTAAGTAGATGAATATGTCATTTAGGGCAAATTATTTGACTTACTGAAACTCATGTTTGAACAAATGCAACAGTCACAACAGTGGCTCCGAACAAAGTCCAGAAGGCATGCATTACAACAGAACTGATAAATGCTTAAATCTTGGACCATAGCTGTAACTTGTGGATTAGGTTATGAATTTTGTTGTGACTGTTGTGGTGGAGCCCTATAATATACATATACATTCTGAGATTGTAACATATTTGGGCAATGCTAATGTGGATTCTATATCTATACTGTTACTGTGAAATCTATATCTATACTGTTACTGTGAATTCTATATCTACAGAAATCTTGCAAGTGATGTAGTAGATAAGTTAGGGATTATATATCAACGGGCACTTTAAAAATAAACATTAGAAGTATATAAATGAGCATTGATTGCAACGTAGGATAGTATAGAAACAGTGAAGAGGTATTCAACACAAGTAATAAGTGGAATGGAAGATTATGTCTTATCACATTTTATAAATAGATATTTTTAAAACATTTATGCTTTCTTTAGAAAAAAGGACATACAAGGATAAAAGAGAATAAAGATTTCCATGATTTTTTGTTAATTTGAGATACGCAGATCTCCAAAGAAGTAGTGGTAGTTGAGACTCGCAGGTCTCTGGGCTCAGTAGGTTTCAAATGTACTATATTTACAAAGCTTGTTGCAGATTAATTACTGTTTGTCAGTTGTATTATCTATGTTCAGGTGATTTGTAGTTGCTCGCTCTGTTCTATGCTTAGTTTTTAATCATAGGTTCTATCGTTAACTTGTCCTTACGTGTTGTAAGTGCCTCTCGGTCTTTAGTGTCTTTCGTCAATATTGGGTCTAGAATAGGGATAGTGGGGACGGGGTAAATGTGTTGTAACCCTTAGTAGCCCTCACCTCGTCTATATGTTTCATGACCTCTTTTCAGATTGTTGGTTGTCATGTGTTTGGTGTAGTGAGAGGGTTATCCTGTTCTTCTGTGTGTTCTTGGGTGGGGTTTGGTCTCTAGGGGCAGTATGTCTGTTTGTTCACTCGACTAATGCCCCTTTCAGTCTCCTCCATTGTTTACATTCAATGGTACTGTATTATAGCTGAGTTAGATGTTGTGTGTTATCTCCTACCAGCGTGGTTCCTCTCTTCCCTAGTTCTTGTTTTGTCTGCCCCCGGATGTTTAAGATTGTGCTTATTACTTTTGCATTCTTATATCTCAGGGGGTCCTTGGTAGGTCCCCTGGGCACTGGTTTTACTCGCAGTGGCTCTGAGGCAGGTCAGGGGTGTGGGAGGGCCATTCACTTCACAGAACAATCACTTACTAGGGTTTTTGTGGTGTTCGTGTGTGTCTTGATTTCCTATGTGTCTCACCTCCTTTCTCCCTATGTCCGTGTGTGTTAGGTACATGTACCATGACCCCCACAGTTCTGTATGTTTGGTGCTTCGTCCCAATAAATCTGCGTATTTTGCTTCCGCTGTGTGGATCTCTTCTACTCTCTGTAGCCATTGCGTGATTGTGGGTGGTTGGGTGTTTTTCCACATCGCTGGGATCAGGGATTTGGCTGCATTGAGCAGGTGTCTCAGGATGGATTTCTTGTATTGTGCAAGTGATTGTTCTGTGAAGTGAATCAGTGCGGTTTCTATGCTGAGGTCCGGTATATCGCCTAGGACCTTGATC